>CM052539.1:80171344-80220090 GCA_028533065.1 Trachops cirrhosus
ATTTCAGGGGAGAAGGGAAGGGTTTTCAGGAACAAATATAGAGGACACATGGACAAAACAAGGGGGGTTGGAAATGGGAGGGATCGGTGGGTGGGCTGGAATGGGAATAAAGGATAGAAACTGTACTGAATAAACTAAAATAAAAAATTTTAAAAAAAGAGCCCAGAAATAAACCCATGGCATATGGTCAACTAATGTTTGATGCGGGAGCCAAGAATACTCATTGGGTAAAAGATAGTCTCTACAATAAATGGTGCTGGAAAAACTGAATAACCACTTGCAAAAAATAATGAGACTAGACCCCTATCTATACCATTTACAAAAAATAACTCAAAATGGATTAAAGTTTAAATTTAAGATCTGAAACTATAAATTCCTAGAAAAAATATAAGGAAAAGTCTTCTTGACATGGGTCTTGGCAATGGTTTGGGGGACATAACATCTAAAGCACAAGTAATAAAAGCAAAAATATAAATGGGTGTGATTACAACAAACTCAAATGGTTCTGCTTGGCAAAAGAAATGATCAACAAAATGAAAAGGCAACCTCCAGAATGGGAGAATATAGTTGCATACCACGTATCTGATAAAGGGTTAATATATTGAAATATATAAAGAAATCATACAACTCCATTGCAAAAAAACCCCAAATCCAATTAAAAATGGGCAAAGAACCTGAAGAGACATTTTTCCAAAGAAGCTATATAGATGGCCAACAGGTACATGAAAAGGTTCTCGACATCACTAACAATTAGGGAAATGCAATCAAAACCACAATAAGCTATCACCTCACACCTGTCAGAGTGGCTGTCATCAAAAAGACAAGAGGTAACTAATGCTGGTGAGGATGTGGAAAAAAGGGAACACCTGGCACTGCTGGTAGAAATGTAAATTGATATGGGCACCATGGGAAACAGTATGGAGATTCCTCAAAACATTAGAAATAAAACAAACATGTGATCCAGCAATTTCACTCCTGGATGTAAGGGGTAGGCAAAAGTGGGTTCACAGTACATAAAACATAGACTTAAGAACGCTATTATAGTAATCATAATCTGAATGTCTCTTTCCATATAAACAACTGTAAGCCTATTTTTGCCCACCCCTGTATATATCCTAAGGAAATGCAATCATTATCCAAAAGGGATATCTGCCCTCTGTGTTCACTGCAGCACTATTCTCAATAGCCAAGACATGGAGCAGCCTAAGTGTCCATCAATGATGGATGGATAAAGAAGAGGTGGCACATACATAAAGGAGTATTATCTGGCCATGAGAAAGAAGGAAATTCTGCTATTTGTGACAACATGGATAGGGTTCTTGAGGGTATTACACCAAATTAAATAAGTCAGAGAGAGAAAGACAAATAGTACATGACATCACATGTGGAATTAAACACAACAAAACAAAAAACAAACTGAACTCATAGGGACCAAATACAGACTGGTGGCTGCCAGGGGTGGGGTGGGGTGTGGGGAAAGGGAGAGAAATGGGCAAAGGTGGTCAGACAGAACAGACTTCCAGTTACAGCATGTGTAAGACAAGGGGGTAAAATGTACAGTATGTGATTCTAGCTAAGAACATTGTATTGTATATTTGAAAGTTGCTAAGGGAGCAAATCCTAAAGGTTCTTATGAGAAGAAAAAATATTGTAACTATGTGTGGTGATGGCTGGTACCCAGACTTACTGTGGTGATCATTTTGCAATATATACATATCAAATCATTATGTATACCTTAAACCTATACAATGTTATAAGCCAATTATATTTCAATGAAGCTGTGAAAACAAAAACAAAAAACCAACCATGTCGTCAAGTAGGCTTGGGAGAATAATGGCAAGTCTGATGAACTCAGTTTCTGGAATCTAAGTGCTTGCTGATAATACTCATGAATATTGAAAACAGCAGCAAAGGCACCCATGGCAGACCTGAGGACCAGGGGCTGTGGGAGGCGCCCTGTCTTCCTTTTGATCTCTCACTCCAGGGGCAGGTCCTGGATGCTCAGAGCACTGGTAGCTCTTCAAGTCTGGAGAGCATTTTTGAGACTCGTGTTTGTAACCCGCCTAGGAAACACACAGAGATGAAAACACCTTGTTTTCCCCTGGGTGCCACAGAGAAAGAGGTTTGTGGAAATTGGGGGAAAATGTCCTTCCCAGTAAGGTTGCGATGACCTAGGAGAAAACCGGCCTAGTCCCATCCTTTCCCAGGTTTTGGAGATGAAGGGGGGTGGAGGCATTACAGTGGGAAGTCTGCTTAGCAACCTGAGTCTGGAGACTGGGTCCAGCCCAGGTGGGGCAGACTCCTGTGCATGAGAAGTAGGGAGCCTCAGGGCTAACTGGACACCCCCTCTCAGCATCCAAGCTCTCAGCCGTGGCCTTTCAGCCCTTTGTACCCGATCCACAAATGCTGTTTGCACCATAGAAGCTCAACCTTGAAGATGCAGATGGAGGGCCAGAATCACTGCCCTGCCTAAAAAAGAAGAGCAGTAGTACTTCCAAGAAAAGCCTAAGGCCCCTTATGGAGACCAACCTGAAAGGTGCTGGAACAGGCTTTGCCATAGGAGAGGATGGGGCAGTTTGGTGATGTTAATTAACACTGTTAACCTAGAGACAAACTTTGCAGAATGGTTTGGCCACATGCTAAGTAATGTGGTCTCAGGGCATGCTTGAAAAATTACTGGAAGCAGCAGTAGTGATCGCAAAGGAGGTTGGGATTCTCTAGTGGACCCCTGCTGGGGCCAAATTTCTAACAATAGCTAGATCTGGCAAACCAGATGTATCCCAAAAATATTGCCAATGAATTTGGTTACTGTGCAGTTCACACATACAACTCATCTGAAGCAAGTGCTTGGTATTTTGTATGAGGCAATACAGTGCTCTGGTGTTCATTCATTCAGTCAGTGAATGTTTGCAATGTGCAGGAACTGTTCTAGGAGCCAAAGAGGCAGCAATAATGCAAACTCATCAAGCTTTGGACTTGATGGAGTTTATATCCCAGTGGAGAAAGACAAACAGTACATACATCAACCCAGAATGTAGTTTCAGATAGGGAAAAGCACTGGAAGAAGTCAGTTCTCAGTACCCCTCACTGGCATTGTTGCTGGAAGCAACCAGAGTGCGGAGGCTCCACCCTCTAGTGCACAGGTGGCAAACACAGGGCCTTCGGGTCAAATCTGGCCCTCAACCTTGTTTCTACCCGGTGGCAGCATCATAGAGCTCTCATTTAACTTTTAAGGAGTAGTTACATTTATACAGTCCTAAAGCTACATTCAGCACTTTGAAGTCAACCACGAGGCTGATGTGGCCCCTGGTGAAAATGAGTTTGGCACCCCTGCTAGTGTCTCCCCAGGTAGTAGCCTCCAGCAAAGCCATCGCTGTGGAGAACACCACAGAGAATGCCATGGAGAATGGAGAGCAATGTTGCCCTGACTGCCCCCAGCTTCTGACCCCTGGGAAACTTAGGTCTTATGTATATAGAAAAATATATATTTGGGTTATACATAAGGTGTTAATTGTGTTATTTCTACGTGATAATCTTAAGAGATGATTTATTTGTATTTTTTTAATTTTCTAATAGTTTTGTTATTACACTCTATTACTTTTGCAATAAGGAAAAAACACATTTTTAAAAGTGAGAACACTGGCCTAGATAAATTAAATTAATAAGAAATATATTTGGACAGGTAGGTAGGGACCAGATCTTAGGATGATGAATAACCTCTTACCATGCCGTTTTATGGTTTACAAAGCAATTCCACAAAAACTTCTCTTTCAACCCTCATGAGATTATCTTAAGGTTACATAGAGAATAAACCTCAGTGCAGGAAAAAGCCTCACCCTCAGGTCCCCACCTTCTCAGTGAATGTGTTTGCCATTATTATACATGCTCTTCTGTAGCCAACCTCTCTTCAAGAAGCCTTCAGTGCCCTCTCTTCACCTTTACCTTCTTTTACAGGGACCAGCTGATTTGTTCATATGTACAGCTGAAAGGAGGTGTAGACTGAGGGACGCCCAAAACCTCCACAGCCCATGGTTTGGGGGGATGGGGAAAGTGGATGATAAGGCTTAAGATACCTTTCATAGCAAAGGCAAGACAATAGCTGTGCCACCACCTTGGGGCAAGGTGGGTGTGACTTCCAGGATATATCCTGACTTGTGATGTTGTCAGGGGGCATCCCCCTGGATCACTGAGTCACTCTTGCCCTGACTAGGGATGGCAGCCGACTACATGTAAACAGTACAGGAGAACTGGCAAATGTAGCTCATAGTGGGAGGAGTTGGAGATGAGGTCACGTAGGAGGCTCTGGATCAGGATTTAGATGAAGGGCGGGCAGCCACAGGAGAGAACCATGATGGAGGGGTGTAGAAGAGCCACACTGCCAGTAGTGAGCTAGGAGCCATTCCGGCTATAGGAGCTCGTCTGCCACGGGCTGGTAAGAAAGTTTAACAGGGTGTAGGCTGAGAGGCCCCAGGGCTGCCCACAAGCCTAGCTTAGGGGCTGGGAAAAGCAGCAGGGTTATTTTGCATATCAATAACAGCAAACTAGCCTTCTAGCCTGCAGGGAACCAAGAAGGTATGCATGACTTTAACTCATCCTGTAACTGGGAGGCAGCTTCCCGGTTATAGCGCCTGCACTAGAGCTTGGAGATGGTTCGCTCCATGCCAAGGGGCCACACTTGCCCGGACTTACTAAGGCATCCAAGAAAGGCAGAAAATATAGGAGGGCTAGCAGGTGTAGCCCATTGTGGGAGGAGTCAGAAATGGGGTTACAGTGGAGGTTCCAGGCTGGGATTTAAACTAAAAGATGGGGTGGCCATGAGGGACAGGGTACAATTCAAGACCAAGCGGGAAGAAAAGAAGTGAAGAAACTCTTGCTGATGGGTCATGAGGAGGTGCCACGTGGTTTTCAGCTAAGAACTGGAGATGGTGATGACACAGCTGATGGTGCTAGGGACTGCGGGAGACCTGCCCAGCCGAGCTTGGATTACTGGGAGGAACCAGGAGAAGTGAGCTGTGGACTTCTGTTACTGTTTTTCTCCTGGAGGACAGTTCTTCTGACTGTCATGTTCTAAGACTGGCCTGCCTGGGCAAAAGGGTGAAGGCAGAACTGTGTGTGTGTGTTTTAAAGGGGCTTTGAGATTTACCAGTGACATTCCACCCTTACTCTAAACCTGTATAACTTCTGAATAAATAGTTCCTTTCCTTTTTACCAAACTCTGGCACTGAGAGCCACAATCCTAACACGGGGGTGGGCAAAGACGAACCACAATGAAAAAAGACCCCGGGGGAGGAGGCTTGTTTCTGTAACAGGATCTTGGCTCCCAAATGGGTTGTTTCTGTAACAAAAGCAGGAATGCCGATTTTGATAATGATCAAAAGCCACCAAAGACTCCAAAGGCACCAAGGATCCTACCCTGCGAGACGCTGACCTGCTACCGTGCAAACCTGGATTCTATGTGGACTCTCAGGACTTAGTCTTTCCTGAACTTCACTGTGATCCAGTGCACCATGGCACATGTTTTCCTGGCCTATTATGTGGAGGCTGATGACAACATACCCCAGATCCGGAAGGAGAGAGCTGCTGTGAGACTATTTGCATAGCCGGCTTAAGATAAGGAGATGGGAACTTTGGGGCTTTTGGTTTTATAGCCTTTTGGGGAATAAGGGAAGTGCTGGGTCTCGTAGATAAGTGCTCGAAGTCCTCCACCCCAAGGTTGGAATATTGTAAATAAAAACCTATTCTTTCCAGCATTAATTGTTGGGTCATCACCAAGGTGCTATGTGTACGGGCACCTGTCTGCCTGGCTACACAGCTACAGACCTAGTCTATACCAAGCCCTATTGAGTTCTAGGCGTTGTACTGGGTGCTAGGGACACAGGGGAGAACCAAAAAGGGCTCCCAGTGTCAGGGAAAGGCCTTAACAAATTGATGAATGTATGATACAAATCATGGTAACTGCCATAAAGAAAAAGCAAATGACTAGCATCAGAGGGAGCTGATTTGGATTGGGACACGAGTCCTTTACATGATATTGAGCAATACTTCTACATTGTCACTGAGTCCTCAAAGTACATCAGGCAGACATTCTTAGTGGAGGCCAAGATTATAAGACCCAAGTTCTCAAAGGCCATATACTCTGGATAGAGAGGCAGCACTCAAAGCCAAAACAGAAGTTCATCAAGAACATAATGCTCACTCACAAGAATGGAGAAGCCCCTTTAAGCACTCTCTGAAACAAGGTGAAGCTGACCAACCAGGTCATCAGAGATGTCACAAGGCAACATGTGACTGTCACCAGGAGAGGTCACCAAAGTCTGGGACTAGGAAAGAAAGAGCAAGGACATACAGGAAGTGTATAGCTAACAATGCAAGGCAGGGGCTTTAGTGTCTGAGAGTGGCACAGGCATTTAAGACTCAGGGACCATAGAGATAGGAGAGGACTGGAGGGGGCTGACATGTCAGGAACGGCTTCTGTGGAGCAGGTGGGCCTCAGTGGGTGAATAGGGTTTGGATGTCTTCCAGGTAATCCCATTTAGCAAGGCCATGAGGATGCCCAAGAAACCTGAACAGACTGTGGGTCCTTTCTCTTCTGGACAAGGGTGGCTGGCTTCCTGGCCTCTCACCTATCCTGGAACTTGAGAGAGGAAGCCTAGGTGCTGTTATTATGTCTGCTTAAGGGTTTCTAAGTACCTAACTAAGCTCTGAAGAGTTAGGAGGGCTGCTGGTCACCCAAGGCTGAACATAGAGACTGATTTCAGCACCAGACAAGCTGGCAAATGATGAAACACCTGGCTAATGAGATGTGTGCACATCGGTTTTACTACAAATATCCATAAGCGAAACTCAAAACATTCAGGTGCTGGGATCTACTAAGAACAGAAAATTCAAGTTAGACTATGTTCTCAGTTGCCATTTGATATTGCTGCCACTGCTGCAGTGATCTGGGCTATGGTGAGTTCCCTGGACACACCACCAACTGAACAATGATGAGAACAGCAGTACTATACAATAATGATAGCAAATTTTCATGTGGTGCTTTAGAATCGACAGATTTTTGTCATTTATGCCTATGAGTTAATATCTTACTTGTAATATGAACATGCCTGCAGTTATGGATCCTGGACAATGGCTAGTGAGGGCAGGACCAGGGGGTGCCATACAACTCACATATAGCCCTCACTGTGACACTGAGTCATCCTCACTGACACCTTCATCTCCAAAGCCTTTTAACTTGGCAGTGTACCCTGTGAGTAGAGGAGGAGAGCCTTTGACGAAGGCCCTGGAAACCTGGACCCATCCTGCATATCATTGTATTGTTTCTGTTTGGCTTTAGAAAGCCCTGGGTTCTAATTCCAGGTCTGTCACTTATGACTCATGGGACCCACAGCTGGTTATCTAATTTCTCTGAGTGGCTTTCTTCCTCTGTCTTTTGTTTTAAATTTTATTTTTCAATTTCAGTTTAGTTCTATATTATTTTGCATTAGTTTCAGGTGTACAGTGTAGTGGTTAGACAATCATGTACTTTACAAAGTGTTCCCCTAGATATTTCCAGTAACCATACAGTTATTACAATATTATTGACCATATTCCCTATGCTGTACTTTACATCCCCATGACCATTTTGTAACTACCAATTTATACTTCTCAATCCCTTCACCTTTTTCGTCTAACCCCCTCCCATCTGGCAATCATCAGTCTGTTCTCTGTGTCTATGAGTCTATTTGGCGTGTACATTTATTTTGTTCTTTGGATTCTACATACAAGTGAAATCATATGGTACTTGTCTTCCTCTGACTGATTTATTTCATTTAGCCTAATACCCTCTAGGTCTACCCATGTTACCACAAATGGTAAGATTTCATTCATTTTATGGCAAGTAATATTTCACCATGTATATGTACTACCACTTTTTTATCCACTTGTCTACTGATGGACACTTAGGTTGCTTCAATAGCTTGGCTATTATAAATAATGCTGCAATGAACATAGGGGTGCATATATTCTTTTTAATTAGTGTTTTGAGTTTCTTTGGATATATTCCCAGAGGTGGAATTGCTAGGTCATAAGGCAGTTCCATTTTCAACTTTTTGAGGACCCTCCACACTGTTTTCTAAGTGGCTGCATCAATCGGCATTCCCACCAACAGTGCACAATGGTTTACTTTTTCCACATCCCCCACCACTACTGTTTGTTGATTTAATGATGACAGCCATTCTGACAGGTATAAGATGATCTCATTGTTTTAATTTGCATTTCTCTGGTGATTAGTTACATTAAGAATCTTTTCATATGTCTATTGGCCATCTGTATGTCCTCTTTGGAGAAATCTCTATTCAGGTCCTCTGCCCACTTTTTCATTGGATTTTTTTTGGGGTGTCGTGTTGTCTGAGTTCTTTACAAATTTTGGATATTAACCCCTTATCAGATGTTTGATAGGTTGAATATATTCTCCCATTCAGTGGGTTGTCTTTTTATTTTGTTGATGGTTTCCTTTGCTGTGCAAAAAGTATTTAATTTGATGTAGTCCCATTTGTTTACTTTTTCTTTTGTTTCCCTTAAACAAAGAGGTATATCAGAAAAAATATTGCTAAATGTCAGAGATTTTACTGCCTGTGTTTTCTTCTAGGAATTTTATTGTTTCAAGTCCTACATTTAAGTCTTTAATCCATTTTGAGTTCATTCTTGCATATGGTGTAAGAAGGGGGTCATTTCATTTTTTGCATATATTTGTCCAATTTTCCCAATATCATTTATTGAACAGACATTTACCCCATTGTATGTTCTTGCCTCCTTTGTCAAATATTAATTGACCATAAAGGCATGGGTTTATTTCTGGGCTCTCTGTTCTGTTCCATTGATCCATATGTCAGTTTTTATGCCAGTGCCATGCTGTTTTGATTACTATGGCTTTATAGTATCATTTGATATTAGGTAGTGTGATTCCTCCAACTTTGCTCTTCTTTCTCAAGATTGCTGTGGCCATTCAGGGTCTTTTGTGGTTACATATAAATTTCTGGATTATTCTAGATCTGCGAAAAATGGCATTGGTATTTTGATAGGAATTGCATTGAATCTATAGATTACTTTGGATGGCATGGACAATTTAATGATTTTAATTCTTTCTACCCATAAGCACAGTATATGCTTTGATTTATTTGTATCTTCTTCAAATTCTTCCTTCAGTGTTATAATTTTCTGAGTATAGGTCTTTTACATCCTTGGTTAATTTTATTCCTAGGTATTTTTAATGCAATTATAAATGAGATTGTTTTCTTAGTTTCCCTTTCTGATAGTTCATTATTGGTATATAAAAAGGCAATCTATTTCTGAATATTTATTTTGTATCCTGCTACTTTACTGAATTCATTTATCAGTTCTAATAGTTTACCAGTGGAATCTTTAGGGTTCTCCACTTTCCTCCTCTCTTAAGCATGGATAATAATAGTACCTACCTCTCTTATAAAGTTGTAGTGAAGATAATGAAGTGCTTAGCACAGGGCCTGGCCCCCATGCCTATTACTCATGAAGTACTAATTAGGGTGTTGTTACTGTTACAAAGAGGACAGCTCAATGTCATTCTCTCTTTTCAACCCAGAGACTAGGACAGAACTCTAGGGTGTGGCATTCTCCTTCTTGCTGCGTGAAGTTAGCATGCTCTGGCAGGGTGGGTAGGGGCCCATTGGTTGGGTAGGCAGCACTCTCCCTCAGGCAGGGTTTGCACTGAAGCGTTTCCCCCAGATGTGCTCACTAGAGTAGATGGCAGTGTCCCTCTTGCTCCTGAGCTCTAGAACTGCACTGTCCAATACAGCAGATGCAAGGCTATAACGCACTGCAATGTGGCCAGTCCAAACTGAGATGTGCTAGGAGAGTAACCATGTCAAAAACAAGGAATGCACCACAACAGGGAAGGATCTTGAGGACATTATGCTAAGCGAAGACAGACAAAAAAAGAGAAATACCATATGATCTCGCTTATATGTTGAATCCAACAAACAAACAAACAAAACAAGCTCGACAGATTGCTGTTGCCAGAGGAGGATGATGGCAGCATGTGAAATGGTGAAGGTGAAAAGGTACAAACTCCTGGTTATAAAATAAGTAAGTCCTGGGGATAGAATGCACAGCATGGTGACTATGGCTAATAATACTCTATTGTACTGAATATTTTTGAAAGTTGCTAGGAGAGTGGATCTTATAAGTTCTCACCACAAAAAAAGTATTTGGTTAACTATGTGGTGACAGATGTTAACTAGACCTACTGTGGTGATCACTGCACAGCATCTACACAAATGGGGAGTCACTATGGTGTATGGCAGAAAAGAATGTGATGTTGTATGCCAGTTACACTTCGATTTAAAAACGGAATGCAGTAGTTAAAAATTAAAAAATTAAAAAGAACATAAAATATCTTACTAATAAATGTTTAGATTGAGACTATGCTGAAATAATAATACTTGGGATATATTAGGTTAAATAGAACGCTAAAATTAATTTTGCCTGTTTACTCTGATGTGGCTACTAGAAAGTTGGAAATTACATGTGTGGGTCACGTTATGCTCCTATTGCACGGCCTGGTCTGGAATATGAGCTCGGTGAATGCCGAGGCTTTGCCACTTCCATTTCCGGCTGTGTTCCTAGCACCTGGAACAGGCCCTGAGTGGACAAATGAGCTAGTGAGTGTGTGAGGCTTGGATGAGAGCTTTCAAGGCTGGAGGTCATGCTTGAGAAGATGGGGACAGTCCTGGGGCAAGTTAAGGGCAGTCTGTACTTTGTACAGATGAGTAAACTGAGGCTAAAAAAAATTAAAAACTTGTCCCAAGACATCCAGGATTCAAACCAAGTGCATCCCAAACCTATGCTCTTTCTACTGAAACCCTTTCTCTCCCACAGGCAATGCAGAGTCGCAGAAAGAAAACTAGATTTGGAATTTTTTTTTGAAGCATATTCCCTCAATACCACTCATCTCATAGCTTTGGGCAAGCCTCCCCTCAGGGTCCTCATCTCCTCATTTGCTCTGTAAAACGCCAGACCCCATCAGTCTTATTTCTTTTTCCCCACTGTGCACAGGAGGTAGTCTCCAAGGCTGAGTCCAACTACTTCCTCATGCTCCTCTCCACTGTTTGGCTCTGAAAGAGGCTCCATGGAGCTGAGATGTCTTAGCATCACCCAAATCAATCTGTTTGCTTAAAGCTTCTCTTTGATTTTACTTGTTTTCGATGTTTTTCATCATAAGCAAAACCTTGCAGACTTTTTCTTTGATCTTATAATGAAATTCCCTCCAAGATATTTAATCCTAGAAATAGTTTCAGCTATGAATCATCTTCTTTAAAGAAGAAAAGGCATCTAAATCACATACATCTTGCCATATTCAACTAAAAAGTGCAAAAAGGCACATGGACTTGCCTCCCTCATTACTGCTTTTACTGCTCTGCTGCTGTCTACACACCAGCCTCTCAGGTTTCCCTCATGTGCCTCAAAGGGATCCTGATGCTCTGTAAATGCTTTCTCCTGCTTTTCTTCTCCTCTCAAGGACTCTGCTAGGCTCTCACCTGTGGTCAGCTGATTGAAGGCCCCTCCTCATTTGGTCCCAACCTCCCAACCCCAAGCTTTTTGGAAAACAGCCCATGCTATTTCCATTTCCAATACTCACTCAAGAACCTCTTGAATTTTAATCTAAGCAAAGAGCATTTTAGAGCAAAAACTGGTTTGTCAGAGAAGAAAATCTCACCCACTTACCCCCGGGTGAAACGCCAATACTGTTTTTTATCAGAAAGGATAAAGAAAGATTTGCCAGAATCAACGGTGTCTTTCTAAAGCAAGGGAAGAGTTTCAGTTGAATAGCACTGTAGAGCTGCTTTTCAACACAGCCCCATGCAGGATGCAGAACACACTTAGTCACCCACTGTGTGTGTCTTGGCCAATTGTTGAATCTGTATGGATTCTCGGTCCCTTCCCCAGCCATCCAGCTGGCAAAGACTGGGGCTCAAGGAGTGGAAAAAGTTTTCAACAAGCATCAGTCCTCATCACAGCAAAATTGCTTCCTTAAAATGATCACACCCTAAGTTCCAAAGCCAAGCAAATTCAGAGTGTTCTCCTCAGGTAATACTTGCAGAGAGCCTCCTAGCACAAGATGCTGTATTAGTAAGAGGGATAAAAAGTGAGTGACACATTGTCCATGCCCCCAAATAGCTCACAGTGGAAAGAAGATAGGTGCATGTCACAACCGAAATGTAAGGCAGAATGAGGAAAGGCGATGAAAGTGTGTGTGCATGTGTGCAAGCATTGAAAAAGAATGGGAAGAAAATATACCTCAATGTTAATGATGGTTATCTCTGTTTTTTGGGTGATTTTTATTCTCTCCTGTTTGCTACATTCCCTGATTTTTTTTTACAGTAAACATATATTGCTTACACAATAAACTGTTTTTCAAGAAAAAATCAACAAATGATAAAGGACAATGATTTGGGCAATAAATTAAAACTCTGGAGGGCTGAGCATGTATATTGGCCCTGCAGGATAGGCAGACTGAGCAGTGAGGAGACAGGAGGCCATTCTAGGCAAAGAAGCAGCATGAACTGGCCCCTAGGACTGCAGTGGGTGGAGGACGATTAGGAAAATGTAACGGACAACACGCATGGGCACTCACATGGAATGAGAGGCAGGGCTGGTGCCTAGAGGGCCTCGAATGCCAGTCTAAGTACACCCAGTTGCTTGTTCTCTGTGTGGCTATGGTCCTTTGTGTTTGTGACTCAACACACTACACCATAAATACTTGGTTGTATTCATGTTTGTCCCTCACTAAATGCTTAACTCCTGGAGGTCAAAGCCCATAACAGGAGTCAACAAATGCTTCTTCTAGGAATTGAATGCTAAGGGGTTTATTCTTTTACTATTCTAAGGGATAGGTAATAAGGACCATAATGGAAATCAGCTCCTCTGCTCAGATGAAAACAGAACTGGGAGTCCAGGATGGCGCCCAGTCTCATCTTGATACTAACTAGTCATCTCCACCAACTTCCTTCCCCTGTGGGCCTCAATTTCCTCCTCCGTAAATTGGGTGAGCTGGACACATGAATTTTAAGACCCTCCAGACTAGGTTTACTACTGTATGTTCTCAGGGACCTGGAAGCCCTCCCTAGCATGTATGCCCACTATAATGAGTGAGCACATGTGTAATTAGTTAACATCTTTCTCTGGCCGGGACTGGAAGCTTCCTGAGGTCAGGGCATGTCTGTCTTGTTCCCAGCAGTGTCCCAGCGCTTTTCTGGGGTGAGACTGAGCAGCACTCAGTGTGTCTGCTGCGCAGACCTGTGGCTGGTCTCTGGAATGCCCCTTCTCTGGGGTGAAGCCAAGGGTCGGAAAGCCACCCACCTGGCCCTCTCATCACAACAGGGAGTCTCCAATGGTGCTTATTGTCTGCAGTCCACTGTTCTTCCCCACAGTTCAGCTTGTCAATTTTATCTACCTCCCCCTCACCCTGGGAAAATCCCCTAGGCTTTCTTGGAAGTATAAAGAGAGAGGTGGAGGCCTGAAACTGAACATTTGCATTCAGAATATTCTCCTGTTCAACTGGAAAAACATTCACTGGTCCTCTTCCTTTGTGTCCAGTGAGACTAAGGTCTCAGGAGGTGGGAGCTAAGTGCCCCATGAGACTTCATACCAACACTTGTCCTTTATCCTGCTCCCTAACGTCAGACCCACCTCTCACTTGAAGATGCCCTTCTCCATCACAATCCATAAAAGGCGGGGATGGGTGCTAGGGTTCCTGGAGGCAAAAGATTGCCCAGAATGACCTCCACCAGGATATCCTATTCAGGGAATCCCAAAATGACAGCTCCCTTCTGACCTGCACCTAGCATCTTCTTCAACATTAAAACAGACCTAACTGTATCATAGGGTGGTGTCCATGGAGGGAAATAACCTCCTTCCTTTAGAGACATCAATTGTTCATTTTGGGGATGATGGGTAATACAAAATCCCCAACCCAGCTTGAAGACTAAGAATAACTATGGGTCAGGGCTCCCCTCTGTTTCCTCTTCAATTTGCATCCAGTCTGGACTCCAGCCCCACCCCAGCTCAGTGCACTGTAGTTCCTAGATGGTTCTTACCAGGCAGTTCTTTAATGGCTTCTCGACCCTTATACAGTCACACTCAGGGTGACCCCTCTGCTCCCATACCACTGGTCCTATCTGAGTTAGCTCAGAAAACAATGCCTGTAGAGTGATTAGGGAGTTCATGTCCAAGCATTCTCACCCCCATTCAACTCCTGCTGGAGAAGCCATGGAGGACTCTCATTTCACAGGCACTATTAATGGAAATTTCCTTTACATAAGTCTATAGAAAGTAAGCAGTGCCCAGGAGATGCCTCCACAGGATAACTGGCAGGTTATTAAGGAAGTCTAGGTGGCATATACGTGCTCTGAGGCTGGCTGCTTTCATCCCAATGTAGTGGGTGAGGATGGCCCGTCTGGAATTCATTCAATGTGATGTGACCTCATGTAGAAGGGATCTGCAGAAGGGATCAACTCCCAACACATGGGCAGGTCCATCCAACCAGTCAGCACTTTCTCCTGGACCTTCAGCTGGGAAATAAATGGCTCTGCTCTCATTCATGAAGCCACCCCAGTAAGATGGGCCTGCTGGTGTGGGGAGAGATGAACAACAGGAAGGACTCAGGAGCTAAGTGTTCAGACATGTGACACAGGCCTCCCTACAACCTCGCCACGTTGCTCCTTCTCAGCACCCGACAGTGGTTCCCACACGTGTGGAATGAAGGGCAAACCCACTCTCTGAGCTTCTTGGGCCTCTTGTGGTCTAAGGAGGGACAGCAAATGCTGTTCCTGAACAGGTCAGGGCAGGACAGGACAGAATGGACAGGAAGGCAGCTGTCCACACCAGGGATTCTCTGGTGGGCTCTGTAAAACTAGCTCCCCTTCCTCTTAGAAAGCCACTCTCTCCTCTAGTCATCCTGACTCTCATTCTTCCTCCAGCCAGGCCTTCTCACTTTCACTCATTTTGCTTCCAAATCTGAAAAGCTCCTATATTCCTCCCATCTCACCAAATTTTATCCACCCCATAGACAGTGTATTAGATTCCTAGGGCTGCAGTAATAAATTATCAAAAACCAGGTGTTTTAGGAGAACAGAAATGTATTCTTTCACAGTTCTGGAGGCCAGACATGCTAAATCAGGATGTCCACAGGGATCTGCTCTCTCCAAAAGCTCTAGGGAGCAAGTCATTCCTTGCTTCTGACTGCTGCTACCCATAGGCTTTCCTTGGCTTATAACTCCATAATTCCAAACTCTGCCTCTGTTTCCACATGGCCTCCTCTCTCCATCTCTCCTCTGTGTGCCTCTTAAAAGGACACTGATTGAATTAAGGGCCCACTAAGATAATCCAGGATGATCTGAACTGGAGATCTGTAACTAAATTATTATATATGTCCAAAGACCCTTTTTCTGATAGGGTCACATACATAGGTTCTGGCGGTTAGGACAGGAGCTATCTTTTTACGGTTCACCCCTCTACAGGCAAGGATTCTCAACCTCACAGGGCATTAGAATCATTTGGGGGGATTTTTTTGACCACAGATGCCAAGACCTCATTACAGATACTCAGTTTTGAATGACTCTGGGTAGGGTCCAGGTGTGTGTGTAAGTGCTTGTGTGAATGTGTATTTGAACTTCCCAGTTTCTACAGTACAACCTGGGGAGAGCCAGTCTTTTAAGTCTTGATGACTCATAGTATTTCATCCAAGCAGAAATCGTAGGTAATGCCAACTTTCTCTGATGGCTTTCTCCTCTAGGATTATTTTCAAGTTGATTACAAATCACAGCATCATCTATCTACTGTTTTTTCAATGTTGCACAAAGAATGTCAGAGAGATCACTTAATCCAGTGGTGTTCCCCCCTCTCCAATCAATGTCCCATTTTTACAACAAATATTTGGAAACATTCTCTTTACCACCTGAAATAAAACTACTAGATAAGCCAGTCAGCCCATATGCATAATTTAGCTCTAATTATGATATAAAGGAAAAAAAGAATGCAAGTTATAATAAAATAGTAAGTATTTCAATATGTAACTACTTACACACGACTGCACTGGGATGCATAATGAAGTAGTCAATACTTACTCCTACTTACAATGGATAAGGTTAGATGTAGTGCTGCTCATAAGGACTATAAGGAAATAAAAAAGCAGAGAACAATGGAATAAAAATGTTAGGATGAGAAATAACAAACACACTATCCTGTCTGGATCTGATAACAGGAAGAAGGTAATAACTTTCCTTGAAGTTGAGATAACATGCTGAATAATATATAAATGTTGAAGTAGAAAAAACAAGAAAGTATATTATTCTTGCATATGAACTAAGCCTTACATGTAAGTATAGCAATTTATTGTTCTGAAGCATGGGACAGGACAGTGACAAAGTATCATGGAAAATATATCTGTAATCTGGAAACCCACCCACAGAGTGGAGGCACACACTCAGTTTTCAGCATTAAAAGTCTTAGAAACAATATCCTTTGTGTCTAGGCAAGGGGAAAAGGAGGATGGGTTGGAAAAAGTTGCTTGGTTGATCCCTAGGAAGAATATCAGAGTAAGAGTGAAAAACAAAGGCAACCCCAGTCAATCACTGCAATATCTACTTTTTTGCAAGGATTTATCATTGCACTACAAATATTAATATATTATTTAGATTAGTATGTAAACTATTTTAAAAACAACTTCTATATAGAAGTTTACTGAGATAGTGATGTTTCATGTGCTTTTGTTAATTTAGTAACATGCTGTCCCAAATCCATGTCTGTCGGACGACGTCTCGAGACTCCTGTTGGCAATCTGCACTGATCTCCCTGCTTCTGCCATAACTGCATGGACATGCTTTTCAGTTAAGCCTGTGTTTGGAGATGCTCTAATCTAGACAGGATGCACGCAGTAGGGAAAGTGTCCAATCATGTCAAGATTCTGTCTTTGTCCCATTTAGGCTTCTCTTTCCAAAACAATGGTCTCCTAGACTACTGGGCTTTTGGCATAACTTCTTTGAAAACTTTTCAGTAGTACTATATAAGAAGTAATTACAGATTTGTATGTATAGTGGGGTTGAGTTTGGCTGGGCAGGGAACAATTCACCAATGGACATTCGAACATACAGTCATGACTAGCAAGCCTAGACCCCACCCAGTGATGCCAGGGGCATCTCCCTGCTGTTGTGGCAACTCAAAGTTACTGCACAGATTTCCAAAATGCCCCCCAGGCCTCAGTACTGAGCTCTGCGGGCCTTGCAGCAACAGCAGCACCTGGGAATCTGTCTGACGTGCAGAATTGTAAGCCTTGGACGGACCTCCAGAGCTGGAATGTGCAAGTTAACAAGATCCCCCGGTGATTCACATGCACACAGGACGTTTGTGAAGCACTACTTGAGGAGTAGTTCTGACCCCACAAAGAAGACTGACCCCAACCTCATTCATTTCTTGAATGAGGACACAAGCCCAAGAGGGTAGGTCAACTGTACATTTTGCTCCTCTTCTTGTCAGTAGTCCCCTGAGGATAAGAGGAGTGTGGGACATGTCTCTTGTATGTCCACACAGTGTCAGCACAGAGAAGCACATGTGGCTGTGGCCCAGCAGTGCCTGTTGTCTGTACTCCATCAGGACTCTGAAATCTCCTTTTTACCAGAAAAAAAATTGTTTCCATTACTCATCCATTGAAGCACAGCAACAGATCCCCAACAGTCACTGAGTTTCAACACCTCTGTTTTGAGTAATTGTACCGCTAGCATCAGCTATGCCAAAGACCACAGTATTCGAATGCAGAACAGCTGGCCCCACCCCACTTCCTTTGCAGGGAGGCTGCTGTGGTTAGTGTCACACGCAAAGAATAAGTAAAAAGCAAACCCCCCAATTGTTCTAAGATAACCACAGAGATTATAGATGCTGTGCATGCAAACTTGGCGGAGAAGAAAGAAGAAAGGCAACAAAAAGAAGCCAAGAAAAGAGCCTCCCTCCCTGTGGCAAGAAGCCCGACATGCAGATTCTTCTGCTGGAGCATGAAGTCAAAGGTAGAATATGGTGACCTAGGAACTGTGCTCTCCTGGGCCCCTCCTCCCACACTGTCCCCACTCAGCCAGTGGGGCTTAGTAGTCTTTCACTGGAGCACGGGGGGTTTGCCCTCCAGCAGAATGCTAATTTCTACCCCCTAGGGAAAGCGCTCGGTGGGGAAGCAGCCCAGTACAGCCATGAAACCAATGACCAGGAATGAGAAAAGCTGAGATGTGATGCAGGGAAGGCGAGAAGTGGTTTCCTTCAGCCACCTTTCAGCCCTGACTGAGCCGGTCTCCAAAGAGCCCACAGCCTCCAGAGCTGCAGCTGTTGTCACCTTCACCCTGGGCTGTGGTCAGAAAGATGGCTCAACACTGTAACTCACAGTCTCCGCTTCCGGGACTCATTTCCTTCCTTCATCCAGCAGCGATGAAGGCCCGAGACAACAGAAAACCACCCACCTTGTTACTCCCACAATGAATTTATTTCTTTTATCACATTCAGGGCCCAGCCAGGCACATCCATGTCACTCCAATGCCACATTCACCAGGTGACACTGCAGCTTCGGTTGACATGCCCTAAGCTCCAAGGACCAGGGTGTGGCCAATGCATCTTACTGAGCACCTGGCACAGTGTCTTGCCTTCAGAAGTTGCTACATAAATGTTAAGTCCCTGAAAGAGCAAAGGGGACAATGGAGCCAATTCCACTGTATAGCATGTGACAGACCATAAAGGGTGAGCCATGGCCTCTGTTATTTTCATTATATGCTGTCTCAGAAGCATGTCACCTCTCACCTATTTTCAGAGATGTTCTCTTATCGTTGTCATGACCATCATCACCATGCCACCACCGACAAGAAACTGAAAAGGTGAGAAGTATAAATGTTAAGCCACACCCTTTAAAAACATTTTGAGGGTCCGGCAGAAGTAAGGTTTGCTTGAGTGTGGCTGGTAGGGTACATGAATGTCTCACACGAGATGGACAGCAATTTGAACATTTCAACAAAAATGTCGTATGATGTGCTTGAGTGTGATACTATTATGTTACAGAATTACATGCTTATGATTTTGTAATAAAAAGTGGCATTACTTGTGCTGGACCCTATATATTGGCTAAAACATCAGGTCTACAGCCAGAAGTTTTTGGATTTAGATGCCAGTTCTGCCATGTACTACTTATGAATCTTGGTCAGGCGACTTCACTCTGTTAATGTTTCCTTGTCTATAAAATGGGAATAAGACTATTCTGTCCTGGTGGAGCTCTGGTGAGATGATACATGTAGCAGAATAATCCCTTTGACTGTCTTGTTCATTTTTAGTGCTGGTCTCCAAGCAGCTGCCCTGGCAGTGCTAAAGTAACTGGCAAGCAGAGTTTCCCTTCTGAGAGGTGAGAAAAAGGCATGGGCATAACAAAGCCACTGCACCCTTACGTGCCCAGACAAGTAACACAGATGAGCCAACTTGTCACATGCAAAAGAAGCAAAATCACATCCACAAAGAAATCTGTCTTTTCCTTTTCTTCTCAAAAAAGACAACCTCCTCAACTTTCATTTCCTACTTGAAAGAGCATGAGTACAAAAGTGGTTCCCCCTTCCTTCTGAATCTACCATGAGAAAAAAAAGTACCCTCGAGATGCTCAATGAAACAGAGGGAGGGGGAGGTAGTGGGAGAATGTCAAACAGAAGCAGGCCAGAGCTAATATTAGGGACCCTCAGAAACAGCTGCTACTCAATCCAAACAGTTGTCTACATACAGTCATTAGAACCCAGTGTTTCCAGTCTTTTTTTGATAATTCAAGATATTTCAGAAGTTTTAAATGTTTACACATGTTCAAGTATAGTACAAAACGGCAGTTTCACTCACTACAGCAGGACTTGTAACAAGCAGCAAGTGACTGGAAACCACCTGTGTCCATCGGCAGCATTGGTTAAACAAATGATGGTACATCCACATAGTGGGGCCCTGTGGCCCGTGAAAAAGAGTGAGAAAGCTCTCGACATATTGATAGGGAAAGATCTCCAAAATGAGTGAAAAAAGCAAGGTAGAAAAAGTGTACAGGATACTATAATTATGTAGGAAATAAAGGGATGGAGGCAGAATGTGTATTTGTACTGACTCGTATTCGCAATAAGAAACTCTAGAAGAATGTACAAGAAAGTAATAAAAGTAATAACAGGGGAAGGGGCTGGACAGGCAGATGGAGACCAGGATAAGATTTCACTAGATCTCTTTCTATAAGGATTTGATTTTTGAACCAGGTAAATATATTGCTTATTCAGAAAATAATATAAAAACATTTTGAACACCAGCCACTATAACCAAAACACATCTACAGGCTACAAATGGCCTGTAGGCCTCTGGTTTACAACCCTGCATTAAGGAATCCTACACTGGGGAGGCAGAGAGTTAGCAGCATGAAGTCCAGGTTTTGGAGACAAGTAGGTTGTTCAGTAACTAGTATTGAGAACTCTCTTTGAATTGCCTGGCAATGCGCTGGTTGGGCCCAGTAGCTCCTCCTTTCCTAGGGCAAAAGGGTGCAACTTCCACAGGTTGAGGTGGGGTTCCTCCACTTTGCTCCAAAGTTAAGGCTGCCTAGACCCCAAATGGTCTGTCTGTTCCCAGTCACTGAGCCTCTTCCGGACACATCCTATAAAAAGGTGGAGCAACAGGAGCGTGGAATTCCTCCACTAGCACACAGACAGTAGCGTTTGTCCCGCTGGGGCCCAACCCAAGCGAAGTTCCCTGGAGAGTGACAAGGAAACAGAGGACACGTGCCCCTGCTGCCACTTCTCCCTGTCTCTTCTAGTCAGCACCAGGGGACACTTAATATTCACTCCTACCCCTTTGTATGTCCTAGTCTTGTCCTGTGAATGAGCTCACTTCACGTTCTGGGTTGAATCGTGATCTCCAATCTCCAAATACAAACAATGTAGAGTCCTAACCCCCAGCTCCTCAGAATGGGATCTTACTTAGAAACAGGGTCACTGTAGATGTCATTAGTTAAGATGAGGTCACACTGGAGTAGGATGAGCCCCTAGTCCAATGAGACTGGTGTAGTCAAGTGAAGATAGAGACGTGTAGAAAGAACACCACGTGACAATGAAGGCAGAGCCTGGATTACCAGGCTGCAAGCTGAGAAACACTAAAGATTGCCAGCAAACCTCCAGAAGCTAGGGAGAGACAGGGAAGGTTGGAGAGCGAGCAAGGGCCCTGCCAGCACCTTGTCTTTGGGCTTCTCTCCTCCAGAATTGTGACATAATGCGTCTCTGTTTTTTAAATCATGCTGTTTACGCTATTTTGTTTCAACAGCCCTAGAAAATGAATACCCTTGGGCCAGTTCAAGTGGCAAAGGTATCGATGCTGTTCGTCTCAGGAGGTGCTCAACAGATACTGATGACGCCTCTGTTCAAATAAGTGAAAATTCTGGGCCCTTGACTGATAAAGTCTTAGTGTGTAGATACGCAGAGAAAAATCAACCAGTAATAATTGCTGAGTGCTGATCTTGTGAAGAACATAAGAGAAATGAAATACTGTATTGCTGCCCTTAAGAAGTTGACAATCTGATCAAAGATTTAAGGCAGACACATAAAATATAACAATGCATATAATGGCCAAATAAATCAGTGTTACTTCACCTCCCCCTCAGTGAATACCACAGAAGTCACTTGTAACTAAATCCCACTGTACCACCTCAGACTCAATTTTCTACATATTTCATTTTAGCTGCTCCTGATGTGTGTGTCTGGAAGAACTGGGAAAATTTTAGAATGTCAGGCTAGTAGACAATTTCTAGAAGCTGTTACCACTGCTCTTGGCATAGAACTCACATTCCCTGCCCACTGTGGCTACCCACTGCTGTCCATGATCATTATCTGCTACCCTTGGTGGAAGATTCTCTCATCGGTTTGTTACCAGCTTTCTCTTTCTGTTCAGACAGCCAGACCCCAGAGGGAAGACAAGCCTATTCTGCGGCTCTCCACAGTCTGACAAGTAGAAAACACAAGATCCATGTGGTTTGGAGTCCACTTTGGTAAATTGACCAACAGTTTTTAATAGACCTACAGAAAACCAGAGATACCTACAGGGATACTATTTTCTGTATCATCAATCAGAACACTTGCTTATTTGGCCCAGCCTTCTTCCAGGGGGCAGCTCCCACTACACCCTTCCTCTAGTAACCTTCAATTCTTACCATAAGCAAGCCTCATGTCCAGTTGCACACCTGGGGATGGGGAGGTGGCACACCTTGACTGAATCCCCTGGTGCTCCCCCTGAATCCCAGGTGTCTGGGGTCTGGCTGCCCCAGGGTTCCTCCTGCAGCTCTTACCTTGGGAAGAGACGTGGCTGTGCTGAGTGCCAGGTAGCACCCCAGGCTGGGCTCAGGAGGAAGAGCATAAGTTGCTGCTGCCCCACCCTTGACAAGCAGCCTGATGACCTGACAGTGGCTCCGGGCCAGTGTCCTGAAGACAGCTGTGGTCAGCGCAGGACCTGTAGGTGGGACAGACAGAGGAAAGGTCTCCTCACTTTGACTTCAAGTAATTCATTTTAGGTTCTCAGGGTAGAAAAGATCCTTAAAGTCATTTAATTTTCATCCTGTGATTTCTCAAACAAACTGGCAGCTGGGTTCTGGGTCAGGTATTGCAGATATTGCTCACCTCAACAACACCACCTCTCCCTTCCTCCTTTCTAACAGAACTCCAATTCTGTTCACCACTCAGGGTAACCACCTATGCCCAGTTCAGAGGTCCCATCCAGTCAAAGCAAATGCTGGCCCCTGGCCAGGAGTAGGTTAGAGGGGGGCTTCTAACCCAAATCTGGTCATTGAGACATGAGGAAGGGCCTCTTGGATTATTCCTGGGAATGTTTTCCTGGCTCTTAAAAGGAAGATGCAGGAAACCCTCCTTGTTCAGCTACACTGTGACCTTGAGAGGGAAGTGAGAGGGAAGAGCAAAGAAAGACAAAAGAACCTGGGTCCTTGATGACGTCTTGGACCCATGCACTAAACAACCCTGGTGCCACCCTTCCTCCAGACATCCTATGACAATAGTAATAAATATCCCCATTGCTTATGTTCACTGTGTTGGAGTTTTTTGCTACCATGGTTAAGATTATCCTAAGTGATGTGCACTCAGATGTTCCTGAGAAGACAGAACCATGTTCCTGAAGAATAATCCCACTATACTGACTACAACATTCCCAAACATCCACACCATTCTTTTCTTTCCACCTTTTCTTGGCACTCAGCCCTTTGCCTATACTTATTTTACCATATTTTTAGTTCTATAGTATAAGTCCATTCAGTCATTTAATTGAGAAACATTTTTTACTCCCTATGATGTAACAGATTGAAAAATGAAGCCCTGGAGAGTACACAGTGGGTGAGACTCTGATCATGCCACACACCTCTCGGATCATGCCCGAACTTGGTGTGCTTGGTGAGGCGCCCATGGCAGTGGCTGTGCCTCGGCTTGCTCCATTCTTTGTCACTTCGTGGCTCTTGTTGAGGCCCACAGCCACGGGGTAGCAGAGAGCCATGGCTGCTTTCCTCCATGGCTGCAGGGCTACATTTGGATTTTTTAAACTGACCTTTCTCTTCAGACCTTCATTGTTCAAGTGGGTCATCTCCTACTCTGGGAATCCCATATATGCATGGATTTTCAACTGCACAGGAGGTGGGCTCCCCTAACCACACCCTCCACCCCAACCCGCAAGCTGCTCAAGGGCCAACTGTAGCACCTGGTGATGGTCCTTCTCATGGCTGACTCTCTTTGTAGTGTACACAGAGTTCCAGACTCTGCTTTTAAATCTTTACAGCAGTGCAGTGAGGTGAGTATTATGCTGCATATTGTACATCCATCCAACTGTGCATATGAAATGAAATTATAACTGAAAACACTTAGTAAACTATAAAATGCTCTACAAATACACATGATTTAATTACCCTAAATTTACATGTGAGGAAAACTTAGGTAAGAAATGTCAGCCCAGGTTTAGAGCTTCAGGACTAGTGCTATTTGTTTCCTTGACATCATCAAGGAGAGATGGGTTCTAGGTTTACTTGTCCTCCTGCACCCTCACCCACCAAATTGTTGCCAAGTGAAAATTAGGCAGATAATTTAAAGGAGACCAAGCTAACTTCTCTTAGCTGCTTTTTATTGCTTTGACTTCTTTATCCTTAATGAAATGGAGGGTCAAGGATGGAGCTGGGAAAGGTGTCTCAGCACAGGTATTGGGGTTCAGAAGCTGTGTCTGAAGCATCTTTGTCTGCTTCTATCTCTCATTTGGGGGAGATCCTTGGGGAGGAGGGGCAGAAGAGGCCATTTTGAACCTGTGGATGAGCCAACATGTATTTTATGACCTCATCAAACTGTGAACACAAATTCTTTTAAAATTGTGAGTCTAAATGGAATCCAGGGTATAGTTCTGGCATTTGTGTATACATGTGCAGTGGTTTTTTTAAATAAAGAAATCATAAATGTTTTGTCTGAAAGATGTGAGGCTTGATATTGAAAAGATGAAAAGAAAGCCATCACTAAACATTAGCTCTGTAGTTACAGATTCACACAATACGAAAGAGTGCCAGAATTTTATCTTCCACCTGAAGCAGAGGGGAGAATTCTTTGTTGTTCACAATATCTTATTTAGTTGTTTATTCATTAATTTTTGATGATAAGAAATTAACATTTATTTTGCACCTAGGTGCAGAAGCTATACTGAGAGCATTGTATGTGTCTGCTCCTGTATTCCTCACAAAAACCTTGCATAAGTGGCACTTATTACATGAATTTTTAAGATTAGTATATCATGATTCTGAAAGCTTAAATAACTGGATTCAAGTATCCCAGATGGTAACAAACCACAGCAAGATATGACTATAAATAGGTCTGACTCCAAACCTCTGTTATTTCTTCAACAGCAGACTGAGAAAATCCATTTTCATTTCCTTCTTAGTTCCTTCTTTGATTTCAGATCTTCTGTCTAGAATCTCTTTCCTTCTGTCTGAAATACATCTTTTAAAAAACATCCTTTGATGAGGGTCTGCTTACGGCAAACTCTCCTGGTTTTGTTCAGCAGATAATGCCTGCATTTCCCTTATACTTAAAGGATATTTAGGTATAGAATTCTCAGATGACATTTAACATTCTTTTAGCATGTTGAAGGACTTCTGCCACTGTCTTCTGGCTTGAAAGGTAACTTGTCTTTTCCTTCTGGCTGCATTTAAGGTACTATCTTTGTCTTTGGTGTTCTGCAATCTCACTGAGACATAACTGGTGGTGAATTTCTTTCTATTTATTATTCTTGGGCCTCATTGGCATTCTTTAATATGTGTTTTTTTTTTTGGTATCTTTCCTTACTTGTGTAAAATTCTTAGCCATTATATATTCAAATGCTCTTGCTCTCTCTCTCCCTCTCTCTTCTCCTTCTGGGACTCCAAATAGACATGTTAGACACTATTTTTCATGTCTCATAAGCCCTTTCATATTCTTCTGAGTCTTTGTCTTTCTGTGCTGCATTTTGGTTAATTGATTTAGATGTAGCTTCTAGCTCATTACTTCTTCTTCAGACTGTCTCTAATATGCTATGAAGTCTGCCCATAGTTTGCAAGTCAGCTATTTAATTTTTATTTCTGAAAATTCTCTTTGGTTCATTTAAAAAATCATCTTGGTTATTCTTTAAGATTTTTCTTTGTTCCCTACACATATCTGCAAGCTTGTCTTTAACTTTAATTAATAATTACATTATAGTCATTATTATAGTCAGAACCTGGATATTCTATTATCTGAAGAAGTCCCTGGTCAGTGGTTCCTTTCTTTCTTGTCAGCTTATCAGTGCTGAAAACATTGTTGTTGTTTTTTAATATTTTATTCAAGATCTTTAGTTTTTTTCAGTGGGAGAGTCAGTCTAAGTGCTTAGCCTGCCATACTGCTGGAAATAAAAGTCTAGCATTTTTATTTAAAATTGATAAAATGATGAGAGGGAAAGGTCCTTGGGACCTAGAATTGCCCACACTGCACTGAAGGCATTTTATGAGCGCCCTGAACAGTACATGAGGTGCCTTAATGAGAAGCCACTCACAATGTGGCTTGCTCACAGAGTGGCAGAGCCATGGAGACTTCTTCTGCTGGCACCCTACCCCCAGAGGACACGGCACCACAAGTGGCATGACAAAATAAGAGGAGGAGATTTTCAGGAGCCTTCCTGTTGGAAGGAATCATTTTATTTCCAAGGGATTAGAGGCCCCTTAGGAGAGGAAGGCCTCCTGAGACTTGTTCCCTAGTTGCTGGTGTAAGCCCTACCAGAGCCACTGGGGCTTAGCTGTATCTCTGCTTGGAATGCAGGGTACATGTTCTTCCATCCCAGTAGTCTTCTGGGAGTATTCAGAATAGAGGTAGGGGGACCTCGGAGTCCAGGCTGACCTCAACCTCTCCTCCCCATTGACCACATCCAGTCTTTCAGTCCTGTTGACCCCACCTCCTAAATAGCTCTAGCGTCTGCTGACCTGTACCTACCCATCTGCCACCACCCTGGCTCAATACACTACCATTTCTTGCCTGAAACATAATAATTTCCTAATTGATCTCAATGTATCTACTCCCTACCCCTCCCTTACCTCCTAAATTCATTCCCTACAGCAGCCAAAATCCTCTTTTAAAAAAAATGGAAACTAGATCATGTCTCTCCCAAACTTTTAGGTTATTTCCTACGACTGCTTCAGTGAAGTCCCAGATCCCTAACCTGGCCCACAAAGCCTGGTTTTGTAATCTTACCTGTTGTTTTAAAACTGTTTTAGCCCCTTGGCTTCCTTCTATTTCCTGAACTCATTGCAAGCTCTTTCCCCCTGAGGATATCTATGCCTGCTGTTCCTTCTCCAAAGAGCATCCTTTGTCCTATTTCCTTTTCTCACTCCTACTCATCTTGTGGGATGCCACTGAAATGTCTCTTCCTTCCCCTCATCTTCTGTTAGTCTTGTTGCTGAGCTCCCTATCACAAGCATTCTATATGTCTTCGTGTCTTCACAGAGCACTTACCTCAGTTGTGATCCCATAATTGTTTCTGTAGTTTCTGTTCCTTGCCTGTCCTCCCCAATACCTGGTAAAAGCTGGTTCAAGTATGTCCTGCTTGTCACTATATTCCTGACATAAAGCACAAAGCCTGACATGTAGTAGATGTTGTTCATTCAGAGAACAAATCTATGAATGAATCTGGCTTCTGCCCCCATCCCTTCACTGGAACTGCTCTTCCTGAGTTCACCCGTGGCCTCTTCATTGTTAATCCAGTGTTTTTTCTCAGCCTTCATACTTGATGCCTCCACATTTGAAACCCTCTATTTCTTTAAGCATTCTCCAACTTTCCACTTCCTTTGATTCTGAAATATCATTCTTTCCTTTGTTTTCTCCTCTCTCTGAGCTCTGTTTCTGAGTCACCTTTGCTGTCTTGCTCCAGCTGCCACTTCCACGTTAGTGTCCTGCATGATTCTAGTCTTCACTTTTTCTCCTAGAGTCTGTGAGCAGTCTTAGTCTTCCCTATGGTTCCAGCCATCACATTTATGCTGGTGAACCCCAAACCTACAATGTCTAGCCCTGGCCTGACCCTTGAGCACCAGATCCTCCTTTCTCCTTACATCCTGAAATAACTTCATCTCAATGTCCCCCAGACACCTCAGTCTTCACACTTCCCAAATGGAACCAAGTGTCCTCTCCGCCAGTCTTGCTCCTCTTCCAGTATTGCTGTTGCCAATCTGGCTAAATAGTCTCACCACTGAGGTAACCTCTGAAGGTTACCTCTGGCGTCATCTTGGATACCTCGGCCAGCTCTGTGTGCCACGCCCAACTGTTACCTCACTCTGTCTCTTGAATCTGTGCCCATTCCTTTCTCTGCACTGCCTCAACCTCTGTGCAGTCCCTGCTGTTGCTTGTCTACACCATCGCCTCACCTCTTACCTGGGGTCCCTCCTTCCGGCCTCCTTCTCCTCTGGTCCATTCTTAGCATTAATGCCAGAGATCTCAGCCCAAAGAGAAAAGCTTAATCATGCCACTTCCATCTGTATCCCTAATGCCTATACAACAAAGCCCATCCTCCTTAGATGATATGTAAGGTTCTTCATATCTACTACATTTTTCTCCTTTGCCTACCATGTGCTGTTCCTTCTCATTACACGTTTATAGTGCTGAGCAGGGGTTTCAAACATAAGGGGCATCAGAATCATGTGCAAGCCTTGTTCAAACAAAAAAATGCTGAACCTCACCTGCAGAGGTTCTGATTTCGTAAGTCAGAAATGGGGCCTAATACTGGAATTTTAACAGGTTCCCAGGGGTGGCTGGTTCTGGTGACTCACGTGAGAAATGCCTGTGTAGACTGGTAGAGAGTGGGAGCCCTGGAGCACTGCCTACTTCCTGCATCACATAACCTTTTCATGCCTCAGTTTACCTTTCCATAACAATGGCTAATAATGAGGTACCACATAGGCTTGGGGGAAGATTAAATGAGTTAATACTCAGAGAACACTAAAAACAGTGCCTGCTTCATTGTAAGTGCTCAGGAAATGGTAGCTGCCAGCATAGTTTATTATTACTTGTATCATTATTCATAGCCTTGGTGATGAATATCTGCCTCCCTCACTCTTTTCTGCTCAAGGTCTGCTTTCTTTCACTCATAGTCTTCTTTCTCTCAAGAATCAGTGTCTTTTCTGAGGCACTTTGGAAAGCCCTGCCCCCAGTCCCACTGCCCTGGGTCTTCCTGGGCCTCTCCTCTGTGCTCACAAGCTCCAGCGTGCATGACCTATTGGAGTGTCAGCCACATGGCCAAGTTGTAGGAGACTGTTCTGCGCGGCGTGGGTCCAGCTCCCACTCAGAGATGCACAGGACCCACGCCCACGAATAGGTTCCCCCATGGGGAATCAGGCCTGCAATATACCTAGGCCACTTTGAGACTTGCTTTTGCTGAAACTGCCTCACCCTGAATTGAGACAGCAAGTGCTTACTGTAACTTCCTAAAGTCTGTGCTAAACCTTTCAAGGATTGAGTGTAACCAGTTCAACCACTTTTCCCTTTTCATTTGCAAATATCTTTCTTCTGTGATGTGATTAGCAGCATCAGCTCCTTTGTTTTCTGTAAAAGGTAACCACCTAAAGGCAACCTGTGCATAGGAAATGAGGACCATATTTAATGTGCCCAGAAACCCAATAAAGGCTGGTCACGGCAAGGGCCTCGGCTTTTGCTCCCCTTGAGAGAAAAGCCATGCTGTCCCTTTTCCTCCACAGGACTCGGTAGTCCATCTGAATGTCTCGTGTCTCATCCACAATGTGGTGGACCCCTCCACATCACCAAGTAGCTCTTACCTGCTCACCCCTGTGAACAGCATGCCACAGAGTTGCTCAAGGTCTCTAAAGACAAGAGGGCCTTGAAATTCATCAAGAAAAGGGTGGGGACACACATCCATGCCAAGAGGAAGAGAGAGGAGCTGAGCAATGTCCTTGCAGCCATGAGGAGGGCAGCAGCCAAGGACTGAGACCCATCCCTTCTGTGTAATAAAACCTGTTCAACCCTGGCTGGTGTGGCTCAGTGTTGAGCACTGGCCTGTGAACCAAAGAGTCACTGGTTCAATACCCAGCCAGGGCACATGCCTGGGTTGCAAGCCGGGTCCCCAGTTGGAGGTGTGTGAGAGGCAACCACACATTGATGTTTTTCTCTCTCTCTTTCTCCCTCCCTTCCCTTCTGTCTAAAAAATAAAATAAAATCTTTAAAGAGTCAGTGGGAAAAAATCCATTCACAGCCCTGGCCAGGTGGCTTAGTTGATTGGTGCATCCCATACACCAGTTGCAGGTTCAATTCCTGGTCAGGGCACATACCTAGGTTGCAAGTTTGATCCCCTTGGGGAATGTACAGGAGGCAACCAATTGATGTTTCTCACATCAATGTATCTCTCTCTCTCTCCCTGCTTCTTCTCTCTCTAAAAATAACCAATAAAACATTGGATGAGGATTTCAAAATCTGTGTATATGTGGACCTGCACAGTTTGAACCTGTCCAGTTCAAGAGTAAACTGTATAACTTACCCTGTTAGGAGCATGGGCTCTGTAATCCAAGTGCCTGCATTTGAATTTGGATTCTATACTTACTAGCTTTGTGACCTTGAGCAAGGGCTTAGCTTCTAAGTTGCTCACCTCTACATTAACAATGATAATAATAGTCCCATCTGGTAGCTCAGGGAGGTACCCAGTGAATGAAAGTTGACTTGAACCTACACTAAGTCAGTTGACAGATGTTGACCACATCCTTCTGCACTTGCTGACATCATCCTCCAGTCTTTCTTATCTGTGCTTACCTTCACTCTCCCCACCCCTGGGCAAATATTTACAAAGGAAGGGCAGAAGCTCTGGATATTAGGACACACTGTGGGTTGTTTCTGATGACAACAAAGCCTCAGATTCCCACTAGATTTGCAGGTGTCTCCATGCTATTTTTGATAGAAGCAGCGCCCTCACTCCCCAGCCCCCAATCAGCCAGACCCTTCCCACTTCTGCCTAAGTGTCTTGCTTAGCAGACTGGAGAGCTCTTGACTAGGGATGCAGGCTGGGCCTTAATCCCCTAACAAGACCATGCAGCTGACCCTATTGGTAAAGGGCACTAAGGCCTGAGCCAACACCCCATAGACTTATTATAATGGCCTACAAAGCAAATGGTTAATTTAGCCCAACCCGATGAATGGATGGAAACTAATGCTGCAAAAAAATATAAGCAGCCCCCATTTAAAACACTTTATCTTTTAAAGTACTTTTGCATTGTCACCGTTTCATTCTACCTTATGACATGCCTAAGAGATGTGAGAGGCAGTTGTTTTATCCATGAGGCAGCTGAGGGCCACAGTGGACAAGTAGAGAAGCTCTTCCTGCCAGAAGCCTGCTGCCAAGCACACTGCTCTTCCTGTGGCCAATCTATCTGTCGCCCAGCTCTTGGGTCGGGTCCTAGGAGAACTTCATCTTATGTGGCCAGCATCAGAACTTCCATCAGGTTGGCATTTGCATTCAGATGGAGCAGGGTAGGAGGGCATGAGGCATGACTTAGTCACTCAGCTTGTGTCCTAGCCCAGAACAAGAAAATACACTCAGGAGCCCTCATTAGACCCAATCAGCCTGGAGTTCACAGGCTAACTGCCACCAGCAGTGGAATGGACATGTGTGTTCTCTGGGTGAGGGCAAGACAGTCAGCTGTCACCATCACTGTGCTAGTTAACATCTCTTTCTAAAGTGCTTCTGTGCCAGCCCAGCCTGGGGGGCTTGGCAGGCTGCAGACAGAATGGGACAGTGGCACAGAGAGCAAAGAAGTCAGGAACCCAGGCAGGCATGGGCAGAGAGGATGAGACTAACCACTGTTACCAGGCCTCTGACATGGTAAACTGGGAAAAGCTGCCTTCGGCCCCATAACCAGACTGAAAAGAAATCAGGCAGCAGACATGAAAGAAGTCAATGATAAGCCTATTATTCAAAAAGTTATCCCCTGGGCTTCTGTTTTGCTTGGCTTTCCTGGTAAATAACTTTGTACAAAGAGGGTAAATCTCTGAGGTTGGCCATGCCTGCTTCCACTCCACAGCCCCACAGCACCTTACACAGAGTTCTAAATACTATCTCCAATCTAATGGAGCACGGTCCATATAACACATATTCAAGCAAATCCTAGAAACTTCCCAAAGTAGACAATCACGTGCCCAAGCAGGACCAGCTATGCTTGATTCTACAGGACATTCCTGTCTACATTGAAGAGGAGGATCAAAGGCCAGAATCACATTCTGGCTCCTCACATCTTTTAGATGGTAAACTGAGTTGGTGGAAGCCAGCATGGAAGGAAGTAATCGGTAGAAATATTGCTAGGTTAGAGGCATAACTTAGGACATGGATAGAACTTCACTGGTTTAATTTCCACACAGTCTGGTCCTCAGACATGGTCTGTTAAAATGAACTTAAGGACACTCATGGAACTTCCCCCGCAGGACTCCCTGTCACTACCTATCTTCCAAACTCTGCCACGCTGGAAGGCCCAGCTCCGTTCTTACTTACACCTGCCTACTTAAGCCTTCCCCATAGCTCGTTTCCTTCTAGAGCACATAACCAGCGGTCCCAGTCCCTTGGCAATAGTCATATATGCATCAAAGAAAGTATTATAGCCTTCATTCTTTCTTCCAGAACAATGCAAGGCACAGACCAGGTGCTCAATAAGTATCTGTTGATCCATTTTGTTTTTTGAGAAGCTTTTTTTTTTTTGCCATTGACATTCAATAAAACCACATTGATTTATCCCTAAAGTATTAGAAAATTCAGATGTGGTATGTGGTATAATATGATTGCTATTCAATACAAATTAGAGCTTTTTATTCTATTTCTAACTCCAGTAAGTAGGGCTTGTGTGTTTAAAACTTTTTTTTGTTTGTAATGTGTGATTATATAATGAAGGCCTAGTAATTTTTTTCATTAGCATTCATTTCACTTAGCAGTTCCTTTTTGTGTCTTTGTTTCTAATTCAAGCTGTGGTTCAATGCACTAAAATTGCATTCCTTAAAAAGAAGCTCTATAGCAAACTTCAAAAAAAAATCATAGTTGGCCCCACCCCTCTATTTCTGACTGGCCTGTGTCTGAGACAGCTCGCCTAAATTGGTGTCAGGGGATTCTGCTCCCATTTCACAGGTGTGTACACAGAGCGCTGTTATCAAGCAGACTCCACAATCCAGGGGATCAGCCCTTTGTAGAAAGTCAGTCTGGTGAAGAAGGATCAATGGCACAGATGAAGTGTCTGCCATGTAGGTGTCTCTACCACAACTAAATGTGTGAACTCAATTTTTTTAGACACTCTGAGCCTCAGTGTCCTCATCTGTAAAATGGAAATGTTAAGTCCTAGATTAGAAACAGTGCCTGGCACATGGTGGTACTCTATAAATTACTGTATTATGCACGAGGCCTGTGTGAATGTCTGTTGGGCACTGACTTCATTCGTAGAGTTAAGCCACATCTACTGAAGCTGGAACCCCAAGCGCCAAAGACAAACCCCAAAAACCTGAGTACAGATGGACATAGCAGGGGCTTGTACAGTCCACAAAGACGGTGATGACAAGTCACAAGAAATGTGCCAAGGAGACACACTGCAGAAGATTAAAATGCTAGAAAGAATGCCTGCTGGAGAAACAGGAAATAGAACTAGCCATTTGCAGACAGGACAACCACACGCTAGGAATAACACACCTCGCCCTGAGTAAATGCAGTCAAACTACAGCAAGAGAGCAAGAGGGACAGGAAAGCACATGATCATGACCAAGAATAAGAACAGACATAGTGACCAAGTCTCTGCTGGCCAGAGAAGACTGGACATCTCTCTGCCTGGAGAAGGACCCATGGTCAAGGCTAAACTTGCACTTCTGCAGTACATGTGTTATTAGTTGAAAAGCTTAATTGAGCAGTTTTGTAAACTCCTTTAGCAGTTTATCTATAGTATGTAATAAGCTATTTTCAAGCAAATCCTTTTTGGCTAAAGGCTCCAAGTAAAAATCCTAATGGAAGAGGGTTCATATAACACATACCTAAACCCATGGACATCCTAGAAACCTTCTGGGGTAGACACCAGTGTATGAGGCAGGGCTGACGGTGCTTGACTCTACACAATGACATTCCCATCCATATGAATGTTGTCGAAGGATTGAAGAGTCCAGAATCAAATCCAGGCTCTGAAATTACTATGGCCTTGGGCATGTTACATTTCCGATGTGGCTTCCTCATCAGCAAGGGATGGATGATATAACCACCTTATAGGACCATTGGGAGAAATGTACAAAGTGCTGCATAAAGTGCTTAGCAGACTCATAGAAGCTCCCTTGGCTGAAGCAGAGAATTAAAAACCAGAAGGTAACAAGAAACAGAAACAGAAATGTGGCCCAAGTAGAGAGGGTCTCTGATGGTGAGGTCACTGTGCCTAAGGACGCTGAGACAGAGGGAGGCTGTAGCGATCTTTGGAGCCAGGGTTCAAACCAAACCTATTGGATGGGAAGATAAAAAAAAAAAGTTCTGGAGATGGTGGCAGAGGCTGCACAACACTGTGAATGTTCTTAATGTCCCTGAACTGTACACTTAAAAATGGTTAAAATTATAAATTTTGTCATGTATATTTTACTGCAATAAAAAAAGATACAGTTACAAAAAAGTTCAGAAACAAAACAATACCTGAAAACCCAACTCTCGGGCCACTTTAGACACTAGAGAAATCATAGTGTAAAGGAAAATGGGAATCACCTTCTATCTGTGGGCTTCTCCAGGGCAGGCAGGGTTGGTGCACCAAGGCCCCACCTTGAAGGCCCATCAGTCAGGATCTCCACCGCATGGTGCCAATACTTACCTAGCACATCCATTTAACTCAAGTTCCCAGAAGATGTGAAAACCAAAAACTACCACTGTTGGGAACCACCCTGCCTGGTTTCAGAAGCTGTAACCCCCCATGGCTTACGCTGAATGAGCGACCTTCAGACCGTAAGCCACTAAGGAGACAAAGCTTATCTCCCGGGCAAGGGCACCACCCCTGCTCCCTTTACTTCACCATGCTTGGCTCCCAATGCTTGATTAGTTAGCCAATGATGGGTAAGATTCCTCAAGGGAGAAACGACTTAAGACAGGCATGATCACATGGAGGCCCCAGGGAAGCACTTGGTGCACTATAGCAAAAGGGGTTGATGGACCCTCGCCCCTTGGCTTTGACATAGCTTGAGTCCTCATTCCGTCTGGGAGAAGTCTCCTAATCTCTCGGTTGCCTTACTCCCCCTGCCTGACTTAAGCCTGAAACAATGACAGAGGGCGGTACAGCCCTGTGCTGGAAAGGGCGGGCTCCCCAGGTGATCAGGACTGAGAAAGAATACGTAAAATCCTGTGCAACCTGCTTTGCTAAGAATGCTCTCAATTAAATGATAAGGGTCCGACCAGGAAACAAGTTTGTTTCCCCAAAGTTTTGTAGCCCTTTAGCTAACAGACCCTGACTCAGAATAGGCCCTCGTAGTTCTTTGTATGCTATCTATCGTTTGATCCTTACTGCCTGACAATGATTAATGAGCTTTACCTGTATTCCTGTGTAAACTGAAAGGCAATAAAAGGCTGTCAAAGCAAGGGTCGGCACGCTCTCCTCTTGAGAGAGTAGCTGTGCCACCCCTTTTCCTCCACAGGACTCACACGGTAGTCTGTGTGAATGTATCTCATCTCATCCATAATGCCGTGAACCCTGCGGGCCGGTGTCCATGACATACCATGACCATGACACCAGAGAAAGATCTTGAGATTCTTATGTAGGACAATTCATCTTTCCAGATGGTATCTCCCAATAGTAATTTCTGACCATAATGTATATGAAAAAATGAGACTTCCAAGGACCTCTTTCTCTCCCCCTCAGTGTTCCCATCTGGGGACAGTGGTGCTGCTGTCCTGTTTAGGAAACCCTTGCCTTTGAGAGGAGAGCCCCTCACTTTCACTCCTGTGCAGGTTATAAAAAGAGTAGCTTTGACAATCCACCTCCTTCTTCTCCACAAAAACACAAACCCTGGCTGAAGATTCTGGCCAGTGTCTCTAACCCCATTGGCCATGACCTCTCTGACCTCATTCACGTCCCCAGAAGAGCATGCCAACCTAGTACCTCCATACCAAGGGAGTAAAAGGCTGTCCCTGTGCACCAGGGACCTGTGGCTGCAAATGCCCATGGCCTGGGCCTGACCACACAGAGGCCCAGCAGCATTTCCCAGATGATCATCCCCCCCTTCCCAATCACTGAAAGCCCCTAGAGGCTGGACAAAGTGAACTGGTGACCCAGACTACTAGGGGAGCCTCCAAGGAGAAGGACCCTCTTACCATCCACCAACATGCTTTGTGCACTGTGCTTTGTGCTGTGTCAAAGACCCCACCTTCGATGTGTCCTCTCCCCTTTGCCTCTCCAGAGTCTGCCCACTCTTCTAGGTTCAGCTCAAATCCCACCTTCCCTGTGAAGCCACAAGAAATACCCTTGACTCTGCTTGTCTATAAACTCCAACATCATTGGTTATCTTTTCAGCTCATCCCTCTGGCTGAAGAGATCATACCCTCTCTTCTTAAACCAGATCCCCTGGGACCTGAGCTGGCACAGTAAGCACTGATGCTGATTAGGTGACAGAGTCTGTTCCCAGCCCTTTGGGGAGTTTTGGTCTAAGACTGGCATGCTGACAAAGACCAACAAGGGGAAGGAGGACCCCAGACTACAGAACTTAAGAGCCAACTCTCAACAGATCAAGCTACCATGACCAACAAGACCAGGTAAGCCTTCACCACGGTCCCTTTTCATACCAATGTGCTCACCTGAGATGGACTGGCAGGTAATTATTCCCATTTCCCTGGAGGGAGAAGAAACCTAGATTTAGAGAGTGAAGCCTGATGATACATGACCGGTTGCAGAATTGGACCCAGATCTCAGCATTTGGAGGGGCAGGCTGAGGAATAGTTGAGGACATGCCCCTGGGGCCAGGCTGCCCAAGTCCAAATTCCAGCTCGGGCTCTTAATAGCTGTATGACCTTCAGCAAGTTACCCTACCTCTACGAACATCGTCTGTAAACTGGGGAGAATGATAATAATAGTACAATGCCTATCCCACAAGGCTGTAATAAGGACTGACTTTCTCTATGCCAAGCCGTCAGCCATGCCTGGTACAGTCTGTGCATCTGGTCTCTACGTACAGTGGGAAAGAGTCCCTGAAATTCTGTGTGTGATCAGGGTGGGGCTGCAGGAAGTTGATCTCCCTCCCCACGTCACCCGACCTCACATGCCAGTGTGGAGGGGGTGCGCTGATGTGGCTTCAATGTGGCAAAGCTGCATGCATTTACCAGGCAAATTCGGGCCAGCTGCAAATCCTGGAGCTCAACACTGAGCAATCGCTAAAGTAAATAAAGTGAAAATAAACTGATCGCCCAGGGAATAGGAGATATTCCTCTTGTCTGCACTGGTAATTGAGCCATTGTAGCCACCTTCCTACTTCCCCCATGCTACTGAGATTAAAAGGGTGTTAAGGAAGCTGCCTGGCCAGAAACACAAATGTAGTTTAGGGAGGTCCCAGAGCTGGTCCCATCGGGTCTTGGCACACCCACAGCATGTGTGTTAAGTCTCGGCCTTCTCACCTTTCCTCTAAGCCCAACAGGACACAGAACTGCACAGACCCCGAAGAGCGCTCAGAGCTGAGGGCTGGGCGCTGAGCAAATCCAGCACCGTGCCAGAGGTCTCTTGCATGAGGCACAGTTCCCTCCCCACCACAAGTTCTCTGGCGAAGCCACACATTTTCCCCAGCCCTGAGCAGGGCACCTCTACTCTGTGTATAAGGGGTCTTCAGCACGGGTTCAGTGGGAACAGAGGCCCTTGGATTCTGAACCACATGTGAAACCTGTCTGCTCCAACCTCCCTGCATCTCCTAGACAGGCCTGGAGCATCACCCATGGTCAGGCTCTGCCCCTGTACACGCCTCCCCTGGCCACCCCATCCCAGATGTGTCAACAAGCAGGCTGGGTAAGAAAGCCCTGCTGACATTCAGAAAAAGCCAGGGCTAGGAGCCAAAACAAAATGATGAAGGGAATGCACTGTCTCCAGAAGAATCTGTCACAAAACAAAATTACATTCCTCAAGCTAGGAGAGACCCTGTATGTAAATTTGTCCATCAGGCAGTGATCCCTCTAGTCACCCGCAGCAGACGAGGGCCTTCAGGAACCCATTCCCAACAATGGCCTGCCTTCAAAAGGGTCTTTCTAGGTTCTACCCAGTCCATACATCCACATACGTGACTTAATCTGAAAGGGTGGAGTGGGTACCAGGTAGGAATGAACCAGACCTGAAGCCAAGGCTGGTGTGAAGAAGGTATAGCACCTCAGCCTCAACCACAAACTCATTTGTCATGCAGACGAAGTCATGCTAAATTGGCCATTGGGAGTAGCTTCCAGTGGGAAACAAAGACCCAAAAGGTCACTCCAAAGTCCTAGAAGAGGGCAGCTGAGTGGGGGGCCAGCATAGTGCCATGCTGAAGGCATGGGCACAGGCATAGCTGAACTGCCTGGGTTCAAATCCTGCTTCTTCCACTTACTGGCCAGATGATTAATGGGCATGATATTTGCTTCTCTGTCCCTCTATTAATTGTTTTATAAAATGGGGATGATAGCAGGTGCCTACTCAGTTGGGTTGTGGTGAGTCTTAAACAAGCAAACACATGTCTGGCACTTAAGGTATACAAGGTCTCAGTTGTCCTGAGGATGACCATTGTGCCCGGGACGTCCTGGTTTATGCCTGTTGTCCCAGCATCATTATTCATACTCTCCCTTCCACTCTCACAAGTGAACAGGTTGCACAATAAATTCTAAGGCTGACTGGCTCTTGTCCTTTTTTCTGTCCCTCTAGTTATCTCCCTGCTTTGGGCTGCCTCTCTGAGCACTGGGGAGCCAGGTTGCCAAAGCGTATGGCCCTGGGATAGCTCTGCTCATGCCACTGAAGTGCCTGTGCCATAAGCTCAGTTTTTCCTTTTTTCTTCACTCTGTCTCTCCCTGTTCTTCCCCTTCTCCCATAGCTGCCCTCCTTCTCTGGCTCTTCCCTGTCAGTGCCTGAGGGGGCTGGGAGTGCACACCCGGTACCTTTTGTGCACTGACCCTGCACACTTGGGTGGGACACTTTCTGGCTCTCTAACTAAACTATGCCTTACCAGATTTCTCTTAGAGAAAGGAAACAATTTGAGATGTCAAAGAAATTACCTGGCCACTGGACGGATGCATAGAAATAATGTGGCATTTGGGATATGTGCATGAGTTTGTATTGTTTAAGGGGGGAAAAAAGAGAATAAGAGCTTGAAATGGTCCCTAGAATGCTGGAACCTATCTATAAAAACCACCCCCAGGGCTATTTTATGGGAGAGGCTGGAGGCTGCTCTCCAAGCAGCTGCCTCCCCACATGGCAGAGGTGAGAGCAAAACGTGGGAGCCAGGAGCCCATGAGTCTGGTCTCCTCTCTGCCATTCACTAACCACTGGCGAAGGACCATGATTTTCTGAAGTCCCAGTTTCCCCATCTATAAAACAGGGCACACTTGTCCCTCGATCACCAGATGCAATGATATTGTAAGAGGCCCTGGCCCTGTTCTTTGGCTCCTGAAACTGCACTTGTGGAATTCCACAAGTCTGCAACCACATCTTTAGGGCCTGCCTATCCCTTTGCAGAGGTCAAACAGGAGGAAACCAAACCTGGACAATATGATATCCTGAACTAACTCTAGCCTAATGAATCCCCTCTGCACTGAGACAGAATACAGAATTGTTCCAGATGGGAGGAAAGCAAGGCAGTGATGTGAATTCAGTGACAGATACCAGGGGATTCCCCCCGACCCTCCCTCAGGACAACTTCTCCCAACCACCTTGCAGCATCCCAGCAGCCGACAGGCTCGAAAAGCACACTCAGCTAATTCACAGCAAGGAGGCTCGAGGCAGGAGATGTAGAACCAATGGCTGTGCAGGCCCCGTCCCCGTGCATGATGCCATCATAGGCTCCCACATTTCCAATCACCCACCAAAACTGACCACACTCCTGGGGTTCCCTGCCCAGCAATGGAACCCAAATCTCCATCACCATGGTCTCCACCTCTGCTCTGGCCTCTGACATTTATTCAGCTATCAGACTGGAGCTATTCCATCTGTCTCTGGGTCCAAATCTCTGGGTGCCCCACCACTTATTAGCTGTGTGACCTTGGACAAGTTATTCAACCTCTGACTCTCAGTCTCCTCCTCTACAAAAGCTGTAGAAATAATAATCTCCTCAGAAGGCTGTTGGGAGGATTAAATGAAATCATGTGTGATAATGTCCTGCCATGGGCCCTGGCCCATTTCTCCCCCCGACACACATCCCTTTTAGTAATGTCTCTGGTTGTGCCCCTTCCTCTCCATTCCCAACAGCCCTATTCAGCCGCACATGGCCACCACAATCTTCTTCCCAGGTTCTCCTCCGACAGCTTTCTTCCCTATTAGTGCATCCTAAATATTGCTCCAAATGCCAAGCTCTTCTGAACCCAGCCCCCAAAACACCATTTCCCCTCCCATAAAAATATCCCCAGGCCTAATAATGAAGTTCAAGTTCCCCAGGCTAATGCTCCAGGCCTTCCACCATTCCCTACCACAGTTCCCACAATTCCAGCTGTCTGGTCCCAACCAACATTCTCACCATATCACCATTACATTTCTCCTTATCCCTAGACACTCACCCTCCATGACCCTGCTCAGGCATCCCTCCCCCAAAACTGTCCAGAATCAGTCTCCTCCCCAAGGCACAGCCTAAGTGCCACCTCCAGAAGGCCATCCTGATCACTCCTTCAGGAAGTGACCTTCCTCCTCCAAAGTCCCCTAGACTTATCCCTCTTACAGTAGAGTACTGAGAGGCAAAGGGACCGCAGGTCATCTGAGTAGTGTCCCAGTTATCATTCAAAAATATGCAGAGAGTAGCTCTTATGGGCACATACTACCCAAAGAGGATGTGCCTGGTGATTTTACCTGAAAAGGGACATGAACCCTGGCCCCTCACTCTAAAATTCTGATTCTATAAGGAGTAAGCTGTCCTATTTCATATCCCTATGCCCATATCCTTGATAAGAAGATTCTCTATTATGGGGTGGCTTCTTCCAGAGACACAGAACTCAATATCTCAAGGGTCAGGTTCTTCCTATGGAACTCTATCACCCCTGGGGACTTCCACCCTCTGGAAGGGCCCTTTCTGCCCTCTGGAGTAACACAAAGCTAATTCATTCAGTATTTCTGGTATCCCCCTCAGACCCAAACACAGGGCAGGTTCCCAACAAGTTCATCATAAGTGAACAGACATACGGATTTAGAGGACTTTCCTACATGCTCAGGTATATTCACCGCGTCCCCATGCATTCATACACACACTCACACACTCACACACCTGGGCCAGAACTGGCAAGGCTGGCTGAGTCACGCGCCAGACCACAGCACCAGTGGGGCCAGGGAGGAAGTGCAGCCCCAGCAGCAGCTCATTTCCTGAGCTTCTTCCTTTGCTCTGGGAGGCTCACTCTCTCTTTCAGACTTTCTGACTCTGTCTCTCCCAGTTCTTTGTTTCTACACATGGCAACGGCTGTGTTGCTGTCCTCACCACATGGTAGGAGCTCCTAGCACTGACCTGCAAGTGAGGAGGTCTGGTTTCTAAACCTGTGATCCTGGGCCAGTCACTTCACTCTGTAAAACGAAGAGGCTGGATTGGCCAAAGGATCTCTGAGGTCCCTTCCTGATCTCAGCCCTCCTTCAGTCCTCTCAGGGTTTTCTGTAACAGGGATATCTAAGGGAAGGGAGCAGAGGCCAGGCCCGGCCTGGGGACAGGGATCAGGCCCCAGCTGTTCCCGTCGGAGTGCACAGTCTCCAGCCGGCCCTCCCAGGAACCCCAAGTGCTGCACACACATATGCTCACTCGGCTGGCTGCCTCGGGGGAAGCAGGAAGGACGCGCCGTCCTCCCTGGCTGTGCGGCACCGGGCAGAGGGGTCTGGGAAGACGCCCACCCCTTGACCATCCTCTGCCATACCTCAGTAGTCACCGCCTCCCTCCTAGCTGCCAACGCACGCCTGGCTCACAGCTGTCAGGCAGCCGCCTGTCCCTCGGACTGCTCCGCCTGACTCTCCCCGCCCGGAACCGCGCGAGCTGGACTAGCCTTTGGCTGCGGTGCAAAAGTGGAGGCGGCGACTCGGAGCCCGCGCTGCCAGCCGCCACCCCCTGGGCGCCCTCCGGTATCTGCACGCGCCGCGCAGGAAGCGACCGGAGGAGACCTCAGGTGGCTAGGGAGCCTGGGCAGTGGGCGGGGCTGCGGCTGATTTAGCCTACCTAACTGGTCAGGCTGTCTGGGCCACCCTGTTCCCGAGTCCCCCGAAGCCTCTTGCCCTGCTTCCAGAATGTTTAAAGACAATCTAGAACCTGCAACATCCAGGTCCACTCCAGCAGTTAACTCTGGGGATTTTGTCCTTCTTACACTTTTCTGTCTCTTCTATATATTCTTCTATTGGCATAAATGCTTGTATAATAAAAAAGCATCAAATATATATATATATATTTAATAAAGTTTTAAATAAATCTTCAACAGCCTTCCAAGGCGTTCATGCTGAGGATAACCCACAACCTGCTACACAAGGCCCTTCATGCCCACTCTCTGGCCACAAACTAACTTTCCCACCTCACCCCGTGTCCCCCAAACACACATGCACCCTGCTCTAGGAAGACAGGCTGTTGCCAAATACCAGCTGCTGGGAGTTTTTGCTTTGCCTAGAATGCCCTTCCCCTTGCTTCTCTGCCTGTTGACATACTACTCATCCATCCAGACCCCACTGAAATGTCCCCTTCTCAGTGAATCCTTCCCCAGACACTGGCCCCAACAGAAAAGCTTCTTGGTGAACCCACATTCTCATGCTGGTATATAGTATATGAGACCCCTTTCCTCTCCCTCTTCCTCTCCTCATCCCTCACCTCCTAGGGAAAGCCGCTTTCCCCAGGACCCCATGACTCCTAATCCAGAGTTGCTGGAGAAACCCAAACTCATTCATTGAAAGAGTATTTATTGAACCACAAGGTGACGAATAAAAAGCTAGGCAGGACCAACTTCCTGGGCACTTAACACATGGAGTTGAACACTAGAATAGTCTCATGCTTGGTTTAATGCCCTGCTGTTACCTCCTTGAAATTGTTAATGATTTTTGAACAAGGAGTCCAGCATTTTTATGTTGAACTAGATCCTGCAAGTTATACAGCTGGTTCTGCACCTAGGTCTTCCCTAGAGCTCTCAGTTTCTAGGGTGTCATCTGGTGAGTTGATGGTTACTGTGACAGGCGGGAGAGCTGTGGAGTATAGGCAGAACACAACCAGTATTCAGCTCACTCTGGCCACCTTCCCCAGCTACATTAGCCTACCCTGCCACCAGCTGCTTGCTACAGTGATCTGTGCTGGGACAGTGGCCTTGCTTAGGCACCAAAGCTTATAGTCCCAAATAGCTGCTGTAAGCCTGACGACCTGGCAGACAACTGCTGTGTCTTGGCAATACCAGGAAATGTGAGGTGCTGGAGCCCTAAGCCTTCCACATGTCCCCCACCCACGCTTCACCTTTCACCCAGACTCCCACAGGCCTTTGTTTCCCTCTGCCTTTCCAGACCCAGCCCACATCAGGAAAAAGGTAAATAAAGTCACCCACACTGAAAAACAAGTGGAAGCTAAAACCTAATGGACTCTTCATCCAAAGGGCACTTCGGTTTTATTAGAAACGTTTTTTGAATTCCCTCGGCCTACATACCTGACATGTAATAGGCATCTAATTCATGATAGTTGAGTATGAAGAGTAAATGCTTATAATGACACCTGGAATAAGCAATGCGAAGTCCACTGGACCACGGACAGGGGATTTTGTTGTGTTTCATTTTGTTTTCATTTTTGGCTTTGGAATAATGCTGGAAGCCTCAACACAATGATCTGGGAGTGAATGGGAAGTGAAGGAATGGAGGAGTAGGATGGACTGCTCTCAAGGAGATTGGCTGGGGAGGGAAGGAGGTAGTGTGGGAGCTAACAGAAGAACAGAAGCACAGAGGAGCCTTGAAAATGTTTGTAGATTGAGACCAAGAACCTGATGGAGAGAGAAGGGATGAGGAGTGAGGAGTGTCAAAGGCCTGGTTCAAGAAGAAGCAAGAGGGCCCTGACCAGTGTGTCTCAGTAGGTTGTGTGTCATTCTGCAAAGCAAAACACTGCTGGTTGGATTCCTGGCAGTCAGGGCATGTGCCTGGGTTGCAGGTTCAGTCCCTGAAACAGGAGGTGGAAGATAAAGATGGGTGAGGATGAACAGCGAGGCATGGGAGGAAAGTTCCCAGATTACAGAGTTGCCAGTTTATGGGCCCTCTCTTCAGTTTGACACAGGAAAATAGGTAACAGCTACAGTGTCTGGATAGACCAGTGAGGTGGGTGGCATCCAGTGGGGTGGGTGGCATTAGACATTTGTGCTGTGAGTTGCTGCCTCTCCTCTGGGGTGGGTGATGGGGGGCCACCCAACAGGGGAGAGTAGCAAGTGGGCTTGGAGGGTGCAGAGAACCTTGCAGGAGGTATGCTTCCTGAATCACCTTACGCTTGGTTGGCACCCTTCCTCCTGGCATTTCTGACTGGGTTTTCTTGCTCACTTGTTGCTCTCAACTATAACTGAAAGCCAGCTTCTCGTGTGTGATTCTCCCAGGGAACAGTAAAAACATTCACTGTTCCAGTACAGGAATTCCTCTGCTGTCCCTCTTCCTTTTTATCAGTGGCTCCAATTACTGAATTTCCAACAGGTGGAGGCCAAAAAAACAAACAGACTTTTCAATATTGACTCTCCCGGGCTCCACCCAGCTGGCAGCATCTGCCCCACCTCCCGGAGCCTCACCAGCAAAGGCCAAATCAAACAGCTGCCCAGGGCTGAAGTGCTGGCCATTCTCCTCTGGTGGGAGATCACTCTGTAGCCTCTCACCTGTTGTCTATCTCCTCCTTGAATGTGTTTGGCTTCAGTGGAAGGAGACATTTTAAATGAGATTACAGAGGTCAATTACAAGCTTATAGGAGACCACTCCTCGTGACAGTGGGAAATGTAGCCCAGCCCCCACTTGGAAAGGCCAGTGGGGAGCAAGGTCCAGCACACAGCACACACGCTCATGGATAGGTTTTCCCGTGGGGAATCAGACCTGCATTGTACCTAGGCTGATTTGAGGCTTGCTTTTGCTAAAACTTCCTGGCCCTGAATTGACGCAGCAAATATTTACTGCATATCTTTAAAGTAACTTCCTAAAATCTATGCTAAACCTCCCAAGGATGAGTGTAACCAGTTCAACAACTTTTCCCTTTGCATTTGCAAATATCCTTCTTCTTTGATGTAATTAGCAACATCCTTTCCTTTGTTATCTGTAAAAGGTAACCACCTAAAGTGAACCTGTGCATAGTAAATGAGGACCATCCCTCGATGTAATGTGCCCAGAAAAGCAATAAAAGCCTATCCAGGCAAGGGTAGGGGCCCTCTCTCTCACTCAGAGAGTGGCCATGCCATACCATTTTCTCCACAGGACTTCTGTAGTCCATGTGAATTTGTTCATGGCAACCACATGGACCCCACTGGCTAGAGTCCACATAACAAACTCATAGTTGTTATTGATAAATAAGACTAGAATGTAGGGGAAAAAGGCCTCCTTGAGGATACTTATGAAAGCCATGAACTTCCTCTATAGGATACACAGACCTGGATCCCTTCAGAGGCAGGACACGTCAGAGCAGTGACCTACTCTTGCTCCAGCAGCCAACAAGGGACTTTGCCATTCAGATGGAGTCATAGAGCTATGGAGCTGGAAGAAACTGAAAGTCATAGAGCCATGTATTACAGATGAGGTGACTATGGCCCAGTGTGGTAGGTGTAGTGATGTGACTACTCTTGGCCTTAAATGCAGGATTTCATTCCACCCCCATCTCCCTACAAGTGGACTCGGAGAGACAGAGTACCAGATGCCACATTATAAGGGATACTGTTTATTCTGAATCCCACGTTTACAGAACAGAGAATGAAAAGGCTCCACATAAGGATATCTTCTAAAGAACAGTAGAAGCTATATCATAACTTTTGCTAAAAAAAATTTGAAGACCCTACAATAATTATGTGTTGTCCCCAAAGTACAGGAAAATACAGGTAAAGTTAGCTCCTCTGGAAATGATGAAACTAACATTTTATATCTGTTTTCCTATTAACAGACTGTTTGAGAAAGGAAAGTAATTTTGCTTTGTCAGGCATGGATACACATATACACAAGACCAACCACAGGACCCCAGCTATCGATGTAATAAATAAGGAGACAGGAAACACAGGAGAGAAAAACAAAGGGTGCTATAAGCCAAAGAAGGTGTCAGGACTAGAGTCTGGGGACCCAACTAGGTCCTGGGAGTGGCAAGAACAAAGGGAAGCTGCTGCCTGTCACATTATGGGATGGCTCCATATTTTCCTATTCTACCATCAAAAGTTTGTCAAGAAACATCATCATTTTTGAAAGTTGCTTTGTTTTGGTAAAGAAAAAATCTTTTGGTTTTTCTAAGTTTGTATTTACTCTCAACCAATAACACATCTTAGACATCAAAAATTATACTAGCTAAATTTGGAATTTGAGAAGGTAAAAGTTAAATGACCTATTTAATTTTTTAAAAATATACAGCTATCTCTTGATCCATTAGAAAACAAAAACAATCAAAGCAGCAACTGGATAACATTATTTTTAGGACAAAAATCCAGAGGCTATAAAATAGCTAATTAGATACAAATAAAATATCAGAATTATAATAGAAGTTTGCTACTGATTCAAGAAGGTGTAAGCCCTCCTAAGTCTGTGGCTTCCTCTGTAATGCCTCTTGCCTCCCATTGTCTCCTTTCCAAATTCCTCACCTTAGCTTAGGGCTCATCACCTGTCTCAGGACTACTACCTTGACCTTCTTCTATTCTTAGTCTCTGTTCCACCCAGTGCACCCTCCACATGAGTGCCAGATATGATATATGTAAAGCACTGCTCTAGACGTGTCCCTTCCTTGCAGAGAAAAACCTGCCATGAATACTCCTTCTGTGTTTTCTGAATAAAAGCTAAAAAACTTCTTAACTATCTAAAAGAATTTGAATTATGGGCCTTGCCCATAGTAAGAGATTATCAGAACTAACCTTTTTTTGGTCTATCTGTAGTACAGGGAAAACTACTGATTACTGAACATAAGTTCTCCCTGCAATGACCTTCTGAAGCCCCAAGGTGCTTAACCTCATGCCTAGTCCAGAACAGCATATATACCACACTTTTCCTTTCTGTCCTGGAACCTCTCATGTATGCAGGGTCCTGACTCTCTCATGTATGTGGGGTTCCTGTGCACACAGAATTAAACTTGAGTTTCTCTTGTCAATCTTTCTCATATTGATTTGAATATTTGGCTAGCCAAAAGAACAAGAGAAGGGAAGGGGTAAATTTCTCCTTCCCCACACTTATCTGTAAACTGTAGTTAAGAACAGGACCTATCTGGTGAGGTTGTTATGAGAAGTAAATGAGATCATTCAGGTAAAAAAAAACACTTTGTACAGTGCCTGGTATTAAGTCTAGGCCCACAATGTTAGGATGAGAGAGATGAAGAGAGAAAGAGAGGGGAGGGAAAAGAGAAGACAGGAGAGGAGAGGGGAGGACAGGAAGTGTGGGAAGGTGGAGAGAGGAGGGAAGGGGAGGCTGTACCTGGTGTCATAGGACCATTGCCTCATATTAGATGGACACACATACATAACCTTCCTTGAAGATGAAATTTTATGTAAAAATGACATCAAGATTATGGAAAGGATAAACTCAACTCATCTTTTTAGGTCCACTGTGTTAATTTATTAGCTGTGTTCTAAATTCTATGAGAAACTTAGCATTTTCAGTATGGAAGGAACTGTGGAAATCACCCTGTCTAACCCCCACTGCTTTTCTGCTAAGGAAACTGCAAAGGGAAGAGCTAGTCAGCAGCAGGATCCAGACTAGAAAGTTTTCCTCCAGAGCTCTTACCCTCCTTGCATATCACTTCTCTAGGCCTGAGAAGGACACTATGAAAATCTGATGCTCACAGAGTCTAATTCCCAGCATGAGCAGGTTGAAAAGGTGATAAACCATTTTTTTCCAAAAAGTAACTATTATGCTTAGTTGAAACCATCAAAAACAACCATTTCAGCACTTTGTAAATAGACTGGAGGCATGCAACATGTTGAGAAGTATTTGTTTACAAAAACTACTGAAATTTGAGTAAGGTTGGTACCAACATGTGGTGTTCTTGCCTGAAGCTATCCCCATTCCATGCACTCTTTTCTTTTCTAGTTCAATCAGGGCAGGTTGTAAAAACCAGCAGCTTTTTGTCACTGGTAGAATGGTCTGACTTAATCTGGAGTAGCATCAGTTTAAATGGTGATCTGAGACACCGAGGGACTTCCAGCCAAGATGGAGGCATAGGTAGACGCACTGTGCCCCCTCGCACAACCAAGATAGGGACAGCAACGATATAGAAACAAAATAACAACCAGAAATGACAGAAAATTGAAGTGCCTGGCAGTCCAACAACCAGGGAGTTGAAAATAGACTCGATCGTCCAGACCAGTAGGAGGGGCGGAGGCGGGCCGGGTGAGGGACGCAGAGCGGAGACCTGAGCAACCAGAGACCTGAGCAATGGGGGATGCGCGCAAGTCCCCAGCAGGCAGACCCTGGGCGCACAAGTGTCAGTGGCTGGCGGGCCAGGCTGGGAGGTGGCGACTGGCGGACCCAGCGAGGCAGCCACTGTGAAGCAGGGCACTGCGCGCAGCTTGGTCCCAGCACCAGGAAGTGGAGCTTTGGGTCACTGACAGAAAAGGAGGGCCCCGTGGGTGCACGGGCCCACCCACACCAGGATTGGTGCCAGAGGGGCCCAGTTGGCTTGTGGAAAGTGGCAGAGGGTTCTCGGGTTCTACAGAGAGCAGAGCAAGCACCATTGTTCCTTCCCAGACCCCGCCCCCATATACAGCGTCATAACCCAGCGACTGGAGTGCCCCATCCTGGTGAAAACCTTAGGCCCCACCCCTCACTACGGTAGCCTGTCAAGACCAAAAAAAAAAAAAAACCAGCAAAGGATGGCTCA
>CM052539.1:80220590-80286849 GCA_028533065.1 Trachops cirrhosus
GGTCTTTCCATGTCTGCTACAATTTTGATTTCTTATTTTCATGTATGCTGCAATGTCCTCTGTAGTATGGCTAGGTTTTCCTGTCTTTTGAAGAGGGAGGTGGCGTGTGCTCCCTCCTACCACGCCGCCATCTTCCCCCCACCCAATCGGATTCTGTTAAAACATTCTTGAATTCCTAGGATAAACTCCCACTTCGTCAGGGTGTATTATTTCTTTTCTATGTGGTGTTGGTTTCAATATTTTAAAATTTTCTAAAGAATTTTTGCATTTATGCTCACAAGGGCTATTGGCCTGTATTTTACTTTTCTTTTAATGTCTTTGCCCAGTTTTGGTGTCAGAGTAATCTTAACCTCGTAGAATATGTTAGGAACTATTTCATCTTCAATGTTCTAGAAGAGTTTGCATAGAATTGGTATTAGTTTTTCTTTTAATATTTGGTAGAATTTATCAATGTAGGTATCTGGTCCTCTAAGTTTTTTGTAGAAAGATTTTTAACTGTTGGGTTAATTTAAAAAATATGATATAATATTATTCATGTACTTTATTTCTTTTTTTATATTTAATGTTTTTCAAGGAATTTGTCCATTTCATCTAAATAATCAATTTTATTGGCATAAAGTTGTTTATAATATTCCCTTTTTAGCCTTTTAATGTCTGTAGAATTTTTAATGGTTTTACTTTTCCAACTCCTGATATTGTAATTCGTGTTTTCTCTCTTTCCTGATATTCTAAAAGAGCCAGCTTTTAGTTTCTTAAGTTTTTTCTATTTCTCTTTATTGTTTTCTATTTCATTAATTTCTGCTCTGAGATTTATTAATTTTTCCTCCTTATTTTGTGTTTAATTTGCTCTTCTTTTTCTAGTTTCTTAGGGTAGAAGCTGAGGTCATTGATTTGGGACCTTTTGTTTTTTTCATATATATATATGTGTGTGTGTGTATATGTTTAGTGCTATAAATTTTTTTCTTGAGTACTGCTTTAGCAATATTCTACAAAATTGATATATTGTGCTTTTTAAATTTAGTTCAAAATATTTCAATTTTCCTATTTATTTCTTTGACCGAACTAAATTCTTCTTTGACCAAAATGGGTTATTAAGAAGTGAGGTTCATAGTTTTCATGTGTTTGAGGATTTTCCAGAGGTCTTTCTGTTTGTTACTGGTTCTAATATAATTCCATTGGGATCAGATGACATACTTTGTGTGACTTGAATTCTTTAAAATTTATTGAAACTTGTTTTATGGACCAAAATATGGAATGTCTTGGTAAATATTCCATGTACACATGCAAATAAAATATATTCAGCTTTTGTTGAGTGGAGTGTTCTATAAATGTCAATTAGGTCAAGATAGTTGATGTCATTGTTCAAATCTTCTGTATCCTTAACTGATTTCTGTCTACTTGTTTTATTAATTGTTACTAGAGGGCTATTGAAATGTTTGAACATGATTGTGGATTTGTCTCTTTCTCCTTGTGGTTCTATCAATTTTTGTTTCATCATTTTAAAACCCAATTATTAGGGGCATAAGTGTTTAGGACTGTTAATATCCTTTTGATGAACTGACTTCTTTATCATTGTGAAATGACTTTATCTTCATTAATATTCTTTGTTCTAGAATCTACTTTTCCTGATTATTAACATGCAGCTTTCTTTTGACTAGTGTTAATATGGTATATATTCTTCCAGTCTTTAACTTTTAACCTTTGTGTCTTTATGTTTAAAGTACATTTCTTGTAGGTAGTATGTAGTTGGGTTTTCTCAGCTTAGGGAATTTTCCAGGCTCGGGTTGGGTTCCCCTTCCTGTGCCATGACCTAAAAACACCTTAGGCAATAATGGGGCTTATTTTGTTTAGTTTCCCATCTCTCAAGAACAGGGCTTGGTCTAGGGTGAGGTAAGTGTGGCTCCTACAGTGCAAAATTTTAGAAAGTAATCACGCTCATATACATATTTTTTAAAGTAGATTCCTCCTTAAATTTTGGATCCTCTTTAAATTTTTTATCTCCTTATTTTTTTTAAAAAAAAATTGATTCTAAAGAGAGGGGAAGGAAGGGAAAAAGTGAGGGAGAGAAACATCAGTTGGTTGCCTCTTGCATATGCCCTCACTGGGAATCAAACTGGCATCCTTTCAGTTTGTGGGATGATTCCCAACCAACTGAGCCACACTGATCAGGGCTTTTACCTCACCCTTAAGAAGCTACTCACAGAGTTTTGCAAATACAGGGCTAGCACCTGAGAGTAAATGCTTCTTGTAACTTTGTTTGTACTTCAAGAGCCTCACTTAGCTCACCCTAGTTTCAGCTCTGCCCTTTATTGCCTGATGTTCAGTGTCTTGAAAACCATTTTTTAAAATGTATTTTGTCTGGATTTTTTATCATTTCAGCTGGGAGGGTAAATACAGTCCCTATAATTCCATCTTTTCTGGAAGCAGAAGTCTGGGCTTATTCTTCATGAGATTAAAAACAAAAATCCTGGATATAGAGCTGCATGCCTAAAATACATGTTTTCAAGCCTCCTTGCAAAAGAATTTAGCAAAAAATTGATCTTCATTCAGCAAACAATCAATGAGCACCTACTCTATGCATATTCAGGGCTGGGGTTAAAAATCAAATAAGACAAGGTAGCTATCTACCCATGCTCATAGCTGGCTTCTTTAGAACTCTTGGATTGGCCCTTTCATAACACGTTTCACTTGCAACATGGGTCAGGGAAGGCAGAGAGCCAGAGAGAGTCAGACCTGAACTGAGAGATCATCTCTGCTAATTCCCATGCCCAGGCTAGTTCAGGGACTCAGTTGAGTCATACAGCTTGTCAGTAGTAGATGATTGCTATATAGTCTATTTTGAAGGATATGGAGGAGGGATCCAACCCAAAATACCTTCTGTTATTGCCAGTCACCATGACTAAAATTCCATCATTAGATACTTAGTCATTGAGGTCGGGGCTCCTGTTTTATTCATGTTTGCATTTCGCAGTATTAGCTTAGAGCCTGCAACATGGAAATCAATACATATGAATGAATGAATGATGTTAAAATGATGAGCATGCCTCTGGGAGGTGACTTAGGTTATTATCAGTTGGGGATGAGTAGACTGTGAAGAGCAGGCCCACAGCTGGGACCCATGATAGGAAGGCAATGTAGTACAGTAAGTTCAAGAGATCTCTAACTGTACTGGACCTTGATCCGAGTTATTTAACCTATCCCAAACTGTTTTCTCATCCGTGCAACAGGAATCTTTTTTCTTTTCTTTTCTTTTCTCTTCTTTCTTTTCTTTTCTTTCTTTTTTTTTTTTTTTTTTTTCTGGACATGTAGGCAGCCAAAGGAAGGCAAAGGAAATTACACATGACCTTCTGCCCTGAAAAGCTGAGGCATGTCAGATTTTATCCCAAGTTGCTGCTTTCCTGAAGAGGGGCAGGAATCTTAATCCTACTTACCTTATGGAAGGATGTCAGGTTTCAATAGGATGAAGTAGGTTAGGGGCAAATCCCTCAAGGAATGACAGGTATTATTAGTCTACTGTCCTGGGAACAGCAGATGGGAATGAGGTAGGGCCTACGAGATGGCAGAGACCTTGCAGACAGCAGGAAGACCGCAGCTGTTCTGCTCACACTGTGTATTTACAGAAGCTCAGATATTACCGCTATCATTATCCAAAAGTCCTCTCTACACTCAGCATTGCACATAGTTGTGCCAGGCAATGCAACTAACCACACAGACATAGCCCTGCTCTCTGGGGACTTTACTCAAGGTGGTTCCCTCTGGGAAAGACAGAATTAAATGTTAAATCTGCTTATGATCAGGTGGTGGGCAGTCCACACCATGTAGGGATGAAGAAAAAGACCATTTCCTGAGTGGGAGGCTGATTAGAGGAGTCAGGGTGGGAGTTCCTTGTTCAGCCCGAGCAGTGAGAAGGTGAACCTGCTCTGCCTTGTCCAGACTGTTCTGCGGGGTTGGTTCCTGAGGCCAGAGGCAGTCTTCAGCTCCAAGCCCACAGCTCTTGACAAATCGTGTAGATGGAAGGTATTGACTGAAATAATAGATGACTTTGGATTCATGATGTACCTGAGCCAGAGGCCCAGGCTCTAATGGTCAGAGAAGCCCACCTGGTGACACAGTGATTTTCTGCCTTTCTTCTGACCATGGACATAGGAGCTATGACTTAGGACTCCACTGTCTCCAGTTTCCCACAAATGCATTACAGTGCATATCTATATTTTTTAATTCAAATGTTATCATGAATTTGAAATTTGACCTAGTCTACTTCTCAAAAATCTTTAGATGGAAAAACACAATGATACTGAGATTTTCTTTTATCACATTAACCCAATTTTTCAGACTATCAGAGTAAAACATGCCCTTAAAGATAACAGGCCCAGCCTTCTCATTATACAGATGAGGAAACTGAGGGCCAGGCAGGTCACCTGTTCAAGGTCTCTTAGTAGCAGCAGTGTCTAGACTACACCCAGGTTTTTATGTCTTTCCATGACATCACATTGCAGTGCATCTTCTGAAACAGCTGTTTGCGGGGCTTTAAGAACCTGATCGAGGTGTATGTTTGTGATTCTCTGTTGGTTGAAGACAGCCTTGGGTGTTGCCAAACCAGGTCTGGGAAGCTCGGTACAGCAGGAAGGTCCTTAGGACAGGGTGTAATTTCTCATCTGTCCATTGCAGCCCCTGCAGGTCTGTGGCAGAGGCTAAGATTTGTTGATTGTGAGTGATACAGGAGAGAGTGCATCTGAGTGAGGGGAGCCCTCCACCCTTGGCAATGCTGAGAGGTCAGGACAGTGTGGGATTAATATCAAATACAAGTTAGATGATCTTGCATTTAAAACACAAATTTGTACAAACTGCTGTGTGGCCTTGGTCAAGTCACTCAACCTCTCTGAGCCTCAGTAAAATGGAGATGATAATATTTATTTCAGAGACATGAGAAAAATAAATGATAAAATATATATAGAGACCTTTGCCTGGTACAGTGGTCTCTATAAATGGTAGCTGGTCTATCAGAATCTATTTTGTTGTTTGTTAAAATTGGGAGAAATTATTTTCAGGTTTGCTCTACCCACTTCCTTTTAATTGGGAAATGTCTGTTCCCCCACCCCACATCTCTTTTCTCTTTGATGGGCTGGCCAATCTATTAGCAATCATGGCACACTTCCCCTTGTCCAGAGCATCTGCTAATAAAGAGGTGGTTGCTAAGAGATGCTGGGGCACACTGGCGAGCCGTTCTCTAGTCCCCTGTTGTTCTTTCTCAGCCTCACTTCATCCCCAGCGCACCCACCTCTCTCTCATCTTCCATTCTCAGGATCTGAAAAGAACTGAGGAAACTGACAAACCTGGATGGCTACACCTGACCGGAGAGTGGTCTCTAGTCCCCAGAGACCTGCTCAGGGACTAAAGGGGAGTGGGGCCTTCCTGGGTCCCCTGGACAATCTGGAGTATAAGGAGAGCCAGGACCTGGTGCAGGCAGAGCTGGCCATGCTGAGGAAGGCACAGGAATTCTTCCAGACCTGCGACACAGAGGGCAAGGGCTTCATCGCTAGGAGGGATATGCAGGTAAGAGGGGCCCCAGCTGTCCACCTGGAATGCCAAATCACCTGGGTTTCCCTGCCTCAGGTTAGCACTTGCCCCATTGGAGATGATGGCTTTAATAGAAGAGATGCCATCAGCTCTGCCCTAGAAGGAGGCATCAGTTCAAACTCTCTTGGTTTCCTTTTTTTCTGACCTTTACTTGCTGTCATACTCAGGGGTTATTTCCCCTCTCTGACTCAGTAACTCCCCAGGGGTGGGAAGAGAGTGATAGCAACATAAGGTAGTTGAGTAAGAGATGGTGAAGAACCTTCTGAAACAAAGGTAGAAAGGCACTGACTTGTTGCTTCACAACAAAGCTCTGAGCTCTGCTGAAGTGCCTCCTGCAAGATGCCGTGTGTGCCGGATGCAGGACCCAGGAGGAAGGTGTTTCTGGAGCTCATCTTGTTTGTCCCTCACCCTGAAACCCAGCTACATTTAACCCCATATGTAAGCATTTCCAGAGAGAGATATTGCAGATCCTTGGTGCATGCCATCGCCTAGTGCAGGGCTCAGCAAACTTTGTCTGTAAGGGCCAGAGAGTAAATATTTCAGGCTTTATGGGCCCAGCGGTCTTTATCCTGACTACTCAGCTCTGCACCGCAGCCACACCCAAAATGTAAAGGAATGAGACTGGCTCTGTTCCAATGAAACTTTACGGACACAAATTTGAATTTTATATTATTTTCATGCATCACCAATGATTTTATTCAAGCACTTAAAAGTGTAAAGGCCATTTTTAGTTCACTGGTCATACAGAAATGGAATAGGTCTAGTTTATAGCCCAGGGTGTGGTTTGCCCACCCCTGGTCCAATGTCTTTCCACCTTTAGTGTCAAAAGGTTCTTCCTGGTGTCTCACTTAAGTCTCTTACACTGCAGCTGTGATTTCACCCCAATGTGAGTAAATAAAATGCAGGCTCCACTAGGGCTCCGTGAAAGCATCTCTTCTCCACATCTTGTCAGCACTTGCTCTGTCAAGAGCATTTTTGGAAGGAAAGCTAGCTGTGCTGTTAGGAGAAAGACCTACGATGGCTTTCTTTTTTGAAGGTTTTCTTTTTTGAAGTGTAGGTTTTCAGAATACACTAAGTTGAGCAATGAAATATAGACCGCATTAGTATCAGTCCCACCACTGCTCACATGTGGGACTCGCAAGGCATGGAGGCTAAGAAGGGGCCAGTCCTTCTGTCATGACCCCAGAGGGTGGTGGTTTCAGGCTTTCCCAGCACCCTCCTACCATCTAGTACTTGCACAAATTGAGGGGAAAACACCTGGGAAACCAAGCCTGCAAGCGAGCTCAGACCACCCTTGTTTTTAGTGATTGACCCCTCAATAAATTTTTGTCACTGAAACTCATTCCCTAAGTCCCACTTCATGTGGAAGGCCAGCTTTAGTGTGTTTTGTGGAAAGCAGTGACAAACTTCCCTCACAGGTCTGTGGTCGTGCTGCCTGTGCTTATACCTTCAGCAGCACCCTTTACTTTTGCTTGCCCCTCTAGAAAGAAAGAAAAGGTAATTCACATGCCCTGAGGGTCATTCTGGGCCACAAGCACAGTGCACCTCTCTGTATAGATCCCAGTTAATCTTCACCAAAGCCCACGAAGGGAGGGAGAGGCAGTGGGAATCTAAGCTGCCAAGGGTAAATTGTTAAATTATTTGTATTTGACATGGCATGAATTCAGAATCATTGAGGCCAGAGATACCAACTCAGCTACGTCCCTCCTCTGTCTTCCTCCCTCAGTCCTCAACCCAGGCAGGTGGAAAGGGGATGGACATCCCACCTGGCACTTATTTCTACCAGCTCCTTAGGTGTCTGAAATTTCGGTGTAACTGTGGACAATGAAACATGTGAAATTTTTCATTTTTCAGACTAAGAAAGTGCTATCAAGAGAGAATAAAACGTGTCATTTAGCACCTCTCTGATGCTTTCACTGGTCATGTCTGGAGAGAGACTGGTTGGAAAGGGATGAGTGAAGAGCAGTCACCCTCGCACTGTGGACCCTGGGCTGGCTGTGTAAAGTCCATGTGCCCCTCACTTCTCCTGGGCAGAACCTACAGACAGCAGCCTGCTGCCTGTCACTCCCACGTGCAGCTTCTTTGCAGGGTGGTTGTTGCCCCTACGATTGGTGGCTGGCTCCTGGCCACCACCACCTTTCTCACCATCAGCTCCTAGCACAGCCTCACGGGAATTGGAGGGAGAAAAGTTCAAAGTGTTTATACACAAAAGTTCACCGGGAAAGGTCCTTTAAAGCAGAGAATGGCTTCTCCTCTGAGAGGTGGGGAGACAGCCACAGGGGCTGAGCCCCAGCAGGAGGTGGTCCGTCTGCTCTGATGAAGCAGAGAGCGGGAAAGGAAAGGAGCAGGGCCAGGAGAAGGCTTTCTCCTTTGAGGTCCCTGGGGTAACTGAGGTGAGCTTTACTGCGGACAGGGCGGTAAGCTGCGCTCTGCTTGGATCTGCATGCAAACAGCAGACAGTGACAGCAGACAGTGGCCCCTGGCCTGTGTGCACAGAGTTTAGGCAGCAGTTTGAGAGTCCTCAGCTCTGCCCATTGCCCTTCAGACTTCACTCCCTCCTTCCCAAGAAAGCTCTCTGAGTTCCAATGGATCACTCCAGGAAGAACTGGGGTACAGACCGCTTTTCAAGATGAGGTCTATGCAGTCCCCTAGAGCAGCGGTCCCCAACCTTTTGGGCACCAGGGACCAGTTTCGTGGAAGACAGTTTTTCCATGGACTGGGATGAGGGGAATGGTTTCGGGATGATTCAAGCACATTACATTCAAGCCCACCTCCTGCTGAGTGACCTGGTTCCTAACAGGCCTGGACTGGTACTATCTCAGGGCCCAGAGGTTGGGGAACCCTGCTCTAGAGAAGCGGAGAGCTCCAGAGGGCTAAGGGTCCAGACTGAGAATCAGTCCTGCCTCACAGGGACAGAGGGACATGAAAGGGCAGGGCTGACAGGCACAAAGGGACTCCTGTAGATGGGGGAGGGAGATAGAGGACAGGAGGAGTTCTCTCTGAAGAAAACTACAGCCTAAAAAACCCCATTTCCCTGATATTTTAGAGTAGTAAAATGGTTACCCACCTCCTAACACTGCCTAGAGCTCCTGGCTCAGCTGGACTCTTAAGAATTATCTAGCAACTGGCAGACCAACCAGACCTGGCCCGGCACCTGCTCTTGCAGGTAAAGTTGTGTTGGAACACAGTGTGCTCACTCAGTTACATATTGGCCACAGCAGCTTTCACACTCCGACCGCAGAGTCGAGCAGTCTGTGACAAAGACCAGAGGGCCTGCAAAGCCTAATGTGTACTATTTGGTGTAAAGTTTATACCAAAAGTTAGCTGACTCCTGATTCAGGTTAACAAGAAGACTTTTAAGAGCCTTTTTTTTGTAAATTGACATGAGTTTTAAGTTTTAATCCTGAATCTGCAATTTACTAGCAATGTGAGTTTGTATGTCTCAGCACCCTCCGGCCATAGCTTCTCCCCTGTGAATTAGCATAGTACCTCCCAGCGTTAGAAGAGAATGCATGCCTGGATGCAGGTGGAGCACTTCGTCCTGAGACCGGGACCTGAAAACCCCTCCATACTCGCACTTGTGTGTTTTTGGTGCAGGGTGGGTGGGGGACTTATACACCATGTCTTAACCTGATCCTTGTGTCCTCTGCACTGCGATTTTAAAATTGTGGTAAACTGTACATAACATAAAATTGACCATTAAAAAATATTTGAGTGTATAGTTCAGTGGTGTTCAATATGTTCACTCTTGTGCAGCCATCACCACCATCCATCTCCAGAACCCTTTCATCGTGCAAAATAGAAACTCTGTGCCCATTGCACACTAAGTCCCCACTGCCCCTCCTGCCATTCCTGGCAGCCACCGTCCCACTTTCTGTCTGTGAGTTTCAGTACTCCAGGAACCTCATGTAAGTGGGGTTACACCGTGCTTGCCCTTTTGTGACTGCGTGGTTCACTTAGCAAAATATCTTCAAAGTTCATCCACACCAGAGCATATGCCAGAATACCCTTCCTTTTTGTGGCTGAATAATATTCCATTGTATGTGCATACCTCATTTTGTTTTTCTATTCACTGGTCAGTGGACACTTGGGTTGCTTCACATCTTTGACTATGAATAATAGTGCTGTGAACATGGGCGTATAAATATTCTTCAAGTTCCTGCTTTCAATTATTTTGCGGATATACCCAGAAGTGGAATTATTGTACTATACTATTACATAATATATTCTATGTTTCATCTTTTGTTTAATCTTTTGTGGGGCCGCCCTACTGTTTTCCACAGTGGCTACACCATCAGGCTGTGGTTTTAATGCAAGTCCTCTGTCCTCCTTCAGAGATAAACAAAGGGCTTTTCTGCTCAAGAAGGCACCTTCCATTTGTATCTAGCTGTTGCTATTCTTTTTTGTGTCCAGTGTGAATGAGTGAGGGCAATTGTGCCTCTTATAGGACATTTGGCAATAGCTACAGACATTTTTAATTGAAACAACTGGAGAGAAAGGTGCTACTGGCATCTAGTAGGTAACGTCCAGGAATGTCGCTGAATATCCTATAATGCACATTACAGCTCCATCTTTACTGTGCTTCCAAAAAATAATTCTCCATCCTAAGATGTCAATAGTGCAGAGGTGGAGAAACCCTAGTCTATATCAAGTAATCAGCTGGAACCAAGTACATTAAACCACAAAGCAGAAAAAGGTAGATCCTGCCTCCCAGACCTCACATTCTCACTGTGAAGGTATTTGGTTCTGGAAGTTCAGCTATGCCACAGGGAAGAGAGTGGTTGGTGCTGGGACAGAGGTCTGAACAGGAAGGATGCTGTGGAAGCCTCGGAAGGAGGGAGACTTTCATTCTGGCTGTAAAGATGGAGCTCTTCTGGTTTTCTGTGTAATGAGTTCCCTTAGACGTGTTTAAAGCAGTGCAAACATTTGCTTTAAGGCATGTTACTGAGCTGGTGACCGGGAAGGTAGAGGGTCTGGCGACAGTGCAGCAGAAGACAGCACTTCCTGTGGCTCTGGGAGCGGACTCCTCAGCACTGCTGCTGCAGGACTGCACCCTGGTCCACATTCCATTTTTTAGACCTTCCCCAGGAATCCACAGTAGTGCTGGGCAGGAGTCTATACCAGTGCTCCAGAAACAGGACTTCAGGATCCCCTGTGACCACTTTTAGTCACTCACTTATTCAATAAATATCTAAATACTCCATATTTGTCAGCACTGGGCTAGATCCTGGGGACACAGTAGTGAGGAAAAATAAATGGGGCTACTGTTCTCAGCTTCCAGTCCACTGAAGGAGCAGACTTGCATCCGCAAATCACATCTATAGTACATAAAATACAAACTGAGATGAGACTTATGAACGAGAGAAATGGCTTTGGGGAGCCTGTATATCCTAACCTAGAGGACACAGGGACTTACTGAGGAAGTAAGGCTGGAGCTGAGAGGGAAGAGGGGTTTAGGGTTAACCTGAAGGCAGTGGATGGAGGCCAGTGTTTACAGAGTCGCAAAGTTCTGAAGAGCTGGTGGGGCTGTGTGTCATGGGAATAAGGCAGACTGACATCCCCCATGTCCCTTCTCTCCACACCTGCCCTTCCAGGTGGTGGAAAGTGAATAGGGTCTCTGCAAGGCCAGTGCGTGGTGGTGCTGGCCACACAGACTTTTGGTGGTAGGTGGGCAGTTCGGAATGGTAAGCAGATAGGGAGTTAGAGAATGTTACATCAGAGGACCATTGGACTACAGTGGGAGCCCTGAAGGGGAAATTGAGTCTTCACCCCAGCACTGGTCTCCACTGTGACTTCAGGCAAATGTCAGAGCCTCACAGGTTTTCCCCACAGTGGAATGAATCATCTTGTCCATAGACAGCACACTAGGGACCCAGGGGACAGGACCAGAATAACCTGATTTTACATGGCTCTGCAGGCCCTGAGAAGAAAGATAAATAGGAGATAATTATAGTTATTAAGACTAAAGGATTTTTCAAGTAGGACCAATAAAGACAGGTTACAGAATCTGGCATGGTGCGGCTGAAGAAGAGAAGGCTGAAGAAGCACTCAGTACTAATTTGCCAGGATATGAAGAGTAGGAATTGCCCTGGCTGGGTGGCTCAGTCTGTTAGAGTGTCATCTGTACACTTAAAAAAAAAAAAAAAAAAGTTGCTGGTTTGATCCCCAGTCAGGGCACATACCTAGGATGTGGGTTTAATCCCCAGTTGGGGCATGTACAGGAGACAACCAGATCAGTGTTTCTCTCTCAACATCAATCTCTCTCTTTCTCTAAATATCAATAAATATATCCTTGGGTGAGGATTAAAAAAAAGAGTAGAAATTACTTGGAAGATATAATATTGCTCTCCCCATATTCACTGACAACAGAAAGAGGAAACTGGGTTTGAGATGTAGACAGCAAGATTGGAATTAGATAATAGGAAGGATTTGTGGTGGGAAGTGCTGTTAGATTCAGGAATAGTGCCTAAGGTGGGGTATGACATAGCTTTTCCTGGTTCACCCTAACAAGAGAAAAGGTGCCATGCGTGGGTGGTTTGGGTAAAAGCCAAGCTGAGGATCCCACCAACCTCTGCTGTTTCCTTCCAGTCCACTTCCAGCTCCAGCACAGTGTGAGATGCCACATTTCCCACCAGGTCCCGCAGCCCTAGGCTGAAGGGGCGGGGGGAGGGAAGAAGGACTTTTTCAAAGAAGGGACTAGAATCTGGGTGGGGCAGGAGCTTGGGTTTTCACCCTACCTCCAGTGTGATGCCTGTTGTTTCAGTGGAGCTAATAAACTTCCTGCTTGCAAAATTGACTCCTCACTCCCCATTCTCTTCTTGTGGCTTTTGAGACAGCTGGTTTATGGATTGTTGGTAAGCCAGAGATTCTGCTTTATGCTAAAGCAGATGCACTTCTAGAATTTTTGCACACACCCTCACTCCCCTTAAAAAATTTCACTCATGTTTAAGTCAGTTCTTCTAATGGCTTTCACATGATTCTGTCTTCCCATTTTGTAATGCATCTTAGTCTCCCTGAGTGCAAATACCTGCCAAATTAAATGTTATGGCTTATCAGCTAGCAGATTGCCATGGTATCAAGCCAAGTATTCTTGCATGTTATGTTACAGGCTTTCACACCTGCCAGCTTTTTTGGGGGGCGGGGTCCAGATGAGTGTGTATATCCTCCCTGCAGCCCTGTGTTCATTGTCTTCAGCTGTTAGTCACTTTTATACCTGCAGGCTATTCTGAGCAGTTGTCCTTTGGTTAACTGGGGGGTAAGGGAAGGGTCAACTGGGTTATATGATGAACTCCGTGGAGAGTCCTCATTTGGAGACTTAAATTATTAGAGTATAAGAGGACATTTACTTCAAATGTGCAAATTAGCCATGGTGTGAGGCCATTGCACATCAGGCAGAAGGCCAGAGGGCAGCACCTGCAGCTCAGCCACGTTGCTTCTCCTCCCATCATTTGGTCCCTGCCCTTCCATCCTGGTGTGGTCCTAACCAGCCCAGGACTCAGGTCTGTGTTTATGACCTTCTCACACACCGTCTTGTCCAGGTTCCCTTTAAAACACAAATACTCTTGGGGGACTGATACCTTCAGCTAGTGGCAGCTAACAACTTATCAGGAATTAGTTGAGAGCCGTCAAGGAGCAAATTCAGGGCACGGACTGGTGTGATAGGTGCAGGTCACTCAGAGGGACGAAGGGGGCTTATTCGGTTCCCACTTGGAGCTGAAGGACCTACATGTCCAGAGAACTTAAAAATGTGAGGCCCTGGGGCATGAGTAGCCTCATCAGGGAAGGCTCTGAGAGTGTGACCCTCACCTACATCTCCGAAGGGGAGGTAGCATGGCAAAGGATGTGGGCTCAGGCAGAGTGGGAGAGACTGGGTACAAAACCTTTCTCTGCCACCTACTCACTGAGTGGCCTTAGTGGGTCAGGATCTTTCTCTCTCTCTGTCAGGCACTGTGCTCCATTCTTTACATTGGTTATATTATTTAACTTGACAGCATCATGTCATGTGGCTATTACCGTATGACAGGATTCAGTCCTGTACAGTTTCAGGTACAGTTAGCTCATTGCAGTTGTGCAGAGTGCTGGCTTTGGAGTCAGACCTGGATTTGACTCCTGGCACTGTCGTTTACTGGCTCAGCAACCTTAGGGCAGGTCATTTAACTTCACACTTCATCTATAAAATGGCGATAATAACTCCCACCTCCAAGGATTGTCATGACAATTCAGTGCAAATACATGTTTATAGATATAAAACATATAGAAATATATTGATAAATATGTACATATTTATAGTTATTTATAACTCACCAAATTGCCTAGCACATTGGTAGGCACCCAATAATGGTCTACATTCTAATATTCAGTGGAGGATAGTGATGGTAATGTGGTCTGCAGAAACTTGCTTCTGGCTTTTGTAGGACAGGGCTGACTCCAGACATTTATGGCAGGAGGTCCCAGGCAGCCCTCTATGATGATCAGTGTTAACCAGTGCAGTCTGGGTTGCTTTCAGAGGCTCCATGAAGAGCTGCCACTCAGCCTGGAGGAACTGGAGGATGTGTTTGATGCGCTGGATGCTGATGGCAATGGCTTTCTCACTCCAGAGGAGTTCACCACTGGGTTTAGTAAGTTCTGACGGAGGCTGGGGCTCCGTTATGTCTACCTAACTCTACATGAAGTTTACCCTTACCCCATCAGGTCCGAGGGTCCTGGAAGCACAAGCTTTCTGCCCTCCTGAAGTTTTCAGGCTCTGGATATTTTGGAGCTTTTTTTTCACACATCCTCACTGGCTGCTCACACCACTGCTCTCTTACCACACTATCACTGCCAAGTTCCCTTCCACCCGGGAATGGCAAGAGGAATACAGAGAAGGTCTGGCATAAAAGGGGGAGCTGAGATGAAATTTACAGCCTCTCCTTTCTGCCTTGATTCTAGAGGACAACAAAGTGGGAAGACTGCACGACTCACTCCAGCCTGAGTCTGGCTGAGTCTTCCAGGTTGAGGGTGGCAGCTATCAGAGGAATTTCAAGAGGGTTGGAATAGACTGGTCATTCTCAAGGTAACCAGGAGGAAGGAAATTGGAGATCCATGAAGAAGACACACAAAAAAACAGCTATGCCATCAAATTAGACTGATCTGATATTTGATTAGAACAGATATTGATCAGCTAAATCAACAGACAAGTTTCACCACACTTCTGGCTCAGACCAGGTGCCATATAGTTTCCTGTGAAGTATTGGATGCCTTTCCTGACTTCGGGAGCTTGTAGCTGACTTAGGAGGGAGAATAAGACAGATTGCTATACTTCTAGGCTGTATGACTATGGAAAAAGTACATTGGAAACTGTACAGTAACTTGTGAATGTGAAGTACAGTGATGCCGGTGGAAGGGATGACTAGATGATAACATGGACGGTACACAGTCAGGTTGCTGGGATGCAATGAAGAGAAAGGTCTTGTTGTTTACAGAAGAAATCAATGAAGAGATGTGTTTTAAACCAGACTTTAAAGTATTAAGAAGCGCCAAGGTGCCAGAGAACCTGTCATGCATTCTGCTTTTCCAGGTTCTGGAATCTCTGGCAGAATCTCCTAGAAGTAGGAAAGACACAAAATCCAGAATACGATATCAAAGGAGCTTTGCTATAGGGGGTTTCCCCTTTTCTCCTCTCAGATGAACCTCAAATGATTCCTGGTGACTGAGAAAGTGGAAGTCTTCCTGGGTGAGTATTGCCTGATTCAGATCCTTGTGCCATGCAACCCCCAGGTCACTTCTTCTTCAGCCAGAACAAACCAAGTCAGGAAGATGCAGGTGAACAGGTGGCCCAACTCTGGGAAGAGAAGGTGTATCAGTCCAGAGCAGAAGAGGATCTGGGTGACATGGATGAAGATGAGGAAGCCCAGTTCCAGATGCTGATGGACAAACTTGGAGCCCAAAATGTTTTGGAAGAGTAAGTGCTGACAGTGCTTTGGGGGATGGAGCCCAGCCTAGGAGCAACCTCTTTATCTGTTCCATCTAACCATCATGTGTATTAAGCCCTGAGTTTCAGGCCCCAGGCTCTGTGCTGCCAGCTATGAGATTTGCTCCATACAGCCTGTCCTAGGCAGTGACCTGTCCGTATGTCATGTTGAGGGGCTCTGTCTCTGTCTCTGCTTTTCCCACTTTTTTCACGGGAATCACCCTACCTCCCTACTCTCCCACTGTCTTCATTTCCTGTGGTTCATTATCAGCACAATCTGTGGCTCAGTGAGGAGAGAGCTGTGCCAGGACTGGAGGGTTTTTCCGTGTGTTTTGCATAAGGCTTCACCATCAGCCCACCAGCATGGCCTCCTCCATTAGAGCCAACCAGGGCCTCTGGGGCTGCAGTGCCTCCAAGTCACCCCACCATGGCATGCTCCTGGAAAAGGCACCTTTTGTGGCTTTTTCCTGCATGTTTTATCCCTGAGCCAAACCAAACCTGTCAGGAAGCCAAGGCAGGAAATTAACCAGTTTTACCAGTTTTTGGATAATCAGTAGCTCAGATGACAATTTTAGATAGTTGGAACTTCAAACAAAACATAATACCCCTGCCCTGGCCAGGTGGCTCAGTTGGTTGGAGCATCACCCTGTGCACCAAAAAGGTTGTGGGTTTGATTCTTGATCAGAGCACATACCTGGGTTGCAGGTTTGGTCCCCAGTTGGGATGCATGTGGGATGAGGCAGGGAGCCAGTTGACATTTCTCTCTCTCTCTCTGTCTCCCTTCCTCTCTAAAATCAATAAACATATCCTCAGGGTAAGATTATTTAAAAAAAAACAAAACCATAATACTGTCCCCCCCTTTTTTTTCAAAAGTGTTTTGGAATAAAGAAACACATAAAGCTGAGCCCTGACATTTAAAATGGAATGAAATGAAATGATATAAACTAAAATAATAAAATAAAATAAAATGATGGTATAGCTAATGGAAACCTAAAAGTGGCCTGAAAAACATGGGATACATTCTACCCCCTTTTTCTGTTGCCTTTGGCCTTTTTGTATTTCGGTCTCTAGGTCTTGGGTTGGGTATGTGTTTCATGAGAGGTGGGAATGGCCTAATGATGGAGCTGATATGACCTGAGCTTAGGAAGAGGAGACTCTGTGGTGGAAGATGATAAAGAGGAAGCAAGAGAGAGGGAGCCTATAACAGCAGGTCAAAGTAAGTGTCTGTTGCTCTGTGGATTGTTTTAGCAAATGACAGACTGTGCAAATGATTTGATAGACTGTGTCAGAGGTGAGAAAGTCTTAGAAAAGCCTGTGCCAGGCCAGGGAGGGATAGACAGAGAGCTCGAGACAGCCCTGTGGGAGGCTCTGGCCAGGAAAAGAAATGACACGGTGGCAGTGGCAGCAGCTCTGCTCAGGCTCAGAGGGCCTGGTGCAGGCACAGATCTGCAGAGCTGGAGTGGGGCAGGTGGGTGTGCTGGGCAGGCAGGTACGTGGGAAGCTCATTAGTCACACACCTGACTCAGCTTCTCCAAGGACAAAAGACAAAAGAGCTCAGTCACCACTGCCAGTGACCACGTGGAGCCTCCTCCTGGAGGAAGGGGAAGAAGAGGGCAGGCGGGTGAGCCAAGGGACTGTAATGAAGGAGAGGTACATCTCTACCCCCATCACTTCCAGAACAGCTACCTTTCTGGCAAGGCTTTTAAGTCAGAGTTTACCAGATGTCACTCTGGGGACTTTCATCAAAGGCAGAACTGAGTCAACATGAGATATCCTGGAAAAGAGAAGGCTCTGGGGAAGGTTTCAAGAGTGGGCTACAAAAAATGATAGACAGAAGATGGTGACCAGTAATTTCCATCCTCGTTGAAGTTGAATAAGAAGAAATTGGGCTTAAGTTGCTGCATGAGGGTCATGACCTCATGACCTTTGGACTCCAGATTAAAGAAATAGAGGGGACTTTAAGACTCCACTCACCAAGATGGTTTGTGTGTTGTCCCAGAAGCAGGGACATGGACACATTGACCTCCTGAATCCCTTCTAGCTTCATAGCCTATATCTTTCCAGGGGGAGTACCTTGGGTATCTTCTGGACAGCTGGACTCCTAACTTTTTTTGATGGTCTGATTTGCTGAGTGATTTTGCTGCTTATACATCTGGCTTGTTTTTTTTTTTTAATCAAGGGTTGAAAGACTTGTCTGTGCTTCAGAAATATGGGAGAGTTGACATGGCCATGACTAAGTGGTTTAAAGAGCTTTGGAAGAGGGTCAGGTGGGTTTGCAAATCTCACTGAAGGTTCTGGTGCAATTGGTGGCTCTGCCAGGCTCCATTAGGAACTTGGCAGATGTGAAAAGACAGACCTAGACTAGCAAGATGGATCTTGATTTTCATAATGCATTTACTTCATGAGGGGAGCAACCTGTCACAGTGACAGGAAGCCATTATAGTATCTCCCTGAGACCTTTTATCTCAGAAACTTTTGTGCCATCTCCATCATGCTTAGATAATAAAGTGGATAGCCACAGCATGTTCTGTGTGCGGAAAATGGAACTCATTATGGGCAACAGGGAGGCTCCTTACCTCCCCTTTGTTTGTGTCCCAGATGCCCTCATGTCATCCAGTGCAATGCTAGGTTTTCAGCAGATAATAGATACTTGTTAGTTAGGTGAGTGGATAAATGGATGGATGGATGGAAGGATGGGTGGGTGGATAGGTGGTCTAGATGAGTTTGTGGATGTTTGGATGAGATTGAACAAGGAAAGGAAGGAGGGAGGGAAGGAGGGGTGATTGGATAGATGATAACTAACCAGAGTTAGGTCTGTTTCTCAGTTGGCCTCTTCTCTAGAGTAATATCTACATCCAAGGCACATTGGTAACGTGGCATTATCAAATATCACTTCTGAATAAAGTCTCTCAAATATGGTGCTTATTATATAAGCACAAAGGGTTTTGTTCTTTATCCTGAGAGTTTCTGGTCATAGCTATCCTCAAATCAGTGGTTTTAGAATTGAATGGGGTGCAAATCAGGTTGCTTTCTGGCTCAGTGGGATCATCGGCCGTAGATTACTGAGTTGCTCCAGAGAGGGGAGCAAGGTCCGCGGTATATGCCCCTCCCTATTCCTCCCTACTGATCAGCATGCTCCTAGGTGTCTCTGGCTGTGCGCATGCATGTACATGTCTCTGTTTCAGGGTGGGCATGGTTTCTGGCATAGAAATATGGCAAAGACATAGACATTCCCTTTTTGTCTTTGTCTCTTTGCCTGCTCTGTCCTTCCAGATTTTGTCTTTCCATATGTCTGCACATACCTTTCTGACTTGCCACTTCCCTTCCTTTCACCTGTCAGTCATTCCTGGTGCCACCAGGTCCCAATGATGTGTTGCCTATTCTCTTCCATTCCCCACAGTGATGGTTGCTTCCTGCCATCCATCAGATGTCACATTTTCTGCTCTCGGCTGTGAGGCCCTTCCTTCCCTAGGGCAACAGGCTCTCTCCTGCAGTTCCATAGGATTTGTCCTTACATGCACTGGGCCCCCTTCCTCCTCTCTTCTTTCGGGCATCTGAGATGTGCCCAGCACATGGCTGGGCATGCTCAGCACCACCACCCCATTGAGAAAGATGGGTGAGTGGAAGCAGCCAGGCAAGGCAGACAAGATGGCAACACGGGAACCAGACAGCCCTGTTTGCCTCCCTGCTCCATCACTTACCTCTGAGTGGTCTGAGACAGCTCACAGGTGAACCTCTCCTCTCCTCATCTGCTTCCTCGCTGTTAATGGGTGATGGCAGCACCTGCTTCAGAGGTTGCTGTGAGATAAAATGAGATGATGTGCACACAGCAAGCACTCAATCAGTCTTAGCCACTGTCATCATTATAGTAACAACAATGTTGTTTCTGGCTGTTTGTTTCACATCTGGGGAATCCTGTGTTCCCTTAAAGCCTCGTTTCCACACTCCTACATTAATGGCCATTTTCCTCTTGTAGCGAAACTGATGTCAAGCAACTCTGGCTGCAGTTGAAGAAGGATGAGCCTCACTTACTGTCCAACTTTGAGGATTTCCTGACCAGAATCTTCTCCCAGCTCCAAGAAGCCCATGAGGAGAAGAACGAACTGGAGTGTGCCCTGAAAAAGTCGGTACCTTCAGCTGCTCTCTGTGCGCCTGTGTGAAAAGCAGGAATGCGAAGGGCACTTTCTCTTACATTCTGTCATGGCAGAGTGGGGGCTGGCCCTAGAGCTGTCATAATGTATACGTGTGTGTATGTGTATATGTATGTGTGTGTGTGTTTAAGCTCTTGCTCACATTAGGCCCTGTCTATATGCTAGACACTGTTCTAAATACTTTATATACACTAGCTCATTTGGATTTATTATTATCCACAATACAGGTGAGGAAATCAAGGGACTGAAAGGTTAAGTAATAAGCCCCCAAATGTACAACTTCTAAGTGGCAGAGCCAGGATTCAGAGGGAGACAGCCTGGCACCTGAGACCAGTTGGAAAAGCATTCCGCCTGCCCCTGGACAGGAGGGTTCAGTATACTGGACCAACTCTGGCCTGGCCCTTGGTTCACTGAATCTCCCCTTTCCTGGTCACCTCGGCCATCAAGGTTTCATATCTCTCCTACTGCCCTTTTTGCCCCCAGGGCCTCTAAAGACAACTAGTGATTTCTAGGTCTCCTCCTTGGCCTGGAGGAGGCAGCACCAGGTGAGGTGCACACCAACACCTGAAGAGGCTGCTTAGGTATCAAATGGGAGTCAGTCAGGCACCTGTGGGCCACAGAGGCCGCACCGGCCTGGTGATGCCCATTTGCCTGTGGGAAGGGAATGAGTGTGCCACTGAGGCCCTGTGCTTGTCCAGAGCCATTGAATGTACAGTATAGCAGTGAGCTCTTGGGCTGTGATACATGCTGTAACTACAGAGGATGTATAATCCTGAACATGTGGCCAGAGTGCTGGCTAGGTCTGGGTAGACCTGGGAAGCATGCCGAGGTGGCCTCACCCCGTACCTCAGCCACAATTGATCCCACCCGGAGATCTGCTCATATTTCATAGGCATCCTCAGCAATTGCAACACAGACCACACACCCCTCCATGCAGATACTTCCCCATGAATCTTCCTGGAACCCAGCACTGCCTCTTGGGGTAAGCTGTCAGAGTCTGTATGGACATGGGTTTAGTGGAAGCATGCAAGCCCCTAATTTAAAAAGCTCGCCATGGGTCTTCCTGTGTAGGTCAGCTCTCTACACATTACCCTGAGCTCCTTTGCACTGTGCCTCCCCTCCATTAACTCTAAAGATAACTTGAGGTCCACCACATACACACAGGTCTGGAAAACTTGACCTTTAGGACCCTGACTTATGAGAAAGTTATGACCAAGCACTGCTGGAAGGAACACAGTTTGGCTAGAGCAGATTTAGAAGTCTTCCATGGAGAGGCTTAGGAAAAGGAGGAGTTCATGGTACATTCCATATAGTCTATAGCTGACTAATCCACGAGCCAGACAGACCCGAGTTTGAATGTTGGCCTTGTCACTTACTAGCTCTGTGACTAGTTACTTGACCTCTCTGAGTCTCAGCTTCCTTATCTGTAAAATTAGGATGATAATAGTATCCATCTCAGAATCTGAGGATTAAATGCAATAATACATGTAAGCATTTGGAATAATTCAGGCTCATAAGTATCCTATGAATGTTAAAATAATAATACTTACTGTTCTAAATGTTTGTCAGTCTTAGAGGATTTGCCAGATTGAGGTGGAGAGTTTAAGCCTGGATATAATCAGAGGTGAAATGTAAGTGTTTCTTGACCCTTTCAGGCAGCGTGGGGTTCGAACCTTGCTACTCAAAGCATTTGGCATCACCTGGAAATTTCTTAGGAATGCAGAATCTCAGGCCCTGTTCCAGTCCTACTGAATCTGCATTTTACCCAGATATCCAGGTGCTTCGTGTGTGGATTTGAGAAGTGGGAGGCAGGGAATCAGGAGCTCTGGGGTTGAGTCACATGTGGCTCTCCATCCAGCTAGCTCTGTGACCTTGATCAAGTATCTGGGCCTTTCTGCACCTTGGTTTCCCCACCTGTAAAATGATGGGGCTGGATTAGTTCTTGATCCTTACCACACCCTCACTCCCCCTGATTGTAGTGTTGATCACCCCAGGTGCCACAGCAAAAGTCAGGTGGCACCCCCCAGAGAGGAGAGTGCTCTTGTTTTCTAAGGAGGTGCGGGTAATTACAGTTGGAATGGGCAGGCGGTGGTCTGGCCCTTGGCCTGGAATCTCATCTGCAGAACACACTGCTCTGCTGGCCCATATTCCTACAGAGAAAGACCAGTGATCCTGGCTTGCTACAGAGCCTCTTAGCCCTTACATTCATCTTAAAGTGCCTCTGTTAGAGCTTTTGCCCTAATTTAGTGATTGCTTAAAAAGTTTTGAGATGAATGTCAAGGTCAGTCTTGGCTGCTTGTACAAAAGTAGCTCAGCCAAAGGTTCCAGCCCCCCGTGCCCATTGTCTGTTGATATCCCTGCCAGCCACACCCACCCTGGGGTCAGCTGATGAGTGCCCACTCCTGGCTAGGGAGCTCTGGTGGGATTGGGGGCTCACTGAGCTCTCTGGCCAGTCCCATTCCAGGGGTGTTTTCTGGGTGCAGAACCAGAGAACTGCAAGCTGTGGTGAGTAGCACACTGCAACAGGACAGGAGAAGCTTGAGTTCTTGCCTCAGCACTGCCCCAGATCAGCTGTGTGAGCTTGAGCAACTTGCTTTACCCCTCTGTGCATTAGTTTCCTTATTGGTAAGATGAGAAAATGGGACTGGTGTTTTCAAACTTTTTGTAATTGTGACTCACTAGAAGAAATGTACTTGACCTTGTACCTTCCATACACTTAAGTTTGTGTTTAACTGAAACCAAAGTGAAATAGTTCTCACCCTTATTATATGTGGCATGTTTTGATATTTTCTATTACAGTCCTTTCATTCTCTTTTCTTCAAGGCAGAAAAAAAAAAGGTTGGTCACTTCCCATTCCTGGGTATGAGTGGACAAGATGATCTATAAGGGCAGTTAGAGCCCAGACGTCAAACAAGAAACCAGAATCCCCAGTAGGATATAGAACATTTAAATGGGATTCTTCACAAATGACTCAGGGTGAAGTTAAGTGATTCTGGGGCATCTTCTAGGACACAGGCGGCAAACACAAGGCCCATGGGCCGTATCTGGCCCTCCACCTTGTTTTATCCAGCCTGGCACCTTGTTTCTACCTGGTGGCAGCACCGAACTCCTCGGCCCTAGTGAAGGCGTAGTTACATTTTTACAGTCCTAAAATTACAGTTGGCCCTTTGAAGGCAACCGCGAGGCTGATGTGGCCTCACCCTGGTGAAAATGAGTTTGACACCCCTGTCCAGGAGATGAGTTCGGGGTTTTGGGCTTGTTTGCAGGAGGGCCATAGCCAGGTGTTTGTAAAGGAAGACAAAAGGTCTGGAGAATGGCCCAATTCAGGATGGAGTTGTGGATTCCTGAGAAGTGTCAGAGCATCTCCCAGCCTCCTCCATGGCTGCTTTTCAGTAGAGGGAGTGACACTTAAGTCCCATCAGGAAAATGCATACTTGTTCCAGAGGTGGTGATGAGAGCCCAGGCCGCTGGCTCTATGTGCCCAGCTCAGACACAGGGCCAGGGGTTTCTAATAGCCTACTTTTAATGAGCACTTATTCTGTGCCAGGCTCTGAATTAAGCAAATAGAACACAGAGTCCCTGTCACTGAGTTTATGATCACACCGATGAAGCAGAGCTTATACCCATAAAAATTCTGCCACAAAGCCAGCCAGAAAATCCCCATGCTGTTGAAATACTAGACAGTGTTGCCATTGGCAGCAGCGGCCCCTGCTTCCTCCTTTTCCAAACCACACAACTTGTTTCTTTCTCCCACTGGGCCCAGAGGAGATGGGACTGACCTCAGGGGAAATCTGGTCTCAACCAGGTGAAGCAGGACTCAGATTTCCTATCCCAGCTCCTCAGGCTGGGCCATGCCCCTCAGGGTTACAGTTTTACTGCAGTGAGTGAAACAGGCCCCCCAGTTTCCTCTTCAGATTCACCTCCAGGTTCTGGGAGGAAGGAGGATGCAGCTAAGTTGAATGCTTGGCACAAGCTCTTGCAAGCAGATGTCAGGAGACCCACCTTCTGGGGCACTGTCAGAAATAACCTGGGGTCCTCCTTACCTCACTGCCATGGATTTTTTAAACCTGCACCTTGGGAATAAGGAAAGAAGCAAGTGTAGGAGTGTTCCGTCTCTCAGCCCCTTTGCCAGAGGTTGAGGAAATCTCAGATTTGAGTTGAAAGTCTGGGTACAATGTTTAACTCTATTGCACGTCCACTGGGAAGTAGCCATAGTCCTTTGGGTTGAGGTAGGGAACAAGGTCAAATGCAGGCACCTCGGGCTAAAGCCCAGTTCCTCTGCTGAACGTCCAGAGTGAGGTATGCTCCATCTGTGCCTCTGCTTCTCTCCAAGGAAATGGGGTTAGATTATCCCTGTGCCACTCTCCTCTACATCCACTGCAGGGACTCAGAGGACTTTGCAGTGTGAGGGATGTAGTTTAGATGAAGGCAGAACTTCTGGCCATCAGGCTTAGGGATTTCTCCGCCATGGAAAGCATCCTCCTCAGTACCTTTGCCTCCTCTAGACATAGAATGATGCTATCTGGGGGCAGCAGATTTGGGTCTTTCACCAGAGTTACTGGGGGATGCCAAGGCCCCACCCCAGGAGGGCCTAATTCACTTGGCCTAGGGTGGGACTCAAAGTCTGCACTTATAAGACATTCTGAGGAATTTTGACTTTTGGCCAGAATTGGAACCTGCTGGATAATTGACCTGGTTGGGTTCCTCACCAGGATCTAGCCCCCAGGCGAGGGGTAAGGATGAACTGGCTGTGTCTGGCGGGGCTCTGAGCTTTGGGAAAAAGTCCAGCCATGGGCTATGCTCTGCCTGCCCTGGCTCAATCTCTGCAGCTCCATAGCCTGAGAATGTCATTCAGCCTGCCTATTCCTAATCGGTGGTCACTCTTGACCTTGATAAGTTTAGCAACATTCCCATGCCCTCGTTGGAATCAGTTTCTCACCTGCACAGTCTTTCCTTGTGCAAAGGAGTCAAGCCTCAGGCAGTTTCTTGGGAGTGAGTGGGCCCTCACACTGCAGCCTGGCCCAGGCACTCTCCAGGTACTTTCTGTCTAGAGTAACTTCCCTGGGCTTTGGGACTGTGCCCAGGCCAGGAGAGGTGGTGTCTCACAGTCTGGTAGGCAGCCCCAGCTGGCTACCGTACCCTGACACAAGCCTGAGAGTTGGTGTTCTGTGATGTGGAGCTTCAGGGACCTGACAGTCTTTGGGGCAGTGGGGTCATCACTTCCTTGGCCTTGCCTCCAGGCAGGGCAGCAAATGAAGCATCATATATATGGCAGGTGGCCCTAGGTACCACCTGTGAAGGACCTTAGCTGTGTGGTTCTTGAACATTAGCTTGCTTCAGAGTGACCAGAGAATCTTGATTAAAAGGTAGATTCCTAGATCCTACCCCCAGAGAGTCTGAATCAGTGTGTCTTGGGGAGGGGCCCAGGAATGTGCATCATAGCACCCCCTGCCCCCAATGGTCCTGATGCAGGCAGGCCACAGGCTACACTTTGAAAAATGCTGCTCTAACTTGTCCTTCCAGAATGTATTAGCCTGCAAAAGGTATACCTGGGGGCCCTTGCAGTCTGTAATTTTACTCCTGTTCTGAGAGTAAAAATAAGTTCTCCTGAAGTGTCAAGGTGAAGAGGCTATGGCTTAATTAGGCACCTGTGTCTTATTGGTGCAATATCATCTGAGGCAGCAGTACACTGTTCACATCACCCTGAGAGCAAGTGGAAAGGTGGGCACCGTTTGTGTTCTGTGCACTTGTGGGCATCGTTTGTAAACCCAGCTAATGAAAAATGGTTTGCTTTATAGGATGGGATAAAGCTGCAAAGTTGGTTTATACAAGACAGCAGAATCTAATTAGGGAGAAACCATCCATCTTGAAAATTCAATTGGTGGTTTCACAGCCTTTGCAGAATTTTCTACAAACTCTTGTTTTCCTTTTATTAAGCTCTACTCTAATTGTGAGTGCACATGTGTGCGCATGTGAGAGAGAGAGAGACAGAGACAGAGACATATGATTAGAGAGTCCAAGAGGGACTGTTTTCATGGGAACAAGAAAACTGTAAATAAGAATTTCCTAGTAAGCACTTTTTCCTTGAGGTCCAGAGACTGCATCTCCCGGAAGAAGGTGGCAGGGGGCAGTGGCGAGTCGGAATCCCTCACTTAAAATTCTCATCTCAACTACAAAACTGGCTGAGGCTGAACTTGCTTCCATTTTTTTTTCTCGAGCAAGTAGTAGATTCCTTGAAACTTTTTCCAGTTCAGAGTCTTCACTCTGGAATCAGAGCATGTGGGGCGGGGGTCGGGGAGACGTGAGAAAGGGATTCAGGCCTCAGCCACGACCTGGGCCCTCCCCGGCCCTGTAGTGCAGTCAGTCAGCCCCATTCCTGCTCCAGTTTCTGCTTATTCCACTGTTAACGAGCTCCAGGTGGAATTTGGATCATTGATAATCCTCAGTGTAAATGTAGGGAGTTGTCAGTTTTAAAACTTGGAATGCTTGGCAAGGCAGTGTGCTGTTGTGGATGGAACATGGGACTGGGAGTTGAGGCCTGGGTTGTCCCCCTGCTGTGACCCAGGGAATCTGGGTGACTGCAGGCTGGTTGCTTCACTGCTTTAGCCTCATTTTCTTCACATTCAAAACAATAGAGGGGGAATACATGAGCTTTTTAAGTTCATAGTCTGTGATGGGAAGCAAAGGGGCTTTTCCTCCTTTGCATCTGCTTTTCATGAGACTTTGCAAACCAGGAAACAGTGATCAGCAGGCACACTGCCTGTGTACATAGACAGACCCAAAATCAGGAAGATTACTCTCTGAGGCCAGTGGCCATTTCTGAAGCTCTGCTTTGAGTTCAAGCTTCCGAAATTTATCTAAAATGTAGAGAAGTGTTGTTTGTTCTAAGGTCAAGAGTACATCTTCATTTGGGGAAAAGAGAAGGTACTATTTTCCTGTAGTGATTAAAGCACACCCCAGCCTAGAACCTAGGACATGGAAGGTGAACCAGATAACTTTCTGAGACCCTTCAAAATCCAAACAAATTCTGTTCCTTAGTGAAGGCAAAGGAGAGAAGGAGCAGGAAAAAAAATATTTTGACCAAGTAATATTCTAGAGCAGGAAGGTGTTGGCCTGTGTGTTATTAGCTGGAACCCCAGTGGTGCTGAGTATTAATGCTTTACTCTAGTATGGTACCCTAACTCTCAGTGTGCAGAGCACTTTGTGAAGGTTAATTAATTTTCACAGTCTCCGTGGGAGGCTGGCAGGGTAAGTTATTGCTAACTACATCTCACCTTCCAGTTAGTTCCCTGTAAATTATGTGTAAAGCCCTCTCAGAATCTAAACCGTGATTCCATGAGAATCACTATTTCCCCACCCCTACCTCCTGCCCACATATCCCATCCTTCCATCTCCACTACTATGCATGGGTGTGCACACACACACCACACATGCAAACACACACACACACACACACACACACACACACTTATGCTCCTCCTTTGGAGGAGGGACATCTGCCACAGTCAGGCTCCCTGGGTGACATTTTACTGTCTAATTGGACCTGAGCTTATGTACTGGCCTTCAGTAGGGCTCATTCTTTCAGATCCCTCACTACCCATGGGCATCCTCAGTATGTATTGTTGCTCCTTCCCCTCACTGTGGAAATCTCCCTTTCCTGGACTCAGCCTTTCTTAACTTTCTCCCTGACAACTCTCCCATACTCCCCTCAGTGGAGCAGGCAGCTTCCTCCACTTCTGTCCAGTCGGGGCTCTGTGGTCACAGAATCACTGTCACCTGGAGCCCAGCAAGGCTGTGGGGTGGGGCCCACTTCCTGGTGTGAGGTTCCTGCCTGTTTCTTTCCTCCGTGCCACTTTAGCATTGGACTTGGTGTTCAAAGGGGCTGCGTTCATAGTGTGCAGAGACCATTCCATAAGTATAGATCATTTCACCCAGATTCTTGCTTTATGAAGGGCTTAATCAATACTTTTAAAAGTTTGGTAGTAATACAGATCATTTTCCGCATTTATTTTCTCTACTGAGCCACCCCAGCTCGTGTCCTTCCCCATGTCTCCTGTTTCCTGATGCCTCCCCATTCCTGCACACGTCTTCATACCACATACACCAAGCTGCTGCTTGATTCTCCTGCAGTTTCTACTTGCTACTTGGCTGAAATCTGAAGGAACTATAGATTAGCAGCTTTCAAAATGGGGTCTGCAGGTCTCTACAGAATCAGAGAACTCATTTAATTAGAACTGATTAAGTGCAGTCTATCTGCTACCCTTTATATTAGACATTTCCACATGCATATTCTTATTTAGTCCTCACAAACCTTTTCTAAAGTATGTATTACCATCTGATTTTTCAGATATGGATGACCTCAGGCTCACTGAGGTAATGTAATTTGTCCAAGGCTAAAAAGCTTATAAATACCAGAACCAGAATTTGAAATGATGCCTTTTAACCCTAGGTCTAATGAACTCTGAGCCAGCCATACTGTCAGCAGAGGGCTTATGTCCTAGACACCCCTGGAATATGCTAAAGGAACCATCCAGACTTCATAGTGAAAGGAGGGGATATATATTAGTGCTCATGACTATTACTCACTCTGACTGGCTCCTTCACACACTTGCCCCTCTGCCCTCCTGAGAACTCATGTCTCTTTCCCTCCTTTTTCTTTCATTTATCTCTTCTCTGTCTCCTCCTTCACTTATAGTTCAAAATGACTAGGCACAGATAGCAGACAATGAAATAATTAATCACTGCCCTAGAGTGACTGGGGAGATGTTTGAGAATGGCTAATAGAAAACAGATTTAATATTTATGCCTACATTTATTAATTAATAGCTCAGAGATCTCTATAATAGATTGTTGTCCTTGTCTTGTTCAATAGTTTTACTATTGGCATAAATAAAGGGGCATAAGGGGGAATATTTTGTAGTATAAAGTTTCATCCACATAGAAGGTACAATGATATAAACCTTTATGCACCAAACAACATACCAGCAAAGTATAAAAGGCAGAAACTTTTAGAAAAACAAAGGAAATCTGATAAAAACAAGATTTAAGAAGAATTTTAGAACACATTAACTCACATCTCAAATCTCGCACATTAGTCAGGTAAAAAGTACAATACATATATACAGTATTTGAAACCATCAACCAGCAGGCTTAATTTAAGAGATGAATATAGAGTGTGTACCCTATAATAAAATACACATTCTTCTCATAGAACTTGTATAAAACTGATAGCATTTTTGGTTTACAAAGGAAAGATTAATAGATTCCAAAAAGCAAATACTTTACCACTATATTCTCTTATTTTAATACAATAAGAAACAGGACACCAATAGCTTGTATATTTTATTTATTTTTATTTTTTAAATTAAAAAAATTTTATCTTCACCTGAGGACATTATTCATTGCTTTTTTAGAGAGAAAGGGAGAGAGAGAGAAACATCAATGTGAGAGAGAAACATCAGTCAGTTGCCTCCCATATATGCTTGGACTGGGGATTATGTACCTGGACCGGGATCAAACCTGCAACCTAGGTATATGCCCTGACCAGGGATCCAATCCACAGCTTTTTGGTTATGAAATGATGCTCCAACCAACTGAGCCACACTGGCCAGGGTGGTTTATTTATTTTAAAAAACATTGTTTTAAATTACTCTCAGATAATTGAAGTAATCAAAACCAACATTATAGATTATTTAGCTCACATTATGATTGAAAATTTAAAATACCTACAAAACATAGAAGGCCATTGAGTGCACTAAACAGCCAGTTGGGATCCATTAAGACAGTGACAGGCTGGAAAGATGGACTGAATCTAACAAGCATGAAATCTAATGGAATTATATTTGATATTTTGCCAAAATCCAAAAAGTCAAAGGCAGAAGCACAAAATGGGAGAGATAGGATTCAGTAGCACCATCTAAAAACAAAAACAACCACAGAGCCACAAAGTTTAGAGTTTTTTGTTGACAGATGGCTTTAGCATTCACCAGCTATGATGTGGCTGCCAAGAAAAATCATGTGATGTCAGGTTGCCTGAATAGCTATGCCACATCTAGAACAAGAGAGGCAATAGTCCTGTTGTAATCTGCACTGGTCAGACTTCACACACAGGCACTGGGTTTGGGGCTCTGTGACTTGAGGAAGCTAAATGAGAGCCCATTTTGAGAGGAGTAAAGGGAGTGATGAGGGGACTTACAAAAACAACAACAACAACTTTGTGTGAGACATGGTTAGAGGAAGCAGAGACGCATGGCCTGAACCCAGGGCTACTCTTTGACCTCTTAATGCTGTTTCAAATATATGAAAGGCTTTATGGAAAGGAGGGAAACAGTCATAGAAAAACATATTCCTTGGAGCCAAGATATTCCAAAGATGAAAGAGTTACTTAGAAATCCAGCAAGTCCCTAACTACTGAAGGCATTCTAACCTAGCTTGGGTAAATACTTGGTGGGGCTACTGTGGCCAGGATTTTAACACTGGAAAAATATGTGACCAGATCAGACAGTCCTTCCAACCCTGAAATTCTTCAATTCCCCTGGAATCTGGTGTTCCCCCAAGATGGTACACAGGCTTCTGAGTTTGCTATCCAAAGTCTTAACTGTTAACATTTTGAGCACAGGGCCTGTGGGTGGTATAAATGTCTGGGCATTTATAACCTAGTAGAGACAGCATAAACCCAAATGAAACAGTTGTTTGGGACTTTAAAATTAAATGTCAAATTAAGACATATGGTGTGTTAAGAGTTCAGAGAAGGGGGTCAGTGAGGGCTAAAATAGATGGGGAGATCCCCATGGAGAAGACTTCGAAGTCTATGTCTGCATCAGGGATTAAGAGTGGTTTTAGAAGGGGCAGCAGACACAATAGGTGGCCTTTTTCCTTTGATGACAGAATACAGTGTGCCTGGCCACCCTCCACACACCTGTGCACAGCTCTTTTCAGAGCGTCTCCCCCAGGTCCCAGCAGACACAGACTCTTGCTCTCACGCTGCCTTGTCTTCAGCAGATTGGTCTGATAGCAGTTTTTATTGACTAAGCTTTCTGTTCTTCAACTTTTGGATTGCTTCTGACCCTTTTCAAACCCAGCAGCCCTTTTATCCTGGAAAGGAACTAAGACCCTCCTCCCTTGGGGGAATGCTGATCCTTGCCCTCCACAATCCCTGATAATATTGATAATTACCATAATAAATAATCCCTACACTTATAGAGAGCTTTGTAGTTCCAAATTCTTTCCATGTGCTCTTTTTTAAAAAATTTTAATTGTTGTTCAAGTACAGTTATATGCTCTTTCTTACTTGTCATTCATCATGACAGGGTTGAGAGGAACATGGGCAGGTGCTACCCTGGGATCTATGGTCAGAACACTTGCCCAAGGTCACACGGAGGAAATGAGCTGACTCTGGGATCAGCACCCAGGGCTTCGACTCCTGAGCTGGCATCTCCTGTGTCTGATCCAGGTGGTCATGCGTCAGGCTCATCCTCGAAAGTCATTTGGGCCTAGGCTGTCTCCCAGAAGGCCAGCTTGATGCCCACGCAGTTCCGGAGGCTTGATTCCCTGCACGAGTCTGGTTGGGTGCAGGGTCACTTCTGCCCACCTGGACTCCCAGGGCTTCCTTGCAGTGGATCAGCCCTTTTCAGTGAAGGCCAGGAATACACACCTTTCAGAGGCTACATCTGCCTTCCTGACATTTGTTTTTGTTTTTTGTTTTTTTAGTAGTGTGCAAAATTACTTCATGACTGGCAAACTGACCTGTGAACCCCCAAAATACAGAGTTTATTAATTTAATCAAATAAAGCTTAGAGCAAACTTAATGTAATGTTTTTAATGATAGAATAGAATTAATACCTTGCATGGTTGTTAGGCATAAATATGAACAGCTTATATGAATGACTGTAATTAGTATTGCTTTAACAGAGCCAAATCAATTTTTTAGTTCGTCTCATCTCACTTTATTAATTCTCTAGTATTTATATAGATGGAATTGCTGTCTTAAGTTTTCCTTGATACCATTTGCCATCTAGTATCTGAATGTCTTCACACACAGCAATATAAGCCCAGGGACCAAGAGAAAGACCTTTCTTCTTTCTGAAAGTTCTTTCAAACTGTATTCATTTCTGTCCCTGAGATGTTCCTATTTAACAGCAGGTGACTTTGCTCCTTATTTCTCTCTTAAGATTTTCTTATAATTGTTATAGGTTGGGTAAAAACAAAAGTAACAGTCCAAAACATCTGTCATTTATCAAGAACAGATTTCTTATTCTTACACAAAAAAATATTTGTTATATCCAGGATGTCAAACACAATGGTAAACATAGGGACCCAGTTCAGGGAAGCCTTGGAGAGCTGTCACATTTTGCTGAGCACACCCTGGGGCCACTGCCATACACACTCGAAATCAGGTTTCTGGTTTTGCAGGTACGGTTAAGAAAGGGAACGCAGAGGCTTGTGCTCTGATATGAGTGACCTTGACTGTGGAGACTTCCACCAGTTCCTTTGTCTGCGTCAGCTTTGTGTTTTCTGTAGGATTGGAAAGATGCCAATCACTGTGGCTCCTCAGCCATTGCTCAGTCTGTGCATGTGGTGTAAATGTTCCCTCACAGGGAGCCAGTGAGGAAGGGGCTGCAGGGATAGCTGGCACTGGATTACAGTCCCAAGTGGACCTAGGGACATAGTGGTAAAATGATGGAAGGCTCAGGAGAATAAATACATTATGTTTTTATGTATTCTTCAGATGTTTTCTTCAGAAATCTCCCCAGTACCTCTTAGAACTGAGCACCAGGACATTTTCCTCAATTATTAAAGTCTCCTTACTTGAATCAAGGGCAGAGGGGCCTTACCATAATTTGAGTTTACAACAAGTGCCAAAATTTGAAGGATGTGTGTGTTACATGCTCAAAACAGACATTAAGAGCCATGATCTCGGCCTGTTCGCTGGAGCCTGAAGTTCCCTTAATAAGACAGAAAGAGGGCAGAGATTGGGCCTTTCACTGCAGGTCAGATAACAGGTATAAAAATGCAGTCCCCTAGGAATGTTAGTGCTTGGTTCAAATGCTAATCCTTGATCAGTCCTATTTGAATGGGGTAAGAGGTGGAGGGTATTACTGGGAGAGAAGGAAGACCAACCCCAGGGTAACCTACAAACCTTGTCCCCACAGCCACTTTTGTCTTCATCCCTGTGTAGGGGCCCAGTACCCATGCACTTCCTGTTATGTGAGGCTCTTTTGAGTAGGGAGAGGATGCTGAGAGTGGGGATTCGGTCTCTTCGTTGTTACTCCAGCCTGTAACCAGCCTCACCCATCTCATAACATCTGCCTGTGGCCCCAGGCCCAGAGGGCATGGGCACTCAGACATGTGCGGCCCCTTCCTTTGCAGGGGGTGCAGTGGTGGTGCTATTGTGGCCATGCAGTTCTTTCAGATCTCATGAGAAATGTGCATCACACAAACTTCAGGGCACAATTTTAGGAGAGCCTCTGAGGTAGGGCAGTTCAGACAGCGCTGATGTAGGCAGGTAGAAAGAACGCATCCAAAGTGAGAATGAGGTAGAACAAGAAACCAAACAAGAAAGAAGCCCACACGACTTTGTGCTGTCTACCAGCAGTAGGTTCAGTGGGCAGGAGGAAGGGTGAGAGTAGCAGAAGCCGGGTGCCTTGGTGTTGAAATAAAGCAGAGTAAAGGAAGAGGGAGCCAGGGAGGCTTCATAGGGGAGAATGTGCATGGCTAGGAGTGATGGCCGGGAGACAGGAGGAGGAAGGGGTCCTGCTGGCCACTGTGGTCAGTGGATCCTGAGGAACCAATCCTGCAGCTCTGGCTGACCTGACTGCACAGTGTCCCCCCACCACCCACAGCTCCAGGTGCGGTTCCAGTGCCCAGTCCCCAGGACTTGCGTCTGTGGGATAAGGGAATTTCAGTGTAGACCTCACAGACTCTTCTTTTGCCATCTTTGCAGGAAAATTGCTGCTTATGATGAAGAAATCCAGCATCTGTATGAGGAGATGGAACAGCAAATCAAAAGTGAGAAGGAACGGTTTCTCCTGAAAGTAAGAGTCCCCTCCTGGGACTTGGCTCTGCGGGCCAGGTCGATCTTACCTACTGACTGCCTCCCCCAAGTTAGGGTGGCAGTGCCTCACCCATGGCACTGTTGATTCCCTCTTTCTCTGCTTGGTTTATGCATTTGTCACCTTCAAACACAGCATGTAATGTACTTATTCATTTTTATTGATTGTGGTCTGTCTCCTCCTACTAACATGTAAATTTCACAAGAGCAGGGATCTTTAACTTTTACTTACTAATGTATCCTGAGCACCTTGACCATGGCTGGAACGTAGTACATGCTCAACAACTGTTTATTGAATCAGTGAATGAACAAATGAACAAATAAATGAATAAAAGGATGAAGATGCATCCTTTACCAGCTGAAGCAGCCTGAAGACTGGGTCTGACATTGACTGGTCTCTAGACCCATGTGGCAGGCCCACCCAAATGCACACACCCAATTCCAATCTGTGCCCAACAGCTCCCCTGAGGGGACCACCCGTAGAGCCTGTACATCCTACCATTTCCCTTTAGACACCTAGATAATTCAATTCCCAAGACAAATCAAATTCCACCTTTCTCAGATAGCATGGGAGGAAACTTAAAAGTCACATTTTCTATTCCTAGTCTGGCTCTTAGCCTCTTACCAAGCCCTGCTATTTGTCTTGGGAGATCAGAACTGGTAAAATCAGCAACTTTTCCAAGCCAAGATAAGCATATCCATGTTCATAAAACATATTCATAAAACAAAACTACGGAAAACTCTATTATCCATTTTTGGATTATCTAGTTGGTGGGTTTTCAGCAGAAAAGTCTTTGATCTTGAACAGTGGCTTCCTGTCTTAGTCAGTTTGGACTGCTGTTACAAAAATGTGGTAAACTGGTTGGCTTACAAACAACAAACATGTATTTCTCACCATTCTGGAGGCTAGAAGTCCAGGATCACGGTGCCAGACTCTCAGGTTCCAGTGAGAGCCCTGCTCCAGGTTGCAGACGGCCGACTATTCTGTGTCCTCACGTGGCGAGAGGGGCAAGCGAGCTCTCAGGGTCTCTTTTACAAGGGCACTGATCGCCTCCCAAAGGCCCCACCTTTTAATATCATCACCTTGGGGATTAGGTGACAACTTAAAAATTTCAGGGGACACAACATAGAGATCACATCGTCCCCGGCTTCTCAGCACTGAGCCTGGACTATTATTACAATCTCTTTTCTCCCACTTAATGCAGGTTGGTCTGAACGATTTTTTAATTGTATGTGCTTTGATGATCCACACCACAGCTTCATGTATTATCACAGATGTCATTCAAACAGAGAGGGAGTCTGGATGCTTTTCAGAAAAAGCCAGTCAGGTGCTCCTACTAGAGCCCTGTGGAGACTTGTCAGTATTCCCAGACCTCTCCTCTGTTGATTTTTAGAGCTTTAAAACATTCTGGCTGCTCCCTAGTCTTCAGCATAGTGAAGAGTATATGGCAGACAGAACTCACACACTCCTCACCTAGCAGATGCTAAAATAGTTTTCTGAGAACAGCAGCCTTTTTGCCCCTGCAGTAGGAGAGCCATTTCCTTTACCCCAAATGACCTACTGCACAGAGGGGCTGAGCTCTGGGGCATTTGCCCCCTGTGCCTGGGCTGTGATAGTTCCTGGCTAAAAGTTCCTGGTCAAAGTTCCTGGCTAGAGAAAGGGGCATACTTCCAGAAATGAAAGGTAGGCCAATGCATGGGAGTTGGGAGTGGGAAGAGGTTGGAGGAAAAAATTCAAGAACAAACTGGTATCACTGAAGGTGGCCTGAGCATGCTGCTGTTTCACCTACCTACCTCTTCTGATCCCTGTTCACACCTTGCAGGCTCAGTGCTTAGATTTATGCTTTTTGCATAAACGTGGAAACTGTTAGAATGTGCTTTGCTATGCTACTAAGCCTTTGGATACACAGGCTTTTGCCTGGCCACAGCATGAGGACACTGGTGTTACAGTTTATGACAGCATGGTAAAAGCTGGACCCCCTGCCTCTATGTTTAGCAGTTTGTTTGACCACAAGGGAAATATTAGTCACTTCACTTGTCCACTCCAGCTCCAGGGTAGTAGGCCTCTCAAAGCTCTGTGCTGGCAGGGGCAGTAAGACACTCTGTGGGGATGGCAACACAGGCATGGAGACTCTGGAGCTGCCCTCCTCACTGGCACTGCCCCAGAGTGGCAGATGAGCTGAATGAAGCAAGTTTCCTGTAACAAAGGTTGGGAGCAGGAACTGCTTCATCAAATCTACCTCTGCCATTGCATGTGGCTGTGATGAGGACAGTAACAGGCTGTTCCTGATCTGTAGTTACCTGCCTGAAAATGGGCAGAGGAACCAGGTAGCATCTGTAAATGATGAGCCCAGAAAGTACCCTGACCCTCTGAACGGAGATGTCCAAAGGCCTCAGCCCCAGAGCAGTTGCGTTTCCCACTCTGCTGCCGCACCGTCCTAACGAACCTGCCAGCTGCCCAGGGCTGTCCTCCTTGGGAAGGCATTGTTCCCTGTGGCAGGGAACCTGAGGCTTCTGTCGTGAGCTACATGGAAGTGATAATGGTTTCTTCTCTTCCTGCATGATTTGCACCTGTTCTGCCTTCAAGCAAGTAGAGTGCTACATGTGGCATGGATATTTTTGTTTCTATTCTATAAACAAAAATACCATGGTCTAGAAAAAATGAAGCAAATTAGGTGGGCAAGGCCAGGGCTGGAACTCAAGTCTCCTGACACTCAGCTCAGGGCCCTTACACCATACCAGGTTCTGTTGAGAGTGCCAGGCATCCTGACAACCTCCACATGTTCCTCTTTAATCCCACAACCAGGTCCCTTGGTACCTGCATCATCAGGGCCTCTGCATCCCTCAGTGGGGAGGCTCAGATCTGAGGTAGAAGGGAAGGGGCTATGGAGCATTAGGACAGATACATCAGAAGGCCTGGAAAACCTCAGTCAGGTGGGGAAACAGGGAGGACCTACACCCACAAGAAGCGATGCCCTGTGTTTCCAGAGTGAGGGCCATTTGTGGGATTAAATGAGAGGCCAACATGGAACAGAATATCCAAATTGGAAGGATGATCTACCCTCCAATTTGCAGATGAGGAGACTGAGCCTGAGATTTGACCTCAGGCCCCCGTTCTCTTCTCCCAGTTTAGTACCCCCCTTACTGATACTGTCTCTTCTCGGGGGGGCGGTGCATGGTCCCAGTTAAGCTGCACTGAGCACTTGCGATCTGGGTCTCATCAGGCTGCACCAACCAGCAGGCAGGTCACTGGGGCCCTGGAATGTTGTGGAGAGGGCCCCCAAGTCCAAAAGGATGGGTGGGGTCTGCTGTTGAGTAGGTTCAAGGTGGAGAAAAAATCACCATCTCAGGTGCTTTTAGGCCTCACATGTCCCCTTGTCTGGCTTGGCAGGACACGGAGAGGTTTCAGGCCCGCAGTCAGGAGCTGGAACAGAAGCTGTTGTCTAAGGAGCGGGAGCTGGAGCAGCTTGTCCAGAAGCAGAAACGGGTAGGCTCCTGTCTGTGCCCTTACCCGCCTGGTCTCACTGTACCCTCTGCTGTGGCTCATGCCCACTTCCCTGCCATTCATTTAAGGACAGCTCTTTTCAGTCTGAGAAGAACCATTTCATTGTATAAAGGTAGCATTTGAAATCATAGATGGTCCCAAGATAAAGCCTTTACTTCTCCATGGCCAGGTGTTAACTTGAGAAGTTGCTAGGAATTCTCCCTTGAAGTATTGGCAGGCATGGTCATATAATTGTGCCCAGAAGCCACCCGGCTGCCAAAAGGCCCACTTGTTTCCTACATACTGTACAAGAGAAGAGGGGAATGCTGAGGTACAAGGGACATAGTCACTGGTACTTTGGGGGACGCTGCAGACAGTAAAGTCTTCCCACCAGGATGGTCATGGATTCCTCCAGCTGAAAGGGGCTCTTCAGAGATCAAATTTTCCTTCCCCATCTTCCCCCATACGAGGTTCATCAGCCTCCTTTGTGACTGTTCCATCATTCTGCAAGATGGGTGCAGGCACCACACACTCCTCTGATGCACCTGAGTCCCCAGCAGGCATGCCGGGTGTTGCCCTGTGCAGGGCAGTGTCCATCCACTATGGCTGGGAATGCCTGGATAATGACCTCAGGAAGATTCATTACCTTAGCAGACCTCAGGCTCACAGCCACCTCTCCAAAGCAAGGGCCCATGGGAAAGAGGACAGAATGCCACTTGTCCTCCTGTTTTTTTCTTCTGCTGGAAGGAATCCAGCCCTGGACAGACCCAGACACATTGCTTCTGTTTGAATAGAGAGGGCTATTTTTAGCAACACATTAAAATAAGCTTGAAGACACCTCATGCTAAAGCTGAAGACTGCTCCCCTCCTGCTGCTACCCAATCTATGGATTTTGGTTTCTTTCTTCTGCAACAAGATGATTTCAATTCCAGGAACTGCCAGGTGCCTTCTCATCCCCCTTGCACAGCCATACTTTGCTTCTCCTACTCTTTTTCCTCCCCACTATTATGCATCAAGCCCTTACCAATTAGATTTATCCCTCACATGAATGATTGCCACTCAATTTAATTACTGCATGCTTACCAGATTACACAGAAGCCTCTTGAGAATCACACAAAATTCCTCATTGTTTCTTCCTCCTCCCCTCACTGGCCACATTCATTAAACTAAATTTATTATAATAAATTTGCCTTGGTTTGATGCTTCCTCTAGTGAGAGGGTTGGAAGCTCTGCAAAGCGTAATAACCAGCCAAGAAAAGCTGCCGTTATACACATGCAGGTTTTCAGTTGCTTTGGGAACATGAGAAAGGGTATACATTGGTTTGACCTGTTTTAGCTATTTCTTATGAATTTTTAGCATTTCTGGCTATCATACAAGGCTTCTATAGATTAAAGGAATTGAACTTATGTAGCTGAGAGAAGGAAAGGTAATAGATGGATTTCTTCTCAATATTCAAAATTGGAAGGATGTCTTTAAAAAGGATGCCCCTTAGCTGTTATCCATTCCATTGATGGCCAAGGAGAAGAAATTGGCTTAAAGGACAATAGGTAGGATTTATAGTAGATCTCCAGGCCATTGAAGAGATGATGATCATCATCATCATTAAGATGAGAGACGCAGATGGATATGGAATTTCCCCCTAGTAGCCCTATGGAGACAGTGGGGAGATGAAATGTGCACTGGAACCTCCTCCTGCCTCTTGAAGTGTATACATGCGAATGAAAGACGAAGACAATGCATATGGAGGCTAGGTGGCAGTGAGGAGGACAGTGATGGTCCCTGCCCACCAAGTAGAGAAAGCTGGGTAAGGCCAGGCAGGCCAACCTGACAATGGTACCTGCTCACCACACCTCTCTGTCCCCATGCTTTTCCAGCTGGAAGGTCAGTGCACAGCCCTGCATAATGACAAGCATGAAACCAAGGCCGAGAATGCCAAGCTGAAACTAACCAACCAGGAGCTGGCCCAGGAGCTGGAGCGGACCTCCCGGGAGCTGCAGGGTGCCCAGCAGCAGCTGGAGAGCCTCCAGCAAGAGGCCTGCAAGCTCCAGCAGGAGAAGGAGATGTGAGTCTGGCCTTCTGTACCCCTTGCTGCTCTCTAGCTCCCTCCTTGTGGTGAGCATGCTGTCCCTGCTTTTTGACAGACTCTGACCTCTTGCCAATAAAATGGGAATTGGGCTCCTTGCTCCCTGAGATCTCATCTAGAATTCTGAGACCATTAAGCAGACCAGTGCTGTGCTGAGCATAAGTTAGGATAATAAGAAATATCCAGCTCTGTTCTTGGAAAATTTATTATGTCATCAGAAAGACATATTATCCAACCAACAGATATATTGCAGCCTGTGAGAACATGCTGAATGAGCAGACAGACCAAACATGACTGCAGTAATTGAGAGACCTGGGGGAACAAAGTGGACAAGAGTGATGCCCAAAAACTTCTGAGGCTGACATATAACTGGATGGGGCATGTGACTATGCCCTGGAGTCTTCACTCCAGCTCTGTGGGCCCCGTGGGGGGGAACGCCACGTCTCATAGGGCCGGGTGTGCTAGTGAACTTCTTTTGGTGCCCAGCCATGGGGGTCAACTTGTGAGGCAGAGGCATTCCTGAGAAGAATCAAGGTGCAGGTCTGTATGTTAAACTAGTGAAGTTGCTGAGGAATACCAACATTTATCTTGTTGTAGGAGTGTTAGGTTTTGAGACCAAATATACTCTGAGACCCAGGGAGAGGAATCTCATTTATTTATTCATTCATTTCTCCATATATTTATGTTTATTGTTTGGCAAATATTTATTGAAAATTACTTTGTGCCAGGTACTGTGCTGGGCATTTAATATACCTCACTTATGTCAATAATTCAACATTATCTCATATGACTTCTACAGAATCCTGATGTGGCAGGGTCTCTTATGATCAACTTTGATTTACAGATGAGAAAACTGAGGTTTGGAAGTTTTCAGTAGCTGTGATGCTGAGCGCTGGATACATCTTCCTGACTTCTCCTAGGGAGTACTGAGCCAGCTAGAAAATATTTATATAGGCATGGACTGGCCAGCATTCACTCGTTTGTTCACACACTCATTCATTTACACATCCATGCATTCTGGGAAATGTTTTTGTGTGCCTGGTCCTGTGCTGGGTAAGATGAAAAGTCTGATTGCAGAGGCAAGGTCAGCGTTACTTACCAATGCTTGGTGTTATACATATGTTCACTCTCCCTTTCAAAAGTGAAAGTCCTCGGTCTCTCTGACTGTTGGCAAAATCATGGTCCATTGGCCTAAATCAAATGTCCTGCTGTCTGGCTCATGTGTGATGTCTTGTACTATGTGGGATTGATTGCCTAGGATGTATTTGGATTTAAAGTTTTATCCTGGTAAGATATCTCCGGTTAATATGTATATGCCCAAGTAGCTGACGTAAAACAAAACCCCCCCCATTCCAATTCTTGTATGAGCAGTGGAGGGACAGTACATTTCATTGTAAATAAGCTAAATCAGTTCCTCCTCATTGAGAATAGGTCAAACAAGGCATAGACATTTAACTTTACAAACATAATTAAAGATTCAGGCTCTTAAAATTCAATCAAGTTATAAAAGCAATCGACATCTTAAGGCACACGCATTAGAACAGCAAATGGAAATGAGCATCCAGCGTGGAGTACCAAATCACGACATGAGGATTAAAATCTTCCCGAAGACTTATCTTAATTAACCAAGCCAGAGATACAATCTCCAGAGGTTGGGAATTTAAAAGAAGGAAAGAGAATTAGGTGGAAGAGACCGATGCTTCCAGAAACTTCACTGCTTGTTTCAGAGAAGCTGGCCATATCCTATGTAGTCAGAAAGCGTGTGGAGCCCAGGGGAGCATGCCCTGTGCTGTGCAGGGGCGTCAGGAGAGGAGGGGGTGAGACCCCTAGCTTCTTCTCTGTAGGACTAAGCCCCAGACCCACAGTACTGACAGGGCCTTAATACTCTAATCCATCTCTCATTCTATAAATGGGGAGACAGGCTCAGAGAGGTATAGTGACTGACCCAAAGCAACACAGCTAGTTAGTGTCAGAAAACAGGACAGAGCCTAGCTCTGATGTCCTCTGCTTCTCCTTACAATGTCTTGGGGCCAGTGCCGCTTTGGAGGGGCTGGGAGGGGAAAGGGTAAGGTTCAGAGATAAATGGACTTAGTCACTTAGCAGCTAGAATTCTGAATGGATAAATTAATTTTCCCAGTCTCTGAAGATGCTCAAGGAGGAGAATTAGATTTTAAAATAAGATAAAGAACAATCAAGCAGGAAAGACATTATAAAGATGAAGGTCAGCTAAAAAGCAGCACCTCTCTGTTTATTTTGTTAATTAAGTTTTATTTGGGGTAGTTTATGACAAGGCACAAAATTCAAATAGATGTACACAAAAGGATATACACTTACAAAGAAGGTTGCCCCCACCCCTGCCCCATCACACCTGGCCTCCAGCCACCCCAATGCCACCAGTCCCCGGGGTCTGGTGGATCCTTCCAGAGTATTCTATGCATATGCAAGTGCACACACACAATTTTCATTTATGAAACGATAGCACATTACCCTGCATTTGCCTGCATCTTTCACTGGGCAGTATCTTTTGGAGCATGCTCCACAGCTCATCCATCTCCTAAAAGCAAAACCAACAGCAGCTCCCTAGATGCAACCATAAACCTCTCACCAACCACTCTGATGAAAAATGGCAGGTTCTCTTCCTTTTAGTTCACATATTACCAATATAAACTTTTAGAATGTCTAGGTTAGAAGGACTTTTAAGGTCATTTAGTCAAATATCCAAGCACTATTTTTCCCCCAGAGAAGCTTTCCTTTTTAACACAAAACAACCTGAGTATGTGTGTCTGTTTGTATACATACACAGTTCACTCTTGAACAATGTGAGTTTGCACCACATGGGTCCACTTAGCTCTATAAGTGGGTCCGAGCAGTTCAAACCCACACTGGCCAAGGGTCAGCTGCGTTTTCTATCCATGGTTTGTGGAAATCTGTATGAGTGGAGGGCCAACTTCAGTTATATGGATTTTCAATTGCACGGGGGATTGTTCAAGGGTCAGCTCTATATCCATCTATCTGTAGCCATCCAACTGGATGTATGTTTACTAGACAAATGGCCAGACATGTATTTGCATCAACATGTAATATAATATATGGGTGTTTGTGTATATATGTGTGTGAGTGTTCATACATCTCCAAGGGTCAGCTGGTTTCTGTGAAAACAGGGCCAGAAGAGACCGGGAACACCTCATCATTTACAAATTGGCTCCCAGTCAAACACCCTGTGAATACCCAGATCGGAGATCTCCAATGGTGGTTTTCCTTAGCAGGGGGCAAATCTGTGTGCTCCCTGCTGCTCCCAGAGAGAAGCAGGACTGGGGTTGGGGGTTGCACAAAGAGGGGCCAGGCAAGTTTGGCTCCCTAGGCACAGAGGCAGCTGATAGCAGCTCTAACTCTGCTAATCAGAGCAGAGTCCTAGACAGGGGCTTGGGGACCCAGTTTGGATAATGTGAAATACATTGTTTTCCCTCAAGATGAAATTAAATATAATTGGTAATAAAATGTTAGGAATTTGCAGCTCTGCAGGAGCCAGAGAAGTTTTGTTGCTTAATTAGGATTGTCTGAGGTGAACTTAAAATTTGATTCAGTCTTTCATTGTCATAAATTGACTTTATAATTATTCTATAAATGGGAAAAATCCCACCACAGATACCTCTTCAGGAATAAGTCTTATGGACCCAGCAAGCTGGTTCTATTTTCACCAGCTCAATAATGATATTAACAGGGTGGCAGAGGGGTGACTGTCCTTGTCCAGCCTGGTGTGTGCACTGTCCAGGTACCCTCACAGAAAGTGACAAATTTATCAGGCTATAAGATGCTTCTTACACTAAATGCTGTCCTACAGTTTGGAAATGTGGAACTTTGGATCCGTTGCATGGACCACGGTGCAGAGCACAGAGGAAAGGATAGAGGTAAAATTGTGGCATTAATTGAAGTTTATTTTACAGTATCACCCAATTCTGCTTTTTTTCCTTTTTTTTTTCTGAGTGGTGTTGGAAACCTCTCCAACTTACCCCTTCCTCCCTCCCTCCTTCCCTCCCACTTCCCTCCATCCCTTCCTTCCATCTCCCCGCCCCAGCCCTCCTTTCTTTCTTCCTGCTGATACTTGTGACCTCTGTCTGCATTCCAGGCCCTGCAGTGTGGGTATGGATGTAAACAAACTGGACACACACTCCTACCTTGCTATGTTGCCCTCCAGCTACCCCATGTAACTCAGCTTTCTTCTCCCTTCCTCAAAACTCCTGATATGATTGACATGTTCACACTGTGATACAAATGACTGATTACAATGGATGCATTGAAGCCCTGCTTTATAGCTAGAGATAAGAAATCTTAAGTCAAAGAAATGAGTGACCACTTGTGGAATTCAGATATCTGGGAACAGATTGAAGACTTGAGGGTAGGTGAAGCAGGAAAATGATTCTTCGAGAACTCCTGGAAATGAACTAAACTAGCATCCAGGGAAAAAGAATACCAGTTCTGTTCTCACCCTCCAAGTCCGGACTGGAGAAGAGTTTTGATTCTAATTCGCTGAACTGTGGGTTGCAGGGCCATTTGGAGCCTCAGAGAACAGTGCAGTTGTCATAGAGTTGTGTTTGCAGGTGGCATGTGGGTGGCTGTGGAATGATCAAGCTTGGGGCTAGGAGGTGTTGATTAGGATGCCGGATTGTTTGTGTGAGCTGGGAGAGTTGTCCAACTTCTCTGTGTCTATAAGCTGGGGATAATTTTACCTTCCAGAGTGTCTGTGATGACTGAGATCATGGCTGTGAGCACTTGAATGTGGCAGGTGTTCTCCAAGGAAGGGCATATTCCTGTTACCCCTCTGTCCCCAGTGCAGGGCACTGCCTGCTGGTCGTGTGATGGACCCTGGGCATCCAACCTCAGCACAGCACCTCATACCCTATAGCTCACACCCCCAGAACAGTCACTCATCACTGCTGTTTGCCTCCTGCTCAGGGAAGTGTACCGTGTGACAGAGAGTCTGCAGCGGGAGAAATCGGGGCTCCTGAAGCAGCTGGACTTCCTCAGGTGGGTCAGCACTGGATGTGCTCTGAGAGCATGTCCCAGACACCTCAGGTAGGGGGGCCAATCTGAGTCTTCCCTGTCTACATGCTGGAAAAATGTAGCTATTGAGACAGCACCCTCATTTCCCTGTCCTTAACATATTGTTCAGATGACTAGAGTACCCATTCATCTTCAACAAAACTTAGGAAAGTAGGGCAGTTGTTAATACAGGAGTTAACTAATGAGGAAGTTGATATTAGAGAAATGAGATAACTTACTAAAAGTGACACAGCTACTTACTGGCAGAGCCAGAATTGAGATCCACATCCAGCTGATTCTCTTTATGCTGCCATACCGTTAACGTTTGTTGAACGAGTACAGGCATACCTCATTTACCTCATTTAATTGTGCTTCACTTAAATGTGCTTTGTAGATACTGCTTTTTCTTTCTTGCTTTCCTCTTCTTTTTCTTTACAAATTGAAGGTTTGTGGCAACCCTGCATTCAGTAAGTCTATTAGCCCCATTTTTTCCAAAGGCTCAGATGTTTTGTGGCATTTTTTAGCAAAAAAAAATATTTTTAAATTAAGGTTTATACATTTTTTTAGACATAATGCTACTACGTACATAATAGACTACAGTGTAGCGCAAACATTACTCTTATATGTACTGGGAAACCAAAAAATTGATGTGACTTGCTTTGTGGCGATGTTTGTTTTATTGCTGTGGTCTGCAATCTCCAAAGTCTGCCTGAAAATGAGTCAAAACAGAGCATCAAGCAAGTAGTTTCCTTAGCCTGCTAAAACTCATTATAAATTCAGAGCTCATTGGTCTGGAATGTGCCAAAAAACAAACCCACCAAACCTGTATGGGGAAAGATGGCATTTCAGTTTTGCTAGTGAGGTTTCTAAGCGACTGTACCTTCTACCTGCCAAACACCTCCTGGGGAATGGTGATGAAACAGGACTTTGGGTCCTGATTTATAAAGTGCAGGTGGTTTTGAAACAGTTACATTATGACGTTTTTGTTTTTTTATTTGAACACAAGATAAGGTCACTGTGTCTGACATCCATGATGCTACCAAATTAAAAAGTGTTTCAAACTGAATGCATTTCAGACTCACTGCACTCAGTGCATGATTCAAACAGGCCCCCAAAGGCCAGGGAGATGAAAGAGGTACTTAGGTGGCCAGAGTTCTCCTCCATTTGAGAGAAGATGTTGATTCTTAGGAAGGCTTTAGTGAGAGAAAGAGAACAAGATGTCCAAGGACAAGTTTTTGTTTGTTTTCTTCCCCCTTTTTTCTATTGTACTTAGAAAAAAGAAAAGGGCAGGTTCAACACAAATGAACAGAGGGGAGTGACAAGGCAGCACTCTACAGCTGCTTAGGTCTTTTTAGTGGAAACCAGCATTTGGTAGAATCACATGCCTGGAGCTACCATGTGGTTAGCAAGCTTAAACTCTGTGGGCCAGAGAAAGCCAAGATGTGGATGGGGAGGCCCCAGAGCAGATTTTTTCCTCCACAGAGAAGTCACTAGCTAGTGACCCAGGGCAATGGGGAAACAGAAATTGAGGAGAGAAAGTTGGGAGTGGGGTGTGGTGGGGAGAGTAGTGAATGTGGAGTGGGGTGGTAGTGGAATCAGGACAATGGCTGGGATGTGACCGGTTGAGAAGTGGGCCGGCCTCCTGAGGGAAATGGGGGCAAATGGAAGAGATTTCAGGGCACTGAGTCAGGAACATATACTTTGCAGCTGAGTCTGGCTCAAGACGCAGCACTGCCCTCATCACCTGTGTGACCTCGGACAGTTGACTTAATCAGTTGGAGTCTTAATCTTCTGCCCACCTCTCAGGCTTCTTTTGAGAAGTCGATGAGTTGTGAAGTAGCAATCACAACAGGAGAATGATGTGAGTGGAAGTCCACACAAGTAAAGAGTCTAACATTCCTTAAATACTGAAGCTTCTGCATGGAGATGGCTACACAAAGCACAATAGCAAACTCTCTGATGAAGATGTGGCTCCCCAGGGTTCCCTGAGCACTCACTCAGGTGCAAGGCAGTGAACAACACTGCCTGCACAGAGGGAGGGTCCTTCCAGCATGTGAAGCTCCCTTTGCCGTTCTCAGAGTTTGTAAGGTACCTTCCTCATCCCTCCCAACTTGCTCTGAAGGCCCTGGTTGTGTGCCTGCCTACTCGTTAGGTGCACGTGGCTGATACAGAGCAACCCCGGCACGTTCTGCATGTTCTGCAGACCGGCAAATTGAGGTCACTGTTCTAGCCTGTTTTGGATCTATGCCTGTGGTGAGCAGCACATTTAGTAGAGCGCCTGCCCATAATCTGTGCCCAGTAAATGGCCACGTTATAATGATGACGGTCTGACCATGGCTGTGCCCTCCCTTTGGAGAGACCTATAAATGTATTACAGTATTTCTTACATGGTATCTCTTATCCTCCCCTCCCTATCCAGCTTCTTTCCATTTCTTTAATCACTTTCAACAAAACTTTCAAAAGAATTATTTGCACTTATATTCACTGTCTCCATTTCCTTTCCTCATATTTCCCCCCACTAGTCAGGCTTTTTCTACCACATTCCACTTTGGAAAGTAGAGCCAATGACCAACATGGTGCTTAAAATACTGGCCAGTTCTCAGGGCTTCACCCTTGTCCCCAGCAATCCGTTCTTAGTACACCACCTATAGGGCTTCTTTGAAAATCTGAGTCAGATCAGGATGCTTCTCTGCCACCTCATACCCACCCCCTCCCCATGACCTCATCTCTCATTTGGAGTAAAAATCGAAGCTCTTACCATGGCCCACAGGCCATGAATGTTCCCCTCCACCCCATCTTTTCTCTGACCTTGTCTCCTACTACTTTTTGTCCAAGCACTCTGCTGCCCTTCCTTCTGTTTCTCATGCGTACCAGGTGTACCCCAGCCCCAGACTCGGCCCTTGCAGGCCCCTCTGCCTGCAGTGCTCTTCCCCCAAATGCCTGCAGAGCTCCTCTCCCCGTCTTTCAGTCTCTGCTCAGATGCTGCATTCTCTGTGAGGTTCCCCTGACCACTCTGCTGAAGCACCACTCCACCCTCTGGCTTGCTTTATTTCATTTCCCCCCTTTATTTTTCTCAGCAGTGATTATGTCTGCAATAAAGTACAAATTCTCTGAGGACAGGGACATTTTCCTTTGTTCATTGATGTAACCTTGACAGCTACAACAGTGCCTGACATGTAGTGGGTGCCCAGAACATACTAGTTGCGTGGGTGTGGGCATGAATGAATGGTTCAGAGAGGGCATGCAGGCCCCCAAGCAACTTACAGGTGCAGCTGGAGCTCCTTGTCACCCTCTGGGAAGGGCTCTTTTGGTGACAGTATAGACCAGTTCTTGATGTGAAGGGCTACGGGTGCCACTGGCTCATTCTCTCTGTCCCCCTTCCTCAGAGCTGATTTACACACAGACTGCCCTCTGCATGAACCACAATCACTAAGGAAAGAGATTCCACATACTCCCTGGGCCTTCCACACCAAGCCTTCCTCTGTCCCCACCCAAATGGCAAACCGGCTGCTATTGACTCTATCTATCCCAAACTCCATGTTTGAATAGATTCTCCTTTTCCATTGCAGGGAAAGGAACAAGCACCTTCGGGATGAAAGGGACATACATTTTCAGGTAAGTGCCCAGTGCCCCCTTCCCCTGGGGAAAGACAAGGACTGTGGCCCTGTGGCAGCCAGAACCTGAGCCGGAGCTGGCCAGGAATGTCCTGAGGCTCGGAGTCTGGCTGCTCCTCCCTGTATGGGCAGGACCATGGCATATGCTTTTTTGAAAATAATAAAAATACAGGGTGGCCTTCTGGGTAACAGTGTGTTAATTTTCCATGAAGTCATACATGTTCCTCTTGGCATAATGAGACAGAAATATCTGGGAGGGACACACATTTCTTGGACGCAGAAATGGTAGTTCTCTCCATGAGATAGTGCAATTGAAATGTCATGGTCAGTTTTCAATCAAAATGCTTGCACTTTTATTCTTCATTAAAATTTTGATCTCTTGATGAAAATTTTGCATTTTTACATTGTCATAGAACAAATTCAGAATGTATGCCTTACAATTTACATAGTTGATTTTATATCTAATTTTTTTACCCTGTGGGGACCCTGCTCCTCCGAACCTGAGCTCCACACTACATACTTTCCCAAATAGCACAACATCCTATGTTTATTTAAAACTCTTCTGGTTGGCTGCATTAAACAAATCTAGGATCCCAAATTCCCCTACATTTTCCCCTTTTAGACAGTAGTGGTTGGATGCTCTAAGGGAAGAAAAATGGGAGCAGGGCTGATTGGTATGAGGTTTTAATTATTGGAATGATTGCACCATGAATTTCATGTGTGTCCTTGGCAAGTCATTCACCTCCTTGGACCATGACTCTGACTACCACATGAAGAAAAGGAATCCCTATCCCTTTTTTTTTCAGATTGTAGGGATTTTTGAGAAAAACTCTTGAAAAGAGGCCTTGCACTGAACCCTTAGCTGAGCAGTGGCCTAAATGGAGTCATCCGGAGGTAGCTGGTTTGCCCCGAAGGAGGTGCACCCTGCTTTATGACTGCAGATCCCTGAGGGGCCTCGTTCCACCATTTCTTTTCTATCCCTGACTGGCAGTGAACATCTCTGCTGCCCACCTGTGTGTACTATTAGAGCAAGGCTCCAGCCTACACGTTTGTTTGATGATGATAATGGTTAGGATTGTTTTAGAAGTAACACTGAATTTATTTTTAAACTTCCAACCAAATATCATCCTAATCCTTTGAATTTGCTTTCCCTCACCTGCCAAACACCTTTTGCATTGAAAAGGGAATGGACTTAAGAACCCTTGTGGGGAGTAGAAGAAAGGGATAAAGTCATGTTCATGCTGGATAATAATTAAAGATTAATTTGGAATCATTATAGGCATACCCTCAGGGGCCCTGGGAGTCCTGCCAACCCCTCTTAAGGATCACTGGGAATTATGGGGATGGCTTGTTAATGAGAGATTCTTCCTGTGATCTGACTTCCTCTCATCTCCTTCAAGACATCTGTTAAGGAGCATTGGCAAAGTGGGTATAAGCTCCCACCCCACCCAGGCTCTCTGTTACAGATGTGTGAGCAATTTATCCACTCCCAGCCTATGTCCACCAAAGGTTTGAAGTACCTTATGCTAGCTTAGTAGCTGTGGACAGGGCACTGGGTTAATTGATCCTCTGGGCTGCTCTCTTTATCATATCTGAGGCTTTGGGAATAAAAGGATCTGGAGCCACGCAGGAGAGTGTGATTTAAAGAGGCACAGAGTATTTTCTGTTCATAAATGTTTTCCCTACGCATTCCACATTTAGCTCTTCTTCTCGCAAATTATCAATAGTCCTGTGAAGAACAATATCATGGACTCCAGGCTCTAAACTGTGTGTTGGTTCATTGGATTAGATTATTAGACAGGAAGTGGAGGAATTCTGGTGAGAAGTGATGCCAAAAGGGAAGTGCAGGTGAATGCTGGCTGGGAGACCAGAACATAGCTTGCTAATTTCAGAGTTTTGTTTAGACCCTGACCTATGAGGTAGGAAAGTTGAGCCCTTTCTGCTCAAACACTGGGACCAACGAACAGGCATGGATCTGAGGGCCATTTGTGTTTCTACAGAAAGATAAGGCAGCCAAGGCAAACACAGCTGCTTCCAAGGCAAGCAGGAAACAGAGGTCTGGCTCTGTGATAGGCAAATATGTGGACAGCGGAGGGATTCTTAGAAGGTAAGTCATCCTCTCTTTGCTCATACATTATCTGTTTGCTGGCCTTGGACTCACTGGAAGCAGGCCTTAGCACATGCTGAGCGCAGACTGGCCCTCGAGAAGCAGCCCTGGTGGGGAAGCCTAGGGTCAGCTGTGCTCACTGCCCTGGAATCTTGGAGGACATACCCCTTCCTGTCCCAGCTTCTAAGTGGGAAGAGCACTGTGCTAAGTGAGCTCATAGGACAAGGCATGGTCTTTTCTGTGCACCCCCTTTCCACATATGTGTCTGCACAGAGGGACTGAAGAGCAGCTGTAGATAGCAGAAGAGAGAGAACAAGGGAGGGAGCTCAGGGGTAGAGATGGAGGGTGTAGTGTGACAATGTCTTGTGGTCTGTTGAAAAGAAGGGATGCACTTGGTTTTTCAGGGTTGTGACCACTTGATCTCTAAAGGGCAATTAAAGTGTCATATGGGATCTCCAATAGTTGAACTCCTTTACAGAAAAGAATAGAGCTTGTGCTTGGCAGATTCCTTTCCATGATTCATATTTAGTTAACTCAAACATGACATGTTTTGTTCCTGTTGGAGAACACATGATTGAGTCCCCAAAGGAGGGGATTTTTGCTCATTCAGAGAGACGAGCCAGTTCCCTTCTTCTTCTTCTTGTTGCCACACACTCCATTCATGTTGATGGTCACAGACAGGTAGAGGCAGTCAGTTCCCTTAGTGTTAGATCTGGGGAGAAAGTGTGCTAACTTGTCATCTAGGAGACACTGAGGATAGGAAGCATGAAATAAACAGACAGGCAAGGGGAGGTGACTCTGGGATGTCAGACAGCTGATGAGTCAAGTTTTGGACCTGATCATCGTGACTTCCTTTCTAAGTAGCTGAACATCAAGGTAGAATTTGGGAGCTAAATTTGTGCAATAGTTGGCCTATTGGTTCCTCAGAACTGAATATATTCATTGATTCATTCATTCAACAAGCATTTGCTGATTGCCTGCTTTGTAGTGCACCTTCTTTTGAGTTTTGTGAAGATTCCAAAGATAAATTAGACTTGAGTGCTGCCATTAATATCTATTATCATGTACCTACTATGTGCAAGATACTGTGCTGTGTACTGGGTATGCAGCAGTGAGCAAAATAGACCCTGTCTCGGGAGGAAACAGACAATAAGCAAGTAAGCGACAACTTGTGAGCCTGAGTTCCACCACAGGCTTCGGCTGAGTGACTGCTGTCTACTGCCAGCACACAGCATTGGCAGAAAAACAAAATGGAACTTAGTCCTGCTAAGCTGAAAGTATTACAGACTGTCAACGGTGCTTGAGAATTTCCCAAATAAAAAGCTTTCTCCAAGATATGCTTTTTTCCAGGACCATTTCAGTGGCCGTTTCTTTTTTGGGTGTGAGGCCTTTGAAAAAACATGCTGTGTGGCCACACTTGCTCACACATGCACTCTTGTGTCTGTGAGCAGAGTGAGAGTGGGTGGGAATACCAATTTTGTTCAAAAGCAGATAAACAGTAGGCTTGTTAGAGTAGAAAAGAAATTTGTTGGAAAGAAGACAGTCAGCTTCTGTTAAAAACTGATCTCGTAAAAAAGTGGAAAGGCCCTTGAATTGCTACAAATTCTTTATTTTTTATCAAGGGACCTACAATAAGTCACCATTTTTGTGAGCGAACACTATATTTTAATTTATCTTTCAGAATGGCATTTAACTTCAGAACAGCGGTGCATGCATTTTTTTCCTTCCTACTGTTGGCCCTTAGGGGTAATAAATATGGTAATTCAGAGGGGAAGTTGAAGGAGGCTCCTCTCTGCACGCTCTGTGTCCTATGCCCCCCTTCTTTCTCCTTTGACCTGTTGCCTCACTACTCCATCTAATCCACTTCTCTAATCCTTGCATGTGTGGTGCACATATGTATATGTGCATGTGCACATGTGCAGAGGGGTATGTGTGTACCAATTTGGGACTAAAGGTCTTCACTGTTAAAACTTCTGTCCCCTTTAAAATACTTCTCAACTTCAATTGCTCACACAGACCCAAGGGGAACACCTGTGCCAGGAAGGATCTGTGAGGCCTTTGCTCCCCAAAACTCTGAAAGGACCACCTGTGCAGTGGCCCAGCATCCCTGCACTGCCTGCTGCTTCTCCTCGTTCTTGATGCTCAAATGCTTCTGAAAGTAGACATGCACTTAGGCTCTGAGGCCACTTCCTCCTGATTCTGACTTGCAGGGTCGCAGAAAGAGAAAGAGGAAGGAAAGAGAGGCAGGTCGAGTTACCCTGCCTAGCTTCCTTCTGACTCAAAGCCCGTTCTCTAGTGGGCAGCTGCCTCTCAGACATCTGATTAGTGGGGGCACTCCTGAGCGGCAATCCGCCTCCGTCACATTGCCAGGGGCTGCTTTGCATGTGTTTTTTAACGCATTGCCTTATTTGTGAGGTCAACAAGACAGCAGGTCCCATTTTATGGTGAGGAAACTGAGGCTCAACGTGTTTTACGTGGGGACATAGTTAGTTAGGGCTGGCATTGGAACCAGAGCCGAGACCACCTGATTGTTCACCCAGGACCCTTTATTTCCAGATCTGCTATGCTCCTTTCTTCACAACCTTTTCTTCTCCATCACAGCGTTTCTTACAACTTGTAAACTTGTATTTGGTTGTGTCATTATTGCTTTAGCCCCTCCACTAAGCTGAGCATTTCATGAGGACAGGGGCTTTGTCCGTTTGTTCATGATGGTGACATCAGTTTAGTACCTGGTAGATCATCGCCACCTTCACCATAATCTTCATCACCTGCACCATCATCACCCTCATCATCTGGCACTTACATAAATATGTTGAGTGAATGAACTAAAGAATGCTGGGTCTGTCAGTTCCTTTCCTGGAGATCTCTGCCCTCAAGGCATGGTGCCCTTTCGTCATCTGTCAGAAAAGCTGTGTGGCTTCCATATTGATTCATTTTACAATTTTCTTCCTGCTCTTCTTTCTTCCCCACCCAAAATAGCCAGTCAGAGGAGGAAGAAGGTGGGCTTGGCATTCAGAGGAGGAGAAGCTCCCTGAGCCTGAATGGGTATCCCCTTACAGAAGAGGAGCCAGGAACCAGGGAGCAAGGGGCTGGGGGTCCACTCCCCCAGGCACTCCGCAGAATCATCTCCATTGAAGAAGACCCCCTGCCCCAGCTCCTGGAGGGCAGTTTTGAGCGGCCACTGAGCAGATGTCCAGAAGAGGAGGAGGTCTTCAACCAGGGTAGGGAAGGGCAAACCCAGCAGGCCTGCCCTTCTCAGCTCATGCCCACATCTCCCCGAACGCAGCCTGTTGGGAAGGAAGCTGTGTCTAAGGTAAGGGCACATCCCACCTTGGGGTTAAGCATTCCTCCTATGCCTTGTTCAAAAGGCAGCCCAGGAAGGCAGGCAGATGCAGCTGGTCTTGTGAGTCAACATTATTTGTGTCCTTCCAATACCACCTTCCCCTGCTTAGCTGAGTGTCTATGGGGGCACTCAGGGGTTCTGGTGAATTCTCTTCATAACTTCTGATGTTTGCCCCACTCCCTGACCTATGCTTTCTTTTCTGATTCAGTGTAACACTTAAATCCTGTGTCCCACTGGAACTCCCCCACCAGATCTTCCTCTAACTCTGCAGGGAGAAGGAGGCCATCCAAAACATCTCCTGTGGTTCAAGGTGATGATGTTCCATATCTTGTTTGTGACCTGGGCCTAGGAATAGGCTCCTTGAACATCCCTCCCCCAGCGTCCACCTGCCCCTCTAAAACAGCATTAGAATTGTCCATGGAAGTGTGAAAGAAGCTCTTTTCTGCACACTGGGACAGCCCTTTGGAATCAAGTCCTTGCCACCTTGAGCATTCCCATGGCTGTATTAGCATGTGTCACAGGAAGACTCCTCTGGCCACTGTGCAGGGCCTTTTTGACATCAGCTGTCATTCTTGGGTCCAGATTAAGATTCATACTTACATATCACTCCTCTGAAGGGTGGAATGGTGGAGGCTTAATGCCCAGGGAGGGTGGAGAAGTGGGTATCACCCACTGGTGGGTGAGGCCCCTCCCCCTGTCTGTCAGCACACAGACCTATGCATGCAGGCAGGGAGCACCGATGGGGTTTTCAGTACCCCACGCCTTCCCCCATATGTGAAAGAAGTGGCAAGAAGCCAGGGGTAAAGGGAAAGAGCCAGGCATTGTGTCTGCCCTGGCATCTGATCCTCGCAGTCATCTGAGGAGGCGTCAGAAATTTATTCTTCCTTCTGGTAGATGGGGAAGTGAAGCCCAGAGGGGTGCAGGCTGGCCCAGCCTTCTCACCCTGCTTTCACACATTGTGGCTCCACCAGGTTGGGCTGCCACCTAGCTGGGGACAGAAACTGCAGCAATGAGGAAATACGATCTACCGGGAGCCATGTAACAGCCCTAACAGAGGCTGTGCTCTTTGGAAGGTGCTGCAAGGCAGGCCCTCCAGGCAAGACGGCTGAGCCAGGAAGTTGTGCGACCTTTCTGGACAGTAGTTTGATCATAAGAATCAAGAACTTACAAATGTCACATCCATTGAACTGGCAATTCTACTCCAGCAATCTTTTCTCAGAAACAACTGAAGTCAGTCAGACAAAGACTTAATGCAAGAATGTAAGTGTATAATAGCAAACAATTGAAAAACTAGTAGGACATAAACTATAGCATATTAATTCAATAGACTATTACACTGCTGTTAAAAATCACATTTTCAAAAAGAATTAGTGCCCAGAGAAATATTTATAATTTAATAATATATGAAAAGAATAAAATAATACTATCTCAAGTCCCTCTCAATAAAATATATGTTCTTTCATCTATATGGAAAAAAGCCTGGAAGAAATGCATCAGAACATGAATAGTGGCCACTGCAGGGTGGTAGGGGAGATTATAAATTATTATTATTTTCCTTCCTACTTATCTGTATTTCCTAATTCCAAAAAATTGCATGCATTGATCTTATTTGTAAAGCCTTTTTTAAGGGGTGGGAAAGGGAACCGCAGACCTTTCTCCAGCCCCTTGCCCCGGTCTAGTTGGCTCACAGTGAATCATTCCCAGAAGGGACACAGGTTAAGTGCATGAACATGAGTAGGAGTTTGCTGTGCCATTTGGCCTGGAGCTGAACCATCAATAAATGTGTTTATCTTTGGCCCTGTAAAGAAATGAATGATCTGCCTGGGGGTGGGGGTTGGGTGGGGTCAGGCTAAGGGTCAGGCATGGCCTCTGCAGCCAGGACCCACTCCTCCAACCCTGGGCTTCCTGGGCCTGAGGATGCAGATTGCTGCTGGGAGCTTTAGTCTCAAACAAATTACAGTTAGAAGTACGGAGGAGGCAGCAGTGAGCAGATGCCCTTGGTGTTGCAAGAGTAAAGAAAATGAGTCAGGGGGCATAGTTTTTAAGTGGGGAGTATTTTTTAAGTTTAAATTCCTGTAATTGACCTTGAATTCCTACTTAAGTACTGTATGGAATTGATTTCTCCCCAAAAGCCTGTTAATGGCTTTTCTCTGAAACTCAAGTACTACTAAGATCTGCTGCCACTCCATTATAGTATTCACTCAACAAGAGGAGCTAATTCCCCCAAATCTATTTCTAAATGATTTAAAAGAGTTTCCTCATTTGGCCCAGCAGTACTGGGCTAGGCCTGAAGGCAGGACTGCTGACAGTGGAGAGTGAGCAAACAGCTCTCCCTGAGGAAGGATGGCTGGGAGGAAAGGAATGACCCTTTGCCCGAAGGTGGGGCCTTATTTGGCCTCTCTCTCCCTCAATGTCTAAGTAAGTCCATTCCCTGCTGGGTTTCAGTATTCCAGACTAATGGGTGGCCAACCTCCAGCCCCTCCTGCTGCAGGGCAGCTGAGAAGGAGGGGCAGTGGCTAGTGGACTCAGGAATGCTATGCCCAGTGGCCTGGTATCCCAGATTCCCAGCCTACTAGGCGGAGACTGTCTTGCCTTCGTTCCCAGGGCAGATGGGGAGCCTAGATGGAAGCTGATGAGATGGGACCAGAGAGCAAAGGGCAAGGAGGCAAGAGTATCCTCTGTCTTCAAAATAAAGGGCAGGGAAAAAAGCCCCTGGGCTGTCTCAACCCTGTGGCAGAGATGTGTTCTTTTTTCTGTCTCCCTCCCTTCCTTCCTGCAAACACCCCACCTTATCCTTTCTTTCACCCACTAGAGAATCTCTGCCTCTGCTTTAAGCCCCAGCTCAGAGTGTCTGCTCTGTGGATCCTTGGCTCCTCCTCCTTGCTCCCAGAGCACTTGGATGGAACATTGTGCTGAGATTGTTTGTTTCCATGCCTCCTCCTTCACTCCACCATAAACCAGGCCTCCTCCCTGCATCTTCAGGCCCAGCACAGGGCCTGTAACACTGTAGGCAGACGACAAATATTGGTTGAATGAATGTCCTTCTTCCCTCCTGCTGATTCCCTGAGCTCAAAGCTACCCACATCCCAGGCTGAGTGGCCTCCCGGTGCTGGTGCAGAGGCCAGGTCCCCACTCTCCCCTGGACACCCTGGGGACAGGGGTCGGGCAGGTTGTATCGGGAGCAGGGGCCAACAACCATTCCAGCAGCTGGCCACAGTGTCTACCGTCCACAGGAGGAAGGCTCTCTCTCCACCCCAGACCAACTTTTCAAAATTGTGTTTGTGGGGAACTCTGCAGTAGGGAAGACATCCTTCCTCAGGAGATTCTGTGATGATCGGTTCTCCCCGGGCATGACAGCCACTGTGGGTAAGTTCTCACCCCTAGACTGGGCTCCCACCAGCCTCTGGGAAGGGGAGGTTATAAGAAGGGGGCTGAGGGATGGGTTTGGAGCCCAGTGGGAGAGGCCCTGGGCCCTCAGGGAGAGGAGGCCAGTCTGCTCACTCCACAGGGAGGCTGAGAGGGACAAAGTGAAGTCCACCTCCTGCAGAGTACCAGGCTTACTCCAGTGGGATGGGACCACTGAGAGCTTCCTATGTCCAGCAGGAGAGGAACTGAAGTTGGCAAAGGTAGATTTCAGGCCCATGTACCCTCACCGAGCCTGTCTCCCTTTTGTCATTCCTTCCCCACCTTCAGCAGGACCCTGAAGCTCCTGCTGAGGCTCCCCACCCCCACACTACAACCCGCACTTCCCCCATGGGCCAGCTGCTTCTGTGCCCTGCCCCTCCCGGTGTGAGTGTGTGTGGGTGGGTGGGATGGAGGACAGTGCCCTCAATGTCTCCTTTACCCAGCAAATGTTACCTGTCCTACATCGAGGGCCTGCTGGGTGACAGCTGAAGTTCACTGTAGGAGCTCGTTAGGCCCAGCTATTAGTGGATGATCATGGCTGAATGCATTCCCACTCTTGGGTAAAATGTTATTTAGATAGAGGACCTTTTCTCTTCTTCCAGAGTTGCTCATTTTATTGGAATATGTGATGAGCTCATAGGCATATTGACCTTTTTATCTTTTACCAAGTAGAATCACTTAAGCAAAAAATAAATTGAGAGCCTACTATGTACTGTTTAACCTCACTGATAAGTCAACTATATTTGAAAATACGATGATATGATCTGAATATTTACCATGTGCTTTTATACGCATCATTTCACTCTATCTTCGCATAACCCAGGGAGGTAAGTATTGTTATCAGCCCAATGGACAGATTAGGAAACTGAGGCCCAGAGAGGTTAAAGGCTTGTCCACATTCCCATTAGCTGGTTGGTGTGGATACTGGCCTCCCCCTCACCCCCCACACACTCCTTCTATTCCATTCCATAGTGGTGCTAGTAATACTGAATTGTATATGCTCAGCACTCAGTTATCAAGGTGGACATTTTTGAGGACACTTTCCTTCCACCAGAGGTGGACAGAGGTTGGTGCAGGTGGGGGATCGTGCTGAGGTGCAGTGGGGCATCAGAAATTCTGAATCTTTGTCTCACTTCTGCCACTAACCAGCTATGTGACTTCAGTAGACATGTTCTGTCTTTCAGCTTGAGCTTTTTCTCATCTGAAAAGTGAACAGGGTCACACAAGACTGCTTCCAAACCCAAGTCTCTGTCCAGGCCATCTTTGACCTTTGGATGTCTGACAGCTGACCCCAAAAGACAAACTTTTCCTGACCCAGAGCTCTTCCTGGGGAGACCCCATGTTCTTCCTCTCATCCTGAACTGGCCCTTCCTTCCAACTTTGCTCCTCCAGATGGGTCTCTTCCTACATGCTTCAGGGTGCCATTCTTACTGCAGGGCCTTTTCGCATGCTGTTATCACATCTGGAATATCCTCCTGTCCCCTCCCTTTTGCTCCATTCCATCCCCAAACTGAGAGTACCCGGAAATGAAGAGTGGGGACCCTGATGGGAAGAAGGGCAGAGCCTATGAAATAAGCCTGAAAGGGTCTGGCCTGGTCTGGCCTTGTCTGGCCTAGAGAAAAAGGGCTGGAGCTAAGCCACGTGTGCCAGGCACAGTGGTGCAGGAAGCAGCAGCTGTGGAGGTAGACTCACCTTCCCCAGAGATCATTCAGAGGGGTGTGCCCCCACAAGTCATGGCTCAAGCACAAGCCCATGGGAGGCAGGGGGTGGATGCCAAGTCCTCAGACCCTCAAAGGCCCCCTTGCAGGCATGTGCCTGTAATGCCTCTCCTGTGGAAATCAGGGAATCGGGGTCTGTTTACATCTCCAACTTGCGCCCCTGAGATGGAAGTTTCTAAAAAGAGAAAATCAGACTAATTTGCACTTCCCAGGAGTCCTATTATGGAAACACCTACAATATAGGGAGAAGAAAAATATCAAAGGTTCCAACTCAAGAATGCCCTTTATCACACTGTGCAAAATATGCAAGAGCAGCAGCTCAAATCAGTGTCCCTGCCACATGACACACCTTGCTCTGGTGCACATGTCAGTACGCACAGTCACACCAGCCACCTGAAAGATGCTCTCTGTAGGGAGACAGAAGAGCCACAGAGTCCTGGCCCTGTAGGGCCAAAGCAATCCAACCTGAGATTGGAGCTCTAGCCAACCCCGTCCAGGGCAGTAGCCCCTGAATGATGAACACAGCACCAACACACTCAGGAACCCCTTTAAGCTCACCTCCATCATCAAAGGGGGCTTCCTGGCTTCCCACTGCTTCATAGGAACATGACTTGTACTTGATTCCTGGCTTGTGCATAATGTAAGTTCTACAATACAGCAGTGTGTCTTGAGCACCCTGCCTACACCGCCTTAGGACCACCTGATTCTTTTGATAGTAGGTGCTTATGAAGCCTTCTGGGTGTCCTGGAGATATCAAAAGATGGTTTTTACAGAACATTGGAACTCATTTTGTAAATGAGAAGACTGATTATTAGAGACCAAAGCTCCCTGGAACCCAGGACTCTGAGTCCAGGGCTCTTTCCTCTGCCCCACATTGGGTCACAGCCCCCTGCTTTTCCCAACAGAATGCACTCTGCCCTTTCTTTGCCAACAGTTGGGTCTCTATCCCACTCCCCATCTCTACAGAGAAATCCCTGGAGTTCTCTCCATGACAACTTGCAGGCACTCCCACTTCCATGTTCTCCCATTCTAAATGACACCTTGGGCCTATCTTGTCCCCTTTCCTGGAGTTCATCACTAGCTCTAACCCACACCACCCCACAATACAGCACACTTTGCGGTGATGGGAGCTCCTGGTTTCCAGTCATCATTCAGGAACCACTCAGGTTGCAAGTTGGAGGTCACCTCCATGTGTTCATTGAATGTGATAGCTGAACAGATCCTGAACACCCAACTTATCCTTCCATACCCTCCATCACAGCCCAGTTTACAGATGAGGATAGTGAAGCCCCCCAAAATGAGAGGAAGTAATACCGTTAAGGTCACATAGCTGGTCAAAGGCATAACTGAGACAGGAACACAAAACATGGTCACTTAGAACTGGGACTTAGAACTGGTGATGGTCTCAGAAGTCAGTGTAGTTCAGACCCTCTGGTACCATGCTACTGTGCTGCCTTTTCTGTTGGACTTGAGTCTTTACGTCTCTACTCTCCCATCCACCCATGGACTTACATGCTTCCTGGACCTGCCTGTCTGAGGCTACAAAGAGAAGGACGACTACCTGGCAGGGATTCCCACCAAGCTCACCACAGCATGAATCTCATTTTTCCCAGCACTCCTTGGTACACCTCACTGTCTGCAAGATAAGCATCCTGTCCTCCAGCAAAATATTTTGCCATTAAGGTAGAACAGGACCATGTAGGCAGCAGACACCTGGCTGTCCCTTTGCCTTTGAGCCTTTCCATCGAGGAGAGGCTCTGTCCTCGGGGCTTCCCACCTTGGGCTGGCTGGTTTCAGATCAGTCCCTGAAGGTGTGTGGACAGTGATTGGTGTTCTCCTGAGTTGTTGCCAGAAGGTGAGCAGTCGCTTCAGTCTCCCAGAGCACAGGCTGGGGAAGTCCTTCTACTTTTAGCTAAAAAAGAGTGCTCACCTTGGATTCAGCTCCCAGCCAGTTGTAATCCATTTGGATGGAAGCACTTAGCCCTGGACTTTCTAGGTAAAGCTGTTAGGTGTCCCAGTGCCCAGGGCACTGGTGTAAAAAGAAGAATGAGCCTCAGAACAGTGTGGGTTTGCAACACACCACTGCTGCTGACGAGCTTGGGCAAGTCATGCCATCTGGATTCCTGTTTCTTCATCTCCCATAGGTGTGGTGGGTGGTGTGGGGTGCATGCACATATCTGTGTGCATGTGTATACTGTATGTGCATGTGTGCCTGTGTACGTGTTCGTGCATGCTAACCTGTGTGTGTGTGGGTGACTCACATGGATGTCACAGTGGGAGTTCTGTGAGGATGGAGAGATAGCATATGAAACTAGAAATATCATGCTTTCCACCAATGAGTCAAACTCTCTTCTGTACCCTCACAAAGGCACTGCTCCCTCTGCCTCTCACCCATGAAGCTCAGGGCCTCCAGAGTTACTTAGGAGTGGTAACCCTCCCTCATGTCCTCCACGCATGGGCCCCAGTGCCCTGGCCTTGGCCTGGGACAATGGCTGGGATGACCTTTCCATCGACAGCTTCCTTGTCTCTTTAGTCTCTTCTGTCTTTTGGTGCAAGCTGCTATTGTTGTTCCTCCCTAAGCCCTCCACGGTGAGGACCTCAGAAGCTGGGCCTTTTTGGAGGTGGTAGGGGATGCCCTCTCTTTCCAAGTCTGATACCTTAAGGGTCAGAGACTTTTTGAACCTCATTAAGCACTTGTGAACATTGTTAAACGATGAAGGAAATAGGAATATCTGTTATCAAAGACGTTCTGAGGGCCGCTCTGAGCACAGAATGCATGTTCCTGACCTTGTCCCCTCTCTCTCTGGTCCATGACTCCAAGTAGGGTCACTGACTCAGAAAGACAATTGCGAATGGCCCAGTGGCTGAGATTAGGAGCTCTAAGCCCATCTCAAGGGTGAATGTTGCCTTTGATCTCCTCTCCCTTCCTCTTTCTTCTCTTCTAGCCCTCCCTCCACCTCCCACCCCTTCCCATCCTTCTGTTCTTCCACATACCTTTTCAGTGGCTGATGGGAGTCTGAAAGTATGACCCATCCCCTGGGATATTTTAATGTTACTAGGGGAGCTTTGAAAATGATTTTAGGGAGAAAGAGAGGAAGAAAGGAAGGGAAGAAGGAAGGAAGGGAGGGAGAGAGGGAGAAATTTTAGGACAACTTTTCCTCCTCCATTTTTGCAATGAGGGAGTAAATTCATGAATAATAACAATTGTCTTTGCATTGGCATATTGCTTTTACATATGCAATCTCATTTGAACCTTATTATAGTAACCCTAAAGAGGATATGGATTGTATTACAGTGGAGAGCCTGCAGTTCACAGAGGTTAAGTGACTTCATAATAAATGGCAGAGATAGAATCAGGTCCCACACCTCCCTATCCAGCACTCTGTCCATTTCCCCACATCACCTCCCAGGAGCTATACAGGATTGTCACCTTTGGCCTTACATGACTCCAGACATGTAGGGGCATCATGTTCTCATTTGGAAGTAACAGGCCCATTCCACCTTACAGGTATCGATTACCGTGTGAAGATGGTGCATGTGGGTGACTCTCAGGTGGCCCTGCAGCTGTGGGACACGGCCGGGCAGGAGAGGTGAGGAGCCATCCCTGATGTAACCCTGCCTCCTCCATTCCCCCAGTGGGGCTGCAGGGCTGGGCTGCAGAGGGGAGACTGTGCTTCCCCTGACCTGTGGCCCTTCGGTGGCAGGTATCGTTGCATCACTCAGCAGTTCTTCAGAAAGGCTGATGGAGTCATCATCATGTATGACCTCACAGCCAAACAGTCCTTCCTGTCGGTCCGGCAGTGGCTGAGCAGTGTGGAGGTGAGCTGGTGATTTCCTAGGAGTGCATACGCTGGCTTCCTGCCTTCCCTTTCTTCTCTACCCATCTCCTGCCTGACCCTCTGCTCTTTCAAAACGTGATCAGTACCCACATCCTCCAGGAGCAAACCAATTCAGGCATGTGTGCGCACGTGTACCCAAGTGCCAGTACCAAGCTAGCTGCTGGGGTCTCTAAACTGACCAAGACAGACACAGTCCCTGTCCCTATGGATGGGACATAAAACACACACACACACACATGATTCCACCAATAATTGTGTCATTGGGATTTCAGTAAGTGCTCTGAATGAAAGGGACAGGATTAGAGGAGAGGCATAGAGCAGAATGTCAAGGAAGGTCTCCCTGAGAAATGGTTGTTTAAACTGAGTTGCAGCTGTGCTGTTCTCCCACTCTCACCACCACCTCCCCCACCCCTGCATTTTTCTAGCTCCAATAGACCCAGCTTTGCCCCATCCAAGAGTGATACCACACAGTGTTTGGGGCCTCAGTCATACCCCTTCCCACGAGGGGAGATTGATCTACAATATGAGGACCAAAGGCTCAGGGCCCAAAAAGCAACAACACTCTTGTTTGAGCTCTGCATTATTTGTAAGACTGTGCTTTTTGACTTATACTTGCAATATGTCCCTTTTTACTTCCTGACCATCTGCATGTTTTCCCTTTACCATTCGAATGCACACTTCTCAAGGCCAAGGGCAGACTGGGCAAGCACTTAACTTTCTTTAATAAGGCCTCACTGATTCATTCACAAAGCTGTCAAGTAGCAGGTCCCAATTTCTTCCACCAGCAGAATGCATGCATTGTTCACTTATTTGTTCAAAACACTGCCAGCCACCCTTCTAGGGTCTGGGAATTAAAGCAGCAGGTAAATGAAACAATATTCCTATTCTCACAGAGCTTATATTTAACCCACTATTCAAGTCCATTAAACCCCTTACCTACTTACTGCACTGTCACACTGCTGTAAAGGACATAGCTGCCCCTTGGATACGTGCTGCCCTCTGTGCCTCCTGGGAACTGATATGTGCCTTTGTCATTGTAACCCCTCGCTTGCAGGGGGCCTCACAGAACTGTTGCTCACCCAATGCTGGGTGCATGAATAGGTGCTGTATGGTCATGCAGTCAGAATGCTGGAATTGTTCATTTCTTCATCCTTTTGTCCCTGACATCTATGATTCTTCCCACCAAAATCTGTTGCCCTTGTATTTTGGACTGGTTGGGCCTCTCCTTTCTCTATTCTTAATCCATATCTTTCTCATTCCCTGCAAAATAAGGAACAAGAATGGAAGTCAGATTCAGGGGTTTCTCAGAAATTTGCTTAATATACATTATTTCTCAAAGTTATTGAGCCTAAAGCACTTATAATAGAGAAAATGTACATTTTGAATGACTACACCAAGCTAATAAAGAAAGCACATGGTGTGGTAACCTGGAAGTGGTTCCTGTTTAAACTTTGGGGTTTCAGGCATGACTTTTTTTTTGACAGCACCAGTGATTTATCTTCCACGTAAAAGTTAGGCTCCAGCAGTCTTTAGTGCTTACCTGACCCAGTAGTTTTCAAACTTCCTCTGTTGGAACCCTGAAGTCAGAGTGGCACTCCCCAGGGACTGGGGCAGGGCAGGGAAAGGCGTGGCCATTACCGGTCTGGGCCCCTCAGCCCCGTGTCAGTCAGAGGCACTCTACATCATTCAGTTTGGTGTATTGGAGGCCCAGGCACAATTTTGCTAGATAAGAGGGTTCTCAAATTAAGAAATTGAGGCCATGACTTTAAGGATAAGAAGGTCACCCATTCTTTTCCCAGCCACACACAAAAGAAAATTTTTCTTTTTCTTTTGTTTCTTAATTATAGTTTATATACAATATTATATTCATTTCAGGTATTCAACATAGTGATTAGACATTTATAAATTTTATGCAATGGTCACCCCGATAAGTCTAGTACTCATCTGGCACCGTACGTAGTTGTTACAATATTGTTGACCATATTCCCTGTGCTGTACTTTACATCCCCGTAAATATTCTGTAACTGCTATTTTGTACTTCTTCAATTTGTACTTGCCTTCACCTTTTTTACCAGTCCTCCCCAATCCTTTCTCATCTAACTGTCAGTTTGTCCTCTGTGTCTATAAGTTTGTTTCCATTTCATTTGTTAATTTATTTTGTTTTTTAGATTCCACATATAAGTGAAATCATACAGTATTTGTCTTTGCTGTCTGACTTAATTCACTTAGCACAATGCCCTCTAGGCCTATTCATGTTGTCTCAGATGGCAGGATTTCATTCCTTTTTATGTCTAAGTAATAGTCCATTGTATGTGTGCCACATCTTCTTTACCCATTTGTCTATCGATGGACACTTACCTTGCTTCCTTATATCTTGGCTATTGTAAATAATGCTGCAATGAATATAGGGGTACATATATTCTTTGGAATTAGTGTTTTGTGTTTCTTCAAATCTATACCCAGAAGTGGAATTGCTGGGTCATAAAGAAGTTCTATTTTTAATTTTTTGAGGACCCTTTATACTGTTTTCCATGGTGGCTGCACCAATCTTCCTTTAATATGGCCTCACTGATGCATGAGGATTCCTTTCTCTCTACATCCTTGCCACCAGTTGTTTGTTGATTTATTGATGATTTCCATTCTGACAGGTGTGAGATGATACCTCGCTGTGGTTTTAATTTTCATTTCCTCGATAATTAGTTGAGAATCTTTTCATATACCATCTGTATGTCCTCTTGAGACAAATGTCTCTTCAGTCCTCTGCCTATTCTTTAATCAGATCGGGGTTTTTTTTGGTGTTAAGTTGTATAAGTTTATTATATATTTTGGATATTAACCCCTTATCAGATGTATTGGTGAATATCTTCTCCCATTCTGTGGGCTGTCTTTTTGTTTTGTTGGTGTTTTCCTTTGCTGTGCAAAAACTTTTTAGTTCAATGTAGTCCCATTTGTTTATTTTTCCTTTGTTTCCCTTGCCCAAAGAGACATATTTAAAAAATATTGCTAAGAATGATGTCAAAGAGTTTGTTTCCTATGTTTTCTTCTGGGATTTTTATGGTTTTGAGTCTTACATTTAAGTCTTTAATCCATTTTAAGTTTATTCTTGTATGTGGTGTAAGAAAATTATTTTCTTTCTTTTGCATGTATCTGTCCAGTTTTCCCGACACCATTTATTGAATAGATTGTCTTTACTCAATTGTTTATTCTTGCCTCCTTTGTAATAGATTAATTAACCATAGAGACTTGGGTTTATTTCTGGGTTCTCTATTTTGTTCTACTGATCTCTGTCTGTTTTTGTGCCAGTACCATATTGTTCTGATTACTGTAACCTACACTATAATTTGAAATCACATATTGTGATTCCTCCAACTATGTTCTTTTTTTCCTCAAAATTGCTTTGGCTATTCAGGGTATCTTTTGGTCTCCTATAAATTTTAGGATTATTTCTTCTCATTGAGTGAAAAATGCCATTGTTATTTTTGTAAGGATTACATTGAAAATGTAGATTGCTTTGAGAAGTGTGAACATTTTTAACAATGTTAATTCCTTCTATCTGTGAGCATGGTATATGCTTCCATTTGTTTGTATCTTCTTCAGTTTCTTTCTTCATTGTCTTATAGTTTTCTGAATATAAGTCTTTTACTTCCTTGGTTAAATTTATTCCTAGGTGTTTTATTCTTTTTGATGCAATTGTAAATGGGATTGCTTTCTTAATAATTTTTCTGATTATTTGTTTTTGCCTATAAAAATGTAGTCAGTTGGTTTTTTTTTTAATTTTTTTATTTTAGCTTATTCAGTACAGTTTCTATCCTTTATTCCCATTCCAGCCCACCCACCAATCCTCCCCTCCTCCCTCCCCTTTCCAACGCCCCTAGTTTTGTCCATGTGTCCTCTATAT
>CM052539.1:80287349-80311179 GCA_028533065.1 Trachops cirrhosus
TTTCAAATAGGTTTTCTATCCCTTGCTCTTCTTCTTCTCCTTCAGGTATTCTTATTATACGGATATTGTTTCATTTCATAATGTCTTGCATTTCTCTTAATACCTCTTCATTCTTTCTGAGCCTCTTTTCTTGTTCTTGCTCTTTCTGGGTGCTTTTTTCTACTTTGTCCTCGAGCTCGCTGATCCGATCTTCTGCTTCATGGATCCTGCTTTTCATTCCTTCTACTGTGTTCTTCAGTTCAGAAATTGTATTCTTCATTTCCTCTTGGCCCTTGTTGAAAGTTTCTATTTCCTTTTTCAGGCTGATATAGTTTGCAGCGAGTTCAGTGTAGCTTCCCTGTAGTTTCTGGTAACTCATTGAGAGTTCATGGAACTTCTTGATAATCATTGCTTTGAACTCAGAATCTGATAGTTGAGGTGCCTCTATTTCATTCAGCATTCTTTCTGGGGCTTCCTTCTTTCCCTTCATTTGGGGATTGTTTCTTTGTCTTCTCATTGTTCGTGAGACTCTTCTTGCTAGCCTCAGCTTCTTAAATTGATCTGTTCTGGCTCCCTGGGTTTATGGTGTGAACTTCTGTTGTAGAGTACTGGTGAGATTCAGTGGTATAGACTCCTTCTGGTATCCAGGTGTTCACAGCTTCCACTAAATGTAGTCAGTTTTAAATAATAATTTTATATGCTATTTTACTGAGTTTATTTATTAGTTTTAGTAGAGTTTTGGGTATAATCTTGGAGTTTTCTGTATATGGTATCATATCATCTTAAAATACTAACAGTTTTTCTTCCTCCTTTCCAATTTGGTTGCATTTTATTTCTTTTTCTTGTCTGATTGCTGTGGCTAGAACTTATGATACTATGTTGCATATAAGTAATGAAAGTGGACATCCCTGTCTTGTTCCTGAGCTTAAAGAGAAAACTTTTGGCTTTTCATCATTGCATATGATGTTAGCCGTGGGTTTGTCATATATGTCCTAGCCACAAACATTTAAGTGTCCCTCAGCATTTGAATTTTGATATATACTGGAGCTGGGCAGAACCCTAGATCAAATAGTCTACGATTAATAGGGATGAATGGAGACTAATTTATGGAGCTGACCTCTCTGCCATCATTAGCATATATAGTTTCTAAGCCTCTTGTTTTGCATAGAGAGCCTGAGATTTAGGAGAGGTGGAAGATCAGGTTGAATTTGGTGCTGATGGTGGAGGTGAAGAAATATCACAGGGCCATTGTCACAGCTTGAAGCATGAGTTCCATCATCTTCAGAAAAACTGTGCCATGGGCTATATGTCTGGCATGTTCCTGTATGGGGTGGGGCTGAAAATCATTGTCAGCATTTGCCCAGCAGGAGTCCCCATGGAGCCCTAGTGTCTCTAAGGGCTCAGGAAGCCAATATGAGATGGCAGGTCCATGTGGCTAAGTCAGAATTATCTTTGAGTGGAAGGGGCTTTTCTGTATAATTTGTAGTTTGAGTTCTCCTTTTCTAAAATTAGCAAAAGGTACAGTTAAACTCTACAAGACTATTCCAAACCTGGATAAACCCAAGATCAGGATTACCTATGGAGCTTTCAGACAAAACAGTGCCAAGCCCTCCTGTCTGAGATAGAATGATTCAGGGCCTGGAAACAAACAAACAAACAAATAGCAGTTTCCAAAGTGATTCTCAGGTACCATGGTTCCCAGCCTAAACAAGTGCTTCTCAAGCTCAAATAGGCATAGGAATCTCCTGGACATTTTGTAAAAATGCAAAATCTGACTCAGCAGGTCTGGGCTGGGCCTGAGATGCTGCATTTCTAACAAGTGCTCAGATGCTGCTGGTTTAAGGACCATACTTTGAGATTCTAAATTTTATTCAAAAATGTCAGTGACCCTTCAACAAGAATTTTCTGAGTATCTCCTGCATGTCCAGCACTCGCAAGCCTCTCCTGAGGACTCAGTTTCAGGGACCTAGTTCGGTGGCCCAGCATGTCAAGAGCAGTGCAAAAGGCTGCATTGGATGGCAGACTATGTGTTGAAGGCATGGAACAGTGGCATCATAAATGCAATAATTCTCAAGATTCTTGAAAAACTAACTTATTCTGCATTGGCAACCAGCCATCAGACATGTCAGGTGATAGATTAAAACTTGACACCTAATTTGATTGGAGAGGAACTGAAAATAATCAGTACTTTATATTTGTGGAGCACCTTATTTTTCCATAGGGTGCCAGACACTTTGCTGACTCCCCTACCTGGGGAAGGGAGGGTGGAGGGGGAGCTTTAATAGCAGGCTTCAGGTTCTGAAGGCTTATTATTAAGTGAATACTAGCCAGCTGTTCTCAGTGCCCCTTCCTCCCACAGCCCTAAAAGCAGTACAAGAAGAAAGAGCTAAAATTGCCCCAGATTATACATGGCAAAGTCTCACTCTTGGAAGAGGTTCTGTGGTGGGAACAAATGCTCAGGGAAGATATGGAGTTCCCTGAATAGGAAGTTCTTATCGTCCCAGCTCGGCCACTTTCTGGCTATGAAGCTGTGGCCAGTCACTGAATGAAGGAATGCACTGCAGTCTCTGCAAGGTCCCTCCTGTCCCCCACATTCTACAGGGTATGGCGATTGACTCTCTGGGGGGTAGGCAGGATGGGTCAGGAGTGTGTGTGCATCAGAGGATCCTAGAGGATGCTTCCAGCCCAGAGGGAATCCAAATCCTTTTTCACAAGAGAACAGCCTTGTTTATGAGTTGGAAATATCCTGTGCCCATGACTGTTCTCCTACCTCAACCTCCCTCATCCTTCCCTCCTGGGCAGCTTTATCTTGCCTGTAGGCCTTCTGCAGAAGAGGCCCAAACTGGGCCCAGACACACTGTGTGGTGATTCTCCTGCCATTTTACATTTCCTACGTACCTTATAGGAAATCAAAGCAGTTAGTCATTCCTGCTGACCCAGCATTCCCAACCCTCCCCTACCCCCTTCTCATACCTGCTGCTGGGACTGGATTAAACAGTTCAATCTAGAGAAGAAACTGGTTGGGCTCCAGAGGCCCCATGTTTAGACCATTGGACACACTGGACCTGTAAAGACTTAGGGCCCATATCAGAGAAAATAAGATTTAGTATGAGCCAGATTTTTGATCCCAAGTGTCCACAGCCCTGGCGTGTTGAACTTGTATTTTAAAAAATCTTTTGTCATTCTATAGCACTATATTGTTAGATCTATAAGTCAAGGAAGTGGAATATGATGGGCATTATTAAGCCAGCAACATTAGTGTCTCTGAGCTAGAAAAAAAACTTGGGAAATTAATCCAATGCAGCCTCTTGTTTTATAGATGAGAAATTGTGAGATCCAGGGAGAGGAAGTGACTTGTCCAAAGGCACCCACGGCTTGTTAGGCAGCACAGCCAGAACCAAAATCTAGGGCTTTGCCACTGCATTACGCTTCTCTCTCATCACATGGCCCATGTTTGAAATTTGCTTCAAAAATATAGGTGTTCGTTTCTTTTTCAGTCCTTTCAGCTTTTGTCTCAAAGCAGAACAGTACTTCAACTGAAAGGGGTCAGCCCCACTTTCCTATCCTATTGTGGACTGCTAGCTAATTCTCATTCTATGATCTTCGTCGTTGGTGACAATGTGCAGCACAGAGCAAAAAATAGCAGTTTGATTTTCCCCCTCACATTCCAAGTTGAGCTTGAAGTGCTGGCAGTTTAAACGAACTACACAAATAAATCTTGTTTTAACTCATAGTCCAGGGAGTGGATAAATATGGAAACCCCTAAGATATAATTTTGCAGTCATTTTTTTTTTTTGCTTAGCATAACTGCATACTTTAATGTGCTGAGAATTTTTTGTTTTTGCTCCAGAGAAATAGCAGCACTATCCTGGCTAAGTGCTTTTCTTGCCTCCCAGCAAATAGATATTAACACACACACACACACACACCACCACCACCACCACCACCACCACCACCACAACAACAACCCACCAAACCCAACAGCTGCACATTCGGAGCTGAGTGTCAATCTTTTGTTCCAAATTGACAGCCCTTGTTATTTAAAGTCAGAGATGTGTAATCTTTTGAATTTTAATTAGTCTGTCTTCCAACAAGCTCAAGTTCACAGAAAGGCAACTAACATGATTGAAGGTGTAGAGAGGCTTCCATATCTAAGTCAGAGGACAGAAACCAGCTTTAGAAGCCTATTTCACAGCTCAGAGAAGAGAGGAGCAAAGAGGAGCAACTGGCGCAAGCCCCACAGAGGGACAGCAGATCCAGGGCCAAGCCAGGTATCATACAGAGAGATTGTGTACCCCAGCTAAGGGGCTTCAGTTCCTTCTGTCTGGCCTGGCACACCTATGGGATTTTACTAACATCTACAGAAGATCAGCAGAGGTTGGGTGGGCCTTAGGCTTGTTCTCCAGAGGAGGTGCCCTTTGGACTTTTAAAAGGAAATGTTCCTTCATCTGGTGGATAATTATAAGCATGTACTTCTGCCCTGAGATTTCAAGTCTGATGCTCATATTTTCAGAGTTTCCATGTCAAAAAATCCCACAAGCCTTAGTCATTCCTCACACATATATCTACAGATATCTCTCCTGTGCTCCAATCAGCAAGCCTTTTGGCCCATTTCCCTCCTTCCTCCTCTTTTCTTCCTTTCTGTGAAAAACTGTTTCCCAAGTTTCAGTGGCATAGCACAGTCAGAGAATGAAGGTATTCCCATTAATCGACACTCTGGTAATAGGGAACTGCAGCATTTTCTACATGCCATAAGTGGGTTTTTCACTCATAAATTATTGTAATATGGTGCACTCCACTTAACACATCTGCTACAGTACATATAATTGAATCTATTTTGAAGACAATGTAAGATCCTGTAGTGCCTTTGAGTCATCATTACCAACCTAATTTACCATCTTATCATGGATATATGGAAATACTGCTTTTAGAGCATTCCAGTTAATAAGACACCAAATAGCAGAGAGTTTGTTGGACATCAGATTTTAGAGGAAAACATTAGAGAATCATGGGCCCATCTACCAAAGGGTCCTCATAACTCAGTGGCTTTGATGTTGAATGTTCTTTTGGATTCTCTGAGCCTTAATATTCTCATTTAATAAATTTTTTCATGACTGAACTATAATAAAAATGAATGTATAGATTAGGAAATCATTGAGGCTTAATTTCAAATGTAATTGCATTTAAACTTAAAATAGGTGTATCTGTCAGACGGACTTTGGACATTTATTTGAAATGGTGACATCAAGTAGCTGAACTATTGGCAAAACTATAACTATTTGATAGCTTCTTATGCCACAGCCCTCTCTATTTAGTAAAACATTTAACTATAATGAATAATTATTCCTTACCAAGTTATGATCAAAAGCCCCTGGTTAAATATCTCACAAAGTAAAAGCTAGCAACCTGCTTAAATGTGAATGTTACCCTATTTACTCACTTAATAACTGTGAGTCCTGGGCCCTTTGCCCTCAGGAAAAGGATGGACAGTGCACTCATTTCACAAGGGAGGACTTCTTAGTGCAGGGACCCTGGGATGCACAGGCCCTGCTGATCTGCCACAGCTGCAGGAGGAGTGAATGGGGTTGACCCCTTGAATAAACCTGTTACTTCTGGCCCAAGAAGTGCAGTTGCTATGGCCACACAGTTCTTCCCCAGGCAAGGCTTCCTTCAGATCCAGGGCACCTGTTGGCAGGGCTGTGCAGCACCCCATGCAGTGACCTCCAATGAGTCACGCACCATCGTTTTCCAGGCACTGTGGACCCTATACCGTGCATCAGATTTGGACCCAATCCTTAGGGAGCTCACATGCCAAATACGAGGCCCCTGGAAATGCCACTTCTCATCACAGCAGCCCCTAGAAAAGCTCCAAACCATGTGGCATTCATTCCTTTGGTTCATTCTGGTTTATTAAGGTTCATTCAGACTAAGGCTAGCTATAGAGGAATGCCCTCAGGGGTGCTGTAAACCCTGGGAAAGGACACATAATCCAACTGTGCCCTCATCCTGATACCCATTCTCAGCACACCTAAGGGGGCTGTACGTTCTGTCCAGCATCCAAGGAGAGTGGTGAGGGAGGGAGGGGACACTGCACTGACAGGGTCTGGAGGCACGCAGAGGCACCCAGAGGCATAGGCCTCAGGCACCCTGCCTATGCTTTGTACTCTGAGACTCTCAGAGAAGGTGGCTCTGTCTCTCAGCTTTCAGGATGGCTGTTATCGCCTGGCCTATTATGGCAGCAGCGGATTCTCAAGTCAGATGTACCTTTCCATCCAAAATTTCAAGCCTGCCCATCTGGGTTCTCTGTATGGATGCTCCTCTTACTTGGGGGATTGTCTATTCTGCAGGAAGCTGTGGGAGACCGGATTCCTGTACTTCTGCTGGGCAATAAAATTGACAACGAGAAAGAGCGGGAAGTTCCCCGGGGCCTTGGAGAACAGCTTGCCAAGGTAAAGAGCAGGCATTTCCGTCTCTGTGGAAAGGGTGGGACCCGAGGACAGTTGGGCATCACTCCGGAGCCTTGGTGGAAACCTTCTCTGGAATGCCCCAGGGAAGGAAGCAAGGGGGCAAGATGGGTGTCTTGGCATCATGGGAATAGTCCAGCTCCTGTTCATGCGGGACTTTGTGTAGAAAGCCACGGATTATAAATTGGAGTTGGCTAGGGACGACTAGGGTATGGAGAAGTTTGCCAAATTCTTTCCCTCAGAGCTCAGAATTATAAATTCTTAGATAGTAAGAAGTTACTTATTTTAGTCCCTATCTGATGGTTGAACCCCATCATGTATGTTTCCACTTGATCGCCTTCAGGGATGAAACACTCACTAACTGCAAGGCTGACTTTTCTTTGGATATCTCTGTTAGAGAGTTCGTCCTTTCTACCAAGACCGAGCCTCAAAGCTGTGAACTCAAGATAAATGCAGGGCACACACTGGACAGCCTATCAATAAAATAAGCAGCAGTCCTCTTGCCTAAGCCCAGAAGCAACAGGGCTTGATGGAAATCAAGCAACAAAATATGCAGTGCTTGCTCCTGGGCTGCTCCCACTCCTCAGTGTAGTGCTCAGGGAACCGTGTGTCCAGAAATATGGGGGTGCTGTCCGGCCCCAGGATTCATAATTCTTAGTGCGCTCGATCTAAACAGAGTCTCATGGCCTCCGGGGCTGGGAAAAGAGTACAGATGGTAAGATTCAAGGACAAAGGAGGAAGAAAGGCTTGGCAGGTGTTCCTGTGCAGGGTCACCAAGTAGCTGCATGTCCACAGTCCCTCATCCTCAATTCTAAAATCCAAAAAGCTCTGAAAACAAAAAGGGACTTGCATTTCATCTGGAAGAAAAATCTGACCAGAATTGACATGCAGTTATTGATGATTATTGTGTGCTACACTTTGAATGAATATTCAAATGTTTCACTGACGAAATATTAATGAATATGTTTGGTTATAGGATGCTGTCCCAGACCCACTGAGGCTATTATGTAATGTAGTGCATACATGAATTAGCTTTCTGAAACTCAAAATTTCTGGATTCTAAAATACATCTGGATCCAAGGACTTTGACTATGGAACTGCAGGACCTGCATTTTTATCATCACATTTTCTTTTCTTTTTTCTTTTTTTGTCAGTGAAACAAAAACTGAGGCTCAGAGAAATTAAGTGATTTATTCAAATTGTCACACAGCTCCCTCCTCAGGGGCAGTCTGGACTTGAAGCTGGAAGACAAGTCTTCTCTTTCAATTCTAGGACCTATGCACTCCCCCTCCCCCAACCATGGAGTCTTTGTTCTTCACAGACTGACCAGGAGTCAGGACTGAAGGGTGGGGGGGATGAAGAGAGCCGAGGACAGAGCTGAGTCTGTGGGGTGTGGAGCAGGAAAGCTGAATTGGGAGCCAGCATTCGCAGAACCTTCTGATCTGCAGCCACAAAACAAGTATCCTTGCTCAACTGCCTACGTCCCCACAGGGCATCAGCCTCTAGACCTCAGTGCCATTAACATTATCATAAGGAAGCAGGACAGCTATTAATGGCAGTGATAAATGGACTAGGATGAGCCTTGGCCAAGGGCTCTGCTGCACACGTAGCACAGACTCTGCCCAGTGAAGTGATGGACAGTTGTCCTGTGGCACCAGCGCTGACAGCCTGGGCAGCTGGAGCACTAACTGGTGTGAAGGAGAATTCCTATTGGAGTGACATCTGCCTCAAGGCCTATGACAGTCAGTGTCCTGGGAAAAGCATGCTGCTGGGAGCCCTGCCATTAGCCAAATATGTGACTGGAGCAGGCTGGCCACTTACACCCTCTCTAGCCTCAGTTTTCCTGCCTGTGAAGTGGAAGAATGTCATCCTCCTGGCCTCTGTGTCTTTGCTTGCATCCAGGCTGGTGGAAAAGGAAATGAGCACATACATATCCTACCTAGAAGCAATTTGAGAAAGTGTCAAACAGCTTATGGTTTTGTTGTTTTACAATTATTATAGCTCACCTGGGACATAGTTACAGAACTTGCATTAGTGGGATTACCTGAGGAGACAGAAACCAACCTCTTAGAGAGAGGCAAGGGGGTGGAAGAATTTAAGGGCACTCTGGAAGGAAGCAGGGGTTTGAGTAAGTGCAGACAGTGTGTTCACTCCCCACCCCACAGTTCCCTGCACCACCACCCCCCCACCAATTTATTCCCTCTGTTTTATGATTCTAGGAGAACAATTTGATCTTCTATGAATGCAGTGCTTATTCCGGTCACAATACCAAAGAGTCCCTGCTCCATCTGGCCAGGTAGAGACACAGCTCAGCAGGTGACGTGACTAGGCTGTGCTGGTCTGGATGGGGACCACTGCATTCACCACCAACCCCCACTCCCCCACCCCTGACCTCTGGGTCTCTCTTCTGTCTGCCTGAGCCTCTGGGTAAAGGGACTGGTGGCCTGGGCCTCTGTGTGGCATTCCAGGGGTGAGAGACAGCCTTAGGAAACACAATAAGGCCTAAAATAAAGCCTCCCTGCCTGTCACTGCATCTTAAAGGCTGCGTTTTCCCCAGGAATTCTCTTTTTTAATGCAAATGCTCCTGGAAAAGGTCATGTCATAGGTCCTCCAACACTGGCTAATATCTTAGCAGGGATTAGTTGACAGCCAGCTGGGAACAAGGATGGGTTAGGGCTCCTGGGGAATGGGAGGCAGAGGCAAGGAGAGGAGGGGCTATGATGGGAGACCAGAGCCACCCAAGGGGATGGCACTTGAAGATGGGTTCCATAACCATAAACCTCTGCCTACACCAAAATTAAGAGAACAACACCACACACAGGGCCCTGTTTTCCATACTTGAACATTCATCTGTTTATCTATCTAGGCATTTGTTTCATTCCATCCATCCACCCAGCTCACATAAGTACTTACTTAATAGTACTCACTTGTGCTCAGCATTCATTCTGGGGCATCTAAAAATATTTTTGTTTGAGTAATTAAGAACCCAGAACAACTTCTTTTATTCATCGGTGAGGTTCTGGGGTTATGGAAGACCATGGGGAAAGTTCTAGGCTTTTCTCTGACACTGATTTTTGGATCAAGTGACCCTACCTTTTTGAGCTTTGCTGCTAATATAAGAACATCAGTCATACCCTCCCTGCCCACTCACAGGTTGTTGTGAGAATCAAAACAGATGCTGAAGGTGAAAGCACTTTGACAGTGTAAAGCAGGGATAAGATACTTAACACTATTTTTAATCCCTCACCTCCTACATTTAATCTGGAGCTGTGGCCACATGGGACAGCCCTTCCATTGTTACTAAGTAAGAAATATATGCTCTGAGCCTATACTGTGTTCTGGGCATTGTGATAGGCTGCAGAGATGCAGGAATAAAGGATACAGTCTCTGCTCTCAGCAGCCCCTTCAGTAATTAAGGGACCGATGGGGTTATAACCAAAGGGTCAAAGTGCCATCAGAGCACTTACAACACCTAGAGGATAGGGGAGGCTTCCTGGAGGAGGTGTGAAGGATCCATACTGACTAAACTCTGGCTTTACAGATTATAGTTATGTACTTGTACTCCCCAGAAGGAGACTTGGAATACTCTCTCTGATGCTCTGGTGAGGTTAGGGTCTGTCATTATGACCCTGACAGTATACCTTCCACTCTGCCAGGATCCTCAAGGAGCAAGAAGACACAGTGAGGGAGGACACCATTCAGGTTGATCGCCCTGCCAAGAAGAAAACCTGCTGTGGCTGATAGGCACCTCCCAGAACTCTCCACCCAGGCCTGGGGTCACAGGACCTACGATGAATCCAGCACATGGTTCCTGCACAGGTGCCCCTACCAAGGCCAGCCCAGACCTTTGTCCTTTTACTTGCCTCCCCCATAAAGAAGGGGAGCACCTCTGGTCAGGAAAGCTGATCTTGGAGCATCTTGGAGTCTTTTCTCACCCTACTTTCTCTAGACCCCAGATGCCTATTCTTTCCCTTCTTCCCCCCACCCTTCCAGATTGACTTCCTGGGAAGAAGAAACAGATGGGTTTTTCCAGAAAAGCCACCATGTGCCTTCTCCACCTCCCTTCTCTCCCCCACCCTTGCCTTTAGGAGCCTCAGCACTGCAGTTGCCATGGTAACTGTGCAGGGCTGACTTGCTGCTTCCTGTAGGCCACAGATACGGGCACTTGAGCAATGAATACCAAGGTGGTTGGTCTGGCTTTGGTTCCTGTTCTCTGGACGCCAATGGGACACTCTTGGCATATGCTTCATGGACCTCAAGATACCTTCATGGTGTTGAGGGGAGCAAACCAGAGTACCCACATCTTATTCCCCACCCCTTATCCCCACCCCCAGGGGTCCTGTTCTTTCCCAGGCTTCAGGGCCCAGCCTCTCTCAGCATCCACATGGCTGTGGCGTTTGCCCCAGTGGGTTCGCTGGAACAGTGCCTTACAAGGAACCCACAGCCTTTTCTCACCGCCCACCCACAGCCAGAACTCCCAGGTGGCCTGGGAGTGATAAAAGTGTTCCTGGGGTTAGGGAGTGGGCTCACTTGCTGCCTTACCTCCAGAGATGAAAAGAAAACTAGGGGGGAAAGCCCATCTGCTGCTCAAAAAAGAGACCATTTCTGGAGGGTATAAATAAACTGTAGCTATGTAAAGCCATTTTCTAAATGTTTCTCAAAATAGCTCTTTGAAAAAATGGTACATGATGATTAACGGGGTAGATTGACATGCCAGCGGTGAGGCCCAACATCAGGTCCATAGTTACTGACTTCATCTTATTTTATTTTTTTTTCAAAAGACTATTTAAAAAAATAAAGTATGGCTCTGACAGTGACATTTTGCTGCTGTTTGTGAACAGAGTGTCGTGGCCGGCCTTGGTACCCCTGTGACTACAGCAGCATGGGGCCCTCAGATTAAGGGACCACCCTGGGCCTGTGGTGGTTCCTGCAGCTGGTACTGGTGGGTTCCCAGCTCAGGGCAGGGTGCCAGCATCACTGGCTGGCTGTCAGTGGGGCTCAGGAGGGCACTCCTGCCCTGGATGGGAAGCTGGATAAAAAGACCATAAAGATCCCTGCCAATCACCATTCTCAAGCTATGCTCCCGGGCCCCCAAAGGAGAGTGGGTGATGAAGTGCACATAGTCATCCAAGCTGGGGAGGGGCCAGAGTTCCCAAGGCTGTTCCCTGAAGCCTCCCCCCAACAAAGAGTCAGAGCCCCATAGGTCACCAGGTGAGTGCCTAACTCTTTCTTGCATGCTCGTCCCTCTGTCATCCAGCCCTTCTTCGTAGGCAGCAGGTTGCCCATGAAGGGTGAGAATGAAAACCAGCAATGAGCACCAGGAGATGCTCCATGATCTTGGGCAAGCCAGCTCCCTCCCTGGGTGCCCATCTCATCAATAAAATGAAGGGTGAGCTATTTGATGCTTTAGGCTCTGTTGTCTCAGAACACTTATGATGACATGATTATTTTCCAACCTAGGCTATCCTGGCCCCCAGTCAAATTTCAGGGGGAACTCACAGGACACTCATTTCCCTAAGAGAAGGCACTGGTGAAGGTCTCATTAGTGGGATGCATGGGGGCTGGGTCACCCAGAAATGGCCCTCTCATATCTGTGTGTTGCTGTGTGAATACTGGGTGTTGTGTGTGTGTGTGTGTGGAGTGCAGGTAGAAGGTGGGGATAGCCAAGAAGAAAGGACAGCAGCTGTCATCCCACTTCTGTTGGAAAACAGGGATGGCAGTTGGGATTTGTGGGGCAACCAGGCCATCCCTTGGGCTCCCTAAGCCTATAGATGCATTTATCCCCAAGCACCTAATCCCTGGCCTGGGGCTGCATTTTTCTTTCAGGAAAAGTGAATTCAGGATTTAGAGCAGGGTGGGATGCCCCTAGTGCCTGGCCTTCTATCATATGCAGTAAATCCCCATGAATCCTCAAAACTACCAAGAGAGAGGGATGGGAAGGATTGTAGGCCTCTACTGCTCCCTTTTCCAACCACACTTGAAAAAATATGGAGCATGGGGACTCAGAGAAACTGAGAAGTTCTGTGTTCCCAGGTCTCAGATGCCATCCTGCCTTCTCTCTCATTGCTTTTAAGCCACCATGGTGATCGAAGTTACCCCAGGGGCTGTCAGCCTAGCCCCAAGCCAGCAGTGATATTAGAAAAAACCTGTCTCCATCCCATTTACATTGCTGTTATGATCTTGAGCAAGTCACTTCATCAGGTTTCATGTTCATCTGTAGATTGGAGGTTTCAGTGTCAACCTCACAGGGATATTTTAAGTAATAAATAAAGCAACATAGGTAAAGTACTTAACACAGTGCCCAGGATATAATTGGTGCTAACAAGTAGGGGCTATTATTGTTGTCACCACTGAGTTACTGCCCAGACCCTTTGCCTTGCTTCATTTTCAGATTAGAACCAACTAACACCAAGCACCTACCTGAAAACTGGGCAATCCCACAAACACTACCTCATTTGAGTGCCCAATTGCCTGGCTCATTTGCCTGGCTGGTGAGCTTGTATCTGGTTTTGCCTCATGGCCCTGCTCTCCCTTCGGTTTCCCAGTCAGTGCCTTAGATTTTGGCCCACAGTCCATTCAACGTCCCTGCCTGTAGCTCTCCAGGACTCGGACGGCAGCTCAAACCTGGTGCCAGCTCCTGGGTGTTTACCTGGGAATGACATGTGCTCATCACCATCCCTGGCTCCTCCCTTGTTCCCCTATTCTGATTCCTTGTGCTTCTTTCTGGTGTCTTCTTCTGCCCTCAGCCATGAGTTGCCAAACCATGAACTCCAGCACCAAACCAACACCCCAGTTGCTTTGCTTATTGTTAGCATTCACTTTCCTTTACAGTTTCATTGGGATCTTTTCTGTTTCCCTGTGATACCCTAACTTTCTTCCACCTCTCCCCATCCTGCACTTTTTCTCCATTCTCAATACCTCCACCCAGTCTTAGATTCCCTCCTTCCTACTCTCCCCCTGGCCCTTTCCAGGCCATGTCTATGTCTGTCAAAAATGGCTCAGCCCTTTGTCTCTGTCACTAAAAGTCACTGTTCCAAAGGATCTTAAACCAATTTCATCTAGGTGTTAATGCAAATGGGTGGCTTCAGGACTATATTTATATTTTAACAAAGAACTCTAAGTCAAAACTTTAGACCAAAGGAATGAATTCCTAGTGGTAGACTATTAAGCACCATAATGGGTCACGGGGATCAAGTATTTAGGTGGGAGCTGCCTTCTCCTCCTGTACCACTCTTAAGGACCTCAGTTTTCTCCATGTATTTTGGGGGTCTGTTTCTAGGCTAATATGTGTTTATAATTGTTTACGTCTTCTTGATGAATTAAACCTTTTTCTTTATAAAGTGTTCTTTGTCTCTAGTAGCAATTTTTGTCTAAAGTCTATTTTGTCTGATATTAGTATAGTCACAACAGCTCTCTGTCAGTTGCTGTTTGCATGGTATAATTTTTCTATCTTTTTACTTTCAACCTATTTCTGCCTTTGAATCTAAAGTGATTCTTACCCTGGTGGGTGTGGCTTAGGATTGGGCACTGGCTTGCAAACTGAAACATTGCTGGTTCGATTCCCAGTCATGGCACATGCCTGGGTTGTGGGTCAGGTCTGCAGTTGGGGGCATGCAAGAGGCAACGCATACATGTTTCTCTCCCATGTCATCAATGTTTCTCTCCCTCCCTCATCTCTAAAAATAAATAAATAAAATATTTCAAATAAAAAAATAAAGCAATTCTCTTAAAGACAGCATATAGTTGAATCATGTTTTTAAATCTATTCTTCCAATCTCTGCCCTTTAATTGGAAAGTTTAATCTATTTACATTTAATGTAATTAGTCAATTAAAATTTATGCTTGCCATTTTGCTATTTCTTTTCTATATTTCAATGTCTTTTTTGTTCCTCCATTCCCCCATTATTGACTCTATTCCTCCATTATTGCCTTATTTTGTGTTAGATATTTATTTTCTAGTGTGGTATTTTAATCCTTTTTTATTTCATTTACTATATCTTTTAAACTTATTTTCTTGGTGGTTACTATTAAAATCTCATTTAGAACAACCTAGTTCAGATTAATACCAACTTAATTTCAATGGTACACAAAACTTTGCTTTTGTATAGTTTCATTCCCCTCTTACATTGTGATTATCACAAATTACATGTTTATACATTTTGTCCTCATCAACATAGATTTATAGTTATTATTTCATGCAGTTGTCTTCTAAATCAGACAGAAAAAAATGAGTTAAAATAAAAGGTACATTTATACCATTTTCTATATTTAATTATGTAATTGTTTTTACCAGTGCCCCTTATTTCTTCATGTTGAGTCAGTCATGTTACTATCTAGTGTTCTTTTATTTCAGTCCTATTTCTTGTAGGGCAGTTTTGCTGGGACAAACTTTTTCAGATTTGTATATCTTGAAATGGCTGAAGGATAACTGCCAGATATAGAACTTTTGGTTTACAGCTCCTACTACCACTCCACACGCACTACTGCTTCAGTCAGTAGTTTGAATATGCCATCCCACTGTTTTTGGCCTCCGTAGTTTTTTATGAGAAATCAGCTGTTAATCTTACTGAGGCTCCTTTGTATATGATGAATTGCTGCTTGATGTGTCTAGTTATGGATCTCTTTGAGTTTATCGTACTTGGAGTTGGTTAAGCTTCTTGGATATTAATGGATTTCATCAAATTTGGGGAGTGCTTGGTCATTTTTTGTTAAGTATTCTTTCTGCTCCTTTCTCCCTCTTTTCCTTCTGGGACTCCTATTATGCATATTTTGGCATACTTGATGGTGTCTCACAGTTTCTGAGGCTCTGTCCATTTTTCTTCATTCTTTTCTCTCTTTCTCAGACAGGATTATCTCAATTGCTGTATTTTCAAGTTTACTGATTCTTTCTTCTGCCTACTCAAATATGCTACTGGGATCCCCTAATGAATTTTTCATTTTCATTATTATACTTTTCAACTCCAGAATTTCTATTTGGTTCATTTTTATAATTTATATCTCTTTGCTGATATTTTCTATTTAGAGAGACATTGTTCTCATACTTTTCTGTAATTCTTTAGACATTGTTGCCTTTAGGTCTTTGAAAATGTTTAAAATATCTGATTTAAAGTTTTAAAAATGTGATGCATGAATCAAGCTCTGCTTGCCATCCCTGCTTTTTTCCTCATCCTCCACACCACATAGCCAGGACTCTGGGCTCATCCCTTAGCCCTAGAACTAACCTCCTGCTCAAAGTATTTCTTCTCTTCTGGATTGGAGGAAGGACATGAAACTCAGAAGTTCTTCTGATCTCAGAACCCTCCTCTACATTCTGAGCTTCTGTATGCTCTGCTGGAGATGAGCAGCCCAAAAAGGTGGCCAGTTCCTCAGAAAAGAAGAAGGACAGAAATCCTCAGGCAATTTCCCCTCCTACCAAGAATCTAGGCATTCCACAAAGCTTCACTCAAAAACCATAGGTGGAGGAAGACTGAAAATCAGAAACTTTTTTTAAAAAGGAGTTTAGTGACTTCAAAATAATCAAGTCATAGTACACAAACATACAAAAACCAAGACTTAAGTGCCCTGTTGACTGGCCCTAGGAGTACTGCCATCTCTCCTCCTGTTGTCTGAGGAATAGAAATTATCTATACAAATTCTAATAAATTTTGGTCAAAATTCATAGGATTTCATATTATTGGTTATTCCCTCCATTCTTATGTATGTTGGGGTGAGGGAGGTTGACAGTTGACAATATAGGAGCTTTCTAAGCCTCTCCCACTTCCTAAATCTATTAATGTTTATATTAATAGACATGTTGATTATCAGCAGTAGAAGTAACAAAGACCATCATAACTCTACCTTTCACATAGTTCAATGGAGCCATGTAAATTGAAGTGTCCTACTTAGGAAAAAAAATCTTGCTAGAAAACATGGGACCTGGGAAACCATGTGGCACTTGCCAGAGGACCTGAAATCAATGTGGAAACTGAGGAACATTGACGAGATGTGTCATTTGTCATGATGGGGCAGAGCTGAGTCAGGTTGAAGAACTGACCCTCTCTCAGGGCTTTGGATCTGAGTAAGAAGTGGTACTCACAGGCCCTTGTCATAACACCAGGGGATTCCTCTTCCAACAAATGAGGACTTCATAGGACCAGTAGGACCTGTGCTGTCATAATGAGTTATGGCTTGATCCATCTGACCTATAAAAATAAATGCTACACATAAAAACACCACACTACTAAGCAAAAAATGCACAAAGAACATGGACAGAGAGAATGGAATTTTTCTAAACTTGGAAAAAGGAATTGAAACATGAAGTTCAAGGAGCTTGGGATGTTTGAGTGATATGAGTATGGAACTGGGATTCATTGGGCATGTAGGTCATGGGAAGAGTGTCAGGAGCAATCCAATATCTGGTCCATGGGCTCCCCAGGCCATTCTGTAATGATAGTGTATGGTGACTATTTATACACATTGTTCCCATGGCTCTAATGAGCAAAATGCACTGAACTGAGCTCCTGAGGCAGGACCATTTATCTCTGTCTCCTCATGGTTATCAGTGTCTGGCAAACAATGTTTGCCTAAAGGAGCACTTGAGAACAGAGCATCATTTCTCAAGAACAAGGTCCACTACTTGGCACATTCACTACTCTGGAACCCCAAGTCCCAAAGGCTGGACAACTGGGCCCCTGTGTCCTGGTAGACCCATGGGGTTTGCATACACTGGTTCAAATGAAGTACTGCTTCTGGCTTTTAAGACAAAGCGCTGGAGAGCATTCCAGCTTCTGCAATTTAATTGCCCTTCAGACAGTGTGATGTCCATCAGAGCATTCCATCTCATCATCCTGCAGCCTCCACAGCTGTCACTAGTAGCAATCCATTACCTGCAGGCAGCTCAACAACTCAATTTGACTTTGGCTCCATGCTTCTGCACATAAAAAGATACTTGTCCGCCCCGTTCTCCTTCTTCCTGGTATGTAACCAGCTGTGATTCCCACAAGTTGTGTGGCCTTGGGCAGAACCTGGAACTGTGTGATGATCTAGGTTCCAAGTCTGTACAATAGCGCTCTCTGCCCTATTGCCCTCACAGAGTAGTGTGAAGGTCAAATGAGAACTCTGAGGAAAGGGCTTAGTCAACTGACAATCTATAGACAAACATTAGTTATTAGATTTGTACAAGAGACCAAAGCAAAACAAAATAGGAAAAAGAAAATCCTACACTTCTTGATAACTGGGAGAAACTGGAGTCTCAAGTAAAAGCATCTCCCACTTCCCTGGGCCAATAAAGTAAGGAAAATTTGCATTCCTTCAAGTAGAGATTTTTGTCTAAGAATGTTTAGTATGCCCCACTTTGCTTTGGCATTGAGCAGGGCCAGCATGGCAGACTACAAGGTTCTCATTGGAAGGGCTCTGGTCTCAATTATTTTTGGACTTATTGGGGCCTGGTGTGTAATAGACATGAGTTGGTGGATGGGTGGATTTGCTGCCCCATCAAGACTTTATATAGCACATTCCCAATTGAGCCACGTTTACATACAGTTTAATAAAGCACTCACTTTGGGATGATGAGAAACTTCTGGAGTTGGAGGGTACTCATGGTTGCACACAATATTATGAATATACTTAATGCCATTGGGTTGTGCATTTAAAAATGATTCAAATTGTAAATTTCATGTGTATTTTACTGCAATACATTAAAAAACCCTTCACAAACATTTATATTCCATGAATAAATGAAGGATGGATTCTCTTCAATGCCCAATAACTGGGCTCTAAGATGCTCAATGTTTGACTTGGGTTATAACCAGAGAAGAGGGAGCAGGAAAGGAATATGAGCTTACCTATGGCCCTTGGATCTTCAGAATACTTGAAGAAACACCTAGAAACCTACAGTATGCGTTAACATGCCACAAAAGTGTTATGACAACAACCCCCAGGCTCCCCTTCCCCAAAGGGCCTGAAGCCAACCCCAACCCGCCCACACTCAACTGGGGAGGGACTGTCAGTGCTCCCAGCTTCTCTGCCCCTGCCCAGCACACACTTCTCTTTAGGAGTTTCACTCCCCCTGTAGATAAGCTCCCTGGGACAGGACCTTCATATCCTATATGTCAACAGGAGCACCTGGCCTGGCCCTAGATAGGGGCTCAGTAGGAGTGTGTCAAACAACAACAACAAAAAATGAATGACAAATGTCTTTTGCTCTTCCTGGAATTTTGTTGTATTGACTATTGCAGGAAATATATTCATTAGCACCCAGAAATATTTTGGTTTTGCAAGATTTACATTGTAATAATTTATAGTAAGGAGACTGGGAACCAGCATAGAAGGATTGGAGTGGGAGAGGGACCAGCATATTGTGTTTATGGAGGGCTAACTTTGGTGTTACTCTTGTTCTGAGTGACTCAACAGGGCTGGAAATGCAGAGCAAGAAGACTGAAGTTTATCCCAGTGAGCACAGTCCAGCAATGTGATAGGCTGTCTGTCCCAGTGAGCACGCCCAGTGAGCACAGCTGCCTCACTGCATAGTGAGCTCTCTGACACTGGAAGTGTTGAACACTCTGCTTTTAGGAATGCCAGTGAGAAACTAGATACAGTGAATTACAAGGGCTCTACCTCTACCCCACCAACCCCAAGAGTCTAGTTTGAACTGAGATGGACGTGAAAGGATGTAGTATAATGTGTGAGAGGGAGTCAGGGTGGGCTAAGCCAGGAAGCCTCCCTGGACCAGAAGGTTGGGCTAGATCATTTCTCTAGTTAGTTTCCTATTAATCCTCCACTTTCTCTCCAGCTCTCTCTCTTCCCCCACTTTCCCTTTCCTTCCTTCCTTCCTTCCTTCCTTTCCTTTATCTTTCTAACTCTCTTTCCACCGTACTCTCTAGCCCCCAGCCCCCAGCCTGTGCTCCCACATCAGGATTGGAAAAGTACCTGGCCTAAAAGTCTACCAGAGAGATCTGGGCTTCAACAGTTTTTCTGGCATGTGGAGAGGTGCTGAACTCTCACCAGCACCCTGCCAGCTTCTCCATTGTGGCAAGTGAAATTGCTAGCTTCACACTGTGAGTCTATTTAAATCAGCCTTTCATGTCTGATGAATTTAAAAATATGCTAGAAGTCAGCATCTTAAACACAAGAAACACAAACAAGCAGATGAGGCTGCATTTTTCTTCCTTTGTGCCCATCCCTCTCTCTTTCCCTTTCTCCCCGCTCTCTCCTGCTCCCTCCCCAGAGCAGTTTTCATTCATGAGGTCCTTTTCCCCCCACTCCACCTCCCTCCCTCCTCTTCTCTCAGTGGCAAGAAATCTGCAGCCTGAGCAATGGCTGGGAGGCTCTGGGGCCAAGCTCCCTCCTGTCACAGATGAGGAGACTATGGCTCAGGCAAGAGGAGGGACTGCCAGGGTCTCAGGTTAATGAGTAGTCGTGCTAGCTCCTGGCCATTCTGGACAACCACAGCTGGCCTTCCAAATTCTGTGTGTTCTGTTTTCTGGGAAGGCTGTTTGCTACCCCCAGAGCCCCACAACCCTCAATAATCCACGTGAGTCTCACAGGCCCCTGTCACAGCAAAGGTTCCTAGTCTGTCCCCAGATATTCACTGGGAGCCGATCTTGGGGCTTTGGCCCACTTTGATTGATCTAACCCAGTTTTCTTCTGCTGTGATTTAAATTATATTCCCTCTACTCCTTGAGCATCATCTCTTTGAGACTTGATAAGTAGGGTCCACAGCACGTCCCCTATCTGTGGACAGACAACAAGCTGTGGGATTGCAGTGGTGGAAATCAGGAGGCCTTCTTCCCCTGGAACAGCAGCACTGCTCTGCCCCACGCACAGTGAAGCTGACAGTTCTACTTCGTGTTCTCAGCCTTTGCTGCCCATTGGAATCACCGGGGGAGTTTTTCCTTATTTTATGCAGTTTATTTTATTTTAGTTATTCCACTTTTAATTGTTTAATTTATTTTTAAAAACCTGCAAAAGAAAAATGTGACAAGATTGAAATTACTAAAATTAGGAATGAAAGATGGGATATTACTATCAACCTTACAGAAATCAAAGGGATTATAAGGCAATACTATGAAAAACTGCGTGTCAACAAATTAGATAACTTCAACGAAACAGACATATCTCCAGAAATACAAAACTCTACCACAACAGACCCCAGAAGAAACAGAGAATCTGAATAGCTCTATAGAAAGCAAAGAGCTTGAATTTATAATTGAGAAACTTCCCACAGAGACTTCCAGTTTCTACTCTGACAGGTAAGACACCTGGAGGTTTCCACTCCATCCTAACAAGCAAAAAGCCGGACAAACTGGAAACTAAACAGCTCTTTTTAGATCGATGAGAGAAGTGAGGTCCAGGGCAAGTGCTACCCCCCAAATTGAAGAGATAGACAGGCAAATACAGAGAATCACAATTTACCAAAGCAGAAAACCAGGAGCAAAACCCTCCATAGGAACCAGTGCCGGGGTGGAAAAACCTGAACTACAATGGACAAATTGCTGGAAACTAAGTATGGGTAAGTCTTCAGGGAGATCCATTTGTTTATGAGTTTTACCTCTTGGAGCTCTACCAGGTTCTCACAGTCAATATTGGAGAAAAATACCCTCATGCTTTTGGCAGGGGAAAGGTAGAAACTGTTTTGAAATATGAGAATATCCTGTTCTTACTAACAAGACCTGCCCTCAAGAGAAACTAGGTAACCAGAGCCTCACCTGCTGAGGTTTTATCAGGTCCTTACTGACCTGGGGGAAGGGAAATACCCAATTCCAAGCAGTTCTAGATTTCCATGTAGAAGGAAGGCAATACCCAACTCTAGCTCACTCTAGCCATTCTGCCCCACATAAGGGGAGGGGGACTGAGAAGCACCGTGAAGTTCAGAGTCCAGAGGCACAGGCTTACTGAAGACTGAGACCTAATCATGATGGAAGGAGAGTGAGAAGAAGAGGGAGAGAATCCAACCACATCCAACAAATTTTAGCATATTTTATTTTTATTTCCATTTATCTTTAAATATTTCAAATTTTAAAAAATCTTACTCTCCCCTCTTGCCAGAAATTCTGATTTAATTATAAGTTAAAAGAGTTTTAAACAATTGTTTAATATTACCATTATTTTAAGTATATTTTATTGATTATGCTATTATAGTTGTCCCATTTTTTTCTCCCCTTTAGGCCCCTCTGCCCTGTATCTTCCTTCCCTCCAGCATTCCTCCCCCTTAGTTTGTGTCCAAATGTCATACATGTAAGTTCTTTGGCTTCTCCATTTCCTACACTATTCTTAACCTCCCCCTGTCTATTTTGTACCTACCAGTTATGCTTCTAATTCTCTCTCTGAAACTTTTCCCCCATTCTTCTCCCTTACCACTGATAATCCTCCATGTGATGTCCATTTCTGTGATTCTGTTCCTGTCCTAGTTGTTTGCCTAGTTTGTTTTTGTTTTGGGTTCAGTTGTTGATAGTTGTGAGTTTGTTGTCATTTTACTGTTCATATTTTTGATCATCTTTTTCTTAGGTAAGTCGCTTTAACCTTTCATATAATGAGGACTAGATAATGAACTCCTTTAACTTGACCTTATCTGGGAAGCGCTTTATTTGCCCCTCCATTGTAAATAAAGCTTTGCTGGATAGAGTAATCTGGGATGTAGATCCTTGCTTTTCATGACTTGGAATACTTCTTTCCAGCCCCTTCTTGCCTGTAAGGTTTCTTTTGAGAAATCAGTGGATAGTCTCATGGGAACTCCTTTGTATAACTGTCTCCTTTTCTCTTGCTGCTTTTAAGGTTCTCTCCTTATCTTTAATCTTGGGTAATGTAATGATGTGCCTTGGTGTGTTTCTTCTTGGATCCAACTTCTTTGGGACCCTCTGAGTGTCCTGGACTTGCATGTCTAGTTCCTTCACCAGATTGGGGAAATTTTTCTTCACTATTTTTTCAAATAAGTTTCAATTTCTTCCTCTTCCTCTTCTCCTTCTGGCACCCCTATGATTTGGATATTGGAACATTTAAAGCTGTCCCAGAGGTTTCTAAGACTGTCCTCATTTTTTTGAATTGTTGTTTCTTCATTCTGTTCCAACTTGATGTTCATTTCTTCCTTTTATTCCAAATTGTTGATATGAGTCCTGATTTCCTTCCCTTCACTTTTGGTTTTCTGTATATTTTCCTTTATTTCACTATGCATAGCCTTTGCTTTTTCCTCAATTTTGCGGCAATACTCAGTCATTTCTCTGAGCATCCTGATTATCAGTGTTTTGAACTCTGCATCTGATAGGTTGGCTATCTCCTTGTCACTTAGTTGTTTTTCTGGAGTTTTGATCTGTTCTTTCATTTGGGCCCTATTTCTTTGTCTTGGCACAGCTGTTACAGGGTAAGGGGTGGACCCTTAGGTGTTCACCAGGGCCGAGCAACCCACTTCGCTGCGTTGTGGTGCTGTGTGTTGGGGAGGGGTCAGAGAGGAAACAATGTCACTTGCTCAGCTCTTGTCTTACTTTCAGTCACTTCCCCCACTACCCACCAGTGAATTGAGTCCTTCTGGTGCTGATTCTTGGGTGGGTGGATTTGTGTACATTTTAGAACCCCATGGGACCCTCCAATGAACTTTCCTGTAATACTGGGAGCTTCTCCCGCTGCTGCAACCCCCACAGATTTTTATAGCCAGAGGTTTTGAGGCCTTAGTTCTCCGAGCTGGAACTCTGGGTTGTGTGGTCTGTCTCTCTCCACAGTTGTTCCTCCAGGTTTATCTGCACATGAATGTGAGACCACCTGTCTGCCAGCTGCACCTAGCTGCATGTCCTCTCTGTCCTGGCTACCCATCTCCACCCCTCCTACCAGTGTGGATGCATGTTTCTTCCTTAACTCCTTGGTTGTCAGATTTCCATACAGTTTCATTTTCTGGCAGTTCTGTTTTTTTTTTTTTAATTGGTTGTTGTCCTTCTTTTGGTTGCACTAGGAAGCAAAATGTATCTACCTACATGTCCATCTTGGCTGGAAGTAATTCTAATATTACCATTATTACCACCAACAATAATTGACTGGAATAATAGACAGTGAAAAAAATCCTCTGATTGTGTGTGCAATTTTTTTAAATTTTAATTTAATTGTTGTTCAAATACAATTTTCTATCTTTTACTCCCATCCCAGCCCACCCATCCAGCCCTCCCCACCTCCTTTCCATTTCCACCCATCCCTAGTTTTTGTCCATGTGTCCTTTATACTTGTTCCTGTAAACCCTTCCCCTTTTCCCCTGAAATTCCCTCCCCTCTCCCCTCTGAACACTGTCAGCCTGTTCTCTATTTCAGTGTCTGGTTATATTTTGCTTGTTTCTTTGTTTTGTTGTTTAGGTTCCTGTTAAAGGTGAGATCATATGGTATTTGTCTTTCACTGCCTGGCTTATTTCACTTAGCATGATGCTTTCCAGCTCC
>CM052539.1:80311679-80417869 GCA_028533065.1 Trachops cirrhosus
TGAGAATGGGGGAAAGATACAGTGTCTGGCATAAATAACACCCCCCATTTTTATTACAAAATCATTAGTATGTAATTTTGTAACATAACAATATCACACTCAAGCACACCATATGACATTTTAGACATTTAAATGTTCAAATTAAAACTATAAATTATTACACCCATATTATTACCCTACCAACCACACTCAAGCAGGCGTTACTTCTGACAGACCCTGTATACCAAAGTGACCAAACCTTGCCTTGTACCCAGGACAGGTCCAGTTCACTTCTATTTTCCTAGAATTATTATTAATAGCTCTCCCTTTCACTCTGAGAGGTGTTCTTAATTATATGGTCACCCTACCTATAACATATTAGGCCTATGTTAGGGTGTTACTAAGCATTAGGGGTTATTTCATCACTATGGAGAATGATATATCATTTTACTTATCCATACACTATGGCTCTGGTCTGCAAAGGTGTGCTGCTGGACCCTAGTGGTTTAGAATGTCCTGGGGAAGCATCCAGAAAGTTGTTGTGCACAAGGGTTAATGCTCACCACAGGGCTGTGGAGGCATCTAGAATTCTCCTCAGTGAACAGGTACTTTCTTCTCCTCTCCTGCCCTCAGCTTCCCCCATTATGAAGATACCTTCATACTCTCAATATCTGGACTCCTTTTCTCCCTCTGTGAAACCCTTCTCCTCACAGTCTCTCTGAGTTCTGGATTATGGACAGCTTATGTTTTGTATTTTGAAGGGAGTATGACCAGTACTGCCTGCAGCATTTCAAGTGTATAGGCATTCATTCATTCATTGAACAGTCATCTATTGAAGATGCCGATCATGAGCCAGATGTGGTACTAATTTAGGGAACAGCAACCAATACAGCCTTACCCACCTCAGATCCTACCACCTGAGTGAGGCCTCCTATGAGCTGTGACCACAGCAGGCCATAGAAACCAACAGCAGCAGCTTCTCACAAGAATTTTCCTGGTGCTTTTGAAAAGGAAGTGGAATCCTGCTTCCTGTTTCACTTCCCAATGGCTAAATGAAATCTAATACTCTTTCAAGCTGTAAATTTTTAATTATATTCCTTAGGGGGTTCACAAGCTCTTTGAAGAATTAAAGACTATGCAGTAAGAAGCTTCTTTGACCTCAGAAAATGACTCAGTGTCACAGGATGGCAAAGCTAGAAAGTGCTGCCAGGCCATCTAGGTCCAATGGTGTCATTTCACACATCACAAGCCCAAGGTCCAGAGAGTAGCTTTCTCAAGGCCACCTCCAGCACTCAATCACCCTACCTTGCTGATCCTGGAAAAACCGGGATTCAAATCCAGACCTGCTTCTACTCAGCCTACTGCCCTTCTACCTACCATACAGCAGCCCTAGGGGTCCAGTTCCAATTTCCTTCCCTACATGCCTAGGATGTGCCACCAGAGTGGTGGGTTGGGACAGCTGGGCCTGCTGGCTGGCACAGCCTGGAACCCTGGGTGCCTTCCTGGAGTTGCAGAGAGGAGACATGAGGCCATTAACAGGGATCATTTTCAAGCTGCACAGTACTTGACGTGTGGGCCCCCCAGAGCCAGATGCTGCTGGTGGAGATGGAAACATGGTTGGGGGTTGATGAAGAGGGGTCACATAAGCAAGCTATAATTTGCAAAAAGTTCAAAAATAGCTGAGGCCAAACACTAAGATGTTGTTTAGGCCTACTGAAGCATGTGATAAAATTGTCTAAGATAGCAAAGGGATAAGGAACACAAAATGCAGGATAGTGTTCATCTAGAGGTGATAACGGGGGAGGGCAGGGGTAGGGGCAGAGCATCCAGGTGGATTGAAAGGTATTGATAGCATTTAAGTCATTGAATTAGGTGGTGAGCTCACAGGGATTTATTATGTGACTATGAATTACTTTACTTATGTTTATTAATTATAATCTTATTTATTGATAATATGTTTTGGTTAATACTTATATTCTAATAATTTATTTCTTAACTAATGTATGTACATTCCAATAATAAATAGTCTTATTTCTAGTTACTATTTACATGCTAGTTAATATGACTTTATTTACTTAACAATATTTTATTCTGGTTACTGGGTTAGGTGGTGAGTTCACAGGTATTCATTATATTGAAAAATAAAGAAGCAAAAAGTGAACCATGTAGGACCCAATGATGATAGTAGGTCAAGAACCAAGAATTAAGATTAATCTAATTCTGTGTATCTGGGCTCCTTAAAAACAAAAAGGATATCCTCTTTCCTCGGGGTGCAGAATTCAGAGGGTCTGCGTAAAGCCCACTGTCAAACCCATGCTGACTGCCAAGGACGTCTGCTACTTGCTGAAAGCAAACCCCCATGGTGACATCTCAGGGTGGCTGAGAAGGCAGCTAAATAATGTCATTTCCCCTGATCTCTCTGTATGTGGAAATGCTGCAGCAGGAGGGATCCATGTCAGCCAGCAGGCCCACTGTCTTGGTGAGGCCAGGAGGCATACCGGAGTCAGGAGGTGGAATTGCCTTTCCAGAGGATGTCAACGCTGGTCAAATTCTCAGCCATCTTGCCGAGGCAGGCTTGCACAAGAGCAGTGGTTCTCAACCTTGACCCTGCATCACAATCACCTGTAGGACTTGCTAAGACACAGATTTCTGGGCCCCACCCCAGGATTTCTGACTCTGTAGGTCTGGGGTGGGGCCGGAGAATTTGCATTTCTAACAAGTTCCCAAGTGATGGTGATGCTGCTGGTCCATGGACCATGCTTTGAGAGCTTCTGCACCACGGCACAGGAAAGAGGACTACAGGAACTCCGAATGTCCTTTCAGAACCTAAGTTCCTGGGATTCTGTGCACAGGGGAGAGGGCATAATGCCATAACTGCAAAAAAGACAAAGGAGCAGCCTCAGACCTCGATCTGCCCAAGGCCTTTGAGCTTATGAAACATACTCATCATTTTTCTCCTAGGGGCTTGCATGGGACTATGGTGGGGAGTAACCAGGAAGAAAGGGAGCCAGTGGTTGGAGACTTAACTCTTCAAATTCTCACCATCTCTCAGGCATCCCAGGGCTGATGTCTTTGGTTCTGAACTTGAATTTAACGAAGACTCCTCCATGGTGGGGAGGTGGTTGTCCAGAATGTTGTCCCTGCCACCACAGAGCCAGAGAGCCATCTCTAGACAGGGCTCACTGGGCTGTCTGATTAGCCTCATGGACCCCAGCTGAGAGCTGCAGGGCTGGAACTCAGGCTTTCAAAAGCCAGAACTTTTTTCAGAGTGCCCTTGCCCACTGACTTTCTCATCACCTGCAGCAGGGCAGGCCTTGTGGAAGGCATCATCCCAGAGGTCACAGAGGCAGAAGCAGCCACTATGACTCCACCCTTGGCCTCCAGTCACAGCCCTGGTGCCGAGGCAGGTTCCTCAACCCTCTCACTGCTCCCACTCCTCATCATTGTGAGGCTGAGTTTTCCCCATCCTTCAGGGCTCAGGTAAAGTCTCCATGCCCCTCCTGGCTGTTCCTGCCCATCAAGAAGGTGAGCTTGCAGGCTGCCCCTCTAAGAAGGGTAACAGCTATAATGATCCAGATTAGGCATCTCTGGTTTCCCCCAGGGCAGGGAGCACCAGCATTGGCCTGGGTGGTGGAGACAAGAAAACCCCAGTATTGGTGGTTGGGAGACATGGATTCTGGAAGAGGGATTAGATAAGTCCCTTGCCCCCTCTGTCAACAGGTAAGAGAGGATCATTGTCACCATGTCTTCCAGAAGTCAATAATCACATCCCTGAATTCTGGTAGAACCCACCTATCCCTGCCACACACACACACTCACCCCTGACTTCATGCTCCCAGTTCTCAGGGAGACTCCACATGAATGATGAATCTGAATACACCCAAAGGGCAGAAGGCATGTCTTCACACACATATTTAACAGAGAAGCCAAGCACTAGAGAGTAATGAGATGTGATCCTGATCATGGGGAGACCAAGGGTTGCAAAAATGAGTGGAAGTGTTGAATAAATGATGGCACATCCTACATTGAATTCTGGGGTAGTTCTTCAAAAAATAAAGTAGATATCTCTGTGAGGCTATGGAAGTACCTTCAAGACTTTTTGTAAAATAAAGAAAAGGTAGCAGAAGGTAGTGTGTATGGTATGAGCCAACCTATGCTTTTTAAAAAAACACTATAGTTTTGATATTGTACTCTAGCTATGTTAGATGCCACCAATGGGGAGAGCTGGGCACAGGAGTCACAGAACTGCATGTACTACGTTTGCAAATTCCTGGGAGTTTATAATTACTTCAAATAAAAATAATAAAAAAGGTGTATATAGATTTGGACGTGCCTGTGCACTATTGAAATTTTGGGGAAAGATACAAAAGAAATCCTTACCAATATATGTCTCTGAGGTGTGAAACAGGGATGAATGGGGACAAGACTTTTTCCTTTGTTTCCTTTCTGCTGCTGGGTATATGAATCAGTTTAAACATCATTGTGACAGCCCTAAGCACAGGGTGTTGGGGGACCTGGAGAAGGACACCTAAGGTTGACCCAAGAGGGAAGGAGGGGATCGAGTAATACCGACCTGAGACATGAGGCCTGTGCTGGGGTTGGCCCAGGGAGGAGGTGGGGATGGGGGAGGTGTTATGAGCTAAATTGTGTCCCCTCCAAAATTTATGTGCCGAAGCGCTATCTCCCAGTACCTCAGAATATGATTCTACAGGGAGCTGGCCATTAAAGAGGCGATTAAGTTAAAATGAGGCCCTTAGGGTAGGCCCTAATCCAATCTGGCTAGTGTCCTTTCAGGAAGAGATCAGACCTCACACAGAGACACCAAGGATGTGTGCACACAGGGGAAAGGACATGTGAGGACACAGGGAGAAGGTAGCCATCTGCAAGCCAGGGAGAGAGGCCTCAGGAGAAACCAACCCTGTCTGGCAGCTTGATCTTGGACTTCCAGCCTCCAAAACTGTGAGAAATACATTTCTGTTGTTTAAGCCACGCAGTCTGCAGTACTGTAATGGCAGCCCTAGCAAACTAATGCAGGAAGAAAGGAAATGATGAGAGCTTCTGACAAAGAGACCCTCTTGCTCCCAAGACACAACTGAGATGGACAAGGGGTTGGCATGTGCAGAGGAGATTCCCAGAGACTTAAGAAGCCTCACTGAGTTCAGGAAACTGCTAGGTGCTATGTGTGCAGTGGCAGCAACAGCATGGGGGTGAAAGACAAAGCAAAGGAGGGGTGAGAAATGAGGTTGGAAGAGTGGGGTAGAGAGAGGGCTAGGTCACAGGACCCCCACTTACCCAGCTAAGACATTTGGGCTTATCTGCTACAGGCAGCGAGTCACCTCTGAAGGAGGGCTGGGAGGGAGACATGGGTGGTCCTTGGGGAACACTGTCAGGGACTTAATGAGGATGGATTGTGTGGGAAGTAGTAAATAAGCAGGAGACATAGAGACACCATTTGCAGTCTACTAAATCTGTAGTAAGGCATGGCAGTGGAGAGAGAGAAATCTAATTTCACTCTGTTTCTTTATCCCCTCACACAACATATGCTCTAGAAATGCTAAATGAACAAATGTGCATTTGCAAATGGGTTCAAACCCTCACTGCTCCCCACTTCATACACACTCTCAGCTCTGGCTATGCCAGCCACAATTTTATTACCTTCTCCTTGGGCAGCTACTCCGCTTACTCCACAGCTGCAGAGGGCTTAAGAGATGCCAAGTAAGGGTCCCTGGCTAATGCCCCAGTCCTTCCCAGAAGTTGGGGCCAGCCCGGCGTCACTTTCCACAAAGCCTCAGAATGGGGGAAGGGTGTGTCTGGAATGGTAACAAAAGGCTCACCTGTGGAAAACCCCATTTTCTTGTGGCACTTGGTAAATTCAATATTAAAATAGGTGACCAGGGCGTGGATGTAGTCATTGCGCTGGATTTGCAGGCAGAAGGTAGACGTGAATGACAGCTCTTCCGTCTTGACTGTGTAAATATCCACCTCCTGCCCAGAGAGGAGAGAAGGCCACACACTTAGGCACTTCTACCAGGTCTGCATCCCTGAGGGGCACTACTGACTGCAGACTCTCCAGGGTGCCATTACTCTAAGGGTGATTTCCCAGGCCCAACCCACCACCCTCCCTATGTTCCCCTTAATCCTTTCTAGGATGCAGCAATGATGCAAACAGATATGAATCAGAACCCAGTAGGAACATTAAAAGGATAAATCTGCTGGGGGTGGGGGCTGATAAAGGAGGGGAAGGGAGAGAAAAGAAGCATTGATTAGACAGAGCATCCCTAAATCCAGCAAAAATGTCCTCAGAGTGCTCTGCCTCAGCATCGCTGTGTTCATCTAGTTGTTCTCACAGTATGGTCCCGGGAAGACATGCATCCTCAGCATCACCTGGGAGCGGATTCTGATGGGCTTGGGTGGGGTGGGGTATGGAGGGGAGGGGAGGGCATCCCAGCCCTACTGAATCAAAACAGCAATCAGTGTTTTATCAAGTCTTTCTTGTGATGCCAATGAACCAGGCTACTCATTCTCATTTCCAAGTTTTTGGATACTTAAGTGCCCGGCAATAAGAGGCATCAATTATTGTTACAGGGGTGAGGATCTGATCCCACCCACAGTCACAGACTGGACTGAAGGAAGTTCTGCTGGCCCTTTATAACAAGCCTGGATAGCGGGGGAGGGGGGAGGGGCAGAGAGAGGGAGGAAGGGAGGGAGGAAGAGAAAGAGAGGGAGAGAGGGAAGAAGAGAGAAAAGAAGAGAGGGAAGGAAAGGAAGCAGTAAGAGATGGAAATTTTTCAGTTCTGCCTGGAGAATGGAGAACATGAAGAACTAATAATTCTAATAATTTTAGTTGGGAAGTGGCTGAAAGTCAATCTTGTGTGGAGAACAAGTGTAACAAAAGACAGTTTGCAATGTGCTGTTCTTTTCTATGTGAAGAGTGCTGAACTGCAGTTTGCTGGCTCCAGTGAGATAGGGCAAACCTTCCAAGAGCCCAAGAGGCATCCAGGTAGCTTTCAGTGAGGTCTAAGGAAGGACTTCCCACTGTTGGGGGTGTGTAGCAAGTATCTCTATCCCTAAGACTGCAAGAGCCAGACACCTGTGTGCCAGGAATGTTCCCCAGGGGCTCCCCTGAAACCTGGGTGATGGAACATATTGGGAATAATTAGGAAAGGGCTCTGAGGGTGGAAAACAGGACCAGGGAAGAGACAAAGTGACATAACAGAAATGGTCCTTATCTCTACATATTTCTAAGATTAAAAAATCGAACAGCAGACATGAAGCATCCAGGGACCTTCAAGGAGAAGCTCTGCATTCGTAGGACAGAGGAGGAGGTGTGGCAAAGGGAGCCAGCAGATCAGAGCCCTGTGGTGGTCTCAGGTGAGCAGCCTTGACATGCCCGGGGAGCTGAAGCTTGACTTGTTAGTTGGGACGAGGTGGGACTGCAGGTTTGGGGGAATGTGGGAACCTCTCCAAGAGGTTAGAGATGGGAAACAAGAACTAATGGAATGGTGAGCCTTGGGTCAGGAGTGCAGAACTAGAAAGCCAGTTCCCTGTATCCAATGCAAGAGCCCCCTCAGTAGCATTCCCAGTAAGTAACCATCTGGTGTTGCTTGAACACCTTCGGGCTAATGCATTCACTACCTACCAGGCAGCTGACTTCACTTCCTGGCACCTCCAATTGGCAGGTCCCTCTATGTAATGAATGAGAGCCCACACCAATCTCTGTAACTTCCACCCACAGAATAGGTTGGATGCTTGTCAGCCTTCATGATGTTCATTATGCCTCCTGGGCACATGTCCAGAGGTTCCCTCCAGATCAACAGCCCTTAGAGCAAGCTGTGGCCGACTGTATTTTTATTAACAACATCAGCATGGTCCATTAGGCTCACAGTGTTTACATTCACTGACTTTTCCATATCCTTCATAGTCAGGGCCAGCTAGCCAGGCTCCAAGTTCTTTCCAAGGGCCATGGTATTTTCTATCTTGGTCCCCTCTGGCAGCAGCCCAGGCTGGTCTTTCTACCCTACTTTTGGCTCATCTCAGCAGCCTCACCATCTTTGCTTTGCTTCTGCCATTGGACTGGAGCTCTGTAGGGGCAAAAGGTGCACCTTAGTGGTCTGTATACCCTCGCTGACATAGCACCTGACACACACCACCCAACTAGCAGGAATTCTATCTCTATAGGGTCTTACTCTCAGCCATCCATCAACCAAATGTCAGCTGTCAATTGTGTCAGCTGACAGTGTTCACTAGGTCCTGCAGACATTTGCATCTTACAGGGGCCAAAGAAGGAACAAGAGCATTCTAGACAGAAGCAATGAAGCTACACATTCAAATGGTGACCATGGGGGCAGTGGGTCTGTTGGAGTGGGGGCTGGGTGGGCTGTGAGGGTGGGGTCAGCTGTGGCTGGGCTTTTGAGACACAGACCCACTCAGGGCTCAGTTCCATACTCCTATCAGACCCAAGTCTACAGAATCAAACCCAGTTATCCTGCCTGTCCAGAACCCAGACCCCTTTTTGGGAAGGTTTCTTTCTTTTCACAGCAGGAACAGCATCTCTGTGACCACTCAGAGAGCCTGTGACTTGGCCTCAGGTGACCCCCATGAAGTGGAAGGCTCCACAGGCATCAATGACTCAGAAGAGCCCCTGGTCACTGCTATTCCCACCACTAAATAATGTTACAAATGGGTGTCTCAGAGCAGAAGTGTGGTCAAAATAGAGTCTTAATTATAATAGAGTGTCACACTCTGCAATGTTAATAGCATGAAAATAGCAATTAAGTGTGTGAAGAAGGGCAAGTGTTTTCCCAATAGTCTTGGCAAGATGTTGCTTAGCATATTAGCGAAAGAGCTGACAAAGGGGCACACTCCTGGTGGGGGAAGCAAGTGCAGACAGTCTTCAGCCTTCTCTGAGGACAGAGGCAGAGCAGGTACGGGGAGGGGCAACACTGTAGCCCAGAGCTGCATCCTCTTTGCTGCCCCTTCACTGAGCCTGGCTGATTTCCTGGGCTGCACTCAGGTGCTACCAAGGGGAAGTCCCTTGCTGGTTCCTGCCTGGGACGGGGCAGAGGAAGAAGCCTAGTGTGACCTGGGTAGGTGGAAGCAAGCCAGTTCATGGTGTGACCAGCAGGTGTACAGAGGTGCAGTGTCACACCTGCTGGTCAGGAGCAGAAAGCCACCTGGGGCCCAAGCACACTAAAGGAATTTTATCATACAGCTGCCTAATGGCCAAACAGAACCGCCACGTGTCATTCTGGCCAATGTAGTAGCACAGTCTATTTCTATCTGTTCCATAATATTTACAGAAATGTTCTGTGCTGTGGTGAGCATGTTTGAGGGCATACTTTCCTGGTTCTTGTTTAGGTCATCCAAAGGGAGAGGCTTCAGGGACAGAGGGGCTGGTGGGAAGAAATTAAAGGACACATGTTCTCACATTCGATCCTGCCTGGACCTGGAATGGGACATGTTATGAGGTAGTAAGAACCCTGTCAGTGGACAGTCCGAGGCTTAGACACGAAGCCAGACCTCTCAGATCAAATGCTACGAGAGGGAGGCAGCATCTGATGAGACCTGTGTGAGGTGTATCTCATTCGTTTGCTCTCGGAGTTGACTTCTAAATGGTGCAGTGACACTATGAACCCAGGACTGTGGTTCTGAGGAAGACCACATCTGGAGACACAGGCCAGTTCTCATCGGGCAAGTCAGCAGTTTGCATTAGTCCTTCAGAAATGTCCCCCCCGTCCCCAGCGACCCCGAGCCTCTTCCCCTCATCCTCTGTAAATGCCCCAGTGCGCCACTCCAGCATTTCCAGCAAAGATGTGCTACGTACAGGACCAGAGCAGGCAAGTGTGTTTTAGCAAGATGAGGGCTGGGTGGGCTGACGAACGCTTACATAAATGAATCCAGATTTTTTAATTAAAAAATCAGCTTGAACCACAAGAAATTAATGTCTTTCTAGATTTTTAAAGACAATCACATATAGGTAGTTTATATGATTCAACATTATACAAACACACACACACATATACATCTATATGCAAAAACTTAGCAAAAGGACTGGAAAGCTCAATCCAACCTGTGAACAGTGGTTCCCTCTAGGAGAAACATGCATTTGAAAGGGGGTGGGGAGGTCAAGGGGAGCTTTGAATTTTAATCTATCAAGTTTGGCTGACTTGACTATTTAATAATAATGAGGACACACTAGGCATTGGTATGATAAGGATGCTCACCAGGTGGTTTGCATCTGCACTGAAGGAAGCCTTGGAAGACAAGATGTTAGAGAATGTGCAAACTGGACCACCTAGGATGGTCGCACGTGGGCTAGGACATGGAATGTACTGAGGGTCACATCACAGATGGTACTATCCCATTTCTTTCATAAGAAGGCCACACACCTCTAAATGGAGTAGCTTGCCCAAACCTGAGCAGACCCTCATACCTCCAAGGTGTCCTTTCCTCTATTGCCCCCTCCCATACTCCATCCCAGCACCCAACATCGCCAAGGGATGCATGTGACTCCCTCCCTTCAGCTGTGTCACCATGGAGTCCAGTCACTCCCTGTGTAGTTTTTTGACTGGTCACTTTGTGATGCCAGAGATGCCAGAGGCTCTGGCCAAGGCAGCCCTGCCTCATCAGGCTGAGGCCATGCAGGAGCTGGCAATGCCCTTACTCCAGGTCCCCTGATCTCCAGAGTGGCACAGCTGGGCTCCCAGCATGCCCAGGCCCAAGCAGGATGAGTCTGCAGACCTTTATTAAACAGGCATTGGTCACCACTTGCTTTGGGTCCACAATGTCCACCAGGGGCTCCTTCATGGCAACGTCCCGGATGCAAGTCATGTCAAAGCCGTAGACATTCTCCCACCCTGAGGAAACAGAGCAAGACATGAAGGCCAGCAGCAGGACCCCCAGAGATCTCCCAGACCCTCCTGAGTACTAGAGTGCAGCATGCCCAAGAGGGTGAGAAACAGCCCGTGTTACCCTGCATCAAAATAGGAGAATGATGACTCATTTGGGTGGAGAGCTTTGCAGTGTGCCAAACTCTCATTCACACTATTTCATGTGTACAGGTCAGTCTTTATGGTTAGGAAAACTGAAGCTCAGAGAGGCTGAGAAACTTCTCTAAGGTCACACAGCTAGAATGCCACAGGCCCAATACTAGAACCCAAATTACCTGACTTTTCCTGTACCTACTTTCCTGTCTCTCTCTCTCTGAGCTAACAGTCTCCTATGAAGTCTCTTATACAATGTCAGTGCCTCTGCTCAAGCCTAGAAGACCATTCTCTCTCCCCTCTCCTGTCCCCACCCACTGAACCTTTAATGCAGCACAGAGGAACTTGGGCTTTTAAAGTAGAAGAGGCTACAGTCTGAACCTCAGCACCACCACTTACTGGCCAAGCCCTTGTGCAAATTCCCTAACCCCTCTGAACCTCAATTTTCTCAACTGCAAAATGCAGGGTATATCCATGAGCACATTTACCTTTCTCATGTGCTATGCTGCACTCACTAAGGAGCTGTCCCATAAGAAATATCCCCCAAGTGGGACACAAGCCATCCCAATGATGCTCATTGGCCCCTTGGGGCAGCTCATGAGATGCTTTGAAATGGAGAAAGATTTAGGGTGCAGGACTGGTGAGTAAATGAATGCAAGACCAATGGCCCAAGACCACCCTTAAATGATGATGATCATTGCCATCACTGAGTGACTGCCAAGCCCAGGCCAATCTCTTCACTTCAGCTACTCAGAAATTCCATGAAGGGCTAGAGCTGGGAGGAGTTGGCATCTGGCTCCCACACACTGCTGGGCCCAGTGTCACACATAAGGGAAATGGTGGTGCTAGGGCTCAGACCCAGCTTGTCCCCCGAGCCAATGTGGCAGCACCAGGAATACAATTTCCCCTCTGCACAATGCAGAGGGGGGCCTGAGCAGTGGTATTAGTTACTAGGCATTTGACTCTCATTTGTCTGTTTACTTGGACAGACTTAGAAATGCATTGAAGTAGAGACGCTTTTCTCTAAAATCTGTGGGATTAAATTTCCTTTTAAAATGTTCATCACATACATGGTATCTGAGGGAACTATGTCCCTGTATGTTTGGGGGAGAGGGTGTGTGAGGAAGGAACAAAGGATGGCCAGTGAAAGCTGTTCCTTTGACTCACATTCTTTTCTAAGGCACACAAAGACCTTCCTCAGGGAGAAGAGGCAGAGAAAATAATCATCTCCCATAGGGCAAGCACTTGTGAAATTTTGGCTGAGCATACAATGCCACTCATGTCCCATTAAATCTCCCAAGGCTGGTGCCAAATTCCCAATAGAAACCTACATTTGGAGGAGGAAGCTGCTCGGTGGGCAACAGGACTGCATCGGAGAAGACCCTCCTAGAACCTGGCAGGTCCTGAAGTAGCTATTCAACCTCTCCCCTATGACGCATGCACACTGAGACACACTGCCTTTGTTTATGACCCTTCCTTAAGAGGCCAGCAGCCACGCTCCTGCTTTGTGTCTCGGCCGTGGTACAAATTGAGGTTTAGTGCAAGTGTTAGGCAAATACCTGAGAGTCTGTGTGTGTAATAGTTAATAAAGGCCTGGGCTTTGGAGTTCAAATCTGGGCGCTGCCACTTATTTGCTACATTACCTTCACAAGAATTTAACCTCCCAAAAAGTTGCTTTCTCCTTCTTTAAAATGGAGATGATGATAATTACAGTTGTCATAAAGATTGAACGTGATAATAAACACAAAGTGTGTAAGGCAGCGCTTGGCACGTAGAAAGCAGTTGACAGATAGTGGTTGTTTTCATTATGTCGTTTGAGCTTTGGCTTTGCCACTACTCGAGCTTGTGACCACAGGCAGATTAACCCTTTCTATGGGCTTATTTGTGACTCGAGGACTTGGTTCAGTAGTTCTGTGTTCCAGAATCACCTGGGACACTTGTAAAAATACAGATACCTGGGCCCCAACCAAGACCTACTGAATCGGGATCTCCAGACTTGGGACCCCCAAATTTGGAATTTTACAAATCTACGTAGGCAATTCTGACCAAAGTGTGGAAAGTTTTGTGTTAGATAATCTTTAAAGTCCCTTCCAGTCCTGCAGTGGTGAACCTAAAGTCACAGGCCTCTGTGAGGCCTTCTGCAGCCACTCCCAGCTGTGGGACTGCTCCTGTATCCTCAGCACCTGCTGCACAGCTTCTGGCACCACACAGGCCCACAGATGCTCAGATGCAGCTTTTTAATTGAAATTCATTCCCAAATTTTTAATGTTTATACTACTTCACAATACCCGATGTTTAGTTTCCTTTTCAGGGGTTAGTTCATGTCTTATGTCCCCACCCACACTACCCTACCTTCAGTTATTCAGAAGACAGATCACCCGGGACATTAGAACTTTTCCTCTCCTTCCTGCTGACCATTCATTTCCCATTAGCAGTTCCCATTGAACATGAGCGGAGCAGGGATGGAAGACAACACAAATCAAGCAGATTAATTTTTGTTGCAATTCTGTCTTGTCTATTGAATGAGTGAATGTGAAGTAAAGGACATTGGCTACCAGGAAATATTGTTATTAATTTTCTATTGATTTAAAAAATAACATCAGAAGGATCTGTGAAACTTTTGTTTAAGGATTAAAATAAACTATTTAAAAGAACTGCACCATGGTGCAATGAATGTAACTAAAGCAAAAACAAAGTTTTTGCAGACCATCCAAAACTATCCACTACATTGACCACTTTAACCGCCTGGTAGAGGAAGAGATGTGCTCTTTTCTGGGAATAAATATGATTCCTCTATCTCTACTATTCTTTTACCAACAATTTCCAGCATTAATTAAAAAATTACAAGACACATAAAAAAGAAAAATAATGACCCATTACCAAAAGAAAAAACAGTCAATAAAATCAGACTCAGAGGTAGCTCAGATGTTGGAATTATTCAACAGAGACTTGAAAGTACTTATACTAAATATGTTTAAAAATCTAATGGAAAAACATACACAAAAGTTACAGAATTTCATTGGTGAGGTGGAAACTTTATAAAAAGAGCCAATGGAAATGCTACAAATGAAAATCACAGTACCAGAGACAAAGAATTCTTGCAATGAGCTTATTAGCAGAATGGACACATCTATCAGAGGAAATAATGAATAAACTTGAGAACAGGTCAATAAAAATTATCTAAACTTAAGCGGAGGAAAATGAACAAAACAATAGAGCATCCAAGATCAATGGGACAATATCAAACAATTTCTAACATATGTGTAACTGGAGTCCCTGAAGAAGAGAAAGACAATCAGGCAGAAATAAAATATTTGTAGAGATAATAACTGAAATTTCTCCTGGACTAATGAAATCATCAGCCCATCGATCCCAGAATTCCATAGAACCCAAAGTAGGATAGAAACAAAAACACACCTAAACACATCGGAGCCAACTGATGAATGTCAATTGATGAGTGTTTTTGATGAAAATCTCAAAAGCAGCTGGAGGAAAAGAAATATGAAGTAGTGGAAAACAAACTGTACTTTTCATTGGCAAGAGCTATAGCTACATCCTCCCTCCCCATCCTGGCCCCAGCAACCGGAGTTTCTCTGCCAGGGCTAATGGGACTGCCTTGGAGAAGAACAGAGCAAGTGCCACCAGGAGCCACTTACAGTTTCTCCTCTAGAGAGAAGAAAAGGTGTTTACAATAGTTTTATATATTTTAGAGTCTCAGGAACTCAGTCAACTCCATGTATTAATTAGCCCAGAGCCAGAGACTAGAACTCCAGATTTTGGGGGTGAAAGTGGAGGAGAAATCATGGACAGCAACTCAGCCCTGCAGGAAGTACTGCCTCCACCCTCCAGCTGCAGGGACCACTGGCTCAATAGGCCTTCCTTTGCATTTTCCCATAAGCCAGGAAACTGTGTCCATCCCTCCAACACAGCATTTTGTAGATTGATGGATTGGGTGAGATTCATATATTGGGTAAAGAATCAAACAGATTACTCACCAAGTTTCTTCCTAGTTTTAAGATTATATAACTCTCCTCCATAGTAGAAATTTTAAAGAAATGATTGCCCTCTCTCAGGTTTAGACAGTATACCTTGCATATTCATCTGCTGGTTTACTTTTATTCCTTCATTTGTTTACTCATTCACTCACTCAAGCAAATATGTATTGCGAGCCTAGTACATGTCAGTCATTTGTCTCACTTTTTATGTATTCTCTAGTATTTGGTGAGCAAACTGAGGGCAGATTCTGTATTCTGTCATCCTTGTGTTCCCATGTCGAATGTGGTTGAGGAGAGGAAGGGTGGGGAGAGAAGAGGAGAGGAAAGGAGGCTGTTTTCCTAACGATTTATTTTCTGAAAGGGGCTGGGCATGTCTCACTCTCCTGCCCAACTTGAAGATTTTTCTCTTTTAGCTGGTTCTTCAGCCAACTGAAATTTGCTTACTATTGTTCCCTTAGCAACCAGAAACCTTTATGCTTACTTTTGATTTAGAACTCAGAGTAACTAAAATCTTCATTTATTTGAAACAAATTTCTAAATTGTTTTGCTTCCTTTCGTACAAACAAAAACAGATCATTTATAAAACACATTCCAATAGAAGAACTTAACAGTATTTTAAATAAATTTTAAATGGGTGTTTAATTTCTGTTTCTGTTTGTTTTTTGACAGATACTCCAGAGCAAGCATTTCACAAGAAAAAAATGGGGCTCTTTTTCCACTTTTTTTTCCCAGGAGCTATGAAAATTGCAATAGGCAGTGCAAGGCTGAATCACATGATCTCCAGTTCTGGGCTGGCACCTGGGTATTGGTACTGCCCCTAGTAGCTCTCAGAGCCTGCCCAGCCCTCTTCTGGCCCCAGCGAGCTCATCGCCAGGTGCACCTGCCAGAGATTCCCAAACACAACCCAGGGAAGAGAGGAGGAAAAGACATGTTTGCTTTTAAGCCATGAGGAAGTTCCTTAAGGACCTGTGCCCAGGGACGTAGTTCAATAAATATTTAAGTGCACATGAGAATGAAGAATGCACCTAAAGTTTCTCTTCAAAACACTATTTGGTACAGTTACACAGCAAGAACTCCAAAAGCAGCATTATAATGCAGCTCCAGAGCAAACTGCATCCTATGTACACATACATTTCATCTGTGTTCACTGTTGAGGTGTTCCTGCAATCTACCATAAGATCACATCTGTCCCAGATTGTGAGCCACTAGAGGCCAGAAAGCATAGCAGTCAGGCTCACTTGCCTGAGACAGGAGCAGAAAGGAGCTTAGTGACTGACACAGTCAGAGACTAGACCAGTCTGGTGCCCTGCAGCACCAAGAACTGTTGTGTCCTCACTAATCCTCATGAAAGGGCTATAGGATTAGTGATATTATCACAAACTGAGGCTCAAGGATGTTAGGTAATTTGCTCAAAGTGACCCAGGTAGAATTTGAACCCAAGGCTGGCAGATTTCAAAGCAGATCTTCAAAGATCTCAATTTCTAATTGAGCCATCTTATTTCTCAATCCTCATCAAATGTTAGAAATGATGCTAGAGTGGCTGGAGACAGAGGGCACAGAGCCTTAAACAACTGTTCCATTTCTGTCTTCTGATCCACGCTTTGATGTCATACTTCCAGAAGGGTTTGAACACACACAAATGCACACATTCCACAGCACAGTTCAGCTGAGGTCTTGTCAGTGGCACTAACAACTGTTCAATGGAAATTCTGTGAATCAACTTTCCATACTACTGAGTCTCAGTCTCTCAGGGCAGGAGGCATTTCCTCATCTGCTTGGACTGTGACACCTCCACAGTCATCTTGCAAAGAGGGATGAACCACTGGAGGGGCAAGAGCCCCAGATCTGCTGAGTGAATGGGACTTTGGGAGTTTCTGCCTCATGCTTTGGGCTAAACTGTGTGTGTGATAGTTGTGTGAGGAGGGGTTCTTTGCTCCTTTGTCAAGTCTATTTCTAGTTGGGGAGACATGGCCATTTATGGCCTTATAAAAGGAAAGTTCTGCTATAATCTCATTCAGGACCAGGCTTGTGTCACTGAGAAATGTTATCCTTTAAATTAAATAGAACAAAGCAATCCTTTCTGAACCAGATAAAACAATGAAGATATTTTCTGGCTTTTTTCTCCTAAGAGAACATGTTTTCAACTGATAAAGCACTATGAATACAGGTTTGGATATGAGTCTCCCTCACCACACACACACACATGCACATGCACGGTCGCATGCAGGTGCCGCTTCCGTGTCTTCCCACCCCCACTGCTTCCCCCAAGGAACCTCAGAGAAGAATACACATTTTACTTAGTGTGAAGGAGAACCAATATCATTTTGATAATCTTGAGTAGTATGAAGCTAGGAGTCACAATGATTGGCCTGGCTGAAGACCTGTCACTTCTGACCCCTGTGGTAGACTTTTGGGATAATTAAACCTGCTGACTTCCAGCCACCTGGCCTGCTATTCTTTGCAAAAGCTCAGCTTCTGTGGCTTCAACTTATTTTTCATTCATATTGCATTTATTCTCTCACCTCAGGACATTTATCTTATACCAGCTGTATTGCTTATTTTCTCTCTGTAGACCTCCCACCCATGGGACTAGAGGAAACCATTTACAGAGAGAAGGATCCAGGAAGAGTTAAGGGAACTCCACAGATACCACAGTGTGTTTATAGACTATCGGCTCATCTCAGGCCCACTGAAATGCCTCCCACCCTAAATGGGCAAAAATAAATAAATAAATAAATCACGGCCCAGTGGAGAATGAAAAGGTGACTTACAGTGGATTTTGAAGTCCTTGTACTGTCTGTCTTCAATTGCTACCACGTACAAAGCTGCCCGGTCTGGAAACATAAGCCCTCCAGGTTTCTGTTGATGAATTTTGGAGAAATGGGTCTCGTAATCTATTCACCTGACAAAGACATCACATTTTGAACTGCACATAGAGTCACCAGACATGCATCCCCTTGCCAACATTTCTCATTCAGTAGACTGTCACCTTGGCCAGGGTTAGGGCTCAGATGGCAATGCTCACTTTTTATTTTGGAGCAAGGAGAATTTGAGGGACCCAGGTGGAATCAACAGAGCCAATCAAGTGGTGGGGATGTGGAGGGGTGAGGATAAGTCCACTGTGGAACAGTGGAAGATGGTATGACCTCTCAGCCTGGAGAAGCCAAGGTCAGAAGCACTCTTGGCTCTCTGGCAGCCATGCAACCCTAAGTATTTGTTGACCAGAATAACCTTTTGTCTTGACAACACAGAATGGGTTTCTATTATGGCAAAAGAAGCCAAGGTTAGACCTACAGAAGAACATTGTGGCAGCTGGATGTGTTGGACCCAGGGATGATAATTCTGTTCCATGAAGCAGATCTGATTTAAAGAGAGGGAACTGGAAGAGGTGACCTTCTAGCCCAAGACCTCATATTCTTCCTAGGCTGTGGGGCAAGGGTATAGCAGCAAGACAGCCAGAGACCAACAGGGCAGAGCATGCAGGACACTTACCAGCCACTTGTCCCTGGCAAAGATGACTGTGTTGAGCATTGACTCATAGAAGAGACAATAGCCCATCCACTCGCTGATGATAATGTCAACCTTCTCCACAGGCAGCTCCACCTCTTCCACTTTACCCTTAAATATGGTGATGACTGGAAAATAAGAACCCCGAGGCCACACTTGGCAAAGCCAGATCTACAGGTTTTAGCCCGGTTCTGATTCTACTTTTAAGATGGGACATACCTCACCCTTCACCATGTAGTTTATGAGAGAATTGAAAGCTACTTGCATGTTTTGCCTCTAAAATGCATTGAGCAGTTACTATGTGCTGGGCTGTGCTAAACCCATGACATACACCATATTACGTAACCCTCCCAAAAACTCTATGAAATAAACACTTTATTCTTATTATTTAGCACTAAGGAAACTGAGGCTTAGAGAGGTTACGTGGTGGCTGAGAAATAGAGCCGGGTCTGATATGCCATGACTCTAATGCTCTTCTCATGGACCCCACCCCATGTTAGGCTCCTGTGACAATGCAAACCCGAAGAAGTCTGGGGTAACTCCTCTATTGCTCTTGCACCTGTTCACAGCCAGGGCTCATCCCCCAGTGGGTTCATGAGGGAGGCAACTTAGTGTTTTGACAAGAGCATGGGCTCTGCAGTCAGAGAAACCTGGATTTAAGTGCTGGATAGTCTCATTATTAGCTGTATTACTTTCTGCAAGTTACTTCACTAAACCAAACTCCATTCCCTACAGAACAACTCAGGAAAGTGATATCTACTTAGCAGGTGGTTGTACTGATGAAGTGAAGTTACACATGTGAAGCACCAGGCTCAGGGCGTAGACCCTATCTGGCATCCCCCCCCTTGTCGACCAGCCCATAGAGAGGTGAAGGGGACAGGGCCAGGACCAAGCCCCTGCTCTAAGTGGCTTCTGATGAGTCACTTCCAAGACCCTCTGGTCCTATGGCAGGAAAAACTTCTATGGCAGAAAAACCCTATGACAGGATAAACTTCTTAGTTGGGTTTCTGATGGTTTGACATACATGTACACCTAATTTTGGAGTCTCTTTGTGTATTCATTGTTACAAAGATCAGAGCAAAATCTCTCTTGGATGCCACTGTGAAATTGACAGGGTGATGGATTGGTTGGCTGGTTCCATCTGAACATTTCCTCTGAAAGATTACACATACTCATGCTCTGAAACTCTCTTTCTGTGTCATGTTCTGAAAAATTACACAATGCCCGAGCTTTGCTGGGAAAATTGAACAATGGCCTGACTCAGGAGTTTAAAAAAAACCAACCAAAACCAAAATTTACATTTGTTCTGAATCTGAGTTTCACTAAAATGAATTTGAATTGGAGGCTTCTAGATGGCAAAGGGCACACAGGTCACTGGCTTTATTTCCTATCTTCACAGTGGGTAATGCAGGTGATGGAGTGCCCATTAGCAGTTTCTGATGATGGTCTGCTCTCCAATATCTGGTATTTAATTAAGGCTTAATCAGATAAGGTCTCCTCTAAAAGGAGTCAGACAGATGGCAGCTGTACATTGGCCTAGATTACTTTAGACTGAGGCCCAGGCTCATGCGACCCTCCTGGTTACTGCTCAGAAGCCCTACCCCAGGAAGGGCCAGTCATCTCTAAAAGGTTAGAAGTGGGTTGGAGCAGTAAGTGTTCAAGTTCTGCTACTCTGGGAGCTCTGAGACCCAAGGGCAGGAACTCAACCTAGAGCAGGGCCCAGGAAGCACCAAGAGAATTCACAAGAGGAAAAGTAAAGGATTTTTGAAAATGCAGAGTGCCTAATTAATTTCTTATTCTGAAAAAGAATGGACAAATATGCCTGACCCACCTGCTTAGTCACTTGCATATAAAGCCTAGTTTGTCTTATTTTTATAAACATTTTTAAAGTGTTTTGATGGCCTCCCTTTACTTTTCTCTGTGCCCATTTCTTGAAGGCTCTCCCCTAGTGTCTGTGGAGTACAAACATTCAAAGATTATTACTGAGTGAATGAACAGATGCATTAGACTATGGCCTCCCTGTGACCCAGGAAGATATCTTCTCCTGCCTGTGGTGTGCACAACCTCCACCCTGGGTCCTTGTACAAGGTTGACCATGATGATTCCATAGACTGGACTCCAGTAGGATTGCAAGAAGCAGAACTAGACAAGAACTTAGAGTTTAGTCTGACAGATAGGTATGTATGGAACATAACTTGGGTGCCCCCCACGGTGCGTGAGTGCTGCCTCTGTTCTCTACACTAGCCCTCTTATCCATTTGCTGCTATAAATATAAACATACAGAGAAACAGAGATACAGTAGGTCACAGAAGAGCAAAATCACACTGTTTCTGCTTACAAAAAGGCAGAAGGAATCAATTAACCCTATAAAACGCTCAACAATCTGTGCCTCTGTTCATTTAACATCACTCTTCTGTAAACAAACATTTCTCAGAGCAGACATGGCCCCCACTTGGCTTGGTGAGTAGATGGTCCCTTTGTCAAAGGAAAGAGACATACCTCCCTTCAGTGCGGTTGTGGACTGAATTTCACGCCCCACCCATCCCCGCACCCAGTTGCTTTTGTGCAGTGTCCAACCTGCACAACCTTATGCTGGGGTCCTGGTGGCAGACAATTTACGCCCTTGTTCCAGCTAACCTTGATTAAATAGTTTCTCTCCTTTGGGGCCTCAGTTTCCTCACTGGAAGAAAAAAAAAAAAAGAAGGGAGGTTGAATCTGAAAATCCTGAAGATTCTTTGCAGCTCTTCCAAATGCTTTCATTTTTCAAATACGTATTGAGCATGTATAACATACAGTATTCTGCATGTTTGGGGACTAACGGACATCAATAAAGAAACTGCCTGCAATGCCCAGTTTGACTCAAATTTGTACCAATTTCTCAAGTCCAATTTTTTTTTAAAAAAGAGGCCATGTTGTCATTGTGGACCCAAATACAGTTACCCAGCTGTGTCATCAGGAGTAGTCTTTCTGTTTTCTGTAGTCTCTGCCAATAACAACTTGAACTATGAGATTGTTTCCCAGTCTGCAAAACGCTACCACTTGTGGTGGGGTTTGTGGCAATTAATTAGGGGTTATTGGCTAGTGTATGGCACTGGGTTGACTCAAAACACTGTGTGGGAGGGTGTCTCTGCTCCATGAAGCCCCTTCAAGGGCATCTTAGCCACTGATCTTAAGGTTCTGAGCAGCAATGGGCTATGAGCTCACACCTAATCTGGACCCCACATGACAAATACTGTGTCAGCTCAAGGTCATACTGAGGTCACTCTCTAGTGCTGTGGTTTTATTCCACAAGGATGATGGAAAGTTTGTTCAACTAGCTATGACAGGATCCTGGCCTATAAATTTTAGAGTAGTTAATCATAATTAAATACACCACAGGAGGCAATACCCTCCAGATTGAGATTTCCCCTCTAAGTTTACAAATTAGATATTCTGATTTTTTTTAGGTTGTTTTTAGTGGGATTATTTTTTCCTTCTGGCTTGAGTGGTTATTACATAAATTTAGTCATTCTAATTTATGGTCATTTTTTAACAGTCTAGATTTGTTTTGTTTTGTGGATTTTGTTGTTGTTTTTACAAATCAGGTGTGATCTCATTTGGGTCTCCAGTGTGTTCAGCAGAGTCAGCAGGCCCCACAGGTCTCTGTTAGTGGTCTCCCCATTGTAGACCCCTCGCCATTTCCCAGAGCGAAACTTGTCCCACAGGAAAGGGAGGGTCGTGAGTGCGAGGCCAGGGAGCATGTTATGAGAGGGTGGAGCCTCCCCAATGTCACTCCCCCACTCAGTACAGCCACACGCTGCCCTCTGCCACGCCATTCACACACCCATGATGGTGACAACCACACCAACTGCCACACACCTTCTGAGGGCTTGATTTACCTCTGTCCTATGATCTCCTCTTAATTGTCTATTTTATCTTCCTATTTCCAGGATCCAGCAGAGCACCTGACTCCTTGTGAACATTCAAAGATTGTTACTGAATAAATGATGGATGAATAAGCAATTTTGGTAAAAAAAAAAAAAAGGGTATTGGATTCAGAGATAAAAGGTTTTTAAACTAGTCCTAATTATGATAGTAAAAAGTTACTGGCAGTTAAATAGCAGCTTACACAGTGATTTCACATATATTGTCTCAACAATCCTCACAGGAAACTGTGAGGTTGGTCTCATTGTTCCACTTGCCTAATGAGAGAACTGGAGTTTACAGAAGTCAGAAGGTAGAGCCAAATCTAGGCCTGTTATGTACAAGTTACCAACCTCCCTGAGAATCCTTTCTTTCATCTGCAAATGATCAGAATATCCGACTCACCCACCTCATGGGACTGTTGTGCACACCAAGCAAGTGCTGGGGATGGTGGGAGGAAAGAAATCAGAGAAGCCAAGGACAACCCATCTTTTCCCTGAAGGCTGGAAGGGTTGGCTGGTAGGGTGAGGAGAGGTAGAATCATCATAGAGGTAGAACCCATCAGCCCCACTGTGGCTTCCCACCCTTGTCTTCTCCAGGGTCCAGATACATGCATAAACCTCTTACAAGATCAGACTCCATCCCATTCTTAAGCCAGTGGTGATGGGAGAAAGAGAATACCAACATCATTATGCTCAATATCTGCTGGCACTCGTAACATACCCTGCAACCAACAGACCCCATAACTGGAGTGGCATAAGTGAGCTCTGGGTGCTAGGTATACTCAATATTATAGAAACTTAAATACTATTCCCCTTTCTTTTCCCAAATCGTCTACTCACCCACAAATATAGGGCTTGAGGTTCTGCCTTGTCCTCAGTGCATAATCTGTCTGGCTTCATGTCTTAGCCTGCTCTGGCTCCCTTGAGGGCCGAGGGTCCCACCTGCTTAGCTGGAGCTCTCAGCTTTGGCCAGAGCCCTTCCCTGGTCAGAGCTCCTGCTTCGCATGTCTCCTCTGCTAGCACTGGCTGGACTAACCATGCCTGTACTGGTCCCCACCCCAAGGTGTCACTCATCACTTAGAACCCCTAGCACGGGGCAGCTGGGGCAGATGATTTTGTGGGCTGGGCCAAGGGGAGGGCAATTAAGAAGGGAGTGGTAGTAGACAGAGTGGGTGAAATCAGTGGGAATGTAGAAGGCAACAAAGCTTCCCCTAGGCTCAGGGATTCAGAAAAGCATACCAGGTTTCACTTACCAGTTATAGATTGGACGGGCGGAACATGTCTCCCACCCCAGGAATTTGTACCAGCAATTCTTCTGTGTAAACACCCTTCCTTCCACTCTTAGCAAGCTGACCTCTCTCTTGAGTCTCAGTTTCAATGCCCTCATCTCAGAAAAGGGCCCTCTTCCCAGTGCTGTGCTGTTCGGTGTTTAACAGGCTCCATGAAGGGAAAAAGCCACTGCCACCACTCAGTCGCAAGGGGGTGCCCCATTTTTCTCAATGACTCCATCATTCTTCTAAGTGCTTTCACAATTTTAATTCTACTGCAACATTGTTTGTTCGCTGGCTTTGATGTTTGTCTTCTCTGTGAGACTGTAAGCTTCAGGAGGGCAAAGATCTTGTTTGTCCCGTTTGCTGTTGACTCCCCTGCACCTGGCACAGGCCTGGAGTGTTGCACAATAATGCCCAAAGGAACAGGTGTGGGGAACCCAGTCCTGAGACTGTCAGCTGCCTGCCTCCTGAGCAGCTGGGAAAGGAAGTAACAACTGCCAGGAGGCACTAGTGTAGGTTCATTAAGAACCATTACAGCTGACTCATCTCATGTCTTCTTTTGACAGGGCTATTAGTTGAGTTAGTAAGTGAATAATCACAATACTTAACATTTATTGGCTGCTTACTGCCCACCAGGTACTGTTGTTTTATACAGTGGTGTGCTGATACACACCCAACAACTGGCTCTCCAGGAAAGAAGCCCTGATTTTCACATTTGCTGATTTCTGTGGTGTAAGTACTCCCGCTGTGGCCAGCTTCAAGACACCACAGCAACCTCATCTGTTCCACAAATCTACTGACAATTTAACAATCGGCTCTTGGGATTCATAAATTGTCAGTAGAGTTGTATGACCCTCACAATGTCCTTATCAGGCACACTCCACTATAATACACATTTCACAGATGAGGAAACTGAGACATGGAAAGGGAGTTTGACAACACCTTGCCTCCATAGCACCCCCACAGGGAAGGTGATAAATGATTGTGTGTGTTCATAACTGGTGACCTAACAGAATTCCAGGGTGCACGTTAAGAGCTGAGTGTGCACCAGCCTGAAGAAGCCCCCACATCCACCCCAGGGCACCTATCAAAGAGAACAATGACCTCAGAGAGCGATGCTCTGTTTGTAAGGACCAAATCCAACATGGCTTTAATATAAATAAGAAGCAGGACTCAGTTTAGATTCCAAACATCCACAGGTTAGGAGTTACAGCTTGCTAGTGACCTAGGCAATTGTAGTGGATTCCATCTCGGTACCAGTGTGACATGGCCCTTCCCACAACTGCTCATGGAAACAAAAGCCACATCACTACAAGTACAGCAGTGGGGCCAGTCACCTAGCCACGTTTATTTCTTAGCCTGACTCTCCAAGGCTGAGAGAGATGCTGAGGCATGGCCAGAAAAGGTGACTAAACCCAGCACAAAGGGTAAAGGGACTGGGGTGTGCAGCCTGGGGGTGTGGGAGGCAGGCAGTCATGTGAAGGAGTCTCCCCACTCTGTCTGGCTCCAAAGGAGCATCAGGAAGGTCTCAAGGAGGCAGAATCCACCTCAGTGGAAGGCAATGCTTTCTAACAGTCACGGCTCTCAGAAGACTGGTGGTGAGAAACCCGTCCAAGGAACCATGCTGGCACTGGGTGACTGCAGAGCAGACAATTGCTGCAGGAGCAGACAATTCAAGCACTGTCTATAAAAGATTTGGAGCTATGTGGCGAAGAAAGAGCAAGTATAGAATGTTAAACCTGAAAGAATCTGTAGTTCATGCTTGTTAAGCACCTACTACTTGCAAGGACCCATATTAGGCACTTTACATACTTATCTCTAATCCCCCAACAACCCTACCAGCTGTTCATTGACACATCTCCTCTAACGGGAGCAAGCAGCTCAGAAAGGTAACATGATGTGACAACGCCCTCTCTAATGTTACATGGTAGAGTTTCCATTGTCCACTGTCACCCAGCTGTCGTGCTATGCTCAGGCCCCTTTCGTCCATGACACACCTGCTTTACGATGTGCACAGTAGAACAGAAAGGAGCGATATGCTTTTTTGTTTTAGTTTTCTGAAAAGTAAAAAGATTATACTTTTTGTGTATTTCTAGAACTACAAAATCGTATCAATCCCTGAGCTTCCATGTCAAATTTCACAAATGAATCTACCTTTGTAAGCATCTCGACAGCCAACTGGTTTCCTCAGCAGGGAAAAAGAGAAAATGTTCATTGTCAGTGCTAAAGTCACAGAGGAGGCTGTGAGAGCATGTGGGGCCATACGTGTGGAAGCAGCTGTGTGAGGGCCATGTGGCCATGGCCACTACAGGTGACTCCGTGGAGGTGAGTGGCTGCATGTGAGTTATGTGTCCTGAGCTGTATGTAGGTGCAGATGGTGAGAGATTGATTGATTCTGGGTGGCAGGTATTTTATGTCCTGCGTTGTTATTTATGTCTTTATACCTACACTCCTGAGACCCACACAAATGCTGACTGACACAGCATCTAAAAAGCATTTCCATGAAGCATTCATGCAGTTAAGCTGTCCTCCTTCTAGTACACATGCCATGGCTGGACGAGCTGTGCAGTCAATGAGGCCTTGGCTACCTCACTGGCTCCACCCCACTGTTGCTGCTTCGGGGAGGAGGAGGTGAAGTCAACTCTGCCTTCTTTTTGCCCCTGGGACTGGAGTCTCCTCCTCCTCTCCACAGAGTATGTGAGGTGCAAGAACAGGTATAGGGCATGGGGCTGGCTTTCACTTGAGGACAATGGTTTGTCCTTTGCTTCAGTAACAGAATCAAGTGTGAGCCATCAACATATGAAACATGGAACAATTCCATCCTAAAGCCATCAGGTGGAGCCAAGAAAACTCGACCTCCATGCTGCCTAGGGAGGGGTGCATCGTGGATATCTTAATAGTCCAGTGTGAGGTGTTGAAGCTTGGGAAGGCAAGGGCAGCCCAGCACCGTACGCCAGGGTCGGAGTGGGGTGAGCAGGGCATCCCTGGTATGGGAGGGTGATGTGCAGGAGCCCAGGGGGGCCTCTGCACAGGAGGGTGGCCTGGCTCAGCCAACTGGAGCTTGAGCGGGGAAGGGAGGGTACCCTTGCAGGAGGCTGGCTGGCACAGGGTGTCAGAGCCTAGCACTGGGCGACAGAAGCATCTGCATGGGGCAGGAGGTGCTGACAATGGGAGGCTGTTTACACACAGAGGGATTGGTCTAATATGTAAACATATTCGGAATAATAGGAGCCAGAGTTTTTAACATCAGAGAAGTGAGTCACAAACATGGGAATGGGAAGGGAGATAGAAGCTAAACACTGGTGCTGGATTAGAAGAGGAGGTCTCTCATAAACTCATACTTGACAACACGTATAGATGGATATAGAAATGTACGTTATGTAAGTGCATGTGTACACACATTCTTTCCACTGAAACAGCCTAGAAGTATCAGCACCCTAAAACCAGTGAGTCTACCTAGCCTTGGGTCCTCATTTCTAAATGGAATCCACTAAATGGAATCTAGTCTCTTTGGGGGAGATGGCTGATTCTAGATCAGAGGTGTGGAAAGTACAAGATGAGCCAGAAACATTCGTGCCAGAAAATGAGAAAGCTCATAAAAAGTGAAGGAGACATGTCAGAGGACTTGGAAACCAGCTTGAGGATGCTCCCAGTGACCAAATCAGGGACAATTTGAGTATCAAAGTAAGTACTGACGATGGGAAATTAATGATGAGGAGTGAAATGTTTACATGGTTTTGAAGTACTTCTCCCTGAAAATCTTACTCAATATGAAGGGAGAGAGTAACTTTACCACACAGAAGCCTAGCAGACATCACTGAAACATGGAGTCAAAGTCAATTCTGTCAGTAGCCAGACAAATCAAAACTGCATGCCTCCTGCTAGTATGCAATGAGAGAACAGCGTGCGTCTGTGGCGTTCCTTCAGGATGCGTCACTGGAACACAATTGTGAGGAAGAGTCACACAACCCAAACTGAGGGGCATCCACAGAACACTGGCCAGTGATCTTCCAGTGTTGATGGCCATGAAAGTTGAGGAAAGCCTGTTCTGGCTTGAAGGACACTAGAGACATGATGACTAAATGCAGTGGGAGCTCTGGAACTGAATGATTTTGCTATAAAGGATGCAATTGTAATGATGGCAGAATGTGACGAGGATCTGAGCACTAGACAATGACCATATACTCATGTTCCGGAACCTCCTGATTCCGATGGTTGCCCTGTGGCTGTATAAGTAAATGTCCTTGTTTGTGGGCAATGTGCATTAATGCATTCAAGGATGATGGGCATCATGTCAACAACTTACTCTCAAATGGCTAAAAAATAATGCAGCTATATTTGCACCTTGTTTTTTGTAAATTAGAATGTTTCAGAGGTTACAACAAAGAAGAGAAAAAAGGAAAGGCAGGGGAATTTAAAAGGTTATCTGAGTCTGAGGCAGGGGAAAGGAGGTGGGGACCACCAAGTGTGGACCAAGTGTGGGGTGATCAGGGGCTGCACAATTCTCTTTCCTGGGAGCTTTCAGAGCCAGACTGCCCTCCTACTGAAAGTCAGGGTCCTCTCAGCTGCTGTCAGCACCCCCCTACTCCGGGCCCACCCCACACTCTGCTACCAACAGTGCAGGGCAGTAGCCATCTGCAAGCCAGAAGAGGTGAGCCCAGGGGGCTGCGGTTCCAGGTCCCAAGAGCAGGCAGTAACAGAGGCAGATGAAGAGTAAGGGCTGGGCAGACCCTCCAATGGCAGGAATTGCTGTGCATGTGAAACTTGTGCAGAGGCAGGGAAATTGTCTAGATGTTCTTTGAGAGCCTCTTAGAGCCCAGGGCTGACACTCAGTAACCCTGAGAAGAAATCTGATGCTGCCTCTATCTTAGTTTTCATTTTTAGGATTGGCAGACACTCACTGAGCTTCCACATCAACTTTAGGAATGAGTACAGGAATGAGAGCTGAAACCAGAGGCCCTGCCCCATGTCTCCCATCCTCAGTTCCCACATCTGTTACATAGGAAACCACATGCCCTATTTCACGGAGTTAGGAAAAAGGGAGGTCAGGTGAAAACATGCAGATACCAGGCTGTGTCACCCTTGTAGAGAAAGACTTGTAATTTTCTTTTTCCATCTTTAGTAGGCAAGTAGAGAGGTCACCTCTCTGTCTTTCCTGCCCAGCTCAAGAACTTTCCTGAGGAGCATACAGAAGAGATCTGACCCCCTAAATGAACCAAGAGAGGTTGAACGCCAAGCCCCAGATCAGGGGTATCTGAGCAACATTTCTTCTGCTCTGGCTGGAAAGAGGCTTCTGGGTCTTGGCTCTGCTCATGGCCCCACAGATGTTGCTCACCCATTACCCTGGCCTTTTTCACTAGCACTCATCCACCTGTACCCCCTTCACTCCCTCACTTCCTTGTTCACCCAGTTTAGACTTCATGGTCCATTACTGGTGTAACTCTGGCTCCTTCTTCCTTCTGTGTGTCCTCCCAGCAAAGCCCCTTCACAGGCAGCCCTCCCTCCACTTGTGCCCAGGCTGCTGAGCCCAGTATGAGAACTGGGCTCACTGCATATCTATGTCCATGCACCTCTGACAAGCACTGACCTCTAACAAGTGCTGACTGCCCCCCAGCCATCCTCACTAGGGTAGCATGTTTGTTTTCTCCCCCTCCCTTCCTCTGAAAGTCCATTCTATTCCTTCTCATCTCCCTCCAACACATTTACACCCCTCTCCTCCTGGTCTTTTCTGCCAATGACTGCCTCATTCTTCATTGAGAAAATGGAAGCAATAAAGCAGGGACTTCCCACCACCAGCACACCTCCACCTGGACCCTCATGCCCCCTTTTCCCTTTGTTACTGTAGTTAAACTGTCTCTACTCCAAGAAAAAGACCAACCCTCTATCTGTGTTTTGCACCCCAGGTCCTCCTACCTTCTCAAGGTCCTTTCTCCTGAATTTACTGTTTCTTCTACCTGCAATTTTGTTCTCTCTCTACTGGACCATTGAATCATACACACATATTTTCATACCTCCTATCCTTAAAAAAAAACTTACTTCCTTGAACCCACATCCCCCTGTAGGTACTATTCCATTTTTCTGTTCCCTATTATAGCAGTGAGGACTTATCTATAGTCCTTACTTCACAGTCTCTCCCTAACCTAGCTGGACTTCAGTCCCCATCTCTACACTCAATCTGCTCTGGTTAAGAGCACCAGTAACCTCCATGTAGCCAAATTCAATGGTCATTCTTCTGTTCTTATCCTACTTGAGCCCTTAGCATTCCCTACAGTTGATGACTTCCTACTTCCCTTGATTTCATGGCCTTCATCTGAAGGACCTCCTCTTTTGAATGTCCACCAGCTTCACTGAATGTATCTTCTCGGCCTCTCTGCTGGCCAATTTCTTTCTGTAGCTATGCTTCATTCCTAAGTGACCTCATTGTGTAGCTTTAAATAACATCTGTATGCTGAGGACTCCCAAGTGTGTATGCCATGCTCTGACTCTCCCTGGAACTCTAGACTTATGCATCCAAGTCTCATTCAACATGTCTACCTGGATATCCAAGGGTTTCTCAAACCTAACATGTGCAAGAGAGAACTCTTGACTTATTTCTCCCTCCTGTCAACCTCATAACTCCTCTACCTCATCTTCCACCATCCACCCAGTTACTCAATGCAAAAAAGTTAACCCTTGCTCCTATCTTTCTCCCCATTCCCACATATGGTCCACCAGCAGGTTCTCTTGCCTCTATTTCCAACCATAGCCCTGGGGGTCACCCCTCTCTTCCTCCAAGGTCACCACCTCAGTCCAGACCACAACACCTCTCCCTGGAGCACTGAAATAGCCTCAGACTGTGTCTGCCTACATTCTCCATAGAGAATGCTTTTCCTTTGTTTAAAAGTCTCAAAAGGCCTCCATTATCCTTAGAAACTTATTTTCTTTGTTTGCAAACCCTACATGATCTGGCCCCACTCAACACAGAGCCTGGTGACTAAATCCCATTCTGCTGACTGATAACTGCTGAAAGACACAAGAACATCTAACAATCAGGGGCATTTGTGGACACAAGTGTGTTCAAGATGGGTTCCAGAGGGAAGGGCTTGGAGAATGTTGCAACACATGGGAAAGGAGTAAGGAGAGAAAGGGAAGGGAATGCACTTCTATAATCAGACTCCAGCTTGGAAAGGTCCCAGTCTCATAGACAACCCAATTACTAAGATAGCCTCATCAGCAGCAGGGCCTGTGGGCTGTAGGGGACCACATTTCCCCAAAGTCAGAGTCTGGGTCTGCCACTGGGTAGGTGATGGGGAGAGGTAGGGCTGGGGGTTGCAGAGAGGGAACAGGAGAAAGAGGAATGGCTGCTATTTTGAAAAACTCAATAAATTGTCTATATCTGGGGCCAAGCAGAGGGCATGGCAACTAAAGATTTAGCCACAGCCTGGACTCACAGGAGTTGAGCTGGACAAATGGGCCTTGGCTGACATGACAGGGGTTGGGAACCTCAGAATCCCATGACCACAGTCCTGGTAACAATGCCTCAGCTAGGCTCCTCCTCCTCCCCAAGGCTGAGTGCTCTGACCTCTCCTCTCTTATGTCAGTCTATGACATCCAAACAAGGAAGTATAGCTCCCCTCCCCCCTCCATCCATGGGAAAACACACAGAGGCATGTCTTACTGTTGTCCAAATGGTTGGCCTTAATGATCTTCTCTGAGTAGTCAGAAATACTGGAGCATTCAATCTAGAAAGGGTACAGAACAAAGGAGAAACACATAAAAAAATATGACCAACACCAATTTAACGAATGGAGAAGCTGTGGGCCACAGGGGTTCAGTGACTTGCCCACAGCTGTCACTGCTCATTTCTGGCAAATTAAAAACTACAATGCAGCCCTCCCAACTTGCAGGCCAGCAGCTCTTCCACCAATCGGGCTGCCTTTCCTATGAGGCTGGAACCCGTCCTATGCGGTGTGGTGGAGGGTCCCATGTCTGAGTTGGGAGCCACTGTCCTCCCAAGAGAGGATGTAGGACCAACCAGAGGTGCTGTGAGCCTCCCTCAACGCCACCTTCCCATCTTCCAGCCCTCACTGGTTGAACTGGACAGGGGCCATCTGAAAAATGCCAACTAAGGGCCAGTCTTAAGATCCTTAAACACACACACACATTAACTCTCACCTCTTCTGCAGTCTCCACCTTTGAAAGAATTGATTCTTTTGAATCTAAAAGTTTTTCCATGCTCCCAAAATCTCCTGAGCAGAGGGCTGAGGTATTTGAGGGGTTAGTCGACCATCAGCTGAGAAAAGGACCTTGTGGGAGTAGCAGAAGATCAAACCCCTGCTACGGGGTAGAGGTCCTAGGCGTGCCAGGGAGGGCCGGCAGGTGCTGGAAACAGAGTGGCAGCTGCCAGGAGCTGTTCTCACCTCTTTAGCTGGCCTACAGAGACCAGCCTGAATTCAGGCCCTGGGGCCCCCCTCACCTACACACTCAGGCCCAACCTCAGACTGCCCCCAGGGCCTTGGACATTAGCACAGGGGCACCGAGTCGTTGCTGGCAGCTTCCATCAAAGGCTTCGGGGAGGTGGGGGCACCTACAAGGTCAGGAAGGGGTTGTTCTGGTAGGGGAGGCAGATGCTAGCCAGTACTCATACCCCAGAGGACCCGCCGTTTCCTGAGCTACCAGGCTCTGTGGCAAAAGTTCTTTTGTCGGCAGGACTGCATTTCTCTCCTCTTCATTCTCCTGCCTTGCCACATTTTCTTTTTTTTTATTTTATTTTAGATTATTCAGTATAGTTTCTATTTCATTCCATCTGCAAGAGGGTACTGAGTTTAGCTGTGAAGAAGATGGGATCTGGAGCAAGACAGCTTGGACTCATATCTGGCCACTGCCACTTTCTAACTGTGCCTCAGTTTCCTCATAATGAACTCATAGCCCCTGTTTCGCTCGGCCAGTGTGAGGCCGCAGTGAGCGCTGATGAGCCCTCCAAAAGCCACAGGGTGCATGAGGCTGCATTCCTGCTCTCTTTCCTCTTTTTCTTTCTTTGACCTCCACCTTTCCCTTTTCCCTTCTTTTTTCTTTACTCTCTCTTCTTTTGCCATTTTTCTTTTGTACTTCTAGTTTGCTTTCTTTCTCCTTTTTGTTGATCTACCTCCCAGTCCTCTAGCTTTCCTCTGAGTCTTTTCATCCTTCTGTCTATTGTCTCCATTTGCTGTTTCTGTCAGTTTCCTCAGTCCGTCTATCTGTCTCTTTCTCTCCTGCCAACCAGAATCCCCTGCTGGAAAAGAGCTGTGGATGGGAGAGCCAGGAATAGGAGAAACTGTGAAAGGAGCCATCCAGATAGGAGCCCAGCTAACTGTGGTGGAGCTGTTTGTAAAGAGTCGTTACAGCAAAAAAGAAAGAGGCAGACAGATGGGACGAGTCACCACCACTGGAAGGCACAGTGCAGGATCCTCCTGACAGCTCCTTGGCTGAAGCCCCCGCCAATGTGGAAGCCAGTGACAGGTGGCCCTGCCTCTCCCTGCTCAGCCCTTGTCTCCCTAGTGGCCTGCAGAGACCGGAGCTGAGACGGGCTTTAAAGACAGCACTGGGAAGGGACACCCTCGGGGGTCACCACATAGTCTCACAGCTCTGAGGCTGTGTGAGCTCATTGGAAGTGGAGTCTCATTGGTCAGGAGGCCTCCGTCTGGTGAGGAGGGCCTTGTAAAGGAAAGCTGAAAGGAGGACGGGGCAGTACCTATGATGATGACAGGACTTGACCTTGGGCTTCAGATTGGATGTGTACCCTAATCTCGCATCTCAACTGAGTGCATCGCAACTTTTCTGGTCAAGGCTATACCAGAAGTGCCTTGAGGACAACCCAGGTTTCCAGAAGACCTCTACAGCCAAGGCCCAAATGCTTTGCGAGTCAGGTGTGGGGAGGAATTCTGTCCCTGCTGAAGACTTAGGGGCAGGCCTCTGAGTCAGGGACTTGGAGAGCTCTAGTCAACCTGGGAGCCTGGGGCTCTCCGGACAGCATCTCTTGACCCAGTTAAATGCACAGAGAATAAAGCCCCACCAAAAGCTGCCCAGCTCTCCAGGAGCCTCTGCAAGTAGGCTGTCTTGTGCATATGCTGTGAGTTTGATTGTAGTGTAACTTTAATTTTGATTAATATTAATTCCCATTTCCCAGGCCTAGACTCATTGCACTTTTAAAATGTCAGGCAGCAGCTTGGAGCTCTCCTTTTTACAATTTCTTCCGAGCTCCAGACCCTCCCAGCACCCAGTCCTCAGGCTGTGAACAGTTACATTGTGGGAGCCAGAGGAAGGCTGGGAGGTTTCCCTGAGGGTCAGTCTCCACCTCTAGCCAGAGAGGTTGTAGCAGCCAGAGTAGCAGAATTTAGATTTATGAAGTTGCCCTTTCAAGGACAAAGAAAGAGGGTTTTCTTGTTGTCATGTCCTAGGGCCCTTATCCCAACTATACTCATAAACACTGAGCATCTGTCATGTTCCAGGCACTGTTCTAAGAATATTACATATGTATTAAACTTTTCACCGCTCACAATGACCCATGACCAAGCTACTGTTATCATGCCCATTTTATAGATGGGGAAAATGAGGTTCAGGGGAGGGAATTACCCATGGTCCCACATCTCGTGAGTTGGAAAAACAGATTCAAGCCAGAGCTCACATGTGGAACCATGGGGCACTGCCTCCCATACACTGTAAGGTAATGATGATCCTGAAAGTGTTTCTGAAAAGTCAAAAATCTTCTGCAAATGTCAGCAGTTGCCAGGGCAAGCAGCCAGGAGCAATGCCCAAGTGACAGGGAGCCATGGGAGACTGTCCCGCCTCCTGCGAGTCACATTTGATTTTCTCCTTGAGGGTGTAATCTCAGCAAAGAGACAGACCAGCGTTTGTAACAACATTTCTAGGAAGGGCCAGAGAAGGCAGAGGGCAGGGCCAGCTCGGCAGAGGCCAGCATGAGGGAGGGAGTGGCATGCTCACCCCAAACACCTTCTTGGCTCCTGCTTTGGCAGCAAACATGGAAAGGATCCCGGTACCACTCCCGACGTCCAGCACCACTTTGTCTTTGAACACATGCTTGTTGTGGTACATGGAGTTCCGGTAAGTGAGCGTCCGCACTTCGTCCTTCAGCATTTCCTGTGTGACAGGAAAAAGAAAGTCAGTGTCAATGCACACAAGGCTCCTGGGAGTACACTGGGGCAGGGGACTGTACCACCAAATTCTTTGTGGATGTTGATGATGTTACTAGGCAAGCCAGAGACATACTGTGGGGCAGCTAGGCCAGAGGCCACCTGCATCATTAGAAACAACTCCAGGCCCAAGCAAATGGCTTTGTACTATCAAAGGAGAAACTCATGCCCAGACCTGGGGAAGCTCCAGTTTACCAAAAAACAAAATAAAGTGTCAGTCAGGTACAACATGAGAGATTCAAGTTAGATCTGAAACAAAGCTTTCTGCCATGGTGAGAGTACTGTCGTTGAACAAGTTATTAAAGGAGGTCTTTTGTGTGTATACTATTTTTGTTTGTTTTTAAGAATAGGAAACAAGTTCCTTTATCTATTATTATTTAAGTGCTTTGTGGTAAGAAAGAAACTACATTACCCATTACAACTGTCTCTAGCACAAGGAGAACACAATTAATCTGTGTGTGGTGATGAGGCAGGGGTCTTTGTCCAGTCAAGATATGAGCAAACATTCTAAGTCATCACCAATAGTATTGAGATTTTTTTGGTGTAATTTTAGTGTAACTTTTAGTATAACTTGCATATAATAAAAAGCACAGATTTTAAATGTATGGCAACAGGTAAAAATTTTGACAAATGTACACCTGTGTAACTACACCATAATCAAGGTACAGACATTTGCATCACCCCAGAAAGTTTTTTAATGCCTGTTTGCAGTTCATCCCCACCCCCACTCCAGACAACCAATGATCTAATTTCTATCACCAAAGCTTCCTTCTGCCAGATGTAGAACTTCACATAAATTGAATCTTATTATAATATATACATTTTTGTGACTGGTTCCTTTTGCTCAAAGTTTTTGAGTTTCATTCATTTTCTTGCATGTCTCCAAGGCTTGTTCCTTTTTTCTTGTTGATTCTGTTGTTCTTATCCTTGTTGTTAACTAATATTCCATTGTGTGACCATACCACCATGTATTTATCCATTCCTTGTTGATGGGTATTTGGATCATTATGAATAAAGGTGTTACCGACATTCTCGTATAAGCAATTTTGAGGATGTATGTTTTTATTTCCTTTGAGTAAATACGTAGAAGCAGGTATTGAGGGGTCTCAGGGTAGGTGTTTAATTTTATTAGAAATTGCCTAACAGGTTTTCAGAATTTTGTGTCATTTTATGATCCCACCAGTAATGTATGAGTGTTCAAGTTGCTTACATGCTGGTCAATTAATCTTATCAGTCTTTTTAATTTTAGTTATTATTTTGCAGTGATTTTCAAACTTTTTCATCTCATTACACATATAAACTAATTACTAAAATTCTGTGGCACACCATAAAATATATTTTTTGCCAATCTGACAAAAACAGGTATAATTTGATTCATTTACACTGAATAGCTATTGTTGTGTTGGCTGTTGTTATATTTTTCTTTGACAGTCTAAGGGAAAAGAGGTCAGTGTCTCTGACTAAAGAGTCAGGTATCACATGTTTTAAAAATTCTTGTGGCACATGGGTTGAAAATAGCTATTATAAAGGTGACTGGTATCCCGTTGTAGTTTTAATTGCATTTCCATGATGGCTATTGACAGAGATAATTTTTTCATATGTTTATTGACTTTTCGTGTATATCTTCTTTTGCAAAGTGTCTGTCCAATTTTTTCTTGAGCTATTTGCCTTTTCCTTATTGAATTATATCATTTATATTATTCTGGAAACAAATCCTTTGTCAGATATACACATTGCAAATACCTTCTCCTAATCTGTGATTTTCTTAGTGTTGTCTTTTGAAAAAGTTTTTAATCTTGATAAAGACCAATATTTTAGTTTTTTCTCTTATAATTCAATTTTTTTGTGCCCTGCCTAATCTTTGTCTACCCCCAGGTCACAAAAATATTCTCCTATGTTTTCTTCCAGAAGTTTTGTAGTTACAGCTTTTACTCCTAGTTCTACAACTCATGTCAAATTATGGCATATGGTGTAAGTTAACAAATGTATTTGTATTAGTATGGTATACAAATTTTGTGTATGGTATAAGTTAAGGATGTGAGTTCATTTTTTTCATACAAATAGGTGGCTTAAGCACCAGGGTTCATTTCCACTGAGTCACAGGAGGCAGATCCTTTGGAACAATACTTTCTTTGTTTCAATTGTGTTGCCACCTTTGTCAAAAGTCAGTTTACTGTACATGTGTGTCTTCTCTGATCTGCTCCATTAATATGCCAGGTCAACACTCACTTGACTACCATAGTTTTATATCAACTTTGAAATGAAGTAGTGTGAGTCCTCCAACTTAGTTCTTCTTTTACATGATTATTTTGACTTTTCCAGATCCTCAGCATTTTCATATACATACATTTTAGAAGCAGTTTGCTAATTCACACAGAATAGCCTGCTAGAGTTCGTTGGAATAGCATTAACTCTATAGACCAATTTGGGGAGAACAGATTATCTTAACAATATTAAGTCTTACAATCTAAGATACAGCTCTCCACTTGTTTAGGTCTTGTTTAATTTCTCTCTACAATATTTTATAGATTACAGTGTAGAGGTCTTATATTTTTTATAATATTACATAGCATTTTATTTTTTAAAAATACTACTGAAATGTACAGCAGTATGGATCTCACAGAACAATATTGAGTGAAAGATACAAGAGAGCACATTCCATTTAAGTAATTCCATATATAAGAAATTAAAACTCAGGCTAAAGTAATCTGTAGTGATAGAGATCCAAATGGCAGTTACCTTAGGAGAGGTGCACTAACTGGGAAGGTGCACCAGAAGAACACCTTCTGAGGTCCTAGAAATGATCTGGGGAATGATTACACAGGTGTGTATGTATGCAAAGTTCAAGATATACACTTAAGATTTGTGAACTTTTATTTGTAAGTCCAACAGTAGTTTGAACGAATAACCTATTTGAGGAGGTCTTGTATTTTTTAATTAAACTTATTTGTAACTATTTTATTTTATGCTACTGTATATAATATTTTTACATTTTTATTTTCCAGTTTTTAGTATATATATTGACCTTCTATTTTTGCAGTCTTGCTTGCATCACATATTAATTCTAGTAGGACTTTTCTTGCAGATTCCTTTGTTTTCCATGTAGAAACATTTTCATCACTTTTGAATATAGACAATTTGACTTCATTTTTCCTATCTGTGTGTCTTTTACTTCTTGTTCTTTCCTCTTGCTATACTGTGCTGGTGAGGATGGACATTCAGTAACATGTTAGAATTGGAGAAGACAGGCATCCTTCCTTCATTCCAGTGATATATATATGTCACCATTGAGTATAATTTTAGGTGTGGGCTCTCTATAAATGTCTTTTATCAGACTAAAAAGTTATCTTCTATTTCTAATTTTCTGAGAGTTTTTTTAAATCATGAATTGGTGTTGAATTTTGTCACATACTTCTATTGCATTTGTTGAGATGATTATGACTTCTGTCCTATATTCTGTTAATGTGTTGAGCTCCAAAGATTGGTTTCAAATGTTGAACCAACACTTTGCCAGGATGCATTATTTTCTTAAATACTGCTGGGTTTTATTTACTAATACTTTGTTGCAGATTTTTTGTATCTGTATTTATAAGAAAGTAGATCGGTAAGTTTCTCTTATCTTCTCTGGTAGTTAGTATGCTGAGTTAATCACAGAAGTTAGGAAGTTATCTCTTCATGCATTTTTTGAAAATGTTTGGGTGAGATTGACATTTATCTTCCCTAAATGTCTGATATAATTCACCAGCAAAACCATCTGGGCCTCCTTTTTGTGGAAAGATTTTAAATTATTAATTCAATTTATTTAATAGATAGAAGGCTATTTTCAGTTTCTATGCATTCTCACATCAATTTTGACAAGGTATTTTTCTAAGGAATCTATCCATTTCAGCTCAGATGTCAAATTTATGGGTATAATATTGTCATAATAGTCTCTGTTGAGTGTCCATATGATCTGTAGTAATGTTCTTACCTTCATTTAGTTATAATCTGTTCCTTTGATGTTTTTCTTGATCAGTCTAGCTAGATGTTATCAATTTAATTAGCATTTTCAAAAAACAACTTTTGGCTTTGTTGGTTTTCTTTAATGTTTTAGTTATACTTTGTTGATTCCTGTTCTCATCTTTGTTATTTCTTTGCTTTGACTTACATGGATTTTATTTGCTCTTCTTTCTCTACTTTATAAAGTGAAAGCTTTGATCATTGATTTTATGCTTTTGTTTTTTTCTAATAAAAGCATTTAAGCTATAAATCTTCCTCTAATATTTCTTTAACTCCATCCCACAAGTTTTCACATGTTGTGTGTCTTAGCTCAGGCTGCTATAACAGAATACCATAGGCAGGGTGACTCAAAAAACAAACATTTATTTCTCACAGTTCTGGAGGCTCAGAAGTCCAAGATTAAGGTGCCATCAGATCCACTATCTGGTGAGGACCTGTTTTCTGGTTTGCAGATGGTTGTCTTCGCCTTGTATCCTCACATGGCAGAGAGCACAGCGAGGGAGGAAGCCCTTGTGTCTCTTCCCAGAAGGGCACTAATCCCATTTATGAGGGCTGACCCTCCTGCCCTAGTTACCTCCCAAAAGCCACACCTCTTAATATCATCACATTGAGGGGTAGGATTTCAACATATGAAACTTAGCGGGGGACCACATTTGGTCCATAGCATTGTGTTTTCACTATCATTCCATTTTGAATATTTCCTAACTTGTGATTTCTTCCTGACCCTGTTCTCAGTGCTGCTTAATTTCCAAAAATTTGGAGACTTTCTAGATAAATTATTGCTTTTGGTTCCTAACTTAATTCTATTATGATAAAAACATACTCTGCATGATGTCGATCTTTTGAAATTCATTGAGATTTGTTTATGGCCCAGCATGTGATTTATCTTACTGAACTTTTCAGTGCGCACTCAACAACAATGTGCAGTCTGTACATCGGCGGTGCAGTGTTCTATAAATGCCAGTTGGGTCAGGTTATTTGATTGTGTCATAACACTGTTCAATTTTTCTCCAGCCTTGCTGATTTCCTTGTACATTTGTTCTATCAATTACCAAGAAAGAAGTGTTAAAACAAGTTTTTAACCATGGTTGAGGATTGGTACTTTTCTCCCTCTAGTTCTATAGATTTTGTTTCCTGTTTTTGAAGCTCTGTACACACAGGTCCAAAGACTTTAAAACATGTCACCTTGGCCACCTGAACTACATTTCACAGAACTCTCTTTCTTATGTTTCCAGTTACGATGGGTCATGAGAGAGACTCTTGTGAGACTTGGAAGGCACAAAGGAGGTGGGAACCATTTTATAGTACACACATGTCATTGCTGATGTGTTGATTCCATACTCGTTAGCATGAAGCAGCAGCTGCAATTGTTCTGCCTTCAAATGCAGCTTCTCTGATTCCTAGGCCAGGTTTATGTGCACTCAACTCTAGGGTGAAACACCCCAGCTCTGTAGGATATGTTTGCCGCCAAGGTCAAAGGCAATAGAATGAACATGTGTTTCAACCTGTCTTCATAGGCTTCAAGCTTGTGCTTGTGGATTATAGCTGCTCCTGATCTCGCCTTATTTTATATCCAAATTTCTTTTCTAGCTACTTGTGCTAGACTTCAAGCTCCAACATCATACATGCAGATATATCCTACTGGATCTGCTTCCATTGTTGAACCCTGACTGATACAGTTTTGTACCAAGAATAGCTCCTGAGGAACAGAACCTAAGGTTGTGTTCTCTGAATCAGTTCTGAGTTTTAAAGGCATTAATAATTCTATTGCCATTGGTAAAGAGAGCACTGGTAGTCATGAGCATGAAGAGGCAAAGGAGTTACTCAAATTTTAGATTTAGATACCTGTAATAAAGGGCCTATGGAAGACAATACTGGATGACTAAGTACTTGTTACCTTAGCACATTTTAGTCAAAATAAGGAATATAATGTGGTGGGTTGGTTGGTTAATTACTGCTAACTTTGCTAGAAAACTTAGAAAAAGACAAGCATGAGCACAAGGATTTAAAATTCTCCATCAGGGTCTATATATAGTACCTAAATCTTCTATGACTTCTTTGGACAAAATATCCTTATTTCTTGTAGGTCAGGGCCAAGATTTCTGGAAACCAAATTGAAAGTCTAATCTTGCAAATGCCCGAATTACAACACCAATTGAATTCCCATCCTTGCAGGGTCTCTTTTTGTTAAAGTTGAGGCATCTGTTGGGAAGAAATGGGATCTTGAATATTGGAATTGGAACATATAGGCAAATTCAGATGAAGCTACATCTTCAAGTTCCTAAATTACACAAAGTCTTTGCTAGTAGAATCTCCTTCTACCCCTGCCTGAAGGAGTTTTCTTTTCCTGAAGAATTGCATTGGCCTCCTTTGAGTTACTTGCATGCAATGTATTGCTGATTTTTCAGGACCTACCTCCCCAACTAGATTCAATACCAAGCAGGCCCCAAAGTGGGTATGAAGTGTGACTTATTGGGAGATGTGATATTTTAATTTATATAGATTGAAAGCTGGGATGGATATATGTATATATATCCCACACCCTAATATACATTTCCACATATATATGGAAATATATATATATAAATATATATATGTGGAAATGTATATTAGGGGATTAGGGGTGTGGGATCATCATGGAAGGAATATAAAGTTGGATTGGGCCAAGTTTATTGATATAGGACCACTAAACACAGATTCTGGATTCACCATTTTAGCTCCTGGGGTTTCAAATGCTTCTAACTGTTGGTTTGGCCCTGGCCAGGTATCTCTGTTGGAGCACCATCCTGTACACCAGAAGGTTTCGGATTGGGGCAAGGGAAGCAACTGATCAATGGTTCCTCTCCCATCAATGTTTCTCTCTCTTTCTCTCTCTCCACCCCCTTTCTCTCTCTCTAAAATCAATAAACATATCCTCGGGTCAGGATTAAATAAGATAAAAAATAAAAGTAACTATTGGTTTGGCTGGTTGACTGATACAAGGACTCAAAGTTAGCCTACACTAAATGAAATTGAAAAGTCAGAATTTTCTCCATATGCTGAGGAGGGAGGTACCCAAAGGCTCAAGGAAATTAGAATGTTAGAGTGCATTTGTCATGTGAGAACTACTCACTAATGTCAGAGTGCACAACTTTCACCACAGCTGTGAGAAATAAATTTGCAAGAGGAGCCCAGCATCCTTGAAGAGCTCTGTGGTTGCTCTTCTCTATGTCAGAAATTACATAAGGAATTTCTACCATCAAACTGAGATCCATAAATGCTATGGGAATAATACCAAACTGGGATCCTGAGGTAGCAGGGGCCAAATTGCAGCACTTACTCATCAAAGATGTGGTGGGCATGGTTACCATTATGGACACAGGAGCCAAAGATTTTCAGAACAGTCTGAGTTGACAAGACCTCTGATGTTTACTAGTTGGTCATGATGACTCCAAAAAAGAAATAAATGGGAAGCATATTAAATTCTTGCTTAATATGTCTAAGCAGAAAAATTATCGGTCTAGTGAACAGAAGTCTGGCTTGAATCACCAAAACAGACAGTCATAGCCCCTCAGCTGATTGAGTCAGTTCATAGAACCCCTTGAAAGGGCATGTCTCAATGGGGCAAATCCTGTTACATTGCCAAAAACCCATGCTATTAATCATTCCCCAGCCTTCCCCAAGAGGGCTAAGCCATTTATCAGGGTAATAACATTGGAGGAAAAAAAAAAGATTTTTCAGGATTACTGGACACTAGCTCTGAATTGACACTTAATTCCATGAGACCCATTATTCCAGGAGACTAATTTCCAGAGACCCATATCCCTCTTTAGTGTGCCTATTTGGCCTGTGCAGACAGGATGGGTCTTGGAGGATGACCAGGGATTGTCATAAACATAATCAGGTGGTAATTCCAATTGTAGCAGTTGTTTCTGATGTGGCTTCACTGCTTGAGCAAACTCATACAGAAGTTACTGTTTGTTTTTTGTCACTTTTAGAAATTTATCCACCTATATTTCTTCCAATATTTTTCTGTCCCATTCTTTCTCTTCTCCTCTGAAACTCCAGTTACTCACATATTTTACCACTTCATTCTGTCCAACAAGTCACTGAGCTTGTCAATTTTTTCTCTTTATGAATGATTTCCATTTAGTTGTCCTTAAGTTCATAGATCTTTTCTTTCTATGTATCTTAACTGCTATTAATCCCATCCAGTAAATATCTAGTTTAGATCTTATATTTTTATTGTGGGATTTCATCTACTATATCCATCTTTTCCTGAAGATTTAAAAATCATATTTATTATAGTTATTTCACAGTGGTTTTCTGATCATTCCAAGACATTGGCTGTTTATAAATCTGCTTCTATTGACTAATTTTCCTCTTGACTATGGAACACATTATCCTGATTCTTCATGCCCTATAATTTTTATTCTATGTTGTAGATAATGTGTAAGAAATACTACTAGCTGAAGTTAATTTTTATTGTTATTTTTTCCAAAAAGGAATGTTTTTTCCTTTGTTAGGCAGCTAGAGTGATGGGCTGGTTAGTTAAATCCGATCAGGAGTTGAGCAGGTTTAGGATGGGCTTGTGGCTTTAATCCTTCTGTTAGAGATGTGGAATTCAGCCACAGGAACCAAAAGATCTTGTATTTGCTTTTCAACAGAGCCACTACTTCCTGTGCTGCCCCAGTGCTCATATATTTGATCATACTAGAATTTGAGTAAGTAAGGATTTGGTCAGATTGAGTTCATTTTTGGCTCTAAAATATTTGAACGTGAGCTCAAGCCTCTTCTTCCAGGAGATGTCTGGGAACACTGCAAGACTACTAGATATCAAAACAGCAAGACTTCAAAGTGTGAGAGCACATGACTGAAGATGGCCTCCCCAGAACCAGGCACAGGAGTTCTGGAGCCAGAATCCCTACGTTCAAAGCATGTGCCAATGCTTTTGAGTTCTCTGATCCAAAACATCATTCAGCCTCTCTATCTTAACTTCCCCATTCTGAAAATGGGGTAATAAGAGCATCAGCTTCAAAGGGTTGTTGTGATCATTAAATAAATATAGTATTACATAAGTGTTAGCTCTGGCTTTTTGTGACAGTGATGGCTCCTCTTGTCCACACAAGGAAACTGTTCAGGGTGAGCAGAGAGTGGAACCAAAATAAAGGCAAAGCTTTCACAGCCATGGTTATATGTCCTCACAGCCTTTCCTGATGAATAGGTTGGCCCAATACCTCCGTAGAACCTATTGTTGCTACAGTGAAGCTGCCCAAATGCTTCTCTCTCCTTTAATTCATTGCTCTTGCCACTTCTTTGGCCCCCTTTTCCCTTCCTTAAGGGTCCAGAACACAGGAGTTAGGTTTGAAGATACAAATTCTGGGAGAAGAAAAGTCATGACTTAGCAAATCTTCCTCCACTTGGCCTGCCCAAAGTAAAGGCTCTTTCCTCCTCTACCCCTGCTTTAATCATCCCTGGGAGAGAATGACCCAAAGAAGTCTCAAACGTTTCAGATGAGCGTGCCACTCTTCAGTGAAAACAATTTCCAGCCCCCAGCTGTGGAAGACTTTGTCTCCCAGCTCTCTTGCCTGTTAGACACAATGTGACAGCACACTGACTAATTGCTGGAGAATGAGGCCCCAAAGAAGGTTTCCAAAGAAACTGCAGTAAGATTGTCAAAAGAACCAAGCTGGCCAGGAGTGGGATGGGCGCCCAGGGCTTGGGGGCTGGGAACACAGCCCCACTGGCAAGCAGCTGAGGCACCAAGCCCAGGGCCTGTCAAAGACGTGGAGAATGCAGAGCTGGAATCTGGGAGGTCACAGAGCTGGCTCTCTCTACTCTGAGCAGAGGCCTCTGTAGGCATACATTTATCACTTCTGCTCCTGTGTTCAGGATTCCATTTTTCTCAGAGAGGTCCTGTGATAGAAGGCCACTGTGCCCCCTCTCCCTTGTCCCTGCCTTCTGAAGGTTTAGTATGGAGCCCTCTTTGGTTGGAGTCATGGAATGGAAGAACAAAAGTGTCCAGAACCACCTCCTGCTGTGCTCTTCAGCTCCCAACAGTGTCCTTCTCCAAACTCAGTATTTCTCATTTATATTTGCAGACTAATCAAACCCAAGTCATCCCACACCATATTTCCTAAATACTCACTGATAACTATTAATCAGCAAGCTGGCGGGGCCACTACCTGCCCTGTGAACATCTTGTTAATGACAGGAAAAGCCTACCAAATGGCCAGCTTGGCCCCAGAAGCCGAGATATGGGTCTTGCCCAGACTGAGGAGGCAAAGGCATCACTGTGAGGTGTCTGGCACAGAATGGAGATCCCTGGCGCTTGATAACAAGAAATAAGCAGGCCCTCTCTCTGCAAAGAACACTGTTAATAGTCCATCCAGTCACCCTCTCCCATTTTCCGACCATTTTCTGATCTTGGAGACCAAAACAGGGTGGAAGAAAAGCTCCAACTAGGAAGGAAGGAAACTAGCCATCCCTACATTGCAGACCTTTGCATTTCCCTGGGGCCAGAATCCAAAGATGGCCAGCCTCAGCAGTAGGAGTGATTTAAGCTAGGTGATCAGAAGCACTTTCTGATGTGAAGGATTGCTAAAACTATTCTAGGTCAGGTAAGGAAAGACATGTTATCCATGAACTGTAGATTCTTTACTCCAACTTAATTAGCTCAGTCTACACTATGTTTATATATGTTCATGTGCAAATTTGATTTTTGTATCAATACATGAAATTGAATACACCTGGTATAATATTTATTTGATGACCCTCCTCTCTGAGTGGAGACCATCTCCTGCTGGATGCACAGCCATGGTGCTGACCAGGCATCATCTGAGCAATGAGATTAACAGCTGTGTCAGTAAACTTTTGCCATTCAGATAGTGTGCTGAGCCCTGGGTTAGGGGCTGGGAAACCAGGTGTTAAAGGAATTATAGATGTTACTAATAGCTTAGGAGACCACACCCTAGGTGCCAAAGTGCTGCTCACCAAGATCTTAGCAATTCAGAGGGAGGTGCTGGAGAAGTCAGTTGGAGGGGCTCCCTGGGGGAATGAAGCCTGCAGACTGGGGAGGGGTAGGCATGAGGTACAGATTATGTTGACTGGTTTCTATCACAAGGAATTTCAGGCAGGCCCAAGGGGAGGCACATTGGGGCCCCTAGAATGGCTGTTTCTTCCCAGGAATCTTCCCTGAAATAGGTGCCCAGAGCAATGGGCCTATTAGAATTTGTCACATGGAGGGCATATCTTTTCATTAGAGGCAGGGTCTTGAGGAGAAGAGCTTTTGAAGGAGTCCTTTCCACTTCCCAGAGCCTCTCATAGGCCCAGGACAGGGCTCTGTGCACCATCCCAAACTCCCCTGCCCCATGGAAGCAGGATGACGGAAGGTGCGATAACTCACCCATCTGCCCTTAGAAGGCATTTGATCCACCAAGAGTGGCAAGCTTGACTGCCCAGGTCCCCAGAGCTAAACATGGGGTCCAATCGCCCTCCCCACTGCTACCCCAGGCCTAAGCTTTTCTGTGGGGAGCAGTTCTCAGGGGGCCAAACCTTGAGTTCCATCAGGCTGAGCCCCCACTCTCTACCTCCACATGGAGTTGGAAAGGAACCAACAGGAACAAAGTCAGTGTTCCCAGAAAGAATTAACTGTTTTAGAACCTGTGTGGCATTATAGTTAGGAATGAAGCCCCTGAGCCCAAAATGTGAAGGTTTAATTTCTAGCTCTGCCACTTATTAGCCTGTAACCTTGTGTGCAAAGGAACCAGCAAGAATGAATGAAGATTAATGTAATGCTTAGGCTCTTATATCCTCATCTGTAAAATGAAGAAAAATAATAATACCAACCTCATAGGGTTGACCTGAGGAATAAATGAGTCAATAATATAAAATGCTAGGGAGAACAGACCTCTTGTTGTAAGCACTCAAAAAAATGCTGGTTATTAAACACCTGCCTGGCAACGGCTGTGTGGCCATTCCAACACAAGACGGGTTTAGAGAAGTATCTACTTGGAAGGAGGAGCTTCAAGACTTAATTTTGAAAAAGCATTTGCATAGCAAGCAAATCTTTGTTTGTTTTTCAATATTTCTTCATACCATGAGGAAATAACAGAAATATTTTCTTTGCAGGGTTCTTATGAGGATTAAATGATGATACACATGCTGTGCTTAGAAGAATAAGCACTCAGTTAATGTTAGTCATTTATTTGGGGTGGCTTGAGAGAGTGCTGAAGGTGATAAAGGCAGGTGGGGGTAAAGGTGCCATTGTGCCCCACTACAGTCAGGAAGCCTCTCATCAGGAAATTCTGTTTTATGCCACAGCTCACCTCAGTCTTCCCTGCTATGGTTCAAGACAAGCATTTACATGTAGGAATTACCTGAGAATCAAATCAAGTTGCCAGACCTGTGCCAGGTTTCCTAGCAGGCTTACTGCATCTCTTCCCCTAGAGGTGCTCATTGGTCTAGGACAAACCTAAGGGTTCATGTTCATCCCTGCCTGAGGATGAGACATCGTGACCTCCAGAAGGCCCTTTCAGCCTTAGGACCCTAGCTGCAAAGCATCAGAGCTCCTAGAGCAAGGACCAAAGACATTCAGTCCACCTGAATCACCTGAACTGAGGATCAGAAAGAGACACAGGTGCCAGACTCTAAAACCAAGAAAACTTGACCTCTCCTTGCTCATCAGCTGAGAAATACAGACACACACTTTTACCTACTAACCTGCTCCAGGCCTGGCCCTGAATCCCTCCCAGAGGGATCCATGGATGAGGAGAGGGTAGGGGCCTTGGACCACAGGGAGAACTCACTGCATGACAGTAGAGAGCTGATCACATTATGTTGCCTCAAAGAACAGCGATGAAACAGGGCCAAGCTTGCCCAGTTCAGCCACCAGCTCAGTATGGTTTACCTCGTGGATCCCAAAGTGGGCATAGGAGTCGAAGTAATAATCTCTTGAGGTCATTTCCTCTGGGTTCAGCAGCTTGGACATCTTGCCCCGTCCTGGACAGCTGGGTTGAGTGGACACATGATGGATACATTGCACAGGCTTGGGTGGGACCACAGGCTGAGGGGGCTGAGAGGGGGGACTGCTCACCTGAGGGTGAAAAAAGGGAGCCTGGTGTTAACAGTGGCAGCGAGGTGCTGCTCTCTGAGATTTTGCCCCTCCTCCCTCCCAGCCCCTGAGCCCATCTCCAGTTGGCCACAGCAGCCACTTCTGAGAGGTGGATGGTGCCTTCAAGCATTGTGGCAGTCCCACTGATGGCTGAGGTAGCATGCTACTCAGGAGCCACACAGATTGGATTTAATACAGTTCCATCTCTTACTAGTCAGGTGACTTGAGCCCATCTAGGTCCCAGTTTCCACATCTGTTAAATGGGGACAACAATACCTTCCTTTAGAGGCAAATAGTAAACATTCAATAAAAGGAAAGATGTATAGCATAGCATTACATAGCACGGTGGCTAGAGAACAGATTCCAGGGCCAGTCTATTGAAACTTGAATCCCAGCCCAGCAACTTACTAGCTATACAAACTCGAGCAAAGTTATTAGCCTTTTGGAGCCTCAGTTTCCCCATGTCTAAAATGGGAATAAAATGGTTCCCATTGCTTAGAGTTGTCCTGAGAATTAGACAAGTTGGTGTTTGTAAAGTGCTTAGAAAAGGGTCGAGCACTAACTGTTTGTTTAATTAAAATGAGTCCCACCTGTTCCCTTAGGAAGATCACACTCATGGGCTTCTCTCCACCCAACAGGCAGCACTCGGCCCCTGAAATGCAGATCTCTTAGGTTCGGGCGTCTCACATCTCTTGTCTTACCCTCTGGTTTCTAATTTAGTTTTGCTCTGAACTTCAGCAGAAGTTCACTCTGAACAGTAAAGACCCACACTGTCGGTGTCCTGCCCAGGCCCTACACTCACCGCCCTTCCTGGGTTCCCCAATCCTGGCACTCGGCCCACTGGCACACCTCACTGCTGCTGCCCACCACTGACCACCCCCCTGCACCTCCATAGACCAAGGGGAGGAGGGAGGAGTAGATGGAAACTTGGGGAACTCCAGAGGTCCAGAAGTTCAAGCCTCCCAGCAGAAGCACAGCTCTGCCAGAAGAGCCTCCCTCCTCAGAGTGCAGGAAATGCAGGTGTGCACAGCACAGCAAAGGCCTTAAAGCAGCGAAGCATTTTTGAAAACAAAGAGGCAGCAGTATCCTGTAGTTGATTGTATGGGGCTGAGGATCAGTGCTCCTGGATCCTGTCCTGGCTCTAATAAAATGAAAAATAAATATTGAGAGGCAGATGGTGCAGTGTGAGAATGCAAACCTGGGTCCACACTGCCTGGCTCCAAAACCCAGACCTGCTGCCTATTGGCTGACAACTGACCTTGGGAAGTCATTTGTCATCAATGTGCCTCAGTTTCCTCCTCTGTATGCAGAGATCACAATAAAAACTCCCTGAGGAAGTTGTCCAGAAAATTGGATGAATTAATATATGTAAAGATATTAGAACACTACCTGGCATTAAGTGTATTATGATGATGATGATGATGATGATGATGTGTGTTTTTAATTCAGGTTACATAAATGTGTCCCTGTTCTCTGCCTCAAGTTTCTCAACTGTGAGCTGGGTCAGCTCAGACTTCCTACCTCCTTTTCTGCAAAGGAAACAGGGAGGTCCTAGGACAGAGCAAGATCAAGAAAAACTAGTGACTTTGTCCCTTCATCATGCTGCAGGCACAGCCCCAAGGCCGCCAGGGGCTGGAGGGGAGCCAGCTGGGGGGTGTGGTGCTCCCATTTTCCTGGTGTATCTAGGCTACAGCCTCTGGGAAATAAGCACACTTCCCAGTTTAGCAACATCAGATTTCAGGTCGTCAAGCTCTCAGGCAGGCTGGCGGAGGCAATCGGGGCTGCCTCATTAGAATGCAGCAGGTGTGCCCACCTTCAGTTTAGGATGTTGGTCACGGTCTTAGGGAAGCTAAAAATAGGCTGTGTCAATTGCACACTCCCTGCTGGCTGCAGAGTCACCTCTAAAGCTGAAAAAGGCTCTGTGCATGAAGCTGACCCCAATCTTGACTCTATTTAAATATATTAAGAAGAGAAAAAATCCTAACCGGTTCAGGCAATATGTGTGGCAAAGGTCACAGGTAGCTCCTACACCCCTTAGTTGCCATACAACTCTGATTCCACGGCTCTCTGAGACTCCCCAGCAGCCAGTTTACAAATTATCATCCACGTGCACACATTGCATTCATGAGGGAAACGGAAGAATAGATGTAAGAGGGTCATTCAGCTCAATAACCACAGGTCATGGGAGCAAAGAGGTGACTGTGGCCCTGTCCCTGATGTCACAGGCCGTCAGCCCAGCTCAGCCTGCTGCAGAGGGGCCTTGCACTCTGCCCATGAGCTCATAGGTGTACCCTGTCCTAGGAGGCTGGAGGTGGGGTGGGAAATAGCAGTGGCCCATGATCCCTGGGCATTCAGCCACCTGGGTGATGCTTTTCACTCCACAAATACCTCATGAGCATCTGTTGCAGCGAGGCACTGTGCGGGTCCTGTGGGAGAAACAGATATACAGGACAGAGCCCTCAAAAGACTCTGCTTTCTAATAGGAGTATAAGGCTGCTGAGGGCTCCACTAGATGACGGAATAGATTTGTTTCACAATAGAAGTTCAAGAAAATTGTGCTGGGGGCTCAAAGGAGAGAATTTGTTTCCATTTAACGAGTCAGAAAATCCTGGGATAGTAGTGGTTGGGTAGGTGGGAAGCTTTCTGAATGGATTTTGGTAGGTGGAGGTGGTGGGAAGGATTCTATGACAAAGGGATGGCTTGAACAAAGATGTAAAGGGGCCAGAAAGCAGTGAGCTTGTTTGGGGAACAATTTGGCTGAGACAGTGGGAGACTGGACTGAAGGGAAAGTATGGCCAGGCTATGATGTAATTAAACACAAGACAATGGGGAGCTGTTGGCAGTTTGTAACCACAGAGTTCTGTTTGAACTCTACTTTAGGGAGATTAATGTGGTGACTGTACCACAGGGGCAAGGAGAAGAAAGGAAGAGCGGACGGACTGGCATTGGGGAGGCAAAGTATGAACTTATGAGGCTATTTGCATAGTTCAGTGAAGAAATAATGGGAACCTGGAGGATAGTTGAATCAAAGGGGCTACTTGCCAAAGAAGCTGCAGAAACAGAACCTATGGGAGTTGGCCAGTGATGGCAAGCCAGGATCCAAAGGTGGCTCCCACAGTTCAAGGCTGGGGGACTAGGCAAATGGTGGTGACATGAACAGAAACAAGCAAGTCAGCAAGAATGGCAGGTTGAGCAGGGAAATGAGGCATTTCAATTCGCTACGTGAGTATGCGATGCTATTGAGACATGTAAAGGAAGATGTTTAGCAAGCTGACAAGGAGTTCCAGTCAATAAATATCACAAACCAAATTAAAAAGCAAGTGGTAAACTGAGATTACATTTTTACCATGCATGGCACACAAAGGTTAAGATCCTTTACATGGACATGATTCCTACAAACCAATAAATGAGACAAAGAAGAGCATCCCCAATTTAACATCAGACAAAGGTTTTACAGCCAATTCACAAGAGAAGAAACACAAATGGCAAATTAACACCCAACAGAAATGTTAACCTGTTTAGAAATCAGGTAACTTTAAATTAAAACAAAAAGGGATCATTTTAAAATACCAAATAAGCTCAACTACTCCCTCAAACTACTAAAACTCTGCACTTTTAATGATTGCAGAAAAATAGGTACTTTCATACATATCTAGTGAGAACTTTTTGGAGGGTAGTTTGATAAAATCCATTCAAAGTACTAAAAGCCCAAATTCGTTAGCCCAATAATTCCACTTGTTTACAATTTATCCTCAGGAAAGAATCATGGATAGTCATAAACATGACATAAGAATTTTGCGATAGCACTATTTAATGGCAAAATATAAGAGTCAATTTAGAGATTCCACAAAGCACAACTGATTGTGTAAACCATGGTACATTGACACAGTATAGGCTGCATTACACAGCCTTTTACATGCTGTGCAAGAGTGTTTAATAACACAGAAATACAATCACGATAAGCTGTGGGTTGAGAAGAACAAGTGGGAGAAGAATAGACAGTGCGATTGCATTTTGAAAATTAAAACCTATTCATGCCTATGTGTGATGAAGGGGGACTCTGGGCTTGTCACAGGATGTTGGATTGTCAACAGTTAATTCTTTTCTTTCTTGTGCTTGTTTATAGTTTCTAAAATGTATGCCATTAGTAATGCTGCTTTTGTAAATAGCAAGAGGTAATATTGGGAAAGAAAAGGAAATGTGATCCCAGAGCTCCAGAGAGAAGCTGAGGCTGGCATACTGGATTGGGAAACCATCTGCACTGGGTATCAGGGAGAGGAAGGGCTGATGCATTCACAAGGGAGAGACCCTCAGGAGAGGAGGTAGAGGGGGTGAGATTGGGCCTGGGAGCGAAGCTGAAACATTATCTTCTGAGGACCTTGGAGGCATCAGGGGGCCCAGGGAGAGAGATGTGATCTCACTCCTCCAGTTCTTTGACTGCCCCTCCTCTGAGGATACACGACCCACATATCGCATTCCAGGGATGGGGTAAGGGCACCAAGAAAGACAACTGTCGTGCAGCCTTGCAGATTCAAAAGTGTGCTCTGCTCAGGAAGCTGTGCAGTCACCACTGAGGCTGAAAAGCCTCATGCCCCTGTGCATGAAGCTGACCCCAATCTTGTCTCCATTTAAATACATCAATAAGAAAAAAAGTTCTAGCTGGTTCAGGCAGCATGTGTGGTAAAGATCGCAGGTAGCTCCTGCACCTCTTAGCTGCCATTCAACTCTGATTCCAAGGTCCCCTTTTCCATGGGGCTCCCTGAGACTGTTTCCCTAACAGCCAACTTACAAAGTGTCTGCTATGCACCCCACATTGCATTCATGAAGTAAAAGAATGCATGTGTTTTTTGAGGAGGGTAGGGAAGGTCATTCAGCTAAATAACCACAGGTCATGGGAACAAAGAGGTGACTGTGGCCCTGTCCCTGATGTCACAGACTGTCATCAGCTCAGCTCAACCTCCTATAGAGGAGACTTGCACTCTGCCCATGAGTTCACAGGTGTGCCCTGTCCCAGGAGGCTGGGAGTGGGGTGGGAAATAGCAGTGGCCCATGATCCCTGGGCATTCAGCCACCTGGGTGATGCTTTTCATTCTACAAGTAGTAGTGAACATCTGTTGCAGCGAGGCACTGTGCAGGTCCTGTGGGAGAAACAGAGATGTACAGGGATCCTCTAGGTCCTCATGTAGGCCTATAGGAATCCAGACCTACCTCTGGGAGCTATTAAAGATGGCTCAGCCACAGCAGAAGACTGCTGCAAAGGGCTCTGAAAACTCAGTCTTTGGCCCATCTGCCTGCCTTCCTATGGCAATGGAAAGACTCACGAGATGTAGGAGCTGGGTCTTGGGGGATGATGGTAGGCTCATCTGTAAAGTCAGAAGTCCTGACTTCTACATAGGCCACAGTGGTCAATAGAGGCTCTGGGTGAAGGCAGCCTTCAAACATCTACCAATCTCATGTATGTGGGCTGAGAAGTCAACAAGCTATTGAGAGCCACACAGGTGAGGAAGCCAGACTGACTGCAGCCTTGCCACCTCAGTTTCCCCAGCTATGGCTGTCACAGCTCCACTTTGCTCCCTGTGTCCACATCCCTTCCCACGGGACATTTGACTCTCTCTAGGTCAGCAGTGGGAGCTTGTGCTCAAATCACCCTGGAGTTCCAGTTCTGCCGCTCTGCCCTGCTGTCTGGTTGTGGTAACTATTTCTGCATAATTGCCTTCAGACTTGACCCTGTGGGATGCCTGCTGCCCCAATTCATATGGCACACCTTGCCTTGCTCTGACCCCACCTCCTCCCAAGCACCCCAAGCTGGGAGCACTGACATTTGTGGAAGGTCTCCCAACACTGTCTGCTGTCCTGATCTGCTGAGGGTCACCTCCCACTGTTAGGATATGTGACTTTGTCTTCCACTCTCAGTGCCAACAGCCGATCAGGACTCGAGACACTAACCTACCTCCAGACCCTGACTTTCCCAGGACATCTTCAGCACAGTTTTCCTCTCCAGTAAGCCATCTATAATTTTCTAGTCTAATCCATTCTTCCTGGGTGAGTGGGCTCAGGCCCTACCACATAAGATAAAGGAGGTGCCAAGAGGAGGATGGCTTCCGAAGGAAGGGTTTGAGCTGGTCCCTGAAGGGTGGGTAGGACTTCCACAGGCAGGGGTGAGGATTCAGGGCATGTGTTTTTTACCTGACCCCACTTCTGCCTAAAACTGATGGTTAATGATTGATGATGATGATGATCCCTGACATTAACTGAGGGCCCACTTTGCTAAGCACTTTATACATATCATCTAACAAAGTCCTCATAGTAATGCAATGAGGCACTGATATTTACAGACGAGGAAACTAGAGCTCAAAAAAGTCAGTCTATTGCTGGGCCCAGAGCTAGCAAGCAAGAGAGCCGGGATGTAAACCTGTATGTGTTTGATGCCAAGCTGTGCTCTGGTCACAGACACCCTGGTCAACTCAGTCTAGTCCCACCAAGCTGAATAGAGCCACCACTAGGAGCCAGGCCCTGTGCTCAGAAATGGGTGGAAAAACTGTCCCAGGCAGGAGGCCCCGGCCTGGGGGAGAAAGAGTGTCAACAGGCACTAACTAAACAGAGGGAAGTGCCTTGATGGATGTAGGCACAGGTAGGTACTTCCTCTAGGCGACCGAGTTCGAAAGGGAGCAGATGGTCGGCTCCAGTTTGTAGAAGAAGCTGAGGCCCATGAGGAAAGGAATGTGTCTAGGCTCACACAGGCCAGTCTAGAACTGAAACCTCTAAGAAAGGGGTGGCGGGGAAAAGAAAGAGGCTTTAAGGAAGGAGAGTAGAGGTGAAGACAGTCCGAAGGGGGAAGTGGCCAGACAGAGAGAAGCCAGTGTTCTCTGTGCCGGGCAGCTGAAGTTAACCCAAGCTCATGGGGCTCTAAATGGCTCTAACTGGCACTAGCCCAAGCTGTGAAAATGATTTTCCTGAGAACAAGAGGCTCAACATGAGGAGCCAAATCCTGCTCTGCTCTCCAAATGTCAAGAAAGCTTTTTCCAACCTGAGTTGTCTGTCCTCAGCAGTGGCATGCCTGCCCGCCCTGAGTCCCTGTGGAAGGACAGAAAAAGGACTGTAAGGGGTGCAGGCACGACCAGGGGAGCAAAGGAGGGTGTGGGAGGAGGGGGCCTCCAAGCCCAGGTCTCACCACATCTTTTTTCCCAGATGCCTTCTCCTTTCTCCCACCCAAACCATTTTCACATCTGACTCCGCCCCAGGGTCACCCTCAGACCCACATTGCTCCCTTCTCCCTCCCCACATTTACTCACCAGATGTGATCTCAATTGTGGCCCATGTAGTTGACAGTCACATAGAGCTAGCTCTTCAAGCACTGTCTGCCTGCCTTTAGAGATGGACCACAGCTCACCCGAGGGCAACATTCCAATGGAAGAGAGTCAGGCAGCACGAGGCTATCAAGGGCTCTGGAGGGCATGGGGATCTCTCCTATTGCCCACAAATATATAGCTTTCATGTCTGCTTTGGTCAGAGACAACCCTGGTTCTACCCTCATATCGATTCTCCTGCACCCATGTTTCCCAGCATCTGGACTAAAAGATAGTGCCCAGAAAAGCAATACTGAAGTCAGCCTCCCCAGAAGGAAGCACTGGGCTAGAGCAGATAGCCCTAGCTCACTGCTTCTCCCAGGAAAGGGGGCAGGGAGTCAGAAGTCTGGGAGTCTGGGGGATGGGCGAAGGGTCTAGATGCTGTTGGTCCTGCAAGATGGTGTTGTCATTCTGTACATGAACTTCAGGGTCCCCTGGCTTATTCACTTGTCAACAGCCATCCTCACATGCCTCACTAGAGTAGGCTTTTTTAAAGGCACAGTCACTCTGGGTTACCCTGGGGCAGGGCCAGACACTCATGCATGTCACAGAGTGTCAGCTATGGTCATCCACTGAGACCTTCCTGTCTGAGTGTCTCTGACTGTAACTCTGCTCTCTCGGCAAAGCCCATCCTCTTCCTCTTTGTAAGTGACATGCTTTTTTATTACCTTAAGAGTTGAGCCCCTGCCAAGGCTGTTCTCCTGGAATCCTCTTCCCTCTGGTGCTGTCACTCACCATTCCCAGTCCTCATCTTCCCACTAAGGAATGCTGCCAGGAGGCCTGCCAGGATCCTTGGCTGAGCCAGGGCCTACAGAGGGGTCTAGGTAGTGGTTCTCAAAGTGTGGACCCCAGACTGCCAGCATCAGTCACCATCATCCAGGAACTTGCAAGAAATGCAAATTCTCAGGCCTTACCAGAAACCACTGAGTTCGAATCTCTGGGGTAGAGCCCAGCAATCTATTCCCACATGCCCTCCATGTGATTCTGATGCATCACAAAGTTAGAGAACCTCTGGGGTAGATTTGCATTTTTCTGCATTGTATTCCACAGAATAGGTACTCCATGGTGGATTCCCTGATGATGTACGTTTGGGCAAATAGCTAAAGAGATATCTTTTTTTAAAGCTTTATTGAGGTATAATTGTGTAAGTTTAAGGTATAAAATGTAACAATTTGATATATGTATATATTGTAAAATGTAAAGAGACTTTTTAATTGTACTCCTTTTAAGCTTTTAATTTACTAAAATGAAATGTGGATCGCCAAGAAGGAATCAGGGTGTCCAGTGCTACCAAATTTGTGGCTATGGCACCCTATTTTCCTGAGAGATGTATAACTATCTCTAGAAATTAATGTTCTGAGGGAACCATCTGGGGGACTCTGAGTTGTGACGGTGTTTCTCTACTGCAGTCTGCCTCAGTCCCCCTGGAGTGAGTCTCAGGCCCCACCTGGACCCAGGAAATCAGAACCTGTGTGGGTGAGACCCAATAAGCTGAGTGTTTAACCAGCTCCCCTGTGAAACCCTGGTCTGGACAGGGCTGGGGACAGCTACCTGCCTTCTCTGCTCTTCTCGGACCCCAGCTGCGGCCCTCAGAGGCCAGCCTGGCACTGCCCCAGAGCAACTGGGATTCCCAGACTATGTTCATCCAGGGCCAAGGACACCTGCAAGAGGTTACAGAAAGCACCTGAGTTCTCATAGCAAGCCACCTTCAGGCTGGGTGACCTTGGGCCAGTCTCTAACATGCTGTCACTGTCAGGGCCACTGTGCAGGTCAAGGCCAGAGGCTTTGTGTCCTGGTGCTTCCCAACAACCCCTGACTGTCTCTTTGTGGTATAATTACAGTGCCTGCCTCAAATGAAAATGACATTGCACCCCACCCGGCCATCCCTCTGGCTCCTGGACCATGAATTGCTAGGAAGGAATCTACTGGGTTTGTTGGCCTGCCCTTTTTAAAAATAATAAACAGGGGCTGTTTTCCAGCTATTAGTCACTTTTCTCCCAAGCCTCCACATTAAATTCTCTTATTCCCTCAGATATTTTGGCTGCAAGAGATGTCAGTTTAATTGGATGCTTGGCTCATGGCTCTTCCTCCTTAATAGGCTTAAAAAGCAGACTTCCCCTCTTTTTCCTCCCACTTCCCTCCCCAAGGCAAAAGTTGCCTCTTTCTCTCCTGTGACCTGAAGGAGGTCACCAAACACTTGGCTTCCCTCTCCACTTCCTTTATAGACAGGTGTGCCTTTCTAGACACAGTGGATCCCTTCACACCTGCACTGCCCCTGGTGGCCAACCAAGTTTTAGTCTCAGATTTGGGTTAAATCATTCCTGTGGGACCTGAGCTGGGCTTGTGACTCTCTAGTCCAGGTTGAGGTCATGGCGGGGAGGGTGCAGAGGGTGTCAGACAGATAGAGTACCTATAGATTCTGGTCTCAGTTCTCTTCCCCTATTCAGGTCACTATGCAAAAGCCAAGTAACCTTTCCTACCTTCAGTTTCCTCTTGTGTCAGATGACAACAATGGTGTGTCCTGGCTCTTTCACAGGCCTACTCTGAGGACTGAAAGATGCTGAACATGTAAATATTTGCAGACAATTTTAACATATGGGACAGAAGTGTCAGACTTGATCTCTGGAAATGTGATGGTAGGCCGTGATGCTGTTTTTGGATGCTCTCTGGACCCTTCACTGGCACTAGACACTGACTTTAGCTGCCCCTGTCATTCCATTCTGCTGGCTGTTTGACCCTGGTCCTCACCCTCCATATTGCCCATGCCTTAGCCTCTCCCCTCTCTTCCTCAGAGCTTTCTGCATGTCATGGAATTGCTATCACGGAAAGTCAGTCATGTTCTCCAGCCTCTGACACCTGGTCTATCCTGCTCTTATCCTGAACTCCTATGGCCTCTGCAACTGGTTATAACCTTCGTTGTTTTGTTGGCAAATGGTCTCATTCAAATTGCCTCACAATTGTAGGTGTTCTACAGTGAAAAAATAAATTCCTTCAGACCAGCAACCAGAACTTAGGTGTCATTGTTTTCCCCGTAACACCTGGCCCAGAGCTGGGGCTCAGTGAAGATGTGATGATTACAGTTTCCTTACACTTCAGCTGAGTCAACTTTGCCCTTTATAAATGTATTATGAAAGTGGAGTGAAGGATGCTCCTCCCTACCATGCACTCAGAGACCTTTCCATCCCACTGAGAGGGTGGGGAGGGGGCAGCCAGAAAAATGAAACTGAGAATAATCACCAGAGTCCTAGTAATACTCAACACGCTGGACGGTTCAGCAGTATTCCAAATGTCTTTACTGAGAAGTGTCTTATCCCCAGGGGTTTCTAGCCGAAGAAGATATCTTGTAAATATCAGATACATTTAATAAGCACCCATAATTCCATCCATATAGATTACTAGTGGCTTTAATACAGGTTTGAGTTATTTCTTAGATATTTTTCCAACAATCCCTTCACACCCAGATAAAGCAAGGCCAAAATTACAGGAAATGATTCTGTGGCTCAGAGAAGCTGATTTAACCCATACAGCACAGGTGGCAAACACAAGGCCCGTGGCCTGAATCTGGCCCTCCACCTTGTTCTATCCAGCCTAGCACCTTGTTTCTACCCGGCAGCAACACCGAGCTCTCGCTTAAGGAGTAATTACATTTATACAGTCCTAAAATTGCATTCGGCCCTTTGAAGGCCACCACAAGGCTGCTGTGGCCCCTGGTGAAAATGAGTCTGACACCCCTGCAGCTGGCCAGGACCCAAGAGCTGACCCCTCACAGAGTCTCTGGTCCCATCATGTGTCCATTAAGCCAATGGCCACAGAAAAACAAACTACAACATCATGTCATAAGTCAGAAAGAAAATCACAAGTTGTGGGCCAAGGCCACAGCCATACCAGCTTAACCTAGATTCTCATCTGGTTTCCATGGCCTCCTCTAGACACCTTCCTCCAAGTTCTAGCAAACTATTTACTTCAATAAATCTATTTCCACCCCACATTCTTAGCAGAAATGACTGACTCTTTTAATCAGAGATTCTGATGTAAGTATTCACTGAAAACATTGACATTCCAGCTAGAGAAGGAACAATGTCAACCCTCTGGTAATATTCAGGTCTATTCCAATGGTGACCTCAAGTTAGCCAATGATACATTACAGGTAGCTGGTGTTTTAAAAGTGCTCCCAAGCAATTCTGATGATCTGTTTAAAAGCCAAAAAATGCAAAAAGTAAGTTTTTAAGACATTAGGCACCAGGCAATGAAAACCTGAATCCCTGAGATATGACAAACAAACAAGGCGAACTCTGGTGGCCCGGCTTATTCCCCGGAGGGGGTGTCTGAGCAATGGTGTAGGGCACAGGAGCCCAGGCAGAGTGAGGAAAGCACTTGGTGAAGGAGACAGAGGTAGCAGTCAGGACAGCAAGGCATCTGGGGTTTGCAAGGAAGAGTACTGAAGCCTCTGCAGAGAAGGGCCCCTGCAGAGAGTGGAGAAAGTGGCCCTCAGGTCTCCTCTGAGACCGCTCAAGTCATCCACTTGAAGAAACTGCCTGAGGCCAGGCAGATTACTACTGAAAAGATAGAGGGACCAGCCTATGGTACTCACACGGGGCCAGAAACAGTTTTTGTGCTCCCAAGCCAGAGAGGAAAACCTCATAATTCATGAATACTCAGAAGAGGTGTGGGTTTTTTTCCCTTCAGTCATGGAAATTAGCCTTAGATTAAAGACTTCTCTGATTCCACCAAACAAAGCTTAAAGCCAGACCTGAAAAGGTTACATTCCCCAAGTAATCTAACTATCCTAGAGCAAAGGTTGGAAATACTAAATATTCCAAAATATCCAGTACCAACAAGGTCTGGCATTCAGTCAAAAATTATCAGGCTTGCCAAAGAAATGGGAAAATATTACCTATGAGGAAGAAAAACCAGTCACTCTGCATTAACCCAGAAAGGACATAGACAATGAAATTAATAGGCAAGCTCATTAAAATTGTTATTGTAACGTGATTCGTATGTCCAAGAAACTAGAGGAAAGATTGATCATGTTAAATAGAGACATAGAAGATATAAAAATGACCCAAACAGAAATTCTAGAGATAAAAACTATATGTGATAAAAGATTAGGTTGAGAGCAGATTAGACATTACAGGAGGAATGGTTAGTGAACTTGACACAGAAAATAAAAAATACCCAAAATAAGACATAAAGACAAAAAAGACAAAAAAGTTTAAATGGAACATCAGTGAGCTGTGAAATAATCACAAGTGGCTTCTTAGTACACATGTAACTGTAGTCTGTGAAGAAAGGGAAACAGAACAATATCTAAAGAAATATTAGAATGATGGTTGAAATTTGCACTCTGATAAAAACCATAAACTTACAGATCCAAAAAGCTCAATAAACCCCAAGGAAAAGAAATAAAAGGGAAAAAAACTGCACCAAGTCACATCACAATCAAATTGCTTAAAACCACTGATAGACAGAAAATCTTAAAAGCATTCAGACGGGGCATGAATACACACCACATACAGAGGAACTGATACAAGAATGACAGCCAAGTTCTTGTAAGAAACGACACGGGCCGGATGACAGGGCAACAACGGCTTTAAAGTACCAAAAGGAAAAAAGAAAGCTGTCAACTTAGAATTCTATTCACAGTGTAAATATCTGCAAAACATAAAGCAGAGTAAAGATTTTTTGACATAACAAAGCTGAAAGTTTCTGTTATCCAGGGGCCCACCCTCTAGAAAATGTTGGAGGGTATCCTCCAGCAGACGAAAATGGCACCAGATGGAAATCTGGATCCATGCCAAGAATGACGTGCTCTGCAAATGGTTACTACGTGGGTAAATGTAAGAGACACCCTTCTCATTGGTTAAACCTCTTGAAGTAGTCATTGACTGTTTAAATAAAAAAATAGCAACAATGTCTTGTGGGATTTATAACATATATAGGAACAAAATACACAAAGGCAAGAGCACAAAGGCTCAAAAGAGAGAAATTAAAGTATATTGGTGTAAATACTTATAATATATGTGAGGCACTGTAATATTAGTTGAGGGTAGATTGCGATAAGTTCAATATATACTCTGAAAATTAAAGAAACCACCATTAGGATGACTAATATTAAAAAAACAAACAGAAAAACAGAAACCAAGTGTAGGCAAGGATGTGGAGAAACTGGAATTTCGTGCACTTGTTGGTGGGAATATAAAATGATACAACCAGTGTGGAAAACAGTATGGTTCTTCCTCAGAAATTAAAAATAGGGTTACCATATGATCCAGCAATTCTACTTCTAGGTGTATATCCAAAAGAGTTGAGAGCAGGGCTTCAAAAAGATATTTGTACACCGCGTTCAGGGTAGCGTTATCCACGATAGCTAAAATGTGGAAGCAGCCCAGTTGTTTATCAATGGGTGAATGAATAAACAAAAGGTAGTACTTACACATAATGGAATATTATTCCATTATTCCTGCCTTTAAACGGGGGGAAATTCTGACATGCTACAACATGGATGAACTCTGAGGACATTATGCAGAGTGAAACAAATCAGTCACAAAAAGACAATACTATAGGATTCTACCTACATGAGGTATTTAGAGTGGTTAAATCTACAGGAGAGAAAGAATGGTGGTTTCTAGGAGCTGGGAGAGGGGGAATGGGGAATTAGTGTACAAAGTATATAACTTAATTTTGAAAACTAAAAAAGTTCTGGAGATGGATGGTAGTGATGGTACAACATGAATGTACTTATTACCACTGAGCTGTACACTTAAAAGTGGTTAAAATAGTAAATTTTGTGTTATGTTTATCTGACTATGATTAAAAAATGAAAGAAAACAATGATAGAACCACAAGGAGAGAAATTAGTTTGATGGTTTGAAAATCACTAAAATAAGCAACCTTGAACTTAAAAGTTAAGAAATCTAGATGTAGCATTTCCCATTCTGTCTTTCCTATCATTTCCTAAATTCCCAAATCAAAGGCTGAGGCAGGGGTGAAAAATACAACACATTAAATATTTGCTTGTCGAATTAACACCATAGTGTGAACTCATTTATCAATCCCATCAGTCCCTTCACTCCCAAAAGGAGGAAGACAGCACCCCTTTCATTTTAATAATGAAATTTAATAATGATGAGAAAGGGGGAAAAAACAAGACCAAGAGGCTATATTCTCAGGGAATACCTGAGTCCTGGAGCCTGGGAAAAGCCTTATCTAGAAGCCCAGGAAGGCTATGTGCGAAAGGGAGAAGCAGGAAACCCCAAGTCCACCGGCCATCCCCTCAGTGACCTGGGCTTCTAAACTTTTATTCCCGAACTCCTGCATCCTCTACATGCCCGGAAGGCCCTGAAACCTTTGCAACCCCCTCCTGCTATTCAGTCTCTGTCACCCTGGCCTTCATTCTATTCCTTGTACACCCCCAAAATTCGTTCCCACCTAAGGACTTTGAACAAGCTGTTTCCCCTCGTTTGAATGGTTTGCTCGTTCACCTCACTCAGTTCTTTACCCAAACGTCACCTTTGCAGAGTGGCCTCTGAAGACTACTCTATCTGCAAAGACCACCACCTCTATCTCATTCTATTCCCTTACCTACTTTAATTTTCTTCAGAAATCTTATCAGTTCCTGACAATAATTCATTTATTTCTTTGTATCTGTCTTCCCCACAAAATGAAAGCTCTATAAATGCAGGGAGCAGCAGGCTCTACTGTAATCCCAGCTCATAGAACTTACCTGACACTGACTGGGTGTTTAAAAAATATTTGCTGAAGACATAAATAAATGAGCATAGGAATGAATGAATGAGTGAATGAATGAATGAATCCATTAACAAAGTTCCTGGGGCAACTATGCAAAGAACAGGACTGAAAAGCACAATGACAGAGCAGCTGGAAGTCAGTCCTGGAGGCCCACTCTCAGTCCCACACAAGGCAGCTCCATCCCAGAAAGCCCCAAAGGCACACCAGTGAAGGGCATTTCCCCACCTGTCTATGCTTGACCCTCCTCTTCTGTGCTACCTCTAAGATGCACCCCCACATGAATGGCCCTCTCTTCCCTGCCATCTCTCAGAAGGAGGCTGAGCACTCCAGAGCCCAGGAAGGCTGGGCTAGCTTTGTCCATGAGGCTAAAGTGTAAACTGGGGCTGCCAGAGTCCTTACAGATAAGGTTCAGATTCATTCCCAAGGCTTACCATCATCCCTGCCCCACCACAATCTGACTCCTGCCTACTCCTCAGGTTCCCTCCTCAAATGCTGCTCCAGTTCTGTTGCCCTCCCCTGTGTCCTCTTACTGCACTGTGCCTGTGCCTCCTGGCCTTGGTACCTACGTTCCTCTCCTCCTTCTCTCCTGACACCTACTTGACAAAGCCCACATGTGGACAACTCCAGTAAGACTTCAATGAGGCTTAGATGTCATTCCCTGCAGGACTTTGATCACCTTCTCCCACCATGTTAAATGTCCTGGTGAAGAAATCATTCATAGCACGTGTAATCTGCCCACAATAGAAAGATAGATGTCAACAGAATGACAAGACCTCAGTGCTTTTCCAGGCCCCTCGGCCTCTTACTATGTATCATGGGATTTCCCCTTCCATGAGTGTCACGGTCCCTTTGCACTTGAGTGTCATGAAATTCCCCCTCCAGAACTGCAACCACCAGGCACAACTCCCTTCTATAGGTGCTTCCTTGGCACCCCTCCTATGGTCTTCACAATACCCATGAAATTGCTGGTGTATTTTCCGACTCCCCCAACAAAGCATACGCTCCTCAAAAGCAAGGATTGTTTCTTACTTGATTGCATTATCAGGGCTTATAACAATAATACCTAGAATGGGGTGACACATTGTACATTCTCAGTAAATGCTTATTTAAGGAATGACCAATTAATGCATAGATGGATACATGGACAGACAGCTCTGCAGAGGAGACTAAGAGTCAGTTTATTTAAGTGGCTGCCCAGCAGGTCCCTGATGTCAGCAAATGACAGAACTCAGGGTTTTTGTGCTGCCAGAGTTGGCCCTAGGCAGGATTGCTGAGCACTTGGAATGTCTCTTCAAAATCCACTTTTCCATTCCCCAAGCATCTTCCCAGATGACTAGGGCCCATATGTCACCTCAGGTTTCTTTGGGCCTAACTTTGACATGCCAACCAGGCCTGCTTTTCTAAATTCAGCCAAGACAGGGGAGCATCAAGCAGTCCTAATCAACATTCACAGCCACAAACAAAACAATAGCCACAACTTGTTGACCAGGCCCTATGCTAAGTGCATTTTCTTTTATTTTTTATCTTATTTTTAAATTATATTTTATGATTATGCTATTACAGTTGTCCTGATTTTTTCTCACTTTGCCCCCCTCCACCCAGCACCTCCCTACTCCTTCAGGCAATCCCCCCACTATTGTTCATATCCATAAGTCATGCATGTAAGTTCTTCGGCTACTCCATTTCCTACACTGTACTTTACATCCCATGGCTATTCTGTAACTACCTATCTGTACTTCTTAATCCTCTCACCTCTTCACCCATTTCCCCACACCCTGCTCCCATCTAGCAACCATCAAAATGCTCTCTGTGTCCATGATTCTGTCTCTGTTCTTGTTTGTTTAGTTTGTTTTTTAGATTCTATTGTTGATAGGTATGTATTTTTTGCCATTGTATTGTTCATAGATTTGATCTTCTTTTACTTAAGTAAGTCCCTTTAACATTTTATATAATAATGGTCTGATGATGATGAACTCCTTTAGTTTTTTTTCTCATCTGGGAAGCTCTTTATCTGCCCTTCAATTCGAAATGATAGCTTTGCTGGGTAGGGCAATCTTGGCTGTAGGTCCCTATTTTTCATGACTTTGAATATTTCTTCCCAATCCCTTCTACCCTGCAAAATTTCTTTTGAGAAATCAGCTGACAGTCTTATGGGAACTCCCCTATAGGTAACTAACTGCTTTTCTCTTGCTGCTTTTAAAAAGTCTCTCTTTATCTTTAACTTTTGGCATTTTAATGATGATGTGTCTTGGAGTGGGCCTGTTTGCATCCATCTTGTTTGGGACTCTCTGTGCTACCAGGACTTGCATGTCTATTTCCTTCACCAAATTAGGGAAGTTCTCTTTCATTATTTTTTCAGCTAGCTTTCCGATTTCTTGCTCTTTCTCTTCTCCTTCTGGCGCCCCTATGATGCAAATATTGGACATTTGAAATTGTCCCAGAGACTGTTTATACTATCCTCATTTTTTTGGATTCCTTTTTCTTCTTGTTCTCATTGGCTTTTTTTTTTTTTTTTTGCCTCCTTATGTTCCAAATCATTGATTTGATTCTCTGCTTCATCCACTCTACTGTTGTTTCCCTGTAAATTGTTCTTTAATTCAATTAGTGTATCCTTCATTTCTGACTTGATCTTTTTTATGCTCCAGAGGTCTTCAATAATTTCCTTGAGCATCCTTATAACCAGTGTTTTGAACTCTGCATCTGATAGATTGTTTATCTCCATTTCATTTAGCACTTTTTTTGGGAGTTTTAATCTTTTCTTTCATTTGGGCCATGTTTCTTTGTCTACTCATTTTGGCAGCCTCCTTGTATTTGTTTGTATGTATTAGGTAGAGTTGCTTTGACTCCGTGTGTTGGTAGTATGTCCTAATGTAGTAGGTGCCCTGTAGGGTCCAGTGACACAGCCTCCCCTATCACACAAGCTGGGTACTCAAGATGTGCCCTTCATGTGGGCTGAGTACACACTTTTCTTGTAGTTGAGCCTTGATTGCTATTGGCAGATGAATGGGAGGGATTTATCTAGGCCAGCCAGCTGTGAGGATTGGCTGTGACCACTTACCACCAACCTCTGCCCTCTGTGAAAGATCAGCTGTGCAGGGGCATGGTGGAGGTGCTCTGACATGGTCTGTAGCTGTCCACCTGGTACACTGGCCCTGGGGTCTCCTGGGTGTTGCAGGCCAAGTTCAGCCTCCACCTGTGTTTTGCCTAGAGCTACCATGCCTGAGCTATAAAGCAATCTGAGATGGCTGCTATTTGTGCTGGGCTTGGAGATTCCCAGGTGAAGCCAAGCTGGGAATCTAGGCTGGCTGCTGCTAGTGCTGGGCCTGTGGCTCACTGTGGCCAGCTGTTGACTGAGAGGATTTAGGAAGTTGTGTGGCATGAGCCAAGACCAGCTACTCATATGGAAAAGCAGCTTCGGTGGGCCTGTAAATTGGGTGGGGTAGAGTCTTTAGGGATCTCCAAGACAAGTCAAACAGTGTTAGCCATGTTGATGGAGTCTCAGATATGGCACCAGATTGATGGCTCTGGGGCTCTATGGGGGTAGGAGGCAGTTTAGAAAAGGGACAATAGCCTATGCTTGCCTTGATGCCAGACACTTCAGTTTCTCCCAGTACGCCACTGATGCCTTTCAAGCTGCTACCCCAATGCCGGAGCTCAGAGGGAGTGAGTCTGAGCAGGTGAGTCCATGTGTGAGCTCTGTAAGAGGAACTGCTTGGGGCTCCAGCATTCTTCCAACAACTCAGTCCCTGCTGGTTTTTACAGCCAGAAGTTGTGGGGACTTATTGTCCTGGCACTGGAAGCCTGGGCTGGGAGAGCCTAGTGTGGGACTGGGCCTCCTCACTCCCAAGATATCCCTCCCAAATTATTATCTACCACCCAGGTGTGGGACCAGCACATTCTTGTCTCTGCCCCTCCTACCAGTCTGGATGGATGTGGTTTCTTTAACTCTGTAGTTGTCAGACTTCCATTCACTTGATTTCTGACGGTTCTGAGTGATGGTTGTTCCATATTTTAGTTGTAATTTTGATGTGGTTGTGCAAAGAGTCAAGCCACATCTGCCTACACTGCCATCTTGACCAGAAGTCCCCCAGCATTTTCATTATTATTTCCTTTGATCTTCATACCACTCTTTTGAAGAAAGAATACTCAATTCCCATTTCATATATAAGAAAAATGAGACTCAGAAAAAAGATAAATAACTAGTTCAATGTCATAGAGTTAAAAATTGGAAGAATGTGGATTTAAGCCCATGGAAGCTACCTTCTATATCTTGACACAGATTCATGTTCCTCCAAGGTCAAGGTTTTGAGGTGTTGGTAGTCAGTAATGACAGATCCTGCCTAAAAAGTTTTCCGAAGTCATCCCTTTTGGATGCCATAGTGTAGCATTCTGGACTATCTCTTAAGTACCTCACTATTTTCACAATTGGGCACAAATATTTGTCTCTCTGAATCATCCCAATAAATTGGTGAAGGCCTTCTCTTACTTAGGCTTATAAAAAGATTTTGAAGAGCAAAGTTTCTAATTGGGCATTTTTCAAATTCTCAGGGATACAAAGAGATCTTCAGCCTTCAAGCCAGGACCATGTGATGAGAAAAGACCCACACTTGGACCCCAAAGCTTTTATTTCTGCTCCCAGCTTTGCTATGTGATCTCACTGTGTATTCTTGAGTCAACCTTGACCCTCTTGGGCCTTGGATTCCCATCTCAGAAAGAGAAGGGACTGGATTCAATACTATGGGTCAAACAGGCATGTCTAAAGGGACCAAGCTGGTGACGTGAACCAGTGGACTGAGTGATTACACATGATGACACCCACCATAGCAGCAGGGGTGGCCAGTGCCTCATGCTATTATCTTCAGATCAGGAGATCATATGTAGAATACCAGCACACTTAGAAAAGGGCCTTCTGACTCATTTTGTCTACACTCCCACCCTGAGAGGCAGGGGGTCCCCTAATCCAACTTATACTGGTGATCTCTAATGAAAGAGCTGATGCGTTTGGAAAAGCTCCAAGAGTCTGGGTGGGCAACCTCTCTCCAAACTACATCTTGCAGCATGAAATGCCAGTCACACTCCAGCATCAATATGGTCACAGGTTCCAGACCCAGCCAGAACTCTTGACATTGAGCCAACCAGGCATCAAACTTGGAGGAAAATGAACTGTAGGATTTCTGTAGGGGACAAGAGACAACCTTGCAAGAAGCAAAAAAGATAGGCTGAATTTAGCGGAGACTGGAAAATAAACATAGCAACCTGGCTCATGGGACCATAAGGACTAAGAGCCTGGCTTTGGCCCTAAAGCCAACTCTTTGACCTTGACAAGGTATCTCTCCTCAGAGCTTCCCTCTCCAAGATACTCTTGCCCATTGCTTCACCCAACTCCTCCTCATCATTCAGGATTTAGGGCCTGGAAGTGAATTTTAAGATGTGCTAAGTCACCCTAGGCTACTTGAAGGAAATCAACAGAGCAATATCTGACATAATTGATTATTTATTACCTAAAATTGGACAGAATGGAGTACTGCAAAATAATATACTGCAGGGAATGGATCTGCTGAGGCAGCAAATGGAAATAAAACTGTTGCTATTAAACATTTTCCCAAGACTAGTAACTTCTGAGGCCCTCTTTACTCAAATACTGGCTCTTATCTCTACAGCATTTAAGGGGACTGAGGTTGTGCACTTCCCTGATCCTGATGCATAAAATGACATAGAAGAGGCAAGTTTTCCATGGAAAGAGACAATAATATGTACTCTATCACAGAGTATAATTCACTGAAAACTACAATGGGAAGAGTAGAATTACCAGCTGAACACTCAAAAGGTACTTCAATGAGCCATGCAGTTCTGTCCCCTGGCTCAGGTAAATTGCAATTAACCAGCCCAAAGAGCCTAAGGGACTTACTGGGGTCCCCCAGCCAGCTACTCAACTTAAATATAAAGCCCCTGTGCAAGCCAAGATGTAAAGGAAATTAAACAGGAGTAATTGTTCAACAGCATATACTGTACTTGGTTTAGGAGTCAGAGCTCTGCGAAGAGGCTTCCAGAATCCCCAAGAGCAAGCCCATTGTGTAATGAGGGACAGAGGAAGACACAGGGCATGAAAGCCCTTATCAGAAATTTCACTCATTGGTATCACTCACTGGGGCATTGAATAGTATCACTCAAGGAGCTACCAGGACACCTCCTTGAGAACTCAGCCACTTCTCCAGGTATACTCTCTATCATATTTGTCAGTGCAGAGCAACTGAGAACCTCAAGTTCTTGATTATTGGTTTTACAGTGCTCTCAGGGTCAAAAACAGCCCTGCAGGGGTGGGGAATGTGTCCCATAGTAAGCAAGTTTCAGAGCCCGGACTATATCACCCAGGTCTCCTGAACCCCATGAATTTATTCTAAATTTATTTAATACCCAAGCACCTCCACAAAGACCGGATGAGGTGGAGATTGCTAGTCCCTGATGTTAACTGAAAGTGACCATCAGCTGTAGAAAAACCACCCTGCATTACTCCTCTTAGCAAGCAATTGATACCCGTAACTCATTCATTCATTCATTCATTCATTCAACCAACATCTACTGAGTTCTCTGGAGTCCAGGCATCATGCTGCAGAGCAGACAATGGACTGCCAGGGAGCAAGAGCAGAAGCTGGAAAGTCACCTGCAGTGGCCCAGACAAGAGATAATGAATGTCTTATCTAAGGCAGTGGGGATAAGGAAAAGGAACAGAAAGCAAATGATGTTAGGAAAGTAGAATTCACAAGATTTTGATTGGTGTAGGAGGGGTAAGAGTAAGGGAGTATGACTCCTGATTTCTGACTAGAGTGAAGGAGAGAACAGCAGTGCCCTTCATGGAGACAGGCACGTAACAGGAGGAGCAGATGGATGATAAGGAATTCACTTTGGGTCAAGTTGAATTTAAAGTGCCTGCAGAATACTGAAGAGCAGAAATCCAGCCAGAAGTGCAAGTGTGGATGTCAGAAGTCGTGGAAGAGGATTAGATAGATCATTAAGAGGAAGAAAGATCTACATGAAAGTTCGAAAGAAAACAGTCACCAGAGATGTGGGAAGGGCAAAAGAAAGTAGAACTTAGGGTCCCAAAGAATGGAGGTTTTCAAAAAAAAAATACAATGACCAACAGTGACTAATACCTTTGGCTGGTCAGGTGAGATGATAATCGAGTGAAGTGAGTAAAAAGGGGTTCTCCAAGGCTAGTGACAAGAGCATGTCAGAGGAGGGCAATTACAGGAATGACCATAGAATCACCCCTCCACCAGCTCCCCAATGTGGAGCTAGGCTGCTGCACCAGGCATGGTACCCAAAGGAATACAACATCTTGGCTTGGTCCTGTATCCTGGAAAATAACTCAGGTCCCAGCACTTTAAAAAGGATAGTCCAGCATGCTCACTAGGGGAGAAAAAGAAGCATGGCTTTAACAAGTTTGAAATTCAAATCTTCCCTTTCTTTTTCCTTTACCCCTGTATACATTTGGAACAAGCTAGACCCCTAACACCTGGATAAGGTTATGCATCAATGCCTGATCAAACAGGTATTGAAGGAGTGGTTGTTGGGGATTGAATTCTCTTCAACATCCAGGCCCACAGAGTCCCAGAGCCAAGAATCTGGAGCTGCCTGACCTTGGCAACTGAACAGTAAGCTCTTCACAGTCTCTCCTGCCTGAAAAAGAGAGTCATTGTTTGTAAAAGCACAGAAGCCCATGCCTGGGAAAGTGGGAAAGAAAGAAGGAGACTGAGCCAGCAGGTGGATAGCAAGAGTAAAGGCAAAGGTTTCTGGAGGTAGATTCTTTTTTCCCCAGCTAAATAATGTATTTGCCTGCAACTTAGGTACTTTCTTTAAGCTAGGCCCCTAGATGAGGTCAGCTCCCCAACAAGCCAAAGTCCAGATTGATGGCACCTTCCTGCTTTGCCCCAAACCTCCATTTTCTCTGTGATGGCCATTTGCCACCAAGGGAGAAAACATCTCCCATCTTCAACAACACAAATTTAGCTCATGTGGGCATGTCTGGATGGGGAAGCCACATGGAGGATGGGAATGAGCTTATTTCCAATCCCACTGATAATTCATTGAGGGGAAATAGGCACAAAGTTGCACTGGGAGGTGCCTGGGATAGTAAGGGATTGACAGAAAATGGTAAGACTTGCACATACTTCCTCCTTGTTCAAATGTGCTCATGCCCACTGACTCCATTTATTTCAGGGCACTCCCCCCACCCCCCGCCCATCAAGCGGGATAGAATAAGATCATATCATCCAATTTTCATATGGGTAACTGAGAGTCATAGAGGGGAAGTGGCAACAGAGTCAGGATCCTGGGTTCTGCCTCTTGGTTCCCTAGTCTTCCTAAGCTCCATAGGGATCAGCTGAGGAACTGGAGTGAATAACCAAGGAAAGTTGAGGCAGCTCTTCCTTGAGGCTCAGGATAGAGGCCAACTGTATTGACCAAATCATATGGAGTCCAGAGGTGGGAAAATGAACCTAACAAGCTCTGAGACTCTGGTTGCTAATGCTGAAGCAGAGCTGGAAGAAGAAGGGGAGGTGGGTATAGGTTTGAAGAGCTTCCGTTAAGCCTCTAAGAAAAGCCACCAGCTCTGGCCTTGTGGACAAAGACCTGGCAACCTACAGCACTGGCACCCAAGACATGGGTTTGGTGTCCTTCACTTCCTGGAATATAGAGCATTTTATTTTTATCTTATAAACAGGAGATTGGATAGCAGTGCTGAACCAAGACAAGTGTGAACAAAGGAGGCTCAGGCAATGCTGGGGGCAGAGCACTGGGCTCAGCACAGGAGCCTGGGGCCCTGAGTGCCTGTGGTTAGCAGCCAGAGCCCCAGGGCTGCTCAGCTGCCTGTCTGAGCACATCGCCCACTACGTCCCCCACTCAGATCAGGCAATGAAGATGTATCAGGCCAAGTGGGAAATATATACACCAGCTGATCCAAACACCAAACTCCCCTGCCTCAAGTGAGGGTTTTCGGGGCAGACTCCACAGTCTCTCTCCCACCTCTTGCCACTGCCAAAGGGCAGGGAATTCCTGCTTCCCAGCAAATCCCTGACTCCCAGCCCCTTCTGAGACTTAATGGTGTGCCTGTTCAAGAGGGAACTAAACTTATACTGCTGTTTATTCAAAATCTCTTCTTACCCAGAATGCACTGACTATAACCATTCTCTCTGCAGTTTTGGCTTTGTCCCTCAGCAGTGAGTGTCTAACTGGAAAAGTTAACTATTGCTTTGCTTTGGGTTAAGGGGATGGTGGCTATGACCATAAACATTTCCTCTTGCAGTGGGATCCTATGTGACTGATAGATATACTTCGAAGCAGTGTATTAGAAAGAAAGCAATAAATAGATATTCATTTAAACACTAGCATTCAGAGGACATTTCCATATGGAAAGGTACATGCAATGTCACTCATCAAACAAATGGTTTTTAACCTCTAATACAGGGGTGTCAAACTCACTTTCACCGGAGGCCATATCAGACTCACAGTTGCCTTCAAAGGGCTGAATGTAGAGCTCCTTCCCCCTAGTTAGGGAGTAGTTACATTTATATAGCCCTAAAATTACATTTGGCTCTTTGAAGGCAAATGTGAGGCTGATGTGGCCCCCGGTGAAAGTGAGTTTGACACCCCTGCTGTAACAGGTACCAGGCCCTGTGGATAGGTGCTGGGAGTCAATGGTGAACCACACAGAGAGAGCTTCTGCTCTTACAAAGTTTATAGTAGACTTATAGATAAGAAAACCAGGAAATAAAATACAGCATGATATGTGCAGAGACAGAAGATGCACAGGTGCTACAGGATCACATAGGAGGGAGAACTAAGGCAGCCTGGGATAAGGGGGTGATGTCAGGGACGCCTTCCTGGAAGAGGTGACATGTAAGCTGATACCTGAAAGAAGGGTAGGAGATGAAGGGAGGTGAGCAGCTGAGTATAGCTGGAGTGAAAGGGAAGGGCTTACAGGAAATGAAGGTGGAACAGGGCTCAGGGGCACAATAGAACAGAGCCTTATATGCCATGGTAAGTAGGGGGCTCTTTCTCCTAGAGAGAATGGGAAAGCCACAGAAGGGCCTAAGTAGAGGATTCATACCACCTTTATGCTGCCATGGGAATCAATCAAAGTAAGAAGAGGGAGGATATTTGGGGAGCATCCAGGAGATTGCTGCAGAGATCTAGAGAAGAGATGGGAGGACAGGAACTAGGACAACAAAAGTCAGATCCCAAATAAAAGGATCAGTTCAGGACAAAGAGGCAAACCCTGGAGATGTATAATCATCAGGACTCACTGTGGAGAAAGGGGAGAGGAGAGTTGAGGCTTGTGGCCTTGGAGACATAATACTAAGCAAGGTGAGGATCAAAGGAGAAAAGCAGACTGATGGGAAGAGATGATATTCCAGAAGGGTACCTGAAGAGTTAGCAGAACCTGTGAGACATCTCAGTGGGGATGTCCTAAAGGCAGTCAGATATACATGTCCAAGCTCAGAAGAGGTCTGAGGATTAGAAAGAGATTCTAACAAGAGGAAGGTGGCATAATATATGTCTGATATACAGGCTTACTTCCTTTATTCATTCAATAAATATTCATCAATTTCCTACTGTACACCTGGAGGCAGAATTGAACTAATGCACATTAATAGAGAACATTCCTTAATTGGGATCCTATCTACACCTCTGATGGGCTGTAATCATTTGCGTGGGCGTCTCTGGCTGATGCTCCTTAGAGAGCTGCTGTCATCACTGCTCGTCAGGGAGAGATGAAGCCCTTAAAATTGGGAATTTTAAGGGCTGTGGGAATTGCAGTCTCTCATTTTCTAGCAGACCCAGCCCTGAAGGCCACCAATTTGTTTTACTTCTGCTAACAAGAGACTGTCTTACACAATAGAGCTACAAATGGGACCCTAGTTGATGAATTTGTGAACAGCCATTCCCTTTATAGTGGCATTAGCCCAATTATGGTCTTAGCTGTACCAACTCCAGGCCAGGTCTCATACAGAGGGGAGAGGGAGTTTAACTAGGTAATTAAATATCTATTTGCCATGTGAGTCTGGGCAATATCTCTGTCCTTGTTCTCCCCTTCCCCCATCTCTGAGTTTCCCTCAGTGGGGACATGGGCAATGACCACCAGTCAATCTAGGAATCAACAAATAGGAATTGTGTCCTTTCCAGGACAAAGCTTGTGAAGGGCACAGAGAAAACTGAGACCTTGGCTTCTCCCTCAGGGGGTCTGTAATCTAGCATGATTTACTCTCCAGTCCCCCATTTCTCTCACCTTGGTCTCTCACATTGGTAGGGACTTGATGAGGTTGCAGTTTCATTCTCCAGATGTTGAGTTCTAGACCCCAGAGCCAAATGTGAGCTTGGAGAGGGACACGCCAGCCTGTGGGTCACAGAAAACCCTATTCTTCCTATAACTGATGTACTTCACATGGGAACGAGTGGTCCCCTGGGCTGGGGCTGCTGAAGAGCCCTGTCTTCAGCTGTCTTTTTGGCTCTGGCTGGCTGACCTGAGAATGACTGAATCAATGATTCAATGACCTAACTCAAAGAGACCTCCCCTGGCTCTTCTGCTACAGCCTCTGCTGCTACTAAGTCAACAACATCACCAGTCAAGACCCCTTATTCATGTGCTTTCACTTTGGGGCACCACTGGATAAACCCAGATTACAAATAATAGCTAATCTTTGTTGAGCATTTACCATGTGAGAGTAGTGTACTTTACATGAAGTATCTCAATTTATCCTGACAATAACTCTATGGGATATTGTGCTATTACACATTCTAGATGATGACACCAAGGCATGGATGACTGCAGTGACTTGTGTGAGCTAGTAAGAAGCAGAGCTGAGATCTGAATCCAGACATACTAATTGCAGAGGCTGTGCCCTTTACCTCCACACAAAACTACCTCAGACTGAGAAATCTGTGGCCTGCATGGTTTAGTTGTTTGGAATTTGTTATGCTACTTACCCTCCAAAATAGCCCTTCAATAAGCTAGTAATGTGCTCCCAATTCTACCACTGAAATAATTCCCCTGGCAGTGGCAAAGCAAACCCCCGGGGAGGCTGAGGAGATTGAACACATGGGCCTGTTACAGACTGGCAGGCTCCAGTCAGCCATGGGCCATTTGCCTTGCATGGAAGTTAATCAGTTTCTTCCCAACTCTTTCCATGAGTGGAAGCTGGTGGGGTGGGGGTTAGGGACAAAGGTTAGGACCAGCTTGAGGTTGGGGATATGTAAAAAGTGGGGAAAGAGGCCCAAATCAACAGTGGAATACATTCCAACTCTGAAAGCACTCCAGCCCTGCCACTTACAAGTGCTATAATCATGGTCAATTTAATCAACCACTGCAAATTTCCATTTCTTCAACTGCAAAATAAGAATATTAAGAGATGCTTTATAATCTTGTGGTATAAATTAAATAAGGTAATGCTTACAAAGCACTTAACACCGTGCCCCACACACAATGAGGACAGTAAAATAGTAGCTCTTATATCATCAATGCTACCGCTCAAGAAGTCCTGACAAATGTGCTGAGAAACCAGTGGGCAAGGTGGTCAGCTAAGTGAGCAGCAAGAAAAGGACTTGAAGGGACAGACTGCCTTCATTGACTATGTAACTATTCCAAGGCCTGCTATGTGTTCATTCAGTCTTTCATCAGCCATTTTCTACTCTGACCCATTATGTGTGGACACTGGATGATGTTGGGGGTTGAATTAAGTCTCTCCAAAAGATGTGTTGCCTAACCCCTGTTACCCATAGATATGACTTCATTTGGAAATAGGGGCTTTGCAGATATAATCAAGTTAAGATGAAGTCATACTGGATAGGGTGGCTTCTAATCCAATATGACTTGTGTCCCTTTAGGAAGAAGAGATGCAGATACACACACATAGGGGAGATACAGACACACACGAAGACAGAAACAGAGATTGGAGTAATATGTCTACAAGGCAAAGAATGACAAACATAGCTGGCAATCACTAAAAGCTAGAAAAGAAGAAAGGAACAAATTTTTCCTAAGAACCTCCAGGAGGAGCCAACCCTGCTGACACCTGGATTTCAGACTTTGGGCTTTCAGAACTGTGAGAGAATACATTTCTGTTGTTTTGAGTCATTCGGTCTGTGGCACTTTGTTACAGCAGCCCTCAATAAAGAATACTGGTAATTAAACTATAGAGATAATTTTTTTAAAGTTCCTAAGCTGAAGCATCTGCTATTCATTCATCTCAAGAAAGAAGCTGGATGAGAGTTCAGGCTTAATATGGATGGCCTTGAGTCTAGTTTCCAAAGAGGTATACTTTGTCAGAAAAGAGTTTTCCCTGGCCCACCAGCTTGGACCCAAAGCATGGGGAAAATTTAGATGAGTAGGTGGCATAGAATGAGGATTGTCCCAGCCAGAAATTATACCAGATCCCTGCCACCCATAGAACATAGTACTGAGGACAGTGAAAGTGAGGGAAGGCAGGGCAGTGGTGGAGGCAGGAAAATAAGACCTGGAAAAAGAAAGGTGGAACTGATGTCCTGTTCTTGGTTTCTTCTAGAGCCACCATTCCTTATTTCTCCTGTTAATTCCTCCACTCTTTCTCTTCATATTTTAAGTTTCTACTCTGGTCCTTATGATGCCTTCACAGCCTAGCAAACTGGAAAAAAAGCCCAGGAGTCTTGGTGGCTAGAAAACCAGAACCTGAGTCCCAGTTCTATCATTTACTAGCTGTGGGATCGAGGGCAAGTAACACTAACTTTCTGTGCTTTGGTTTCTTTATCTGTGCAGTAGGGATATATAGTAGCTCATAGTGTTAAGTATCTATGCATGGTGTACATTATGTAACATGTATATGTGTACAATGTATGATAGCATGCATTAATCATGATGATGTATGCCAAAGCATTTTAAGTGTCATATGAAAAGGAGAGAGACCTCATCATGCACAATCCTAGACTTCATATAGAGAAATGCTGGTTTTAGCATTTCTTATATTATATATCTGGATATGTTAGAAAATTAGCACAAAAATGAAAAAATAAATCAGATGCTACATTTAAGGGAAGTAGAAATGGCATTGACCTAAGTGTGAACAAGGCCTCAAGACTGAAGAGGTCTGTGATATTGAGCAAGTTTTTCCATCACATAGTTTAAAAATGAGTTGAGTTTTCATCTGGCCCTAAGACTTTATGACTTTATGAAAATGTGCACATTGAGCTGTTTACTCTTACAAAAATACATTTTAAAAAGAAATTTTTACCTGTGGGCCACCCATTACAAACCTGGGGAAAGCTGTGATGCTTGAGGGAATTCTAATAACAAATGAAATGGAAAAGCCATTCGATATGTGAAATATCCCATCCACTGAATAACACTGGAGAGACAAATCTCAAATACTCCTCTCTGGCTATTCCTATTACAGGGCTACTACCATAATACCATAGAAAGGGGTTGAAATGACTTGGAACAAAAACTAGTAAAGAAAGTGACACAGCCTTAATACAGCCCAAAAATGCAAAGGCAACTGGCCAACTTTTATCTCCTTTTAGAATAACATAAGCAGGCATGACTCGGATTGAAATAGAAGAGACTGAGCTCAGATATAAGGAAGAACTTCCTGACTACTGAGATGCATAAGGAGTTTGGGGAAACTGCCTCATCTGAAGCTTTTTACCCAAAGTCAACTGCATGTCCTGGTTAAGTAAGTGTGCTGGGCAGCAGAAACTCAGACGGAGGTCTCTTCTTGCCTGTGCTCTCTCTATGCACCCACCAAGTCAGCTCACAGCAAAACAACAATGTCTGCTTTTTACATAACAACACCATTCCATTTCCAGTTACCTCAGTATTTCACAGATAGTCACATTGCCCATTTTTTTCCCTGCTCACACACTAGACTCCAAGGTGCAAGTGATGTTTTTACAGATTTTTGCATGTTCCAAACTGGTATATGATAATCACTTCACAGCGAAGTTAGCAAAGAGGAGGAGATGAAACCCACTCCCGAATTGGAGATGGGAGTGCTGTGTTTCACCCTGTTGACAGCCAAAAGCCAATTTAGGACTCTCCAAAAAGCCAAATTTTCCAAGGGGGAAAAAATGTGAGTATCTTTTTAATTCTTCTGAGCTCACTTAGGGACTGAAATTGGTGTTTGCTGAGGGAGAAAAAATTTGATGTGGACTATGGTTTATGGATCATTTCCACGGAGAAATGAGGAAGTGGGAGAATTCACCCAGTTTGCACTTTTTCAGCAAGACTTCTGAAAGCTAGCAGGATAATAATCATAAACAGTAACTGAGCACTCACCACCTTCTAAACCCTTTGCGTGAATTAATTCATTTAATCATCACAACTTTATGAAGCCCCAAGAGGTTGGGTCATGTTCAACATAACAACACATCTAAGTTCAGAGCTGGATTTTAAACCAGGCAGGCTGGCACCAGAGGCTACATGGTTAGTCAGTCCCCATGCTCTTCAGAAGACATCCTCAGAGAAGCAGGCCTGGGTCCTGCCACCTCTTGCCCTCTTCCTCCTCAATTCCTTGACCCTTTAGCTGAAAGGAACTTTCTGAGGAGAAGCATCCATTAGCTAAAACCACCAGTATCCACCATGCCAGAAGTCAGCTCAGTTCGCCTCATGACTCATGGAGCAGCACTCACTTGTACCCCTAATCTCCCTGTCCTAGTGCAGGATTTTTTTCAACCCATAACTCCTCTCTCCCTAGGTCAGTAAGGTAATAGAACATTCAAAAACAGTCTCCAAATGACTCCTCTGCTAAAACTGTCCTATCACCCCTGGGGCTCTCTTTTGAGGTGCTAAAACCCCAGTCAGGGAGTCATCACCAACAACAATGCATCAGACTTTCTCCAAGAATTGGCAAAGCAAGCAGCAGCTCACAAAAGTCTATTATCCCCACCCCATGGTTCATAATTGGGCATTGTGATTAATCCATTTATCTGCCATTCAGAAGAACACCACATAGTAAGAGTCAGTAATTACCAAGTATTGAATAGGCACATGAATAACCAAAATGTACCCATGCTTTGAGTTGCTGCAGCACCTTGATTCCAAGAATATTTACTCACTTTGAATTTTAAAGATACACAGTAATGTAAGTATCACAGAGGGGTGCAAGATAGGAAGCCCAATTTTCAGAAAGCTATGAGTGGCTAAAACCCAAAGGCTCGTGAGTTTGTTCATAATTCTGTGAATCAATTCATTTATTAACATAATAAATGTTAATGAATATCTGTGTGTCAGGCACAGTGTTAAGAACAGGGCATTTTTTTTAAAGTTCATTATCGAACTGGAGAAATAGACATATAAGAAGCCAGATATCTTTAACAGGAAAAGTGAGAGGCAGATGTGAAGAACAAGAACGAGAAGGAACACTCACTCTTCATGGGGGTGGAGAATAAATGGCAGATGTAGAAAGGCTGCCCAGATGGAGTGATCTTTGATTTGGGGCCTGCAGGTTGAGGAAGATTTTTTTCCAGAAGGAAGTGGGGGAGAGCAGCCCAGGCAGAAGGCCCGGTATACACAAAGGCATTCAGGCATGATGTCAGTGGCCACCCTATACAGAGAACTGCATGGGGCAAGTATTGAAGGGCCTTTACACTATGCTAAGAAAACTTGGTTCTATCTTGTATCCTATACACAATAGGGCAATATGGTAAACTTTTAAAGAGATGTCTGATCATGAGCAGATTTGTGCTTCTGAAAGTCCATTGAGCAGTGAGAATGAGGCTGGATTAGGGAAAAGGACCAACAGTTGAGAGGCTACTTACTGCCTTGGTGAGGACAGAGGTGAGAATGACCTGCCTCAGGCACTGAGAGTGGACTAAAAAGGAGGGTTAGACTGGAAGTTTTGCAGACATTTCAGGAGGCCATATCAGAAGGCTTCTGGTGATGTGCACGGAGCAGGGGAGAAGAAGAAGCTGATAAAAGTGGGTTTGGCTGGGTGAAGATGCCCTCAGCAGAGGAGGAAAAGTATACTTGAGGGGCTGGAGAAAGCAGAATGGAACTAACATTGCTGTGTGTTTACCATGTGCCAGGGTCCCCACATTTCCTTGCATCTGTAAGGAAAATCAGCTCAAGTTAAAGGAACTGAGGCCAAAGTGGTCAAAGAATGTACTCAGGGCCACCCAGTGCCAACTGTGCCCCAGCTCCAGACTTTACTTGGTGAGAAAGGTTTGGCTCACAATATAAGTAGTTTTATTCTTCATTTTCTCCTTCTTGCCCAACAATTAGAACATCTTTCCCTATCTGTATTTCCCATCTTCCTTGCCTACTTCCACATTCATCTCTCACTTCTGAAGTAACCTCTTCCTGGCTGGCTCCTCATCTACTTCCATTCATACATGGCATCTTTTTGGAAGTACGAATGTAGGGCAAAGGGCAAAAGATCAGAAGTGAGATCAAGCTGTGTTTCACAGCTGACTTTGCCAGCCAGGTGACTTTCAGAAATTGCTGGACCTCTCAACCTTAGTGTCCTCAACTATAGAGTGGGGACAAAAAAAAATGAATACTGACCTTTTCTTATCTCACAGGATTATTATGAGAATGAAAGGAGATTAAAGTGCTTGCAAACAATACCAACAAAAAGCAGGAAAAGATGTTACAGGATTATCTGGATGATCCAGCACCACTGTCCACCAGGCTGTGAGTCCCTGGAAGTCAAGAACCCTGGCAGTCTTCAACTTTAGCTCTAGGGCACCTAATTATTCCTAATACAGAGTCAGTGTTTGATAAAGACATGTTCATTTAAGAACAAAGACCACTGCCACAATCAGTGTGGCACACACACACAACCACAGAGGCATGTCTGTTTGCCTCCTTCTTTCCCACCATACATGCAGGCAAAACCACATTCCCCAGTTTCAAAAGTACTGCTCTAGCCCTGGCTTATTCCAAAACAGCCAGTTGCTGGAGAAAAACCAAGTGATTGTCAGGCTGCCTGGATGGCTTCATTGGGCACATTTGAACACTGGGTAGGTCTGAATTCCTCCCCTTCTCAGGGAAGTTGCTAAGAACTGAACCCCCAGACTCACTCCCCTGTAAGGAGCCACCATGGGTCTGCCCCATTCACCGCCGCTGTATAGAGATGTGGGTTCACCCCACCCCTTGCAGGAGCTCAGAGCCTCTACTGTTATTTTCATTGATGCCTTGAGCAGGGTTGGCATGTGCAACTGCTCAGAAGGGGGAGCGCGGAGCCGCAGGGGAAGCAAGTAAAAATAGCCTGGTGCGTGTGGCTCTGCTTGCTCCGGACGCTTTTAATCCTGGACGAGGTGGGGAGCTCAGCAGCCAGGGCTGCACACTGAGGAACCCAGCAGGGGGCTGTGCCCAGACCCCTCGCAACAGCCAGGGTGCAGGGGCTAGACCCTAGAAAACTTTTTTTCCAGGAACTGAGAGGGGCAGGAGTGGGGAGTAGTGAGTGGGGGTGGGCTGTTTCTTACTCCCTAACCCAACAACCTAGCTGCAGGGACTGCTGCGTGCCTAGTCCAACATTTCACAGAAGTGCAGCCTTGACTGAGAGCTATTTTTAGAAACCTCTTTCTCGGGTGGGCGATCAGGGGAGGAAGGCAGAGCCTGTTGGTAAGGCTAGCTCTCTGCTGTGAAGCTGAGAGCCTTGCACTGCACATCATTCAGGATATCTGCTCGCAGGTGGGGGTGGGGGTGGGGGTGGGGAAGAACAAGTGTCCAGGGAGACCCGCAGGCTTGCTGACTGTGCCCTAACTCAAGGAGAAGGCATTAGCTACTGAATATCCTACTGTTTTCAAGCCCTAGAGGGTGTTTGTTTCAAAATCGACAGTTGCCAGATGCATGCTGCTTCTAGTCTCTCCGGGAATGGGGCTTTAAAAAGCTTTGCTGCCTACGCTGTGGGGGTAGGGGTTAGCTGCAGTTCATACTTCACAGGAAGAAGAACGGGGAAGGGTCTCTGCACCTTTTTACATTCCAGAAAGACAGAGACATTCCCCGCACCACACCTCCATCCTTGCCCCACGCTGCATATGGGTGACCATATGTGAAATATATGGCAGGCTCACCAGACACCTAGCTATTAATAGAGCTCGAGAGTTTGCTCCCTGCCTTTCTCCTGCCACTGGGTAAGGGATGATCTTCACACATTTACCCCACTCACACACATCCCCCGCCCCCGGCACACCATCTCTCCAGGAAGGTAAGGGGACCACCCACGCTGATCCCCTTCGTGACCACAGGTGCCCAGAACCTAAGAATCCGTCCAGTTGTAGTGAAAGAGGGTCAGTGCGAGCCCAGAGAACACAACCATAAGTACTGGGACGCAAAACCCAGCAGGGCTCTTTGCAGCTCAGGGCCAACTCGGAGTAGAGAAAGGGCAGCTATTGGGCTGCCAAAGACGCGGGGGGGGGGAGTGCAATGTGAGGAGCTAGAGCGACATTCAAAAGCTGCTGCGGGACGAGTGGCTGCAGATTCATTTGTCGCTGCAGCCCGCGGTGCGCAGCCACCACAGCCTGCGCGGACTGGGCTGCCGCAGGAGCGGGCGCTGTCCCTGGTTCTGAAGTCTGCCGTGGCCGGCACCCCCTCCCTGGGCTTAGAGCCCCCGAGACGCCTCTGACATTCGCCGGTGGCAGGCCTCGCGCGCCGGAATCTGGGCCAGAGGGTCTGTTGAAGGTGCCCGAGTCCCACCACCACCGGCTCGCCGCTGCCCGGCACGGCCGGGAGCTGTCCGCGGTGCTGCTTCAAGGGTGAATCTGGGGCGGGAAAGGAGACAGTCAGGGCACTGCAGGGGGCAGACCTGGCCCCTCGAGCGCCCATCCCCGCTCTGCGCGAGGTCGGCGCTCTGAAGCCCAACGGAGCAGGGCAGGGGGCGGGGAGAGCGGCTGCCCAGGATTGAGGACTTGGGGGAAAGAGAAGCAAGCAACAGCGGGCGGTAGGAGAGGGAGATGGGGTGAGAGCTACTCTTTTGCATTTTCCAAGGAGGGGACCTGAGAAGTGCACCGTCGCCCCCACCCCAGCACACACACGCACACGGCCGGCAGAAGCAAGCGAGATGGAGCTGGGGAAAGTTTGGCTCTAGGTGTTGAGTGGCGGCGGCGGCGCGGCGGTCGGCGGTCGGTGGGCAGCCGGGGTCGCCGAGCGCCCGGAGCCCCGCGCCTCCTTACCTCGGTGTTCTCGGCAGCGTTCTCCGCCATTTTCCTCCTTAGGAGCAGGCAGCGGGAGGAGTGTTTCATGCCCATAAGAGCCAGCAAGGGTTTGGTGGTGCAAAGATAGTAGAGAAAGAGAGCTGGTGTAGCTTTAAAAGAGAGAGAGAAAGAGAGAATGGGAGAAAGGAAAAAAATAAAAAACCCTCAACCCAGCCCCTCTGCCGGAGCGTCAGCCGATACAATCAACCACGGTTTAGTCTTTCTTGCAGTCTCCACTTTGTTTTATTTTCTTCCCTTCTCTTCTGCTTCGGATTCCTTCACACAGTTTCAAGTTCTTCTCGCGCGCCCGACCCCCTCCCCACCCCTCTCCACCCGCGCTGCGGGCTCAGTAGGAGGGAGGCAGCCCGGAAGGCTCCGCGGTGGCGGCGTCTCTCCCCCGGCTGCTCGCAAAGTCCGGCCGGCCCAAGGCTGCCGCCAACTCCTCTCAACTTCTGCGGATCCGCCGGGGCGAAGCAACACGCTTCCTGCGCGTCTCTCCTAGGGGCTGAGCCGGGTGAGTGGGGGCGGGGTAAGAGGTTCGGTGGAGCGGGCAGCGGCCGGGCGCAGACCTGGGGCTCGCGGCGCCCGCGCGCCGGCCCCCTCTGCAGGGCTGCCGGGGTCTCTCCTTCGCCTCCACTCCCCCGCGCAGCGGACTACTTGCGCGGGGGCAAGGGTTGCGCGGACGCTGCAGGGCCACTCTGGAGGCTTGGAAAAAGCAGGCGCCGGAGCTGGACTCCGGCAGGTTCTTAGAACTGGGTGTGTGTTCTCCTACCGAGGACAAGCTCTGGGCAAGATTGGGCCACAATTACCTCGCCCCCACCCACCCTGCCCCCAACTTTCCCGCTCCTCTGTCGATTGCTGGATCCTGCCTTAGCGAAGGGTTTGGGGAGCGAAGGGCTAGGTGTCTGGATGAGGGAGGGTCCTTAACTCCTTCAACTCTAGGACTAGGTATGGTATCATGATCGCTCCTTTTCTCCCATTCTCCCAGTCCAGGGCACTTTGAGCTCCAAGCCTCTCTGGGACTGAGAGGGTGGGGCGAAGGTTCAGCCAGAGGTGGCTTGGGAACGAGGGTGGGAGAAAGTCAAATGGAAGAGCCTGCGGTCCAGCTTTCCCTACTCTAGTTTTCCCTGGTAGCCGCTCTGTCCCCCAACCCAAATCCTCTTCTTTCTCTTCACCCCTCCCCCTTCGTCACCAGATTTTGAAGTCCCTTTTATGGAGAGACGGAGGATGTCACATACCCATTAGGATTCTCTCGATCCTTTTTTTAAGGAGTTTGGGCGGCAGCAGGGGGTGTGAATTTTTATACAATGCATTCCTGTCTTCACTTTGAGAGTTTTTTCTCCCCCTGTCTTACCGGCCATCTGTCAGACTGTTAAGAGATGGAACAAGGCAGAGGGAGAAAACTGCCTGCCTCTCCCATTACCACAGGCCACTGGAGCCGGCTCCTTCAAAGACAGCTGCACTTTCAAGCTTTTGGGCACAGGCCAAGGAGAGGGGCCTAAATGATGCCCCCTGAGCATCCTGGCTCTCTTCACCTCATCCCCGGAGGTACATGGGAAGATCAGTCCTGCATGTATGTCCTATTGGTTTCTGAATATCACCTTTGACAGTCAGGAAGTGTGAGCCTGATTGTCTTCACCTAACCCCAGAGTCCACTGAAGAGATGGGCCAGAATCTGAGGATGCTTCCATCGCCTGGTCCTAGGGAAAAGAGAGGGCACATTGCATTAAGTGGAGGAGGGAGACAGACAGGAGGAGGGGATGGAGAGTAAGAAGAGTGAAAAGAGAACAGGCAAGAGGCTGGATAATGGGAGTGTGTCTGTGTTCAGGAAGGAGCACATTTAAATGTGAAAAAAAAATGAACTTGACCTCCTTACCTTTTTTCTTTCTCAGACCACAGACCTGGATTAGTGTTGGGGTGAGTGAGCAGAGTCTTTTGGCAACACCTGCTCATTCTCTTTCCCTTTCACACCCTGATATCATGCAGAAAGTGGTAGGGGGATAAATCAGAAGAATGATTTTCACCCTCTTGAGCCCCATTTTCTCTAAGTATCTTTCTCAGAGACAAAAGATCCTAAGACATCTGATTCCCTAACAAAAGAGTCTCACTACTGGTCCAAATAAAACCAGAAAGGAAAGTATCCTCACAACTCTTTAGTCCAATCCTCCGATTTTACAAATAAGGACCCTGAGATCAAAGAAAGGAAGACATTTGTCCATGATCCTTCAGCCAACTATGGGAACATCTGAGAGCAGCTCCCCAGCCTCCTGACTTTCAGTCCAATACTCTCCTCTAACCCCCCCCGCCCCCACTTTGCTTCTGCCTGTGCTGTGCATCCATTCTGTGACCAACTAGGGAGGAGGGAAGCCGAGACAAGCTCCCACCGAAATAGGCTGCTGCTTGTGTATGATTATGTTGCTATGAGAACCCCAGTGGGTGTGTTTCTTCCATTCTCTGTTGAAATCTTTTGCTTGGCTTGGCTTCTCCCCAAGCACAGATACTGCTCCCCTTGGAATGAGGAGAGGAGAGGCTGAGAAAGAGAGCTGTATTCTCATGGCAAGAGTTTTCTATTCCAACCCATTCAACCCAGAGCCAGCCTGAGGCTTTGAGTGAGAAGTCTAGGCCACATGCTTGTTCTGTCACGGCTGGGGGACAAATGAGCTGTCTTGAAAGTGGACACTCCAGTCCTCTGTTGAGTCATTTTGGAACAGAGAGGAGTTGTCCTTGCTATGCCTCCATTTAATTACAAATTCAAGAAGCAAAATAATTGTTACTTTCAGACATTAACTGTTAGGAGTGATTTGTTTTTACATGGCAAAAGATTACCTGAAAACCCATATCTTAGAGTTTTGAAAATTTTGTGATGCATAAAGTTCCTAGCACATAGTAGGCATTTTGTAGCATTTTCTCACCATCCCCATCATTCACAGGAATTCAGTCTTCTTTGCCCCTCTTGCATAAGTATATTAAGTTAATTAATGTATTATATGAAGAATTTACTGGGCGTCACTTACATGCCTAGCTCATCAGTAGGCACTGGGATTAGTGAGAGGCAGCAAAAGATATAGAGCTCTTAATGTAATCATCTTGAATGCTTTGAAATGTACAGAACTTTTGTAGCAGAACTTTGGAAGGAATTTTGATGGGAGGTAAGGGGAAATATGAGATGACAGGGTATAAAGAGAATTCACCAGGATGTGAGTTACATGGGCAGTCTGGGACAATAGTCCTACTCTAAGTAAAGAGGTCCCAAAACATATTTTGCTATATCACTTTTCTTATACCAGATCAACATGACAAAATATATTGAATAGTACCTGTAAAGTGCTATAACCATGTTTGGCTTGTGGAACAGCACCAATATTGTGTTAACATTTGCAAGGCCCTATCCTAGATTCTGAGGTAAACTTGTAGAGAACTTACTACATGCCAGAGACTCTTCTAGTCTTGGTGTGTTCTCATACAGTTCTTTCAACAATCTTTGCAGTAGGTGCTGTTATTATCTCTGCATAACAGATGAGGGCACAAAAACACAGAGAATTGCCCAAGTGGTAGAGTCAGGATTCGAATCTAAGATGCCTTATTCCATAGTATGAACTTCAAGAGGTTAACCAATTTCTGAGAACAAGACAATGGGGCTTTAAAAATACCAATGCTTTGGTTTGACACGCAAGGAGTATGACTTAATGGGCACTCATGGTTGATCATAATTGGATAAGGATATTTGGAGGAGATCAAAGAATCAGAGAGAAAGAAGACCCCTGGGTTATAGAAAGGGCCCCCCAAAACTACAAGAACACTATATTATAGAAAGATTCATCTCAAACACAAAGTTTCTTGACAGCCACAAGATACTTGAAAGCATGAAGTTGTGCTGATGGTTGAGCCTGTATGCAAAGGCTGGAATGAGACTCTTGGAGAGAGTTATATTTGGAAAAACTATCCAGCTTTATGAGATGCCACAGATAAACTGAGTTTCTTGTCACTTGGAGGGTTCAGTTAGACTAACTCTTCAGCATAGCCATGGCTGTAAGCCCTAGAAGGTTGAGCAAAACCCCTAAGGTTCCCCTGTCCCATTCTGTGACTGCATAATTGTCTCCTTTCATCTTGGAGCCCTCCAGAAGATGAAGGCTATATGTTATAGGCACCAGCCAACATTCTCTTTGCTGCCTTTCAAAATCCAATGCCTAGAGAATTAGGGTGCAGTTTCTGTAACCTTTAGACCCTTCTGGGAAAGCTGGGTTCTGGCTTGCTCGAATGTGGTTGCTTTAATAAAAGGTAGTGCATAAACCATGTTGTGTGGCTTCCTCTCTTCCTCCTAGGGGAACCTCACACATGGCCAAGGCTCACATATGGCTAAAACATGCTGCAGTGAGTCCATGGCTCCTCAAGAATCAGGCCATGGCCATTATCCACCACCACCTCTCGGCAGCTAACCCAGTGGTATTCTTAGTGTCTTCTGGGTCAGATGGGAACCAAGCCAAAGCTGCAGCGGCCAGCTACCTGGCTCAAACTCCAGGCAGCCGTAACCCTGGGCAGTTCTGCACAAAAGCTTCCATAGTCTTAATTCTTTCTAACCCAAGGCCCAGTTATTTCTTAAAAGTATGGTCCAAAGAACAAATTGCAAGAGTGCCACCACTGCCTACAAAGTAATTTGGATATTTCTCTCTCTCTCTCTCTCTCTGCCATTAAAACCAGAACATTATTTTTTCCTTGCTCTTGCTCTGATAATGTTGATTGAATCAATCCACTCTGCTTTGATTATACTGTTTGGTTTGACTATTTATTCTAACAATCCTTGGGAGGAGTTTTCTTAGTCATTCTGTATTAATAGCTTAATCCTTGGTGTTGTTTGCCCCTAAAAAAGCTGAATATTAGACTATTGTTACCTGCCTTTCTCTCATAGTGAGAAAAACCCAAAAGACACCTCAACATATTCTTTTTTTTTTAATTTTTTATTTTAGTTTATTCAGTACAGTTTCTATCCTTTATTCCCATTCCAGCCCACCCACCCACCCATTCATATTCTCAATGACCTGTGAACCTCTTTGGAGAAAGGGGAAGAGGGATGCAGCAGCAGAGCCCTAAAGACACTAACATACTTTTTAAATGCTGTCACAACAGAAATTAGCTTTTTTCTCCTTATTGTATCCTTCACTTTTTTCCTTCCTTTAAAAATCCTTCATTAAAGGATCACTTTTTCTGGAAAATCACACCTGAATCCCTCAAAGCCAGCTAGAAATCAATTCTGTTTATCTGGTACAACAACTCAATATGCATTCTCTCCATTTAGCCCTTACATAGCAACCACTATGAATCAAACAATGGCTGGGTGTTCAGGACTAAAAGTGAAAAGACATATCCCTACCCTTAAGAGTTCTTCCAGGAAGAGGTGGTTTTGGATTCAGATACTATTAGGGGTCCTATGGATTGGTTAAATGTAGCTGAAATCAATGGCTTATTGTCAGGTAGGCTTTGCAAAAAGTACCTATTGATATGGACAGGAAGACCCTGGAGGCTATGGGGCCTGGACAAGAGACAAAGTAGCCTCCAATCTCGTAAGTCTTGGGACACATTCTTTATCAAGATATTAAAGTCCTTTTGTATTTCCAAAGCTTTCATAGATAAGTAGTTTTGCAGTCTTGTACCACCCTCCCCCCACAAACGCATTATGTAATGATGTCACATGGGGCATAACACATCATGATCTGTCCTAGTTCAGGGCTGATTCCTGGTGATTCAGGCATAGCCCCCGCCCCAAATGCATAATGAGCAGAGATGGCTAAACAAAGCTGTGCCTGATTCCATCTGTGTCCCCTCTGGGCCATTTAACCACCCTGATCTCTTTCTTCTCTTCCCAGAGGGTTTGGTATTTTAAGCTTTATTAGATGTTTTCAAATTTAAAACTGTACCCTACCTTAGGGTAATATTAACATTTGGCTGTGTAACTTCCATTTTTTGCTCATGCAAATATGCATATACTTATGAGTGTATGCTCTCGGTATATGTTGTGTGAATGTGGAATCATATTGTATACATTATTCAGCAACTTGCTTTGTTCATTAAAAAATGTATTATAGACTTCTTTTCAGATTACTATATGTAAATATGAGTTATTATTTTTAAAAGCTGTTTAATAGCTCACTGTATGGATAATCTATACTTTAAAACCAGGACCCTACTGATGGACTTTCAAGTTGCTCCCAGTTTCCTGTCATTCTAAACAATATTGCAATAAATGTTCTTCCACATATACCCTTTTGAACCAAAGCTTTTATTACCATATAGTAGTTTTCCAAAAGTGGTATCATTTCAATATATATTGCCAGATCCTTACCAAAGTTTGATTTCTCAGACTGTAGCCTGAACCTTTGGCTGCAGCCTTCCTTCCCCTTCCCTCTTGTAATGTCAAGTGCAAAAACATCTGCTGCACTCAAAGCCCTGGATCAGGCACTTGAGGAGGGAGATCCATGAAATAAGAGATACAATCTTTGTTTAACAAGTGTTTCCTACACCAAGAGCTTTACAATGCCTAGGAAAGGGTTCATGAGAGATGCTGAGACATGGGATATTTCTCCCTAGAGGGAAATCAGATTGCTTCCAAGTGCTAGGCAGCAGGGCATGAATTTGATGTTTCTGAGAGGTTCTGTGGTCTGAAAAACAATAAGATAAAAAAAGTTGGCATCCATCACCTGTTACCCAGGTAGAATGGTCACAAAGGATACTGAGGCCTGCGGGGCCACCCTCCATTCCCTTTTCTTTGAGAAGGCCATGCCTGGACTGATGACAGGATGCCACTGCTGCTTGTACACAGTGCCTAATAAAATCCCATCATCTGGAAAACCACACTCTCCACTTCTCAGAAGAGTCTTGTTTGGCTCCCTCTTAAAACAATATTTGCTATATTCAGACTATCCCATACATTGCTTCTTCATCCATGGAAACATTACCATTTAAAACTTCCCACTCAAGTTTATCAGAGGGTGCTTCCAAGGGTGAGAGAGGCCAAAGGGGGAAGAGGTGAGAAGAAGGAGACATTTGGCAGAGCCCGGGAGAAGGAGTAGGAGTTTTGTGGTCTACAGACCAGTCAGTTAACTGCTCCACTGTTTAAAACTGGCTTGATGGCCCTCTGTCTTCAGCAGATGTGCTGTGAGAATAAAATGAGCCAATGCAGATGACACATCTAGCACAGTTTTGGAGAAATAGTGTTTTAATAAAAGTAAGCATCCTTCGCAACACCTCTTTATAGAAGACCATCTCTGTCCACATGAAATAGAGACCACACGAAAATAGTAGTGTGATGTGGGAAAACAGTACTACTGCAGGGGTCAGTGGGCCTGTGCCCTAGTCCCAGTTCTGTCATTAAACAGCAGGGTGGCCTTAAGAAACTCACTTTACCTCTTCAGACCTATTACCTCTTCTTTGAAAGAAGGAGTTTACATGAAACAAGCCCTGCATGTCCTATCTGCTTTGTCACTTTATGCATGGTGTGAATTGTGACTCTAACCACACCCAAATCACAACAAAGTCTGGTATATATCTCACTCACACCAAAACTCTACACCAATAGCCAGAACAAGAGCTGAGGAGTAGAACACCCTCTCCCTGCCACTTGTAAGGGTGATGGAATGGAAAGTCACAGGTCAGAGATTCACAAAGGATTCCTGTGGGTAATGTTGATTATAACATTCATTCCTGCACTGGGCTATGGTTGAGCTTTCCAGATGTCAAAAGGAGTTCTTTTTTATTTTTTTTTAAGAATCCAGTTTTGTTCTAGCAGCTTCAAAGGCAATAATCAAGCAGTCATTGTAAATAGTCGTCGTTTGATTTGCTGATCACTTATCAAGGGGCAGAGTTCCAATGGAGGAACCAGTAAATTTCTGAGTAACACAGAATACTATGCTATAGTCAACCTAACCCTGTCAGCTTTCAAGGATCCATGTCAATTCATGAATAATGCAAATCAGCAGCTTATCCAAAAATCACTTCTATCTGACTCAATTTATGTATCCAGGTACATGTAAAAAGAGTTTCTACCTGTCTAATGATTCTTGGCTTCAAATATATACAAGTCAATGTACTGTCCCAGGACATAATGGTAGCCATGGGTGATGGTCTGGAAAGCAGCCCACTTGGTGGCTGCAATAGCTGGCCAGAGTCCTCCTGGTACCAGGAACACTCCACTCTGTGGTTAATTCACTATGGAAAGACCAAAAGTCAATTAGCATCCCAGCACACCTCTCAGGGTCAGGGATTGTTCAAGTTATTCCACAGGAAAAACTACATGAAGTTTAGGCGGTATTTTAAAATCACATAGAAAGAAAATAGTGGTTTTGATTTCTTGGACCATCCGGGTATCCATTTAATTAAAATGCAGCTGTGGCTTCCAGAGGGAAGGGTTTTCCTCTCCTGGGATGGAAATACTGTTGGCAAAGCAAAGAGCTGTCTCCTCTGGGTGTGGTTCTCCTCTCCTAGGGCCTCACAGATGGAGAGGGAGCATGGTGACCTCAGAATGGTGACTGCAGGCTACGTGTGCACTGTGGGCCAGGCACTATGCTAGCACATTATACACATTACCACACTGAATCTTCACACCAACCCCAGATGTTAGCTGCATCACTATCCCTATTATATAAATGGTGAAAGGGTGGCTCAGAAAGGTGAAAGGACTTGCTCAAGTCACACGCCTAGTAAGGCATTGGACCCTACCTAGAGCCAATGTCTCCCCAACTCCACCAGTGGAGGAAGCACAAACCTCAGAACTGCTCTGACCTTGCTCTAAGTCCAGAGTCTAATATTTTGATTCTGTGACATTGAGCACATTGCTTAACTTCTGAGTCCAAAATTTCTTATCTATGAAAAGAATTGGGTCTGGTTGCTGTAAAGTGCCTACCCCAGAACCAGGCTCAATAAATGGGTGCAATGGCAGGCAGCATATGACTGGATGTGACCCACTTCGCTCAGCAACACTGCATCGGCTGTTACTTTCGGCTATCAGGCACAACTACAGGTGTAAAAAGCACACCCCACTCCAGAGGCCAGAGTATCTGTCAGCCTGGCAATGTCTCCAGACAGGGTAACCATCTAAATGGCACCTGTCAACCTGTATTCCTGCTGCAGCTCTTCCTGTCACATCTGCTTAGTGACTGCTCTAAGTGCTGTCATTCTGGGTTGCATACTATATTTGCAGGTATGGAGGACATTGATTTTTTTAACTTCTGGAAAACTCATCTTATTCAGTGGCCAAAGCTGCCACATAACTACATCAGGACTTAATACATTCTGAGCAAGTTTGGGATTAATCACAGGAAGGAAGGAAAGATTCAGCCCTTTGGCAGGTGGATGGTGCAGGAAGAAGGGGACAATGATATCAGAACGATTTTGCATATAAGCCCTGGCTCTTTTCCAGCTTGCAAAGATGGCCTTTTTAAAAAAATTAATTAACAGATCCTAAATCTGTATCTTTTCCTCCTGACCCATAAACCATGCCCTGGCAGGTTCAAGGCATGGTTTCTGACAGGGAGGCTCTGAGCAAGTCTTGTCTTCATCCTTGTGCCTCATTTTATCTCAAGTTACAGTAGTTCAAAGAATACTTGGGTTTCTCCCCTCCTTCTACTGATTGGATAATGGGTCCCTGAAACTGTTCTTGCTTCTGACCTTCCCAGACTAAGTTTAGAGCCAACTTTCCAGTCCTGTAGCATCACAGTCTATGTTTGGGTGGGAAAGAAGGGAGATGGCCTCAGGAAGCTACTGGAATTTCTCTAAGAAGGGCCAAGGTGTCCTTTCCCTGGCCCTGGGGTCTGAGTCCTTCTTAGTTGATCAGCATCTCAAGCAGGGTTCAAATGACATGAGCAAAACCAAGCCACTCCAGCCTGTGTCACACTAAATAACAATGGCCCAGAGTTTCACTTCTTGGTCCCTCTTGTGACAGAGAATCTCTTACCACCCCTCCTCCTATAAAGGCCTCCCAAAGAGTGTCTAGGAGTCTCTGTAGGACCGCATTATACATACTCACATTGAGTCTTCTTTTTTATCATTGACTCCCCTTAGTTTACATCCAAAAATCTTGAAGTTGCTTTCAGGAGCCTACATTGCCCATGTTGACAATGTCCCTCATAAGGATTCTGATGACTGGGCCAGGGCTGCTCTCTCCAGGCATACCCAGCAACTTCCAGATATGAGCAGAAGCAGGGACAGAGCTGACAAGCCTCCAAGTCCACTTCTAGTGCCCCAAGTTTCATCGAGCTTTTTGAAAAAACACTCTTGTCCATTTCTGGCCCTAACCTTTCTATGCCTCTGGAAAGGTACAAAGCCCAGTCCCACCATAGAATGTAGATAATCCACCATCCCCTCTGTTGTCTCTTGTTCTGCCTTCCATTCAGAAAATATTATTACAAACTCCTCTCTTCTTCATCCATAGACCAAAGTACCCCTGCAGGTCAACTCATGCAAATGAAGCTTTGGGGGAGTTGGAGAGACCTGGCTCAACTTCCCCATACACAGGAAGCACTGGGCAGGGTGTCCTTTGATGGCAGGGTGTGGGCAGCCCTGTCTTTCCCTTTGGAGTCCCAAACATTTGCTCATGCCTTGTAAAGAAGATGTCTTACCAATGTATCTGGGTCAATTTAGCAGGGCAGGTAGTAGCATTTATGGACTGTCTATATCAGGGTGAACCCACTCCTAACTCTGTCTTCCTTTTCAACAAGTTCCAAAATCTCTCTGCCCTGGCTTCCCATCCATGCCTCCATGCATGGAGTTTATTAGCTGTCAGCTGCTGGTGGCCTTCCCAGAGGTACTTGCATTTCAAAAGGACACTCTGGAAGTTTGTCTCACCTCCAAGTTACAAAAGAATGAATTTCTAATGGTGGAAGGTCAAGCATCAGTGACAGGCTGGTGGGAGCATGATTTGGGGCTGGAAGTTCACACCACACTCTTTAAAATCATGTTACACTTGTATTTCGTCCCATCTGCTTGTATGTTGTGTCCTGGCCTCCAAGCTGCAGAGAAAGAATGGAGTTCTAAGGGCAGGGAGCACTGAATTGGAATCAGAAGACTCAAATCCTAGTCCCAGTACCACCTCAAATTTCTGAAGACACTGTGGGGAGGGGAGGTGTCAAAATGGGGACCCCTGAGAAATGGGAGGGGGTGACTATGATCTGCCTTTGCCCTAGAGTCCTTCGTAATCCTGGTTTTCATCTCTTCCTCTACAATATGAGGAGACTAGACAATCTGAATTCATGGGCCACTTTGAACTCTTTCGTTATATTACTATGAACCCTGTGGCTGCTGTTCAGAGTAGAGATACTATCTCCAGCTCTCAGAACAAACTAGGAAGAAGAGGGAAAAGTATTAGGGAAGCTTGTGCTCTGAGGGCTCAGGCACTGGAGCCTCAAAAATACCCAAATCTACCTATCGTCAAAGTTGTTTTCCCCTAAAAAAAAGGCAAGTTTTAAATACTACCTCCTCCTCATAAGGAGCTCAAACGCTCATGGTTTCCTGGTAGGAATCTGGTGTGGTTCAGTGGATTGAGCACCAGCCTGTGGAAGAGTTGCTGGTTCGATTTCCAGTCAGGGCACATGCCTGGGTTTCAGGTCATCTCTTACACATCAGTGTTTCTCTTCCTCTGTTTCTCCCTCACCCCTTTCTAAAAGTAAATCAATATTGCATTCAAGCCAGGCTTGCAGAGAAGTTTCTCTTCCTGGGAATTTATGGAGAAATATCCTGGCCAGAGTTCTTCCATTATCTGTGCCCATAGAAGGAGCATGCAGTTGAAATGCATCTGTGGACTGGTACTTCTGGGTAACTACTGGCAAGGCAGCCACAAACTGTCAGCTCCTCAACCACTTTCCCCTTCGCACTTCTTACCCTCTCTCTGTCCCCACTACCATAGTCTCCTCTAGTTCTGCCAGGATGCTTTTAAATGGGTATGAATTAGAAAATCTGAGGGTTAAACCCAACACTAATATGTAACATATAACAACTCTGTACTGCAGGTTCAAGAACCAAGAGGACTTTTCATTTCTGGGCAAGCATGGCATGAGGCCACATACCTCCAATGCTCTTCAGAAGATGCATCTAGGTGAAGGGAAGATCAAGAAGGGCTCAACTCCACACAGGGCTAAGCCCAACATCAACGGGAGGAGCCACCAGGGAAGCGCAAACTCGGGTTGGGAACATTAGTCCCTCATGGTTTCCTCAAACATGATTAGGCAAAGAACAGAAATCCGAGGGGGGAAATTACTCTAATAACATGAATTTTTAAAAAGCTTCCAAATCCTATCCTGTGTAGAGGCCTGACAAAAGATCCAGACTACTTCTCAGCCAGAACCTGTTGTATCCCAGCTCAGACTCTGGTAATATTTGGGGCCCCATACACCTCCTCTTACCCCCACCAGGAGGTTTGTTAAAGCAGTACTTCGTGGATTTGCCTGAACTTCTGATACCTATGACTTCCTAACAATTATTATTTTCTCCCCTCCCAAAGTTGTCAGGGCCCCTTCCTGACTGGTTTTTCCCCTGCCCCAAATTGCCAGGTCACTGGGCAGCATTCATAGAGCCCCAAGCGATGTCTCCTTCTGCTCAGGTGAGTATAATGCTTGACGTTCTGATCCATCTAGGTCTGCCATTGCACTGTTTCCAATCAGAAAAATTCACAGATGTGTGATGACTGCAATCCACAGCTTCAGTCTGAGGAGCAAGATAATTTCCCCAGCCTCATCCCCTCTAAGCACTCATGGATGAATTTGAGAATTAAGAGATAGCAAACATTTAATAGGATGGTAGAAACCCAGCCAGGTAACCATAACTCTTTGGGCTCCAGAGACAAAGACAAGGTTTTAGATAAGGGTTGAGAGAAGATTGCCAACATGCCACACCTATTCCATATTTTAATACAACAAACACACAAGGGCAGCTCAACCGTAAGGCAGTTGCTTCTGTCTAGCTAATTATCTAGAGGAGATGACTGATAAGTTCACTCTTTTTCAACCAAGAGTGAACTGAGACTGCCTTGCCCAACTCTTGACAGAAGTGTGTGCAGTCAGCAAAAAGTAGGTTCTTCACTCCCATTTTGCTTTTTTATGACCTCCAGCAATTTTATTAAAGTGAGCCACTGGATAGTAAACTCTTCAAATCCAAAATGTCCAAAATGACTCTCTTTTACCTATACACTAGACAGTTTTTAACTGGGTATACAATTCCAGGTTCAACATCTTCCCTGGTCCTACAGTTTTGTGAATACAGGTCCACTGCCTTTTTGTATCTAGTATTGACAGTGAGAGATCTGTTGTCACTCTCATTCTTTTTTAGATAACCTTTTTTCTTTTTCTCTTCCCTCTGGAAGTTTTTCCCCTTCTTTTCTTTTTCTCTCTTAAGTAGTTTTCCTTTAGCTTTATTATTGTGATGTATCTATTTGCAGGTTTTTTTCTCTTTCATCCTAGTTGGTGCACTTGGTCATATTATTTAATCTTTGGATTTTGTCTTATGCTGTTTTTTTAACTATCTTCTTGCAAATTTTCTTCTATTTTTTTATTTTCTTCCCCCATTCCACTCATTCTATCCTTCTGAAACTTTTTGTAGACAAATGCTGGGATATCTGAACATGTTCTCCATATCTCAACTTTTCTTTCCATATTTCCATCTCATGATGGACCATATACTTAAGATTTCTTCAGTTTCATCTTCCAGTTCACTAATTTACTCTTTAGTTATGTTCACTCCTTTGGTGCAGCCCATTTGTTAGTTTTAATATTTTGGAGAGGGGAATTTTGGTTTTGTTTTTTTTTTTTTTTTTTTACAAATCCTATGCCTGCACTTCTTTCAAAAGCCCCAGAAAAATCCTGTTCTGATTATGCTATTAAGATTTTCTTTGGTGTGAACTTTTGTTTATACAATAAGTGCCTCTTTTCACAATATTGGCTTCTCACACATTTCTGGTAAATTTTGGATACATGTTCATTTTTATACCATAAGGCCCATGTGAATCTGGTCAATAGAGGGAAATAGTGGGATGTACTATGGGGCAGGTTTTACTTCAGCCTGTCCAACATAAGCCAGGAAAGGTGCCTGCTGTTGGTAGAGTGCTCTAATAGGGAGGATAGAAGTGAACATCTTTCTCCTGGGTTGTCTGGGCCACCTGGAATACTGCTCTGTCTCTCTGACCTAAGTATCCAAGCAATCCTTATTGCCTATTGCCTGTCCTGAAGGGATCAACTGTAGAGATGTAGAGGTATTCACTTGTCTGCCTGATATTTTTGGTAACCCCAAATGCTTAGCCTGTCATGTACTCCAGGCTTCCTTCTGCCCCATATGTGCTACTTCCTGGTCTCAAACCTTTTTTTTTTAACAATCCTTTATAGGGACATCTGGAGCTGTGGTTTTCTTCATCGATCTCATTTTGACTACTTGTCTTCCTTCAGGGATTCTTCAGTTTCTGATGTACCAAGGACTTCCTTTTTTGTTTGCTAGCACTGCTTATATTTTAAAATTATATATTCTGTCATTTCTGGAAACTTTGTATGGAACAGTGCAAATGCCACTTTTGCTTAATCCCTCAACTTGGACAAAAAGATATGATATGCTCTCAATAAAGAGTTGTTGGATAAGTTAATAGATTCTAATGTCTCACTATGTTTTATTGAAAAATTTTTACATTTGAAAAATAATTGTTGGTTTATTGACATAGTGACTGATTCTAACTGCTCCTATCCCCATTTTAAGTGGATGCAGAACTTGGGATCAAATGGTAAGATCTTTGGCCCCAGTTGTATAGCTTTTCTTATCCTCCCTTATTTTCTAAGGATTGGTCAATTGAAAAAAATACCCTAATGTGTTTCATTATTAAAACAGACATTCACATGAGCTAACACCCATTGGTTGCTCCTGATTTCAAGTGCAACTTTGTAACCCTTCTGAAGTATAGGGAGAATTTGGATTTCAGAGAAAGGGATGGTCCTTTGATAACACAAGAAGGATATAAAATCAGTTCTTCCTCCTCTGCCTGTGAAGTACACATAAAAGTTCAGTACTACTGTCTCATTTTATGTCATCTGAGTGGAATCCAGAGTACAAGTTTCTGTCCAGCAATTCATGCTCATAATCCTGACGTACTTGCAGCCAGCAAATGCATTATGGCATCTTGCAGGATGTCGGGGAGGGGTGCCAAACCAAGGTTCTGTAGAACAAATTCCTGCTTGGGCCAGCAGGGTGGATGATGGGACATCACATATAACCTCATGAAGAGTTACATAAATAGATCATGAAGACACTGATTCCACTGGAGTGTTTATCAATAATGTGGCCACTTCTCTTCAATGCACCAATCCCCTGTTCTGTCCTCAAGGTCTTACTTTCATTTCCATAAAACCTTTCCTAGGGCTTCCCAGCCCATGGAGAATTTTTTTTCTTTAAATTCTCACAGCATTATAGGTGGTGTCACTCACTCTGACACTGCACCTTACAGAGTTTTGTCCTACTTTAGCCAAAAGCTACATACAACAACTGTGACTTTGCAGAATACAGCTTAAGGGAAGGAAAACACTTTCAGAAAAGGAGAATAGTTACCACATTGTCCATGCAATACTCCAAACATTAAACCAAAGTTTATTACACTAAAGTTGAATACAAAGTTAAGCTTGCTCATTAAAAATAGTTCTCCTCCAGTCACCCTTCAATTCATTAGGGTTATAGCCCAATAGGGTACAGTGGCAGCAAGAACAGCTACAACTTGACATGGTGAGAAAATGGTTTGAAAGAAAGGAGCACTAACAACTAGAAAATGTGGGGGGATGTTCAAGGAAAGGTCAAGTTAAGACCAGATCATTCAAAAGACATAAAATTGTGTTCTATGAATTGTTTTCTAAGGCAGGGGAAGGTATTCTTTTAAAGATCTCCATCAAAAAGTATTCACATAAAATGTTTCAGAACTTAAAGGCCATAAGAATATCCACTGCAGGAAGATTTAGGTACACGGGGCACCCCATGTTCAAACCAAGATGAATAAAAAATCTCAAGCCACCTCTCCCTTCTGTGCTATACATGTGTTTAGCTATATCCTGGCCATGCATCTCAATTCTCGGTGGTAAGCTCTGAGAGGGTCCTACCTTCTATTTTGTTTCCCTCTCAGTGCCTAGCCTAGTGCTGAGCACATACAAGTTGAGTGAATAAATGAATGAATGAATGAACAAATGAATGAACACACCTTACTTCTGATGCCTTTCTCTAACTTGTGTTTGTAGGCTCATGGCCTTTCATCCTTTCATTGTTCTGGAGAAAGATTAAGAAGCAGTTTGTTTTTTAACAAGTGTAGGAGACCGTTCTGCGTGGCATGGGCCCAACTCCCACTCGGAGATGCACAGGACCCACACCCATGTATAGGTGCTCCCATGGGGAATCAGGCCTGCAATGTGTCTAGGCCACTTTGTCTTGCTCTTGCTAACAAACTCCCTCACCCTGAACTGAGGACATTTACTGCAAAGTAACTTCCTAAAATCCATGCTAAACCTTCCAAGGATTAGTGTAACCGGTTCAACCACTTTTGCCCTTTCATTGGCAAATATCTCTCTTCTGTGATGTGCTTAGCAGCATTGGCTCCTTTGTTTTCTGTAAAAGGTAACCACCTAAAGCAAACCTGTGCATAGTAAATGAGGACCATAATGTAACGTGCCAAGAAACCCAATAACGTCTGGTCATGGCAAGGGCCAAGGCTTTTGCTCCCCTTGAGAGAAAATCCATGCTGTCCCTTTTCTTCCACCAGACTCAGTAGTCCATGTGAATGTCTCAATTACTCCATAATGATGCGGACACTGTGGGCCAGTGTCTGCGTCAAACAAGGAACCCTTGTAAATAGGCACTGCAACCCCATAGTCCTCATTAACACCCATTCTTTAGTCTCCTCATCACTTCCAGCACTACCATAAGGAAAATTAGTTCTCACCTATAGTCAATCACACTCTAGGCTAACCTTGCCAATATAAGTTCCTAGGAAAAAAAATACAGGACACTGATTCTCTTAAAAGTTCTTAATTCCTCCAAGACTGGGGCCTTATAGGTACAGCTCTTGAGGGGCCCTTCTCCTTCCACCACTCACCAAATAGACTGACTCAAAGCCCAATCTCTAATCTAGATCAGAATCCTGGCTGCATGCTTAGATGCTTGTGTCCAGAACAGGCAAACAACTACAGACACCTGGGCAGGCAGAAAGAAGGTATTCTGCACTGACTATTTTAATCAGCTTAGCTGAGGAGGGCTCTGCCTGAGCAAGCTTTTGTCCTGAGATTCATCCGATCTGCCCCATCTTGTGGCTTCCTTGCATAGCACTGATTCTTGCCCCAAGAGAGATAAGAGAGGAAGAGAGAGGACATGTGTACTAAGGAGACAGGGAAGAGGGTCTTGTTTAAATTCCTCAAGCACCCTTGGACTATCCATATAAACTATCTATGCAAACCAACTCTCAAGGCACTTCCCTGGTTCACTGTTCATATTCCTACCAATAGCACAACCTAACTCAAGCAGAGAATCAGACTTGAAAGAAATGGTCTACCTGAGACCAGCCACCTTAGTCCTCCATCACCAGATAGGCCCACCTTGTTGCCACTCCACATGAATGAGAGCTCGCCTTCTTTTAAAGACCTTTGGATGAACAGCTTCAGCCTCCCTCATTCCCAAACACCCTGACTCCCAGCAAGAACTGCTGATGTGTGTCTAATTAATACCACCCCCTCTTACAGCCAAAACCTCTTCAAATTCCTTGGTTCCCAATAGGGCCCAGAAAATGGGCCCATTCCCATTTCTGGACCCATTTTCCCAGAAAATGTTGGGTCCTTATCTCCAGGAGACCATAGTGTAGAAGCAGACCTTAGTCACCTTAACAGGACAAGGATGCACAGGCCCACTGGGAAATACCTGCTTGACTGTGATTATAAAGAGGGGACTTGAAGGGCAAGGCCCATACCCTAGTTGCTGGTTTCATCTTCATCAGTTAGCAGGGCTGCCATGCTGGGACTAAAGTACCAGTTGTAACCAGGGCTATTACAAGTCTGGCAGGCAGAGACTGTGTCCCAGAAGCCTGACCTTGGGAAAGAGCTAGGGAAGACCAAGATCCAATACAAGGGCCACACCATAGCCAAACCAAAACCTACTCAGGGTATATGAAGGCTTAGAGTCAGAGACCAAGTGCATGGGTCAGTTTGGGGGCAAAGGCCAAAAGCCAAAAACCAGCCAGATCTATGGACAGGAAGCCCCATGTGGGAGGGAGAGGACACCATGTTGCTGGAGGGTGACTTCTGACAGACTGGAGGCCAGGGGCGTCTTTTTCCTGTCTATCCCTCCCTCATCATAAAGATGCAGCTCTGGAGTCCAAGGTGCACCAGCTGTTGCTGAGCAAGTTTTTAGAGTCTGAGTCTGTGGTGCAGTGCAGATGGGAGGTATGAAAGGGAGGCTCTGGAGAGGGGAGGCACTGGGTTCCCAGAGAAGACCCAGTGGTGACACCCTGCTGAATGTGACTGTTGCATGTGTGATTATGTGCTCGTGGGGACAATGCTGCCACAACTAAGAATCTCCATCACTGTGGCCCAAATCACCCTTCTTCTCCTCACTACCAAGCACCACTCCTCCTCTTAAAGCTGACATGCTTGTGTCTCTTCAATTCCAACATCTTTTCCTTGCAGTTCTCTGCCTTGTAATCTTGAGACCTTATCCAATATCAAGGATTTAGTCTTTACATTTCCTCCTAAGACTCCCAATGTTGTCACTCTCTTCTCTATAACCCATCCTGTCAACTGTCCCCACAATACCTCAACTCCTTTGTTCCATTGTCTGCCCATTTCAGCCATCAGAGGAGTCAAACTTAACCCAGTCTAGCAAGACACCTTCTTTTCTGCTTGGAGTAAATACATATGAAGTTCATGAATTAGTTAAACTTCCTTCTTACCCCATCCCAATCACCTGGGAAATGTAGAAAAGTGTCACTTTTGTGGACATCAAAATCATTAAACATCGGGTTAACCAGTTCACTTTTTTTTTTAGTTTGGATGGGGACATGAGATAGAACACACTGCCAAACATCAGCAGAACTTGCTCTGTCACCTGTGCCCAAGGAGACACAACAAACTTTCCTCAGCAAAGGGATGAAGGCAGGACAAGCCCTCAGGGGTTTTGCCTTATTCATCTTTGTATTACCAGGGCCTACACAGGACCTGGCAAGTAAGAGTGGTCAGGAGATATAAACTGCACACTTAACAAATAAATGAATGGACAATGAAATGTTTTTTGGTCCTTTTCTGAAGAATGGCAAAGGAGCCTGAGGAGAACCACCCTGTTCTCCTGGAAGAGCCTGGTGAGTCAGCCTTCCACTGGCAAGTGGACAAACACTTACTCCTTAAGCCCATCCACCCAACCCCTGCTATCTCCTACTCCCACCTTGTCTTTGTTCTTCAAGGACCATCAGTTAAAGATAACCTGGAAAGTGAGTTCAGCCCTGAAGGACAACTCATTTTCAAAGATAGCCATCACTTTCTCATGCCCAGTGCACAGATGCTTCTGGGCACTGGTGACCAATCTGTTGACTGCTGTAAGGGGAGCAGGGAGTTAGAGCCCCATCACCTTTCCCTTTTCATGAAGGGAAGCATACACACCTGTAAGTACCATCCTCTCCTTCTCAGCTCTAACAGGGCTTCTGGGGTGCTGTTGAGAAAGACCAACCCATCCACCACCTCCCCAACCACCTTTCCTTTCAGGCCATACTTAGTCCACCCAGCATGGACAGGGAGAGTGAAAGAGAAAGGCTGTCAACACCGACAGCATCTCCATCAAGCTTGCTCCTCACCCCAAAGCAGGCTGAGAAAGGTGAAATGGAGAAGAGCACCTATTCACACCAGGCCTGCTCTCAGCCATCATCTGCCCCTTCCATAGCTTTCTGGGATCCACATGCAGAGGGACCCAGACTCTTCCTGACCTTCTCTCCTCCCTCCTTGATTCTAATAAAGCCTTCCCCAGGCCCTCCAGATCCTCACCATGGCACATCGCCAACAGGTCATTCTCCTCCTGGACCATCCTCAGAAGGTGCAGGATATATTTCCATATGCACCTGATGAAGAGAGTTGTACCTGGAAGGAAGAGTATAAGAAAAACATCCCTATCCCAGAGAGAGGAGACTCCTAGCCTTAATGTAGAAAACCTTATCGATTAGGGGCCAACTCAACATCATCCTCAGGTAGTTGAGGATGGCATCTATTAAGGTCAGACAGAGTGCAGTTTCTACCTTCTCATGTATGATGTTGAGTTGCAGTGATTGGAGGATGTATACAATTTCCTCTTCTGTGAACTATAGGAAAGAGGGAACTCAATAAGAAAGGAAGGTTAGAGGATGGGGATTTTTTTTTAAAGAGAATAATGATCCTGGTAGAGAAAGGAAGAGGAGGCATGTATCTAGAAAGAGGATTAAAGCTGGACCCAGGGTTGAGGGGGATGGAGAAAGTATGGGTCCAACTAAGGACATAGAACCCTGACCTGGAGCTGTACTGCTCTGCTGACTGGAAATTCTTCCCACTCTCCTCACACAACAGGAGTACAACCAACCAGCTACCTCTAAGGAGGTAGTTCTACCTTGGCTGGAGCCAGGAAGATGTCTGAGGTGTCCTCACTGGATCTGCCTATTGGAGTGCTTTCATCTAGTCCTTAACATTCATTTTTGAGGTATACTCTTTGGATAGACATCCAACCAGCTACCTCTGTGAAGGTTGTTCTACCATGGCTGGAGCCAGGAAGATGTCTGATAGGTCCTCACATTGGAGTGCTTTCATCAAGTCCTTCATGTTTGTTTCTGAGGCATACTTTTTCAAGTTCCACTGAGCTGTCTCTGAAGAATGTGAAATAACTCTAAACACCTCTGTAAGGAATAGAGAGGGTGAAGAGGGGAAATTGTTCCTTTGTGTTCTTAGGCATGGAATGAGGGTAATATGCTTACTTCACAGAGTGCTGTGAAGATAAAATGAAGTAATAAATACATGTCTTTGTTTTTGTATTCATCTTTTTATCCCTAGCCCAGTGCCTTGCTCATTACTGACACACAGCAAGTGGCACCCATGGTCTCCTCTCCTAGACCAACCCCCACTGTCTCTTGCCTGTCAGCTTTCACCTGAGCTGCCGTCCTCCCCAGAAGATACCACACTTCCTTATCTCCGCCCAGTTTACATTGCCTGCAGCTCCTGTCCTCACCCCCTTACTCACCCCGATGCCTTCCTGCTCTTTGTTGGATTAACTCTTCATAACTGTTGAGGGTTCTTAGGAATTACCTGTTGGAAATTTATTCTGAGCTCTCCAAGACTAGTTGCTGCTCCTAAATGTTTCCAGAGCAGTCTTTTCACACACCCATCAAGGTCTTCACTTTGTCTTGCCAAATTGCAATGACCTTCTCTGTCAAGTGCTCTTCCCCGTTTGAGGCATCTCCTCAAAGGTAGGGATCACGTATTACTTATCTTTATATCTCTGCAACCTAGCACAGGACCTCAGGCATGCCAGGCTGTCAAACATTTGCCAAATAAACAAATTTAAACAGGAAATTCTATCCAGATGGTATTCAAATTATCTCATTATTTGTTTGTTTATAATACTCTTCTTTATTTTTCTCTTTCTCTCTGAGGTAGGGACTGTCAGACTATCCAACAGCAAGCTCCCTGAGGGCAGCGTCCTCAGGGTAGTGCCCTGTAGAATTAGGTTGCAGGTAACCCTCATCACACAAGGATGATTGCCTGGCTTCAGACAGAAGGGAAATCCAGTGTGAAAAGACGGGATCCTCATCTTACGTTGTGTAAATCAATCCTAGTGGCCCTGGAGGGTCCTGAGCTGTTTCTAAGGTACTGGGATAGTGGTGATCATGAAAGGTGGCATTGGAGCAGGGGGTAGAGGACATTTGTGAAGGGAGGTATGGGGCAAAGTCTATGAGGAAATACATGGTTTCTTCTTCAGATTGTCAGGGAAAATTGTTGACATTTGCCCCAGGGGACTGTCAGACAAGGACTGACTTTACCACCAAACTGGTTTTAGCTTTTGTTTTAAAATCAATTTTCAGGCAGGTCAGAGCTTCTCTGAATGTCCCAGGAGTTCACAAGTGAATCTTCCTGTTTTTAGTTAAAGGGATTCTTGGAGGTCTCTTCTGCCTGACACCTGGGCTTGAATGCCACCAGTCCTCTGCCCTGTAGAGTTCTATGTCTGCAGAATTCTGCCATCTTCTGAGTTGATAGACATTATAAGGATATTCATTGCTTTCAATCTCTAACAGAAGGGGAGAGAAATTGCAAGCAATCTGCAGACCCCACTCCTACATGTTATCCTGCAAGAGCCTAACAGTGACTCTTTCCTCCAGCCACACTGGTCAGACCAGCAGCTGGGGTCTGGGGAGGGGAGGGCACTCTCCACTACTGTGCTCCCATTGTGGGAGTGTGGCACCCTAGACTGCTCTTGTTTGTTTTGCTTGCTGTCTTCCACATCTTATGGAAATACAGTAATGTTTACAGAAGATACAAGGGGCTGAAGGGTGAAGAATTCTGTGCCTCAAGTTCTCTTTTTACACACCCTTTTCCATGTCAGAGCTTTTAAAGTTGAATTTCTGATAATTTGCTAAGACATGGGTTTGGGCTGGATGCTCAGCAGAACTTTAGGAGTCACGTAATTTGTCTGCTAAGAATCAGCATCTTTATAGAGGGAAGACCTTATTTGGGTAAACAGTCCTAAAACCAACTTTAATAAAAATTCCTTTACCTTCCCTCCCAACACTGTGAGTTTTCAATGGTGCTCTGTGTCAAAACCTGTGCTAGGAAATATGTGGTCACTTGGACTTCCCAAAGAACTTTGAAGTAGACATTATCCTAACCTTCCAGGTGAAGAAATGGAGACTCAGAGAAGTGAAGTAACGTGTTCCGATGTCACATGGTTTGCAAGTGGCAGAAATGGGATTCTCAGAGTTAGGCTTTTCTTTTTTTTTTTTTTTAATTTTTTATTTTAGTTTACTCAGTACAGTTTCTATCCTTTATTCCCATTCCAG
>CM052539.1:80433902-80458915 GCA_028533065.1 Trachops cirrhosus
GCTGTGGCCACTGAGAGGTTTCCTGGGAACCCGGCTTTCTGCCAACACATTGCTGCATGAGTGTGGTGGAGACAAGCTTGGGATCTGAAATCAGTGAGCCCCAAACTTGAGTCCAGGGTCCTCTTACTAGCTGTGAGACTTTGGGCAAATTACTTAACCTCAGTAAACCTTATCTATTTCCTCAATCTGTAAAATGGGGATAATACTGGGTAAAGGGCTAAGCATGATGTCGGGAATATTGGTAGTGCTCAATGGGTGTTTTTATTACCCCTGCATCCCATTCTGTTACTCCTTTCTTTCTCTTCCTTGCCATAACCTCTAATCGCATCATTGCCTCTGAATAGTCAGAGAGCAGAGTGATCAGAAAAACAAGGTTTTTAGACAGCCAAGGACTTATTTACAAGTGCAAGAGCAACTGCAGCCTGACCAATGGCCTGGTCTTTTGAAAAGCACAGCTAGAAGCTGGTGATATCCCTAAGCCCACATAGATTCCTAAGAATGACAGAGGGGTGTGTGTATTCATAAAGTAACTCACAACCATTTAAAAGAAAGCTAGTTTGTTTGTTTTTTGTTTTGCTTCCAGGACCTCTCACATGGCACCTAGATTGCCAAGAGCCTGCTGCTGTTGACTCAATAATGTCACCTGGAGAACTGTGTGCCAGACTGCGTCTAGCTCTGTGAAGTAGGACTTTACTCATTAGTGCCTTAGTCCCCTCATGTGTAAAACAAAGGGGTTGCACTAGATGCTCCCTAAAGCACCTTCAAGCTTTGTTTCTTGGGTTTTTTGGTTTTTGTTTTATAGTAGGCAGGACTTGATTAGATAGATGGGGGCTTCTTGAAATTTGGACTGTATGATTTGTAATCAGCTTCATTGGCGAACCTTCCAGGGACAGACACATGCTGAAGGTCAAGAGGCAAAGCTTACTGGGAGAGAGAGTAAATCTCATGTTCTTTTCTTTCCATAGCCCTTTACTCAGCTCTGACCCAAATCCGCTCATATGAGCCTCCAAGAATCCCTAAAGGTTGCTAAGAACTGACAGGGAATATAATCACCCACCTTCTTTACAAAGAAGACACTGAAGCTAAGAAAACAAAATACTCAAAATTTTACAGCTACAAACTGGCTGAGTGGGACTGAAGCTCAGGCTTCCAGATCCACCACCCAGTGTCCCTCTTTTGTTGCACTGACCACTTCTCAGAAGAGCCCAGGCACTTGAGGTGGAACCAAACTGAGGTGGAGAAGGTGGAAGAGACAGCACAAGGGATTAGATGGAGGCGGAAGGGTCATGTAGACTGTGGTCTGAGGGCCAGGATAGTGATCTGGGAGCTAGGAAAGGAGAAAAAGGAGAGATCAGTTTGACCCTAGATGTTTGTACCATTTCCAGAATTTTTGAACAAATTATTTGAATGTCCTCTTCATTTGGGAAGTCAGACTCACTGAGCTTTACAATGTAGCTGAAGATCAACTGGGGCAGAGAGAGGCAGTTATGCTGGCTCAGTAGTGCCATGAATCCCAAGAGAACCTTTGACACCTAGGTTATAGGTTCAATCCCCAGTTCCAAGCACATATGGAAGGCAACCAATCAATGCTTCTCTCTCTCCCTTCTTCTCTCCCTCCCTCTCTCTGGTCAACATTAATAAATATGTGTGTCTCAGGTCCAGGGGAGACAGAAGCACTGCCACTAACTTCCCTACACAGCTCTGAGCAAACCCTGTGGCAGGCTGCAAGGTATGGGGCAGATCTGGGTTGGCAGGCTAAGTACTGGAGTGATGTAGGGGTATGGAGAAGGATCTGGAAGAATCCAGTTAGACTGGGAAGCGGGAGAGGGGGTGCCCAGGAGAGCAAAGTGCCAGGGGTGAAGGGTGGTTCCAAGAGTCTGAGGATCCCAGGAGTGCGGGGAGGAAGGCCAGGCAGCCAGCAGGAGGAATGAACCACAAATAGAGAATTTCACATAAGCACACATAGCACTACAGCCCCAACTGCCTTAGCTGCTGCCACCTAGAGCCACCTTCAAGTTTTAAGACTTAAGGTTTAAATGGTTCTGTGATAGAGAGGGATCATAGAAAAGCAAAATACACAAAGTTTAACCTCCCAGAGGGAGAATAAAAATGTTTTCATTTGAAGATAACTGTAAAGTGGTATAGTTTCAGGTAGCAATGGCACAGGGAGGTCAGAGGGCTCAGCCTCCTCAAACTCTTCCTCAGCACCAGATGTGGCATCTGGACAGCCCAAGTGGAGGCCAATATGTGCTATCCCTATCCAAGCTTCCCAGATGGAAGGCAGGGGAGAAGGGAGATCCTGAGGTCTTCCATCTCTGCTACAGACACCAACGAAGTCCCTCCCTCCTGTCCTCAGCTTGAGCTCTCACAGTGCAAAATGCTGTTGGGTACTCAATGTTGGCTGCACTTCACCTACCAAAGTTCCTAGACTAATTTTTGTCACAAACTTTTGCACATTGTTTGCATACATTTGCAGGTAGCGTTCAAGAGGCCCTGATTCCAATTATGCAAGAGAAAACACAATGACGGCATTTGCAGGCAAAGAAGGCTTTCGGGAGAGCATGCCTGATTGCTATGGAGTGCTGGGAAAGGCACACCGCCTGTGTGAGGCTGGGTGCCCATGCAGTAGTCCCTGTGCCCCCTGCCCTACCTCACAATCCCAGGTCCAGGAAGTCAGTGTTCTTTCAATGTTGGCTTGAAGTCATGTCTAATGGGCAGAAAAAAAGCTTTGCCCACCCATGCAGAAAGAATTCAAGGGCTGGAATGGGGTACCAGGCTTCCTCTTTGATGGCCCATTGAAGATGAAGCAATGAAGGAGAGCTGAGAACCCAAGTCCAGACCTGCTCACTCCAAATTGTGAATGTTTGGTAGCTCTACCCAGAAGTTCTTATATTTCTAGTCAAACCAGGCTCTGAGTTCCAAAATAGCTGTTCCCAGAACAGTTCAGGGAATGAAGGTATCTGATGGAAATATGAAAGTTGGAACAGTACCCCTGCCATCAGCTCTCATGCCACCTTAACAGAAATAAAAAACTAATGCCAATTCCTACTATACACACACATTATGAGGAAAGAAAAATTCCCAACTAGAAAAGCAAGTGACCAGACATGTTAGAGTAGAAACCCTCTGAGCAAGTTGGCAAAGAAACCAGGCCTTGACCTTCTCCCAGGAGGCTTAGGAAACCCTCTTATGATGACCACACATAAAGAGGAGTTCAGATTACAAGCTGGAAAGGGGATAATTATTCACTGACCACAGGGATAAGTGGAGTGAGACCCACAGTAAGGGAAAGGCCCACAAAAACCAGGAAAGCAATCTAGAGCAGACATTGAGTTTATTATTTGCCAAACAAGGGGAGAGTGTAATTTCATTAAAAAGATCAGGAATATTGTCTGAACAGAAGGGCAATGGGACAGAGATGGTATAGAAAAAGCAAGTTTTGTCTAAACCCCTGATTGGCTCAAAAAGCAAATTGTAAACTTTCAGGATTGGTTGTGGTTCCAATTTTGTATCACAGAGGCACAGTCTGGACAGATAGTGGATGGATCTGTGGTGTGCAGCTGGCATACGTGTCCAATCTCATCACAGTGAAACTTCTCTTTGACACCTACTTTAGTTAAGAGTTAGGAGCCTTTGGGCTTCTGCCAGTTGCTATGTGACTTTGTACCCATTACCCCAGCTCTCTTATCCTCCCTGCTTCTATTGGATGTACATACCTCTTTCCTGGCCAAATACATGAGAAAACCACAGGAAAGAAGTTAGATAATTTTGTTAGTAGGTATCTACATTTTCTAAACAGGGAAAATGAGGCACAGAACCCTACGCCCCAGTAAGTTGGGGAATATATGATTAAAATGCTGCAGAACTGTGGGGAAAAGGCTAACTAGAATGATTTAATCAAAGGGTAACAGCACTTAAAATCTAGGTGGTGGGATTGCAGATAATTGCTATTTTCTTATTTTCTGTACCGGTTTTCTATGTTATTCTTTCCTGTAACAGTATTCTGTATACATGAAGTCTGTCCAGAAAGTATCCAGCCATGCAAATGAAAAATCGAGCTGTTTATTGCAGAAGATACAAGGTACATTCCGCATGGACACCTCAGTCCCCTTCAAAGCAGGTACCTTGGGACCTGACACAGTTCTCCCAATTTCCATCAGCTACACCATTGTATTTTCCTGAATCTCATTGATGGTCTGAAATCTTTTCCCTTTCAAAAGTGATTTTAGTTTCAGGAAAAGCCAGAAGTCACAGGGCACCAAGTACGGGCTGTAGGGAGGATAAGTCACCTGGGTGATTTGATGTTTCACCAAACAACTCTGCACAAAACGTGATGCATGAGCGGGTGCTTTGCCATGATAAAGCTGCCAATCACCAGTTGCCCATAGCTGCAGCCATTTTCATCATATTGCATCGCTCAGCCAACGAAGAGCATTGTGGTAGTACTTCTTACTAATTGTTTGGGCTGGGGGTGTACTCATAATGGACAACACCTTCCCAATCAAAAACACAGTTAACTTTATCTTGCCCTGCCAGTAGCCAATCTTTGTTAACTGTAGTCTGTACACATTCAACATTCTCAGGTGTTCTGCTTGTTGCAGGCCTTCCAGAACATGGATCACTTTCAACAGATTCTCAACCATCTTTGAAGTGCCTGTGCCACACTTTTATTTGTGCTGCACTCATTGCATCGTCCCCAAAATCCTTTTGAATCATCTGAATAGTTTCTGTGGAGAAATGTTCAAGCTTACTGCAAAAATTGGAAGTAGATTTCATTGCCCTACTCAGTCATTTTGAATGTAAGGGCCACACTGTACACACCCTCACTCAATGGTGTCTACCATCCCCACTGACTACACAGTGAAATGGTCACTGTTCACACATGCACATTCCACTCCCCTTGGCTGCCATGTTACATCGATGTCACTCGAACTGTTGCTGTATTAACAATCTGGACTTTTTCAACAGACCTCATGTTCTCCAATTCTGTGTGTGGTTTTGAAATATTTTTGAAAAATTTTCTGATGCAGCAAGGATGAGCTCAAGGTCAAGGTGGCTGTAGATAGTCAAAGGGTGTGTGCTTAGCAAAATCAGGACATTTGCTCAGAACAGGAGTTGAGCATTCAGAGCTTTCATCTGAGTCTGGTGCCCCTAAGGAGGCCAGAGCCAGGGGCTCCATCAAAGCCAAGTAAGCCTGTCTCTGCTCTCCCACAGCTCCAGAACTGTGGCAGTGCTCAGGGCCCCAGCCTGCCCTTGCAGAGGGCACTCAAATCCTGACCAAATGGCTTGTTGTCTTCTTGAGCAACCTCCTCTGCAAAACAAAAGCTCAGAGAGGGCTCCTTTGTTCTCTAACACTGGTGGTGGCACAATCCTACCTGGACTCTATTTCTCTGGCCTCAGTGTTCCCTGGCAGGTATGGTCAGCAAGGCCAGTTCCCCCACCTCACGCCTCTAGGACCTGAGCCACACCAAGAAAACTCAAATCTGTCCTACTTATTTTTTTGAAGACTGAGTTAAGAGAGCCCACAGCTTCTGTCCAGTTGTTTGCCTACTTTCCCTGCTAAAGGAAATTGATTAACAATCCCTTTTCTACCCATGATACTCTGTCTGATAATATTCTTTTATATATTTTTTCTCTCCTTAGTCAAGGGGGAAGAGATTATGGCTACTATCAGTTTTTCAGCCCCTTCTCATGTGATCCTCACTGTTACCTCTCTTGCAGGTCAAGTCAACTCAACCCTATAACCCTCCCTCCAGGGTCGCCTTCTTAACCTACCCCATTGGATAGATTCAGAAGGATCATCTTTGCCATTTCATGAGGGAAGGACTATTTGTGAGTTGGGGAACAATTGGGCTATCCAACAAACACTCATGATGCTGAATTCATGTTTGCATGTCCTCATTTTCCATCTGGTAGAGTTTTGCACGTGGCCCCAGAGATTCTGGGAGTCCCCTGGCATTCTATGGAATTATCATGGGTATATATGGGGTTGTTAATTATGTTTTTCTTGGGAGGGGGACCCATAGCATTCATTAGATTCTCAGACAGGTCCATGATCCAGAAAAATGTCAAGAACACTTCATGTGATGACTCTGGCTCCTAAGTTAGATAGTGAATAGTTTTCAGGAGAAAGTATATCATGGGCCAGAGACGATGGTAAAGAAGGGCAGTCAAGTGGAGGTCCCGTCCCCATCTCCTCTCTCCTGGCAAAATTGATGAGATAACCACAATCTCATCTTTGGTGGGGCAGCCCTAGCACACTTCGATGTGGTCACTGGGAAATGTAGTTCATAGAAGGGAGGAAAGCAAAACTTATCACCTAGTTCATGGCCAGGAGCTAAACAGTTTATATACTTTTCTTGCTTCAACCCCAGACATTATGTCTCAGGTAAAACTTATCCTCATTTTGTAGATGAGGTAACAGACTCAGAGAAGTCAAGAACTTCCAGTATGTTACATAGCTTACAAGAGACAACTGAATTTAAAACCAGGACTTTGTGGTCAAAGGTTCATACCCTTTTCACTCTATTCTGCAGCCCTGTCACATCTCTTGTGTCCCTGATGGAGTGGAGGAAGGCACCAACATGACACCTAACCTCTTGGAGATTCAGGTTCTCATATCTGCATAATGGAAATTCAGTCTGCCCTTCTTGTTTGGCTGTTTGCTGGAGAGGAATTAAGGAGGTCAGGAAGACCTAGTCCAATTCAGTTTAGCCTTCTCTATTCTACTATCCCTCCCCTGATTCTCTGCTGCCAGAAGAGGGGCTGGAGGTTAAGGCCATTGGCCAGATATGCCCTCAGCAAGCACAGAAATCAGACAGCAGGTGATGTTGCTACCTCCTCTCTATAAATTGGGGTGGTGGTTCAGACACAAATGGGAGAAAGGCCCTGACTGCAAGGTGATTTGTGGCACCAAAGTTCCCATCGAACAGCCTTCACTAGGTGTGTGTGAAAACCTCCTCGCTGCTCAGTGAACGGCAATTTCTTTGTTGAGGGTGGCAGACGGAGGGGTGGAAGGGGAGAACAGAAGCAGAAGGAAGTGTAGCACCCCACCTCTCAACCAGCTCACCCACTCCCTCTGTCTTGTTTGAGGCTCCTCATCTTCTGCATTATGCCCCCATGTCACAGACTTGGAGCACCTTCCCCAACTTCCATCTTCCATTTCCAACCTGCCAGCCACAAAGGGTGAGGTGGTTAATCCCCATTTTTCTGGTGGAGGACCGGGAGCCATTTATTCCCTTGAAACTTAGTTTCCCACTTTAGAAAGGTCAACAACACTCACCCCCATCCTCCCTGAGCCCCTTTCCTCCCCTTTCCTCAAAGGCTAAGACATGAATGACTTCCTCTGTGATGGGTTTCCCTTCCTTCCCAGCTCCCTTCACCCACTGCTTTAAGGCGCCTTCACACAATGTGGGCTTTCATTAAGATTGGTGATTCATTTCTCAGCAAACTTTGAATATTCCTCCCTGAAATGAGTAATTCTGACTTTAAAGGGAGCTGTGAGGTGGCAGCCACGCCTCTCTCTGGTTCCTGCTGCCTCTCACCATCCCCATACAAGGCCTTAAAAGGCAAATGAGAGAAGCCTTGGTAAGTGAACCCACTGATGATGAATCAGGAGCCTGAGTTGGGGGAGGGGACTTATGCAGGTATTTGGGTCCAGGAAGCTCTGACACCCTCAGCTGGAGGCAGTGTGGCATTGGAGTGAGTGACTGCATGTGGTCACTGACCATCTTTCCCAAGTCCTGTTTTTCAAAGTCTATTAAGAATTTTTGGTTGGCATGTATGAGGACTCTAATAACAGGGACAAATGTCCTAGGGCTTTTCCACACACAAGTAGAGAGGTGTTTATGGCTACACTTCAAGATTTGGTGGACGTTATTAGGAAGAGCTTCAGACAAGGTCTGCACACTGGCAATTGACCTCGTTGTGCCCTTGGCCCTAGGTCACAGCTCTCTCATCGTGCCTCTGGCAGTCTTTCCTTAACACCTCTGTTCCCTCTCCAGTACACCCATTCTTCAGCCTTGGTCTGAAGAAAGCAGCCACAGGCCATTCCTTACACACTGATCACCATGCTTTGTACCCTGTGACACCGCCATCCTGGCCACAAATGTTTGGGCCTGGGATTAGTCCCTGAGCTAATAGTGGACACCTCAAGACTAAATAGCAACCCCTTAGGTGGCCTTGATGGGGACCCAGCCCTGAGGGGCCTATACTGTCCTCCCTCTTAAGGGTTAGAAGACCCTTAGAGATACTGACAGGAGAGCAAAGAAGCCACAAGGTGCACCGGGGAGGCATTGAGCCAGATGAGAATAAAGAGATGGCAAGTGCTAGAGGCAGACAGAGACCAAACTCATGGTTAGAGTTGGTGTTCAGCCACTGGGGCCCTTCAGGGCTCCCATGATAGTCCAGTTCCCTATGAGGCTAAGAGATAGATTGTTGCTGACATTGGCTTATTTCCTTACATTTCCTTACAATAAGCCCTCATGACCTGAGGTCACCTGGCTGTATCACCGCTTCCTGATGCCTGGAAGAGCCTATCATAATTTTTTTCTGAGAAACACATGTGCTATAGAATTGTGTACCTGAATCCTGTATAATGTTATTGACCAATGTTACTTCAATGAAAAAGAAAAAAGCAAAGAAAAAAGAAACACATGAGCCAACACACATCGAGCACTGAAGACAATGCTCCTTTAGAGGCTGGAATTAAACTTAATGGCTGGAGCAGGCAGGTGTGAAAGCCCAGACTTGGGTGTTGGGCCTGAGAAACAGACTTAAGTGAACAACAGCACAAAGGACCCCAATCACAGAGGACCTGATATGAGATGTGTGCATGGACCCACTGGAGTGGCTGAGCCCCAGCACCCAGCTGAAGCTCAGGCCCAATTCTGGGACCAGTCAGAACAGGTGCAGCAGCCTCCAGCTGAGCTGGTTTAGGCCTAGTCCTCCCTCACAGTGGAAGCTCAGAGAAGGGAGTTCATCATCTGACGATGTCCCTGGATTCTGTGCTCCTCAGTTCTTGACCCCACTTCCAGGTCAGATTGGCATGTAGCGTGCAACCTCTGGAAACTCCCAGTAGAAGGATAAGTGTTTGAGATAAGAAATGACATCTTCTTCATAACCCCAGCAGAGGTGGCCTCCAAACTAAAGCTTTGCCAGGGTTGACCCAGGATTCTGTATTTCCAACAAGTTCCCTCACCTGCTGACTCTAGTACCCAGACAGCATGTGCAAATGACCACCCTTTGGGGTCTGGCACCAGGCCCACCACCCAGTGGGAGCTCAGTAAACAACCTCAGGAAACCTAGAGATGTTCTTTGGTCGTGTTAAATTTTGATCCCATCCAGGAGTTTTTACTTCTCTCCCCATCAGGTTGAAATTTTAAACAAGTGGGAATGTGTTTTTTGTTTTTGTTTTTTTTTTCTTGAAGTAGCCAACTAAACTGCTATTCCACATACTGATATATGGGACTGGCTGAACAATCCTGATTGACCTTTTTATCTCCCTGCCCCCTGCCTGCCCTTTCCCCAGAGATGCTCACTTCTCAGGTCTGTAGGTATTTCTATAGCATCCTCCAGGGAAGCCAGCACTTTGCCAAAGTGACCAGGGCTGTGATTTTAACTCTCCTCTGCCCTTCACAATCCCCAAGATTGTTTTACAACCTTGGGGCTTCACCATTTTGGGAGGCCTGACCTGGGAAGCCACACCTGCTGAGGCAAGAGTCCTGGGAAGAGTCCCAGAAGCTAGCAGATCCCATCCCTAAGCCTGGGGGATCTGGGACACCAGGGGAGGGGGCACTGCAGCGGGGGTGTTTGTGAAACAAGCTGCTTCGGGGCCACAGAGCTGCCCTTCACGTTACAGTCCTTGATGTGGGCCCGCATCTGGTAGAAGGATCCGAGTGCTGAGGGCCGCCAGAAGAGGCCTCCCAGCCCAGCCTCTGGCCCTGGACAGGGGAACCCCGGCCCAGGGCAGCTACCGAAGAGACCACTCAGGATATTAACACTCGGATCAATCCAGTGGGGAAAATGCAAGGAAAACATGGCTAGAAATAATGATCAAGTTCCATTTCAGACTCTTGTAAAAGTTTCCATGCTTTTGCATTTTGCCAATACATCCTCTCTTCATGGTGCTTGAAAGCAACCAAAAGAAAGCATCCCTAGTTTTCAACCCCCTGGTGTGAAAACCAAGCAGGTCTGTCACTTTCTTCTTAAAAAAATTGCAGGTCACTGGAAAGACATTTCCTCTTAACTGTCAATAATTTTGACTTGGTGGTCTGTGGCTTATTGATGTGGAGAACAACATCTACCTTCTTTACTTCTAAACTGCCAGAGAAAAATGGCCACAGTTTTCTTCTGAAATTCGCCAAGGCACAAAATACCAGAGTGATGGCTAAAATCAGGAAAATTAGCAAGCCCCAGACAACCTGCTTAAGGCAATTCCCATGGAAAACATTCCAGAGGTTTCTTTTAAGTGAGCCAAGATGCAGGTGGAAAGGTGGAGTTCTTAAGTAATCATAAATTGTGGTATAGCCTAATTGAGTGGGAAAATCCACAGGGTTCTCTTGGTTAACCAATTTTATTGGAGGTCTGACTGTTAGAGCCCAAAGGCATAACTAAGTACCTCCATACACCTGGTAGCCAATTGAAATAATTATAGGTCAAGCAGCTTGAGAAAATAGGCAGCCTCCTGAATGTTGGCAGGACAAAAGCAAACATAAACCAACAGTAAATATGCCAACAATAGGAAAACCTTGTTTGCTGTGAGTACAAGATCTTTTTGCAGGTGGACGGTGTCAGACACCACACGGAGTGCCCGAGAACAGTGGGGCATGAGAGAAACAGCACTGGACTGGGAATCAGAGGACCTGGGTTCTATGTCTGGATCTGCTGGGACAGGCTGTGAGGCTCTGGGCCAGTTCCTTCCCCTCGCTGGGCCTACGCATGCTCATCTCTACACCGAAGGGGTAGACCCTTTCCGAGGGCCCTTCCACGACGGTTTCCTTGCCAGTTCATGAGCTTATCACATACATGGAGCTGCTGTTTTCTCAAGACTGACGCTTGTCACAGTTTAGTTTCGCGATGAAAGTAAAACATGACCAGCAATGTCGTCTGCTCCCAAAGCCCTACTGGGGTCAGTGAGAGCAACGCTGGCATGTTCTTTGCCTTTGTCGCTGTGTTGACACTAACGCTGATGCGGGTGGGGGGTGTGGGGGCGGCGGACGGCCATGCCCAAGCTCCACGTGAGGCACGGCTGGCCACAGTGCTCCCCACGCGGAGGCTTGCAGAAGGAAAAAGAAGCCACTTTCACTTAGGACTGTCCTCAAGGAAGCAGTGAACATTAATTTTGTTATATCTCAATTCCTGAGTACACTCTTTAAGAGATTGTAGGTAACAGAAAGGGAAGCGCACATAAAGCACTTGAGTTGCATATGATCCCGCCTTTAACTGGAACCTGATCAAGAAAAGAAAAAAAGCAAACAAAATATAACCAGAGACAATGAAATTAAGAACAATCTAACAATAGCCAGAGGGGACGGGGAGGGACAATGTAGGGAAGGGTTTTCAGGAACTACTATAAAGGACAGATGCACAAAAGCAAGGGCGAGGGTGGAAACAAGGGAGGGAGGGGGGTTTGGAGGGGGTGGGGGGAAAATGCAGACAACTGTTAACGAACAACAATATAGTAATTTATGGGAAAAAAAGCAAAGTAAGTGGTAGTCTGGAGGAAAAGCACTCGTGCGGGTGTGTGAGCAGTGGACAGCACTGGCCACTTTTTACGTGGAGCATTATTCTTACTGGAAAGAACAATTCATCGTCTATGGTTATGCAGATGTTGGTATCTGGAAGCCATCTTTTTCAAAAATGAGTGAGCCAGTCACTCCAACAAAAACAAATAGCAGTATTTTCTGCCAGTGACAAAATTTGAGCTTCAAGAGGGAATTTGAATTTTGGAAAATTTGCATCTGTCTTTGGGACCTTGATAGATTTCCAGCACTTAATGTTTTTCTAATAAAATTAATAGTAACAAAAGTGTTTTCTTTTATATTGTATAATGAGATGTGTCAACATTGGAAAGAGCTCCATAAACATTTCCCAGGTAAGGACTATATATGATGATACAAAAGGGGAAAAGATCCCTTCAAAGTTGAAGATAAACTAGCATATCTAATATCACAGAACAGCAAAAGGTCATTAATAGGTTTCAGATTCCATGTTACAACTAACCTTTTAGAAACCACTTTTTTGTTGAGTTTCACTGTAATATCAAAGAAGACTATGCACAAGTATTTTTAAAAGCTAATAAAATATTTTCCCCTTTTCCAACTACATAGCTGTGTATAGCTGTAATTCTTCATATACTTCACTCAGAACAACACATTGCAACAGACTGAATGTGGAAGCAGAATAAAAATTGACCTGTCTTCTATTAAGACATTAAAAAGACTTGCAGAAATACAAAACACTGGTTCTCACCAGGGTGATGTTGTCCACGTCCACCCCCAGGTGACATGAGGAATTTCTTGGCTGTCCTAACTGGGAGAAGGGAGTGCTACCAGCATCTACTGGGTAGAGGCTGGAGATGCTGCTAAACACCCCACAATGCACAGCCCAGCCCACAACAAAGAATTATCTGGTCCAAGCTTTCGATAGTGCCAAGGCTGAAAAACCGTAATACAAAATAATGTCACTCTTACCAAGTTTTTTGTTTCAAAAACATTGGCATTAGCATGTAATGGGCTTGTTATTTTTAAGGGACTTTATAGTTTTCTGATTTCATAGTTTTGATTTATAATTTAGTAACTACTAATAGATGTAACTCATATAAACAAAAGCTTTTTTTGGTGCCCTCAATGACTGGTAAGATTAGAAAGGGTTTTTGACGCTAAAAAGTTTCAGAACTCCTGATACAGACACTAGAGTGTATAGATGACAAAACTGAATTTGTTGAGCAGCCCTACATGATGGCCACTCTAAAGAAGAGTATTTCATGGAAGGTGTACCCAAGGGCATGTAGTTTCTTCTCAAGAAAGGGAGGTCTAGAGTGGGCAGAGTTAAGGGGTCAGTGTGTGGAGTAAGAAATACCAGTGTAAGGCTCTTATGTGTCAGGGTTTTTCTGATCACCGTTAGGAATGTCACCATGACTAAAATGCAGTCACTATTCCCAAACATCTTACTGTCTAGAAGAGAAGAGACAGTAACTGAAATTTTAGTTGAAATATGGGTAGGAAGAAGAGAAATATATGCATGGGGTGTGTGAGATCAGTGGGGATGAGCCTTAAGTTAAGGTGGGGGGTGAGGGAGTTCGAGTCAGGCAGGGCTCCCTGGAGGAAGGGACATCTGAGTTGAGTTTTGAAGAACGAGTAGGAATTTGGTCACTGAGAGTGGGAGGCACACTAGAGGAGAAGGCGGTGTTCCAGGGGGTGGGAGCAGCAGAAGCAAAGGCACAGAGTTGTGACACAGCAGGGCAGATTTGGAGAAGGTGTGAAAGGGTGTAGAGAAAGTGAAAAAATGTACTAGATGTGCACACCAGCAAAACAAATGTAAAATTCAGTAAAATTCAGATGCTTTAAAATTAAGAAATAACAGCTCTGATAACATCAAATTCTCTCTATTTTTAGAAGGCTGGTTCTGAATTTAGGTGTACTGATACAAAGAACCTATTTGGGAAACAAAAATAAGACTTCGCTCCCTTCTCTTGATACGACATGAAATGCTGCAGCCTCTCCTCCCCTTGGAGCCCCTCTCTGTCTTACACTGTCTCTGTCACTGGCTCACAAGGGCTTCCCAGAATGTTCATCTGAGTCCACAGATTCTTCTGGGAAAGGATGGGAAAAGCCCATAGCTTCATGTCTCATTAGCAGGAACATGCCCCCCAACCAAGGATTTCACTCCACATTTTCCGGAAAGGATTTATGTACTTAGTTCATGCAAAGACATATGAAGTTGTTTTTCCCTTCCAAAGAAGTTGGTCAAGATAGTTGAATGTTTATTTCAAAAGCAGTATATCAACACCACTCTGGAAAAAGGGGTGGGGGGTGCCCTGCTAGTTACATAACGTAAGAGAGGAGAGGGAAGAAAAAAGGAATGTTTTCTACCAGTAATCGCTACCCAACTATTCCCCTCACAGCCATCATCAAAGGTTGAATTGACCCAAAGGACACCCTGGCATTTGCCCAGGGTGCCAGGGGAGAGCCTGCCCTTTCCAACAGAAGCCTGGTATTCTCCTTCCAAGAGAAGACAGATACCGCTTGCATTAAAGAGGGCTAGCCAAGGCGCCAGCCTCGGGCCTTGGCTCCCAGTATGCCCTCAGAGGACCTGTGCAAGCTGGTGTCAGGGTGGCCTGTGGAGGTCAAACCAGGATGGCCATTTTCCCAGCAGCGTGGGCAATGTTTTCCCAGACAGTGTGGGCAGAGTGAGCCAGTGCATGGTGGTCAGGATAGGGAGCTAGACAATGAGGACAGGGTTGGCTGAGGGTGGAGGTGATTCTACAAGCAGGAGAAGGGGCGGGAAGCCCAGAAGCAGGTTGAGGCTAGAGTCTCTGAGAAGATTGAGGCAAAGAGCAAAGGACTGTGGATACTGGGAGTGGGCAAGTGAGCAGGTCAGTCCTTCACAGCTACGTGGCTCAGGAGCAGGCAACCCAACTAAAAGGATCTCACCCTCAGACAACCTGGCTTACACCTCTCTTGTCAGTAGTCCAGTGGTGGAGAGTCACTCCCAGACATTATGAACGTCTACAGACCAACGCCCAGGAGGGCAGTGGGTCTGTATGAACCAGAGGGCCTTGGCCTTGCCTCCCTCCTGGGTCAAGATGCAGGCCTGGAGCCAAGGCTTATCAGTGGAGTCTCTAAATCCCAGTGGAATCACATGGGCAACCCCACAATGGCTTAGAAGTAGCTTTCTTAAGTGGAGTGACAGGCCTCAGGCCCAACCTCAGTGAAACCACGTTAGTGTTACCCCACCTTTGCAAACCAGTAGGTTCCTGCTTCACGGACAGGCATGCAGCTTCCACACTTCCTAGAGGGCATGCACGTGTATTGGGGACATCACTAAAGGGAGGTACTGGACTGGAGAGCATTTCATTTAGAGAAGACGCCAATGTAATACTTTTGGCCAGAACAAACAACAGTGTGCACCAGCTGCTACGTCCACCTTTCCTCCTCTGTGCCTATTAAACCCCTCAGGCAAGCACCCTGAACCAATCAGCATTGCCCTGATTGCCTTGTCAGAGAGTAACCCTGACAAGTGTTTCTACATACAAGCTATCAGAATTCAGTAGCTGAAACACTGTAGCTTCAATAATGAAAACAAAACCAATAGTGCCAGGCACTATTCTAAGTGCTTTACAAATACTAACTCCTTTAACTGGCAGGAGTTGATAGGACACTTTATTTACAACTTAAGTCAGCAAAGTGAATTTACCTGACTTTGTTAACTAATAAAAAAAAAGTTAAGGCATCAACTCAGTACTGCCCCTTAATCTTAGCAGGCACCACCCTGACATTGCAGGAGGCTGCCTCCACTGTCCTGCACAGGCCCCATTCCCATGGCACCAGGAGGGTGAGCATTTTCCTCTTTCGATGAGTGTTTTGTTTTAGCAGTGATGACAAAGAGATCGCATGAGACAATGTGCTTGTAGCTCCAGATTTATCATTTACACTGCTGATCTGATTAAAAGCAGGAGTGGGAGGCTGCAGGCTTTGTTCACCCCCAATACCATGTAACCCTGTTATGCTGCATTCAAAACTCCCCCTCACAACAATCCTTCATTTTTATGGGTCAAGGACACTCCAGCACCATCTCTGACCTTCCCCAAAAGGAACAGGTGTCATCACAGGACACCATGCTTTGAAGACCCTGTGCTTCCGTCACCTTTGTGCTTTTCATTCCAGGGCCACAGCTTGCAGCTGGGTCCGTTGTGGGGCCACCAGGTGGGGCACGCATCGGCAGCTGCAGCCTACCTTTGGCCCACCACAGCAGTCCACTTCACCCTTCCCATTGGAAGAAGGCGAACCCACCACTGACCTGCCTGGCTTTCCTCTTTGTTTTGCTCTCTTGTCCCATGAGTTCTAGGCAGCCTACAGTTTCTCTTAAATGTGCTGGCCTTGCTTCTTTAGTGGAAATTGTACTAATGGCATAACCTTGATGCCTTTCCTTCACTCTCACATAGATTTGAACTGTAAATTCCCTTCTAAGACTTTGTCAACATTACTGATCACACACACACACACACACACACACACACACACACACACACACGTGTCGAGAGAGAAATAAGAACATGACCAGAAAATCAGGTTTTGCAAAGAAAACTAAAAGTGGGTGACTTTGGAGGAAAGCTGCTTGCAGCCCTAGGATTGTGCCCTAGTAAGGGGAGCTCCAGGGTTTTCTGAGACCCAAGATGGTTATCTGGACCAGGTATCCTTCTCCTTACCCCATATTCCCTCAGAGGTCCACAGGTCAAAATAATGCAAAAAGCAAAATGACAGAGCCAGAATGGAAAAAATATCTGGGAGGACGAGCACCTGATTTAAAGGCATGAGGTCCAGAAAGGCAACGCATGCAGGATGACAGTGTGTACTTCGTGACAGTGTGTACTAGTACTTTGCTTGATCCTGAATGGCTGAAAATAGGCTCCATAACACATCTGGTAGTGAATTTTTAAAAAAAGCTGTGGTACATTTACACAAAGGAATACTACTACACAGCTATAAAAAAGAAGGAAATCTTACCTTATGCAACAGTATGGATGAACCTGGAGAACATTATGCTGAGTGAAATAAGCCAGTCAGAGAAAGGCAAATGCCATATGGTCTCACTTATATGTGGAATCTAATGAACAAAATACAGTGATGAACACAAATAGAAACAGAGGCATAGATACATGGAACAGACTGACAGCTGTCAGAGGGAAGTGGGGAGGGAGACTAGATGAAAGAAGGTGAAGGGATGGGATTAGCCAGGGAACACATATGTATAGTCCATGGACACAGACAACAATGTGGTGATGTCCAGAGGGATGGGGGAGAGAAGGCTGGGAGGAGGAGGGCAAAGGGATGGGGAAATGCGGACATCTGCATTAGTGTCGAGAATAAAAAGAAAAAAATGTAATGTAGCTTTCAGTGCAGCTTTAACAACTGGGTGCATAGATTGTAAAGAGATGAAATTTCAGAAAAATATATTCGACAGCAATACATTAATAATAAAGTGCTAACTGATTCGTGAAAAACTAAAAAGAAAACAACAAAAAGAAAGGAAATTAACTAAAATCCTTGTCTGGGTTCTAGGTTAAGAAGGAATGGGACCAATGAACTTCTACCTACTGGTCACTTCCTGGTATGGAAATGCATGAAGACTTTTAGAGCACTCTGTAAATAGTATAATGAAAATATAACAGGCAGAGTGCTAAAGTGAATGGGGTTGAATTGGGTTCAAAGACATGATGTTTAAACTGAAATCTGACAAAAGAGATTCAGTCATAAGATTTGGGCATGTATAATGTGGGAAAAGGAGCTGATGCAAGTCTCTCTGGAAGGAATAAACCTGGGGAGCAGAGGAAAGAGCCACTGTGACTAGACCTACCCTGTGATGGGGGAGGTGTCAGGGGCTCGGTTACAGGCCAGGGAAAAGGGTCTGGATTTCATTACAAATACGAAGGACAGCCCTTGGAAAGCTTTTACCAGGAGTGCGATGTAGACAGTTTACATTTAGAAAGATAACTGCAGATGGTCCAGGGGCAAAGACTAAAGCTTCAGGCAGGAAATGGTGGTGGCTTCGACGAGGGTGGAAGTAGTGGAAAGAGAGAGGACGGAACCAACCTGGGAAATGTTTTAGAGGCAGTCTTCACAAGACATCACAGGAGATCGGATGTGAGTCAGGAGGGGAGAACGGCATCAAAGATGACCACTAGAGTTCTGGCTTCTGCAACTCTAGGGAGATAGTGAGACCACTTAGTTAGATGGAGAGGGAGATGAAGCAGGTCTGGGAATTGCCATTAAGACTTCTGGTTTTGCCCTGGCCAGTGTGACTCAGTGGGTTGGGTGTCATCCTGTAAACTGAAGGGTCACAGGTTGATTCCTGGTCAGGGCATGTGACTGGATGTTGGGAACCACCCTGTCTGGTTTTAGAAGTTGTAACCCGCCCCCCATGGCTAAGTCTGAGTGAGAGACTTTGGAACCATAAACTATTAAGGAGACAAAGCTTATCTCCCTGGCAGGGGTGCCGCCTCTGCCCCCTTTACTTCACCTGGCTTGACCCCGAGCCTGGCCGGTTAGCCAATGATGGGTAAGATTCCTCAAGGGAGGGATGACCTAAGACAGGCATGATTACGTGGAGGCCCCAGGGAATGACTTGGGGGGGGTGCTATAGAAAAAGGGAGTGATGGACCCTCATCCCTTGGCTTTGACCTAGCCTGAGTCCTCATTCTGTCGGCAAGACGTCTCCTAATCTCTTGGCTGCCTTACTTTCCCTGCCTAACTTAAGCCTGAAACAACAGAGGTCAGTGCAGCTCTGTGCTGGGAAGGTCAGATTCCCTGGGGCAATCAGGCCTAAGAAAGAATCCATAAAATCCTGTGAAACCTGCTTTGCTAAGAATGTTCTCAATTTTCTCATAAGGGTCCGAGCTGGAAACAAGTTTGTTTCCCAAAGTTTTGCAGCCCTTTAGCTAACAGACCCTGAATCAGAATAAACCCTCAGAGTTCTTTGTATGTTATCTATTGTTTGATCCTTACTGCCTGACAATGATTAATGAGCTTTACCTGTATTCCTGTGCAAATAAAATCCAGTAAAAGCCCATTGAGGAACAGTCTCCTGGCCCTTCTCCTTTGAGAGATCGGCCACCTTTCCTCCCCAAGCAGATCACGTCTTGGTACACTTAGTCCCATCCGTGGCCGCCGGGGCAAGGGGGCCCTGCGGGCAGAGCCCCACCACCACTGGGTTATAGTTTCAGTCCCTGGTTGTATAATGGGAGGATGATCCCAAGCAGAGTGCATGAAAATGCCATGTTCTTTTCTTTCCCCTCCTCTCGCTGGTCTGGTTGGCTGCTAGGGACCTGGGTTCCTGGGCTGGAGAGCCTTGGGGACCACATGGTATGGGAGTATTCCCAGCGCCCCTCGCCTGCCACTCTGGGACCTTCCTGGCCAGGAGCACAGCAGGCACTGGGCTATTAGGGGAGAAGGGGAGGAGCCCTGGGCTGGTGGGCCTTGGCAGCAGTGTGACTGGGTGTCAAGCCGGCACCCCTTCCCCACACGGGAAGACATGGTGGTGCTGGGGACCAGAGGTAGCACTCCATAGAACAGCACCGTGGGCAATTATGGAGCACGGCTGCCCTAGTAAGCCAATGCTAAAGAGACAGGAAGTGAGTGCTGGGCCAGTGAGCAGAAGCCAAGGAAGGAGTGGCCACCACAAGTGGGACTTCGGCCAGTTTGCACAGACTCCAAGGACACCTGGAGCAGACCGTGACCAGAAAAGCATGCTGCAGCTGCCATGTGTTCCCAAGGATGGTACTTTTAAATGGGAAAAGGAATTCTGGGTGCAACCTAGGACTGGTCTGGCCTGACAGAGGGTGGCAGGGTTATTTTTCTTTGTATATTTTAGAAGGAATGGGCTGTGAGGCAGAAAACTGCCTTCATTTCAAATTGTATAGTTGTTAAATAAAAAGGTTCCTTTTCCTTTCCACTGAATTATGTTTCCTCAAGGAGGAGTTTTGTCTGTTTAGTGGTAAGCAGTAGGACCCCCCCATTGGTTGGTTGGTAACAGTTTGGGTAATAGAAGAGTCAACCAATCAATGTTTTTCTCCTTCTCTCTTTTCCTCCCCTCCTCCTCTCTAAAAATCAATAAGCACATCCTCAGCTGAGAATTCAGAAAAAACATGTTGAATTTGAGAATTAATAGCTTATAAAAAGCAGTGCTATTCTAGGACCTATAACACCTGCCTGGAGCTGGAGCTTTGCCCTGGGGTTTCGAGCTCCACTGAGAGGACAACCTGCAGAACCTGCAGGGTTATACCCTCAAGGTCAGCAAACGAAGGCTTTTCCCTAGGTCCACTCATTCATTTATTCACTCCAGAAGGAAGGTTTGCACTTTCCTCAATCTTCATAATAATCTAAATCTGTAGTGGCCTTTAGAAGAAGAATCAAACATTTTTTTCTATTTGAATGTTATCTCTCTTTGTATATATAGGCATAGAAAAGTACAAATAAAGCCAAAGCAGGGCCCCTGACTTCCCAGTAAAGGATGCATGCAAGGAATAACACCACCCTGGGCCACCTAAATACTCATACCAGCTCTAAGTCCAGCCTTAGAACACTGGCCACCTTGCAGCCCAGATGGGAATTTCCTTACACACACACACACACACACACACACACACACACACACACACACACACACACACCCTGTCCCAGGAAACCAGGCTGTCAACACCAGGAGGGACTGAGCTGTTCACTTGAGGGGGGGTGGTGACAGGTGGGGGATCGGAGTGAGCTCAGACACCCAGGGGCAGAGCTGCTGCAGCTCCCCTCTCTCTACCTCCCTGCACAGCATTCTGAAAGATAGGTAGGCTCTGAAGTCATTTTCTTCTGTCTTTGGTTTTTTTATTTTCTGATTTTCAATTTGGTATATCTGCCTCCTCTGTTTAGCCGGAAAAAATAATGGCTACCCTATAATTAGCTCTCAATTTATTTTATCAAGTCTTCAGATTGTCCAAGTTCTAAAACACTTTGTTTCAATATTATTTCCATTGCTCTGCATTCCCTGTGGTTCTTTTTCCTATTTCTAACTTTTTAAACTAGATGTTTAGTTGTCCAGTTTATTTCCACACTTTCACTTTTAGTTACGCATTAAATACTATGAATTTTCCTTTTTGAATAACATTAACTCTATTCCATAGATTTTGATATATAGTGTTTTTATTGAAGTATTTTCTAAATAATTCTGCAGTTTGGGTTTTCATGATTTTTATGATTCAAAGTTTCTTTTTACTTAATTTTTGTCATGCTCTAAATTTACCAAAATGTGCTGACAGAAAATGATTTCCATTGGAGAATTTTATTTTTCAAACAATTTTGAGGCCATCTATATAGTTCAAAGGGTGAGGACTGGTTTCTGGTCACTACCCTGGAAAGGCCTGGGGACACACAGGTGATGAGGTCCAATAGTTATAGATGGACATATGCTTGCCACATGGGTAGTGGGAGCAAAGTCTTTGCAGGTACAGTAGACAGCAAATACATTGGATGGAGTGGTTAGTTCCTTAAGGGCCACAGAAGAAGTTCAAGTTGAGGGAAGAGGAGCCCCAGGCAATGTTTAGAGTTGACCTTCCTTGTTTCAGTTCTCCCCACTCACCTGCTCACCACACACTTTCTGCCCTGGTTACTTGGTACAGGTTTGGTTTGGGCAGAACCCTGCTGCATGAGTTCCAAGCTATGGTGGTCCAGCTGGCCCTGGTGGCCACAAGGTACTCTGTAGCAACCTGGAGCCCTGAGGAGGAATTGTGTCCTGCTGTGAATCTGTACTTTGGGTGAGCTCAGGAGATACTACAGAGTGTCACGAAAGAAGTATAACCAAAACCAAGGTTTAGTTGCCCTCTGCAACAAAAGCCGAACTCACAAGACAGGTGCTGGTAAAAAAGGAAAGAGGTTTATTCAGGAGTTGATAAACCTGAGAAGATGGCAGGCTTGTGCCTTCAGAACAATCTCAACATCTCAGTGCAGGCAGGGGTTTTTACAGGGAGGGAGAGGGACAAGGAAAACAAAGAGAGCAGCTGTGGACATGCAGGCAGTGTCCTTGCTGGTCCCAAAATGGATCCTTAATGTCTGCATCCTGGAGCTGGTCAGTGCAGCCAGATTCCTGCAGCTGGGAGATCATTATCAACCAAAGTCACAGTCAAGGCCGTTTCTTTTACAAGCAGGAACTGGAACTGCTGGTGCCTGCAATATGCTTACAAGGAAACTGTCAGGATGTGAGTTCCTTTAATCAGTTTACTAGTACATTTTATTGTATTTCATGGGCAGGCAGAGTAGCATAAAGTATTTATTGCCTCTTTGCAGAAGTACCTGATGAATAGATCAGGCCCCACTCTCTGGCTTTCAGTGATACACGGGGAAGTGTAATGTGGTACTTTGCATGTTTTTTGATGTTAAGCAGAATTTTTCAGGCAGTGAAAGAACTATTTTCTGTACAGAGAGGTGAACACATCATTAGTAGTTTGACACTAGTTCTAATAAAATGCAAAACTCTCATCCAGTTTCACCCTGTGATAAGAAAAAAGGATAACAGCCCAGAATTGCCCACCACCCTGGACAAACCAACCCTGTGGTTTGGTCCACTGAGCTCTAAGCAGAAAACCAGCTGGCAAAAGAAGAACCTCAATGCTCAGATCAAAAAGAGCATTGTCTGATACCTTTTAAAAATTGAAGTTTTGAAAGAAGAAATGAAATCCATCAGAACACAAGTGAACAAAGCTAAAACATGCTTAAGACTGTCTTGGGCAATTGAAGGAAAACTGAGGATCTCCACGCTAATCTCTAGGATCCATGCAAAAAGGCAGACAGAGTCCCTGAAGGAATGTTTGCTACATATAGAAGAACTGGCAGCTTCCCTTAGAGAAGAGGATGTAGTTTGGAATTGGGAGGCGGTGGCCCTATAGATGGCCAGCTTCCTCCACTTGGAGTCAAGGAGGAAACTGACTGATATGACAGAGTCAGGTACACGCTAAATACCCAAAGCAGAGAAAAAATCCATTCTATACCAACATTGATGGACAACAGGACAAAATGCTTAAAAGCAAGCTTCATTTAAAAGTGCAGATCGGAATTTTCAAGCAAGAGTAAATAAAGTCACTGACCATTGTCAAGAAAAAGAAATGGAGCTTCTTGGAATACTATGTCAGGGAAGATCCTGACTTTAACTCCAGGATTTCGCCCTTAGAGTAAGTACTCTATTCAAGAATAAGATGTGGTTGTCGCAAAGAGGGGGGATTTATATCAAAGCTCTGTCTCCCTGAAGGAGGCTTGGCCGTTGTTTAGTATACTATTTAGTCAATCACACATTGATTTGGTCTTTGCAGGATTCCCTTGAGTTCCTGTCAAGCTCATCCTGTTTATAGCTGCATCTGCAAAATACTGTGCTGCGTTTTAACATTCAGCAAGAATAACATTTAGTAAGAACTGCCCAGACCTTGAGACCTTTGCCCTACCTAAGAACTGGGAGCAAAAGGAGGAGTGTTCAGAAGTTAGTGACAAGATGAACAGTGCAGATGAAGAGCCAGAGGCCTACAAAAGACCATTTAAAGACCTTGAAAAAAAACCGGAAAGAAACGTTTCTTCTCAAAGCCAGATTCTGTCATATGGGTTGAGAGTATAGGAGGATAAAAGAAACTGCATCATCCGAAGACAGGAAGAGGCAGATCTGAGAAAGAGTTAACTGAAAGAGTGACTAAAGTCAAGTACTAGAAGTGGACCTTTGTGCACTGGACAATCCGAGCAGAGCATCTGAAGAGAACATTTGCTTCCCAATCTCTTCACACAGGGTGCTGCTTCCTCTGAGATGGGGTAGCCTCACTTCCCTTCTTTCAGAACCCCCTCGTGACTGCCAGACTTTCTTCCTTTGCCCCTCCCCCTACTCCTACTCTAACTCCCCCTCCTTTCATCCCTCAAATTCTGTTTCCAGTGGAAACAAACAGGAAGTTCATGGCAAGAAGCCCACCTGCCCTCTAGGAAGGCCCAGTCAACCACTGCCTCCCCAACAGTAGGCTCCCTGCTCCCAGGCTTTGTGGTCTCCTCCTTGCTCAGGATGTGAGTCAGCCCCTGGACACCGACATCCAAAAATAGGAGGGGGAAGATGGCAGCGTGGTAGGAGGGAGCACATGCCACCTCCCTCTTCAAAAGACAGGAAAACCTAGCCATACTACAGAGGACATTGCAGCATACATGAAAATAAGAAATCAAAATTGTAGCGGACATGGAAAGACCAGACGGTAAGGAGACTACTGCAGGATAATAACAGCCCAGGGATCAGTTTGGGGAGCAGGGAGGTTGCAGCCCCAACCCCAGAGCTCCGGGAGCTGCTGCAGGGCTCTCAGGGTAAGGGAGCTGGGTCATCCGCTCCCTCCCTGGCCAAACAAGGGCTGATCGGGAGACCTCCGAGCAAGCTTTGGGGAAGATCACGGCCCAGCCAGTGGAGCCAAAGACGGCAGGACCTTGCGTGGGTGCCCCAACCCAGAGAGTTATTTTTTTGGGTAAATGGCTTGGTGCCTACAGCCGTGAGCACGGAAAAAGCGTGGGCATTCTGTGGGATCCCTGGTGCCCAGGTCAGGAATTTGGGGGAGGCTTGAGTCCCCCAAAAGCCACAGCGTAAACACCCGTGAACCTGGAAGCGGTGGCGCGGGCGCGCACTCCTCAGTAAGCTTTCGGAGGGAGTGCTGAAGTACACCCGAGGCCTGAACCCTGGTGAGAGGCGCCAGCGTACACACCTATGAAGGGACGCATGCGTGCAGGAGCTCCACGATGGGCTCTGAAGGGAGTGCTTAGGAGTACACAGACTGCTGCCTGGGGCATTGGGCCCGCAAGGCTGGACCTGGGGACAGTGCGCCAGAGGTTGACAGAGCTCTGAACAGGAAGGGGAACAAAGCCACAGCATTCGCCCCTAAGTCTGCTGCAGCCAGCAAAACCAGAAAACTGGTTTGGCCAGTTTGAAACCAACAAAGGGTTTTTTTTTGCTTTTGTTTTTTCTATTTTTTGCTGGATTTTTTTATTAAGTAACTTTTCATTTTTTAATTCTTATTATTGTTATTTCATTCAATTACTTATGTTTCTATTTCCTTCTAGTGTTGATCCTTCTACCTTTCTTTCCAAATTTATCTCTTCAATATATCTCCTCCTTATTGCCTTCATTTCTTAAATTTTTTTTGAACCTGCAAGTAATAGCATATCTGTATTGTTATTTCATTGTCCTTACACTTTTTATTGAAATAGTATTTTAGTATTCCTCTTCTTTTGGTATAGTCTTCTTTGCTTGGC
>CM052539.1:80459415-80479816 GCA_028533065.1 Trachops cirrhosus
TGAGGTTCCTGGACTTCCTGAAAGTCTATTCCCTTTGCCAGATTGGGGAAGTTCTCCTTTATTATTTGTTCAAATAAGTTTTCAATTTGTTGCTCTTCCTCTTCTCTTTCTGGTACCCCTATAATTCGGATGTTGGAATGTTTCAAGATGTCCTGGAGGTTCCTAAGCCTCTCCTCATTTTTTTGAATTCTTGTTTGTTCATTCTTTTCTGGTAGTATATTTTTTCCTTCCTTCTGGTCCACTCCATTGATGTGAGACCCAGCTTTCTTTCCATCACTATGGTTCCCTGTACATTGGTTCCCTGTACATTTTTCTTCATTTCACTTATTGTTGCCTTCATTTTTTCATCTAGTTTGCAACCAAAATCAACCAGTTATGTGAGCATCCTGATCACCAGTGCTTTGAACTGTGCATCTGATAGGTTGGCTATCTCTTGGTCACTTAAAAAGATGGATTCTGGGGCCTTCAATTGTTCTTCTGTTTGAACCATCTCTCTCTCTCTCTCTTTTTTTTTTGGTCTGGTCACACCTTTTACATGTGAGGGGAAGAGCCTTAGGTGTTCACCAGGCGGGGCAATGCAGTTGCTGGGTTGTGAAGCTGTCTGTGGGCGTGGGTCCTGAGAAGGAACAATGGTGCTTGCTCTGTTCTCTGTTGGACCTCAGTCTTTTCCACTGCTTTCCCGGAGCAAACTGGGCCCCTCTGGTGCCAATTCCTGTGTGGGTGGTCTTGTGCACCCCATGGGACTTTCCTTTTCAATCAGTGCCCCAAGGCTCTATTTCCTGGCGCTGGGACCCTGGGTTGCGCACAGTGCCTTGCTTCACAATCGCCACCTTGCTGGGTCTGCCGGTTGCCACCCCACGACCAAGGTCTGCCAGCCGCCACTTGCATGCCCAGGGTCTGCCCGCTGCGGTCTTGTGTGCCCTGGTTGCCTTGTGAACCTTGGTTGCCTTATGCATCCGGTCCCAATGCTCTCTGCTCTGCGAACCGCGCCCAGCTGCCCAACTCCACCCCTCCTACCGGTCTGGATGAATGTGTCTAATTTAATTCCTTTGTTGTCCGACTTCCATACAGTTCAATTTTCTGTCAGTTCTGGTTGTTATTCTGTTTCTAAATTGTTGTTGTCCCTATCTTGGTTGTACGATGAGGCAGAGTGTGTCTACCTATGCCTCCATCTTGGCCGGAAGTCTGGGATATTAAGTCAACTTCTTGTCTGATGCAATTAGATCTTTTATTATTTTTGTCTATTGGTGATAGTGCTACAGAACAGACCCAGGGTGGGGGGCGTTGAACAATATACTATTGCCGAATGAACCCACCCTTGTGCTCTGGGGTCTCCCACCCCGTACTAGGTTCACCTTGCCCACTGCCGGGGAAAGACGTCTCTCAATGCCAAAGATTGGTGAAAAGGAAAGGGATTGTTTATTTAAAGAGCTATACAAACTTAAGAGTAATAACTTAATGTCTTCATTGAGATCCCAAAGTCCTTTAGAATACCCACAAATACACAGTCCTTCCTCCCCCCTCTGCCTGGTCCGGGGTGCGGTATCTCAGAAAGAGAAATAGAAGTAGTGGTTCTTCTCTGCCCAAGCTGCGTGGTCCCACAAAGCTCCACATGCCTGCTTCTCCTGGGTTTAAATCCCAGCGCCAATCTTCCTCTGCAGCACCATTTCCAACCCCTCCCACGATCAGTTACACCTGTCAGCATTCCCATATTTTTCCAGATTTACTGGACTGCCATAGTAAGTCTGGGCAGGTGTGGCCCCATGGTGTGGAGCCAATCATTTCCAAGCTCTCACGCAGGTGCTGTAACCAGGGAGAGTTGCCTCCCAGTTACATCCTGGGTTGAAGTCACTCCCATCGTCCAGGCTCAAAGCATGGCCACAGCTGTTTAACATATCTATGCAACCAGTTAAAGGTTATAGACATGTTAAATGACCATTCTAGAGGCTATCTTCAAAGCTGTAGCTATTCAAAACAATTCTCAATGGCCCTGCTACATGCATCCCATCCCCCAGCTCAGACTTGTGGGGGTGAAGACATCCTATATATATTTTTTTTTCCTAATATTTCCTGGACACTGAGTTCTGGACCCCATTACAAATCTGTATTTGGGGTCCCCCCTTGGCTCCACCCTGTTACAATACCAATGGAGATACTGTTTCAGGCACAATAAGAGACACATGAGAAACAAGGATGACCCACTTCAGAAGAGGGGTCAATTCTGCTGTTTTTCTTGCTGTTTTCTTGTTCTTGCAAAATTACTATTATTTTCAATACATGTATTTCTTTGCAGGAATCTTTTTATTTTTTGCAAACTCTTTTTTTATTATTGTTTGTGCTATTACAATTGTTCTCTCTCTCTCTCTCCTTTTTTTTACTTTTCCTGTTCATGTCTATGGGTCATGCATAAATGTTCTTTGGTTAACACCTTCACCGTCTTTCATCCAGTCGCCCAACTCCGCCAGCTGTCAGTCTGTTCCATGTGGTACATTTACACAGTGGAATACTACACATGAGTAAAAAAAAGAAACTCTTACCTTTTGCAACATCATGGATGGACCTGGAGAATATTATGCTAAGTGAAATAAGCCAGTCAGTGAAAGACAAATATCACATGATCTCACTTATATGTGGAATCTAATGAACATAATAAACTAACAAAATAGAAACAGAAGCATAGATGCATCTTTGCAGGAATCTTTAAGTCACTCATCCATTTTATGAAGGTTAATTTGGTTCAAACTAGATAATGCATTTTAATGGGACATGGGTACATTGTGAAACACTTCAGTCTGCTGAAAGTTCACAAATCAGTAAGGGAACACTGACAAATAATGAACCCCCCCACTTCCTGCAGTACCACATAGAGGAGGTGAGTGCCTAACGTGGGGTTCTCATCACTATCCAGATAGATTTTTTTAAAGTACCATAGAAAGCCTAATATCTTTGTTTTATATCTCAGTGGTTTGTGTGTTATGTAAAGACCAACCTATTTGTTTTCCAGATGCAGAAAGATGAGGTGCAGAGAAGTGATGACCTGCTCCAGGTCACACAACTAGTCAGTACAAGACAAGAGCCCACTGCAATAAATGCCCATTGCACTCCACACTACCACGATGACTAACTCGTACTTCTGCCATTCCTGGCCCTGTTTGAGACCACTAATTCCCATCAAAAAACAATGAATGTTCCAAAGTTCAGGCAAGAATTTCACTCATTGGAGAAAATGGGTGAATGAAAATGAGTTAATCCAGCCACAAGTGTGGTACAGAAGTCACGATTCTGGGGTACTATCAGATTAATGTTAGGTCCACAAGTCACTCCCATTCTTGTTTCTCATGTGAATCACTGAGTCAGATGGTAACCTCAGTTGCTGTAATCAGAAGTTATAATGTATTGAATTAGTGCCTATTGAAAAATGTAAGATGTAGTTGCAGCTGTTGAGAATGAACACTAACCGTGAGCTAACAAGGAAGGTTTGTGCTAATGAGTCAATCAAGAGAGATACTGGGATATAAGCTGAAAAGAATAATATAAGGTTTTAGAGAAATAAGAAAGTCATTAGAACAAGTTTTTGTTTTCAAATCGATCACAGAATAACAGACAATACAGCCCGTTGTGTCGCTGACACCTCTCAATCTCCTATGACATGCTACAACAAGACTGATAAGTATATTTCATCGAGACCAGCAGCACCCAGCAGAGGCAGGAAGGGAGAGAGACTACATAGAAAAGTGTTTGCCAGACATTGGGATTTCAAAGATAATGAAAATTCTAAAATTTGGGGCTCCATCTAGGATTCCCTATTTTTTTAATGTCCAAATAAAGACATAAAAACAAATAGGTAAAAAACCTATTTTTTAATTTGATTTTTCAATTATAGTTTATATTCAAACTTAGTTGTTTTAGTTTCAGGTATACAGCATAGTGGCTAAACAATCATATATGCTTTATAAGATATCCCCACCCAATATTTCAAGTAAATACCTGGTACCTTACATAGAAGTTACATTATTGACTATATTTCTTATGATGCACTTTACATCCCCATGTCTATTTCATAACTGCTAATTTGTACTTCTTAATCCATTCAACTTTGTTACACATCCCTCCCAACCCTTTTTTCCTCTGGAAACTATCAGTCTGTTCTCTGTGTTTATGAATCTGCTTCTATTTTCTTTGTTTATTTTGTTCTTTAGATTCCACATATAAATGAAATCATATATTTGTCTTTGTCTGATTTATTTCACTGAGCATATGCCCTCTGGGTCCATCCATGATGTCACAAATGGTAAGATATCAATCTTTTTTATGGCCAAATAATAATCAATTGTATATGTGTACCACGACTTTTGTGTGGGTTCTTTTCAAAATTATTTTATCTTTCAATTACAATATTATATTAGTTTTAGGTGTACAACCCAGTGATTAGACATATTTATATGATTTAGGAAGTGATCAGCTAGATAAATCTGACACCGTATATAGTTATTGCAATGTTATTGGCTATATTCCCTTTGCTACACCTTACATCCGCATGACTATTCTGTAACTATCAATTTGTACTTCTTAATCCCCTCACCTTTTCCCCCATTCCCTCAACCCCCCTCCCATCTGGCAACCATCAAAATGTTCTCTGTATCTATAAATCTGTTTTAGTCTGCTGTTCCTTTACTTTCCTTTTTAGATTCCACATATAATTAAAATCATAATATTTGTCTTTCTCTGTCTGACCTATTTCACTTAGCCCAATACCCTCTGGGGTCCACCTATGTTTTTGCAGATGGTAAGATTTATTCTTTTGTTATGGCTAAATCATATTCCATTGTATATATGCACCACTTCTCCTTTATCCATTTATCTACTGATGGATATCTAGGTTGCTTCCATATCTTGAATACTGTAAATAATGCTGCAATGAACATGGATGTATATGTCTTTTCAATTTTTTGTTTTGGTTTTCTTCAGATAAATACCAGAAGTGGAACTGCTGTGTTCTTCTTTGTCTCTTGTTATAGCCTTTGTTTTAGAGTCTATTTTGTCTGGTGTAAGTACTGCATTCTCAGGGGGTTTTTGTTTCTATTCTCATGAAATATCTTTTCCCACCCCCTTACTTTCAATCTGTGTGTGCCTTTAGATCTGAAGTAAGTCTCTTATAGACAGCATATGTAAAGGTCTTGTTTTACTAATCTTTCAGTCATCATATGTCTTTTGATTGGAGCACTTAATCCATTTACATTTAAAGTAATTGTTGATAGATATGTATTTATTGCCATTGTATTCATATTTTTAATCTTTCCTTTAACATTTCTTATAACACTGGTTTGGTGGTGATGAACTCCTATGGCTTTTTCTTGTCTGGGAAGCTCTTTATATGTCCCTCAATTCTAAATGATAGCTTTTCTGGGTAGAGTAAACTTGGTTATAGGTTCTTGCTTTTCATCACTTTGAAAATTTCTTGCCAATCCCTCTGGCCTGTAAAGTTCCTGTTGAGAAATCAGCTGACAGTCTTGTAAGAGCTCCCTTGTAGGTAACTGCTTTTCTCTTGCTGCTTTTGAGAGTCTCTTTGTCTTTAACCTTTGGCCTTTTAATTAGGATGTGTCCTGTTGTGGTCCTTTTTGAGTTCATATTGTTTGAGACCCTCTGTGCTTCTGAACTTATATTTCCTTCACTGGGTTAGGGAAGTTTTCTGTCTCAATTTTTCCACATAAGATTTCAATTTTTTGCTCTCTTCTCCTTCCAGAGCCCCCACTATGCAAATGTTGGTACACTTGAAGTTGATTCAGAGGCTCTTACACTTTCCTCATTTTTGCATTCTTTTTTCTTTTTTTTGTTTTGATTGGGTGTTGTCTGCTTCTTTATCTTCCAAATCACTGATTTGATTCTCTGCTCCATGTATTCTACTGTTGATTCCCTGTAATGTATTCTTCACTTCAGCTGTTGTATTCTTCATTTTTGACTGGTTCTTTTTAATGTTTTCTAGCTCTTTGTTGAAGTTCCAGCTAAGTTCATCTTTTCCCCTAAGTTCACTGAGCATCCTTATAACCAGTGTTTTGAACTCTGTATCTAGTATATTGCTTGTCTCCATTTTGATTAGTTCTTTTTCTGGAGTTTTGTTCTGTTTTTGATTTGGGACATGTTTCTTTGTTTCCTCATTTTGGCTGCCTCTCTGTTTTTGTTTCTATGTTTTAGATAGAGCTGCTACATCTCCTTGCCTTGGTAGAGTGACATTATATAGTAAGTGTCCTGTAGGGTCCAGTGGCACAGCCTCCTCATTCACCTGAGTTCTGCCCTCCTCCCACCCCTGCATGTGCTGTGTATACTCTCCTGTTGTAGTTGAGCCCTGATTGCTATTGGCGTGTCAATGGGAGGGATTTATCCCTAAAATGATTAGATGTGAGGACTAGCCAAGCCTACAACAGAGGAGCTGCTGTGCAGGGGCTTGCCCCATGGAGCAGGACTCAACTTCAGGGTGGCTCTGGGGTCTGAATTGTTTTTCCCTTGAGTGAGTTTCTCATGGAGGTGGTTTGGTGGTGCTCTGGCATGGCTTACTCAAGCCATTTCCATTGATTTTCCTCACAAATGGCCTATCTTGCCTCATACTTCAGATTTTCCTAAAATCTTTCAAAGGTTGATAAAGACCAACCAAGCAGCACCTGGCCTTGGCATGCCCTATACCTCTCAGGATCTCCTCTGTGTGCACTCACCCTAGGACCTCTCAGGAAGTACAAGTCAAGGTCAGCTGCCACCTGTGCCCTGTCCAAGGCCATCTGGCATGAATTACCAAGTGATCTGCAGATGGCTGCTAATTGTGCTGGGCTTGGAGATCCCCAGAAGCAGCCAAGCAGAGAACCAAGGCTGACTGCTACTAGTGCCTAGCATGGAGCCACTTAGCAAGAGATATAGGGTATGCCAAGGCCAGATACTTCTTGTTTGGGCTTTATTGACCTTTGAGAGATTTTAGGAAAGTCTGAAGCATGAGCCAAGACAGGCAATTTGTAAGGAAAAACCACTGGAGATGGCTTGGGTAAGCCTGTAATTTCGGTTGGGCCAAGTCTCAGGAGATCACCAGGACTGGGCAAAAAGCCAGGTTGATGGAGACTCAGATATGGTGCCTGCCTGCCAGGTTTGTTGGCAGAAGGCTCAGCAAGGAACAATGGCCTCTGCCATTTCTGTCTGGGACAAAGCTGCCTCTCCAATCCTCACCCCAAAGCCAGACAATTCAGTTCCTCTTTCTATGTCCCTGGTGCCTTTCAGGCTACTGCCTAGCACTGGAGCTCAGAGTGAGTGAGTCCAAGTAAGTTCATGGATGGGCCCTTTACAAGGAGTGGTTCCATCAGCCCTTTGTCTCACTCAACAACAATCCTCACTGTTTTTTACAGCAAGAAGTTATGGGGACTTCTCTCCCTGGAAGTGAAACCCTGGGCTGGGGCATCTGGTGTGGGGCTGGGACCCCTCATGAGGGGGACCTCCACAGCCAAGATATCCCCCCAAATTTTTAACCACCAAATTTGGCTGTGAGACCACACCATTCTGAGTCTCCCCATCTCCTACCATTCAATGTGACTTCTTCTGTATATCCTTAGTTATAGGACTTCTGTTCAGCTAGATTTTAGGTGGTTCTGAATTAATGTTTTTTCTGTAGTTTAGTTGTAATTTTGATGTAGTTGCAGGAAGATGTGAGTACCACATTTTTCTACTCTGCCATCTTGTCCAAAAGCCATACCACAACTATTTTATCCACTTGTCCATTGATGGGCACTTGGATTGCTTCCATGTATTGGATGTTGTAAATAATATTGCAATGAACAAGAGGTGCTAATTAGTGTTTTGGATTTCTTCAGCTATATACCCAGAAGTGGATTCACTAGGCCATAAGGTAGTTTCCATTTTTCAATTTTTCTGAGGACCCTCTACACTGTTTTTCATAGTGGATGCACAAATCTACATTCCCACCAACAGTGTACAAGGGTTCCCTTTTCTCTACATTCTCACCAAACTTTGTTGTTTGTTGATTTATTGGTGATAACCATTCTGACAGGTGTGAGGTGATATCTCATTATGGTTTTAATATGCATTTCTTTGATGATTAGTGACATTGAGCATCTTTTCATATGTCTATTGACCATCTCTGTATGTCCTCTTTAGAGGAGTGTCTATTTAGGTCTTCTGCTTATTTTTTAATTGGAGTTTGCTTTTTGGTGTTGAGTTGTATGAGTTCTTTATACATTTTGGATATTAACCCCTTATTAGATGTATCAATGACAAATATCTTCTCCCATTAAGTAGGTTGTCTTTTGGTTTTGTTGATGCTTTCCTTTTCTGTGCAATTTTTTTTAATTCAATGTAGTCCCATTTTTAATTTTTTGTTTCCTTTGTCCAAGATGATATAGCAGAAAAAAATATTGCTAAGAGAGATATCAGAGATTTTACTGCCTATATTTTCTTCTAGGAGTTTTATGGTTATGAATCTTACATTTAAGTCTTTATTTTGAGTTTATTCTTGAATATAGTGTAATAAAGTAGTCTAGTTTTATTTTTTGTATGTATCTGTTCAATTTTCCCAAGACCATTTATTGAATAGATTGTCTTTACACCATTGTATGTTCTTGCCTCCTTTGTCATATATCAATTGACCATATATGTGTGGGTTTATTTTTGGGCTTTCTATTCTGTTCCATTGATCTATGTGTCTGTTTTTATGGCAGTGCCATGCTGTTTTGATTACTATAGCCTCGTAATATAGTTCAATATCAGGTAGTATGATACCTCCAATTTTGTGCTTCTTTCCCAAGATTGTTGTAGCTTTTTGAGACATTTTGTGAGAATCAATACATTTAAGACTTATTAAAGTTTAAGTGAAAAAAATCATACAAATTTCACATAAAATGTAAAAGAGATTTATTTTCACTAATGTTTACTATATAAATTACAAAAAAGGGAAATAAATACATAAAATATAAACTACACATTGAAAAGTATGATACATAAAATTAAGTGGCATGACAAATTATGACATATTTGTAAATATTTTCCTTAGGGGGTTAATATTTCTAAAATATAGATTATCTTGAAAACCAACATGAAAAACATTAAAACCCAGTGGAAATATGAGCAAAATTCTTGAGAATAATCATAGTAGTTAAAATAAAATATTATTGAAAATTAAAGGCTTCCATTTGTCAAAAAAGAAATGATCACCACTGAAAAAATTTTAATGACAAAAAGTAATCTCTCAATCCCAAAGGATAAAGAAGACTCCTTTAAATCAAATACGCTTAGCTTTATGAAAACTCAGCACCTTGTTCTTACTTTTCTCATTTCACTGTGAAGCAGTGACTGAAAACAGTGTGTGGGTCACTGTTTGAACCCCTGACCTAGGATATTCTGAGCGTATAGGAAAGTAAGCCTATGAAAATTGATGGAGGAGCCTAATGTGTATACACACCCAGAGATTTATAGGATATCAAAAGAGGCCATCAGGGTGTATCTGTCTGATGGTCCTGGAGCCTCTTGGGAGAAACAAAGAAAATACTCTGGGACTACACAATTGGCCCCTGGGCCCTAGAATGAAGGGGTCCTACAAAAAACCATGTCAACCTCTTTCTGGGAGTGAAGGGTTTGGAAGCCAGCCTGTGAACACAGGTGTGGTAGGGAGAATGTTCTACCTTGAGGCCTGATTTGTAGGATGCAAGGGCTGACAGCCAGACCCCATGTGTTCTTAGTTCTTCAACAGAGAAGGCTAATGGCACAAGACTAATTTAATGGCACTTGAGAATTATAACCACTGAGAATCAAGGTCACCTAGACAAACAACCACAGTCCTTAAGTAGAACTTCCAGTGGCTCTGGTTATTCACATGAGTGGAAGCAGTGGCTATAGCAGCAGCAGAGATCCACCTGACACATGATAAAGTGGTCTCTGGCACCATGACTAGGCCAGAGAGGTCCCTTCCATGAGGACCTTGCATAAGACCCCTCCACTTCTCTGAACACTACGCACTAACTTAGGGTGACTGGAAACACTCAAAGGTGTGCAGCTCACAGAGCAGAGGCAGGAGAGCCATCTCCTTCCTGAGTCCACACAGGAACTTACCCAGCCTGCATCTCTGAGAGGAGTCTGCATCTTTATCTGCTGATATGGTAGAGCTGGCATAAGCTGGACCTGCATTTCTCCAATGACTTTCTTCCCAGAGTCGCAGCCCTGCAGAGTCCTCTCCTTAAATTATAGCAGTGAACATTCTGGAAAAACAGAGGAAGGTGTCTGAAGCTGGAGTCACCATTAATATAATACTCGTGTGTGTCAGCCCTTCTTATAAATACTTGATGTAGATCATCTCATTTGATTTCTACCTCATCACTTCAAACTGTTTGCTGCCCCCATTTTGCAACTGAATAAATTGAGGCTAGTCCTAACTGGTGTGGCTCAGTGGGTTGGATGTCTTCCCACAAAGCAAAAGGTTGCCAGTTCAATTCCTGGTCAGGGCACATGCCTAGATTGTGGGCCAGGTCCCCAGCTGGGGTTGTGCAAGAGGCAACCATTCGGTGTTTCTCTCTCACATGGATGTTTCTCTCCCTCTCTCTGTCCCTTCCCCTCTCTCTAAAAATAAAATCTTTTTTTAAAAAAGAAATTGAAGCTAGAAGAGCTTGGATAACACCCATAAGGTCACACAGTAAATACAAATCCAAGATTCAAACCCAGGTCGGTCTACTCTCAAAGGTCCCATTTTTGGCACACTGTACTTCCATAGAAAGCATCTGAGAGCAAAAACACTAGAAACAACTGAAGGTACTTCTGAAGGAAAATGATTACCTGAATTGTGGAATAACCATAGAGTGTAATTGTGTGCAGATATTGAAAAGAAATGAGCTAGATTTATACATACTAACCTAGAAACTTTTCATGTTATATGGGCAAATGAAAAAGAGGAATTTGCAAGATATATATATATATATATATATAGAGAGAGAGAGAGAGAGAGAGAGAGAGACTGTCCAGAAAATATCCAGCCATGTACTATGATAAATAGAGCCATTTATTGAAGAAGATACAAGATGAAAAAACATTGCACATAGGACAATAACACCTCAGTCCCCTTCAAAGTAGGCACCTTGGGACCTCACACAGTTTTCCCAATCGTCATCAGCTGCCCTGTCATACTTTCCTGAATCTCATTGAGGGTCTGAAATCTCTTCCCTTTCGGAGGTGATTTACTTTTGGGAAAAGCCAGAAGTCTCAGGGCACCAAATCTGGTCTATAGAGGGACTGAGTCACCTGGACAATTTGATGTTTCACCAAAAACCTGTGCACAAGACATGATGCATGAGCAGGTGCATTGTCATGATGAAGCTGCCAATCACTGGTTGCCCATAGCTGTGGCCTTCTGAATCATCCACAGAGGAATGTTCAAGCTAGACACAAAAGTTAATGCAGGTTCATTGCTCTACTCACTCATTTTGAATGCCACAGCCACAAAGTACACATGCTCACTCAATGGCATCTACCACCCCCACTGACTAGTACAGTGAAGCCATCATTGTTCACACATGCACATTCCAGTTCACTCTCCCTGGCTGCCAGGTTAATGTTGCACAAACCATTCTTGTTATATTAACAATGGTTGCACTTTTTCCAGACAAACCTTACATATATTTTCACCCTGTGACTTCTGACTTTTCCCAAAGCTAAAATCACCTTTGAAAGGAAAGAGATTTCAGATTCTCGATGAGATTCAGGAAAATACAATGGAGCAGCTGGTGGCTATTGGGAGAACTGTGTGAGGTCCCAAGGTGCCTGCTTTGAAGGGGACTGAGGCATCATTGTCCTATGTACAATGCTTCTTGCATCTCTTATCTTCTTCAACAAATGTCTCTATTTTTCATATTATATGGCTGGATACCTTCTGGACAGAAGTATTCGGTCTTTTTGTTATGATAACATTCCTAAACATGTATGTTTGTAGAAGTATCGCAAACATATGGAAGCACATAATGAAACTCAACATTTCATACCTCAGAGAGATAGGCTTAGGGGAAAGGGATGACTTTCTACCTTATCATTTGAACTGTTAGAACAAGAATATTTAATATTCATAACTTAAGCAGGAAGAACCTTGTTTTGTGTACTTTGGACACACAATAGGAGTTGATTTAATGTTTGCTAAACCGATTGAACCCTTCGTTCTGCTGAGAGTATGCACCTGCAAGGCAGGCCGCCCAGAGTAGGAAGATAGAATCTGTGCTTCCAAATATAAAGGCAACAGCTTTTTTTATCCACTCATCTATTGATGGGCACTTGTATTGCTTCATTGTAAAAAGCTGTGGTACATTCATACCATGGAATACTACTCGCCATAAAAAAGAATGAAATCTTACCTTTTGTGACAGCATGGGTGGACCTAGAGAGTATTTTATGCTAAGTGAAATAAGCCAGTCAGAGAAAGGCAAATACCATATGATTTCATTAATATGTGGAATCTAAAGAACAAACAACCAAAATAGAGACAGACTCACAGATACAAAGAACAGACTGATGGCTGACAGAAGGGAGAAGTGTTGGGGGCTAGGTGAAAAAGGTGAAGGAATTGAGAAGTGCAGATTGGTAGTTACAGAACAGTCATAGAAATGTAGATTACAGCATAGGGAATATAGTCAATAACACCATGAAAACTATATATGGAGCTGGGTGGGTACCAGAAGCACTCTGTAAAGTGCATGATTGTCTAACCACTGTGCTATACATCTGAAACTAATACAGAGTAATATTGAATGTAAACTGTATTTGAAAAAAAAAAGATGAAGGCGAAGGCATGGGTGGAGAGAAAGAGCAGCCTTGCCTGCCAAATCCATCTCTCCTGTCACACAAGCCTCAGCTGCCAGGGAGACACTGCAATTGATCAGCTGGAAATAACTTCACCTTGATGTTTAACTGACTCATAGTGTTTGCATTTCCAGGCAGCACAATCATATTAGCAGACTCATAACCCAATTATGGCCACATACCCAGCTGAAACTTCTCAGTGCAAAAGGGGCCAGCTAAGCCTGATTGGCTGCATTGCTGCCTCCTCTTGGAAAATGACTGACAGCATGAAATACTTAGTCTATTAATAGAGATCTCCAACACTCCAACAATAGCAGAGCATAAAAAGAGAAAGCAGCTTCATGGGTTCTGGTGGATGAAACCAGAATTTTGTCACAGTAGCTCAGCCTCCAGCTTACCTGCGGCTGCTGGTGTCAAAAAGATGGAGAGCTTTTACCTTTCAAAGGCATGAAGTTGAAAGTAACCCCACGTTCTGGGGGTAAATGTATTAAGGTGTTTTGAAAGCAAGTGAGTGTCAAAAACAAATGTGATGCAGACTGTGTGACAGGAAAAGCCAGTATGTCTCCAGGACTCTAAGATGAACTCGGTACATAATTGGATCCTTAGTAATCTCACCAAATCATGACTTTTTTTATAGGTGGATAAAGAAGGACCCAAGGAACTAGTTGGATAATTCAGAAGGCCAAAAAAAAGAAATAATAATAATAAGAAGGACCCAAGGAACCCAGTAAGCTTCACTCAGGGTGGCCAAGCCTTAGACCAACCTTCCCACAGGTGTGGACTCTTTAGTTTACACCCATACCACCCCGCTCCTTCCAACAAACATCACTCCTCCAAAAAAGGAATCAATCAGACACAGGGCCTCGGTTGCCTTGCTGACACAGGGTGTCATGTGAGAACAGTTCCTGGGCTTCCTTTAGGTAAAATGTAACAAGCTTACCACCACCCCCACCCCATCTCCCACCTCCCACCTCCCACCTCTGCTAGGACTTGAAGAAGATCCAAGAGTCTGTGAAGTTCCGAGAAGGTACAGATGGAAACACGTGATGTTATCATAGGAAGAAAAATAAAACATTCTCCACAGCACTTCATGGTTTTGAAAGCGGTTTTCAGGTTGAACCTCATAAACCTCATACACCACATCCCTCCCCTTGAGAGATCAGAGGCACTAACCTAATGATTCCTGTTTAATCCACAAAGAAAGTCTCACATGGCTGGGAATAGGCAAAACCAAAACTAGGAACTTTTCTGTTCCCCAGCCTGCTGCTCTTTCTGCAGTACTTAAAGAGCAGAGCACAAAAACCTCTCTATAGATGCCTCTGCCTGTGATACCTTGGCAGGGCCTGAGTGAGGAGTCCTACCAGCCACAGCAATCCAGCACTGTATCAGGGCCTCCCTCAAGCGTCCTCCAGTCAGTCCGCCTTCCCTTGTGGCTTCATATAAACCCTCAGACCCTGTGGAAATCTTAGCTGGAATGCGTTATAAAAAGATAGAGATTCACCCACGTTCATCATCCCCCCAATACATACCACACACACAGACCCCACACTGCCTCACACCTGAACACCTGCTTCTATACATCAGTGCCTGGAAGCAACCCCTACCTACCATCAGCTAGATTTTCTGGGAAGCTCCTTCTGTAATTTGACATAGCTATGTCCCATCACAAGAGGGAAAAACACCAATGAAGCTGTAGAGAATCTGGAAGCAGTGATAATTCTGTGTGTGTGTGTGTGTGTGTGTGTGTGTGTGTGTGTGTGTAGAGAGAGAGAGAGAGAGAGAGAGATTGATTTTAAATAGCTTTTGCTCCCTAAATTCCTGTTCCTGTGGGTTTTGTTAAAATTAGTGTGTCCAGGAAGCAGTGAGGACAGGTGGCCCAGAAACCTTCTTAGACAGTAAGAACATTGGCCTTCTTTTAATTTTGTGCGTGTGGATAAACTAAAGAGGCAATGGCAATGGACAAAATCTTCATTTCCCTGCTCTCTTTTCTTGCTTGTGCCCAGCAGCCCTCAGTGAATGGGGTCAATGTGAGGGCCCCTCAGTGTCAGCCTTCTCTCTCAGCTACATTGTCCTTGGCTCCTCAACTGTCCCAAATGGGTTCTAATGGCACTGGTTTCCTTTTTAATGTCTGGGCCTCTGGTTCACAGAGTCCTTCTTCTGGTCATTTAACTTCCAGACCCCAGGTTCCCCTGCTGTGCAGTGGGCAGTGACAGCATCTATCAGAGGGGGTCTCTGAGAAAGTGAGGAGGTAACTTAAAGCCCTGTGAGCAGGGTGCGAGAGACAAGGTGAGGTGTGCTCTCTCTCCGGCTGCTGTAAACTCGGTTCGTAGACATTTACTACCCGGCTGTGCCATTCCACTGTTGGCGCATCATGCTCCCAAAGGCAAGACGGATGATGGTCAATGTTATCTGCAAGGCTACTCATTTTTTTTAAATTTATCTGAGAGCGAGAGAGAGAGAGACACTGATTTGTTGTTCCACTTATTTATGCATTCATTGTTTGTTTTCTGTATGGGATTGAGCCCGAAACCTTGGTGTATCAGGGTGATACTCTAACTGATCTACCCAGCCAGGGCAAGGTTGCTCATTTTTCATCTCCCCTCCCTACTGCCACCTATAGGGACCCACTCAAATGTCCTTGGACATGCATCCTTTTACTGAAGTACACCTAATATTTTTGGTGTATACATGTTTCTTTATTTTGCAGGAGTGGTATTGTGTTATACATCTCACTTTTCATTCAGCACTGTGCTTTTAACATCTTGTCACTAAATCTAGTCCATGGTTTCTGACTACCATAGAGTAGTTCATTATATTCACCTACCATATCCTGGCTCTTCATGTGATGTTGGGCAAATTATTTAACTGCTCTGTGCCTTGCATTCCTAATATATAAAGTGAGGTACTAAGAGTTCCTACATCACGGGGTGGCTATGAAGATTAAATGAGTTTTTGGTGTATCTGAAGAGCTTTGAAACATGCTTGGCACCAGAACATATTTAAGTGCTCAAAAACAAAAAGCTAGCTAGATAATAATATTATTTATAGCTTCCCCTTTCCCTGGGAAGGGTGTGCTGGTTAGACAGCTCTCTGCTACCATAAACAATGCTTCATTGGACATAGTTTTTCATGTTTCCTCCAAGACTTGTCTATGAATTTTTTAGTGGGATTGCTAAATTTTGGAGTATAAAAACAATTTACAAAGGAATACCAGCTAGCTCTCCAAGGTGTCCAATTTTACACTCCCACCAGAATTCTTGAAAGTTCTCATTCCCCAAATCCTCTCCAGTTCTTGGTGGTATTGTACTTTCCAATGGTTGCTAATCTAATGGGTGGAAAATGGCATCTTGTTTTCTTTTGTGTGTCTTTTATCACCAGGGAGGTTGAGCATCTCTCCGTATATTTGTAAGCCTCCTATGAATTCATATTCTATGCCTAGTTTTGTAAAAAGTTTCCTAAATTTTCCTGCTTGACTTGTGGTAATTCCTGATATATTCTGGAAATTAATTTCTTGTCAGTTTTAAAAGTTACAAATATTTTCAAGTCTACCACCAATCTCTCATTTACGTCTTTGGTGTTCTTTACCAAACAAAATTTCTTAATGTGGTCATGTCCATCATTTGTTTTTTTTCCCCTTATGACCTGTGCTTTTTGATTATTACTTTAAAAATCTTAAAGCTCACCCCAAAGTCACTATACACACACACACACACAAGATCCCTCATCTTCTTCTTCATATAATTTTACTTTTCACATTTAGATCTACAATCCATTTCCTCCCCATAGATCCATTAAGTTCTATAATTCATTTAGAGTTTATTTTTATATATGGTAGAAGATAAAAATCTGAATTTTTTTCCATATACTAAACCAGTTCTCCAAATGTCACCTATGATAGGTCATCCTTTTCCCATGATGTGTATGCCACTTCTCTTATATGAAGAACACATGTATGTAGTTCATTATGAGTTTATTTTTATACTCAGTTCTGTTGTGTGGGCCTATTGCCCTGATCCTGCACCAGAAGCACACTCATTGGATTTCTGTAGAATTCATCACATATCTATAGTACATGGTAGGGTGAACATCCCTATTTTCTCTTTTTCAAAATTATCTTAGAATTGATGGACCTTTATTATTTTATACTCATTTAAAAATCAGTTTGTTAAGCTAGTCCCAAAATTCTATCTTAATTCCTTTAGAATTTCATTGAACTTATGGATGAATTTGTGGGAAATTTACATTTTTGGTATAAAATCATGGACATGGTATACCTCTCCATTTATCTAAGTCTTATGATAATCTTTAATAGAATTTTAAATTTTTGTTTTTCACAGTCTTACACACTCTTTACTAGACAGTTTTCTAGGTACTTCATAGTTTTTGTTGCTCTGAAAAGATTTTTTCCTATTCTGTCAGTTGAGTTTTGTAAGTTCGCCTTATATCCAATGGCTTTGCCAACATCACTTACTAGTTCAAATGGTTTGTCTCTTGATACTGTTGAATTTCCCACATAAATTATAAGATCTTCTGCAAATGACTTTGTGTTCTTTCCCTCCCTATCCTTATTCTTTTTTCCCATTTTTGATGTTTTATTACATTGGCCAGGACCTCAGTAGTGAATTAAATATTAACAATGCTTTGTTGGCACCTTATCTTGTTCCAGATTATGTAATTAACAATGTTTCTGTTACATACATATTTGCAGTAAATTCTTGGTAAATATAGCCTTTATCAAATTAAAGAAGTTCTATTTCTAGTTTCATAACCATTTTCTCTGATGGATTTTAGGATTTTTTAATGATCCTTACATTTCTGGAGTAAATCTATGTGTTCATTATGCATTTTTAAATACCCTCTTGGATTCACAGAGTTAATATTTAATTAGTAAATTCAAATGAAATAGAACTATAACTTTCTTTTTTAAACTATTACTTTCTTTTATTGTATTGTCCTTACATGATCTTGGAGACAAGGATATATACTAGTATCATAAAAATAAGTCAGGTGAAGTTCTCCTTTAAAAAATTTTCCAAAACAACTCATATAAAATACAGATTCTTTATTCTTTTAAAACTCAGTGAAACTAGCCCATAAAACTGTGTATTTAGGCCTTTCTTAGGGAAATAGGGTATGGTTTTTATTATGTTTCAATCCCTTTAGCAATTATAGACATTACTATTCAAATTTTCTATTTCTTCTGTAATTGTATGCATATAAATTACAAATATATACATATATACATATACATAATTTACAACACATCAAATGCATTTAGGTTTTCAATTTTTTGGCTTTCTATTTCTTATTATTCTTTTGATATTTCAGTTTCTCAGGCAGTGATTTTCCCTTTCTAAGCCTTTGTTTTGTTTACATGTCATCTATTCTCAGTCATTTTTGTTAGAGATTTACTTGTCAGAGTTGAGCTTTAGTTTTGTTAATCATCTCTGTTGTCACTGTTTTCTATTTCACTGATTTATGTCCTCATCTTTTATTTTATTTTATGTTGTTTGTATCTGGTACCTCTGTTGCTTTTGTCCTAAATACCTCAGTTGATTGCTTGACTTATTTGTGTCAACCTCTTCAGTTAGGTGATAAATGTTTTATTTAAATCCCACATTTTCTGCTTATACTGTTTTAGCTATGTCTCTCAAATTTCAACTCACAGTGCTTGCATTATTGTTCATCACTATTTTGCAATTTTTCATATGTAGTTCTCACTGAATAAGAGTTATTTCCAAATAGGTGGAAATTTTTAAGCTACATCCTTATTAGTAATCACTAATATCACAGCATTCTGGTCAGAGAACAGAATCTCTTTGATTTCACCCAACCATGTTGGAATCTTATACACTTGTGGTATTAATTGCTATGGCCAGATCTCTTTATTCTAAGTTCTTGAACACTCTGAAATTATTATTCACTTTTCTCCTTGAAAAGAAGAATTTTTTATTTTCTTTATCTTATTGAGAAGATGGATGTCAATTTGATTATTAAATTTCACTATAGTGAAATAGTCTAGTGGTGATTTATTAGTTTTTATATTTTTACCTATATTGTCCATCATTCTAAATAAATGTTCCAGTCTTTCATAAATGCTTATTTCTGCTTCAGGCTTATAATTTCCTCTCATATTTTCTTGGAGATACAATGTTTATTTTAAATTCTTGTTCACATGGATTCTGTCCCACCCAGCTAGGTATGTTCAGCTTGTTAAACTTTTTCCTCTAATAATTATTCCCTTTGGATATCCTGATAATCTTCCCTAGTAGTTAATATTTCCTCAACACCATTGACCATTTAGACAAGTAATATAAACTCCCAGGGAAAAAGCAGGACCCTGGGCTGTAGCTTGTGCCCGTCTCCAACCCAGCCAGGAGACCCTGACCCTTGAAGAATGTCCTAGTTGGGCATTTCTCCTTTGAGAGTTGCTTCTCCCCTTGGCTGTGACTGTCCAGTCAGCACTCCCTTGGTCTGGAGAGGGGAGGAGGCCATCCTCAGGGAGGATTTAACAATCACCTGTACCTTTCACCTTTACAGGAGCCCAGCCTCCTTCATCTCCATTCTAATGGTAACCTCCCACTCCTAGCTGAATTGGGTGGGATGTGGCATTTCCCTGACTTGTGGCTAATCAGTGAGAAATGATCCAGCCAGGGCAACAAGATGGAGAGAATATGACTCACCAGAAAAGTCTCTCCTTCTCTCAGTTTATTCCCCATGAGTGGCATCTGGCTACCTCCTTTCTAGCCATCCACCATTTCCCACTTCTCCCACAACTGAGGTCCAATTTTCTTCTGTCTCCTCTCAAATTTTTTGGACCCACAAACCTTCCCTGGTTTCTCCAGCATCTTCAGGTTGGTTTTAGGACAAGGGGTTGCATTTCTGCTGGCTGATCATTTCACTGGGAGTAGAATGGTTCCTTCTATCTGTTGATTTAGTGTTCCTGCTCTATTTTTCATCTTCTCTGTGCTTTCACCACCTTACCTCAACACACACACACACACACACACTCACAAGGAAGAATTTTTTCCTCAAGTCAGACACATGTTAGACACCAATAATAAGAATCATATGAGCAGCAAGCTATAAGTATTACAACCTAAAGGGAAAGCCAAGATTTAGGCAGATACACTTTGCCTTCTTACACAACCAAAAGAAGGACAACAACAATTTAAAAGCAAAAAACAACCAGAACTGCCAGAAAATCAAATTGTATGGAAGTCCAACAACCAAGGAGTTAAAGAACAAACATTCACTCAGACTCTTAGGAGGATAGGAGTGGACACCCAGCAAGGCAGGGGCTGGACTGGACAGGTGAGATGGTTGCTGGTGGTCCCACATTTGTGTGCAGATAAATAGGGAGGAACAACTGAGGAGCAAGACAGACCACACAACCCAGGGTTCCAGAGCAGGGGAAAAAATAAAGCCTCAAAACCTCTGGCTGTAAAAACCTCTGGGGGTTGCAGCATCAAGAGAAACTCCCAGCCTCACAGAAGTATTCATAGGAGAGACACACAGGGTCCTAGAATGTACACAAACCCACCCACCTGGGAATCAGCACCAGAAGGGCCCAATTCACTTG
>CM052539.1:80480316-80495741 GCA_028533065.1 Trachops cirrhosus
TGATCACAAATTAAAAGAAGAAGTGAAGGCTATGCAAAGCAAAATAAAGGAAAATGTACAGGGAACCAACAGTGAAGGGGAGGAAACAGGGACTCACATCAACAGTTTGGACCAGAAGGAAGAAATAAACATTCAACCAGAACAGAATGAAGAAACAGGAATTCAAAAAAATAAGGAGAGGCTTAGGAACCTCTGGGATGACTTTAAACGTTCCAACATCCGAATCACAGGGGTGCAAGAAGAAGAGGAAGATCAAGAAACACAAAACTTATTTGAAAAAATAATGGAGAACTTCTCTTATCTGGCAAAGGAAATAGGCTTCCAGGAAGTCCAGGAAACTCAGAGAGTCCCAAAGAAGTTGGACCCAAGGAGGAACACACCAAGATACATCATACTTAAATTACCCAATATTAAAGATAAGGAAAGAATCTTAAAAGCAGCAAGAGAAAAGGAGACAGTTACTTACAAAGGAGTTCCCCTAAGACTGTCAGCTGATTTCTCAAAAGAAACCTTGCAGGCAAGGAGGGGCTGGAAAGAAGTATTCAAAGTCATGAAAGGCAAGGACCTACATCCAAGATGACTCTATCCAGCAAAGCTTTCATGTAGAGTGGAAGGGCAGATCAAGTGCTTCCCGGATAAGGTCAAGTGAAAGGAGTTCATCATCACCAAGCCCTTATTTTATGAAATGTTAAAGGAACTTATCTAAGAAAAAGAAGATCAAAACTATAAACAGTAAAATGACAACAAACTCACAATTATCAATAACTGAACCTAAAACAAAAACAAACTAAGCAAACAACTAGAACAGGAACAGAATCACAGAAATGGACATCACATGGAGGGTTATCAGCAGGGAAGGGAAGAGAGGAGAATGGGGGAAAAGGTAATAAGAGAATAAGAAGCATAAATGGCAGGTAGAAAATAGACAGGAAGAGGTTAAGAATAGTACAGGAAATGGAGAAGCCAAAGAAATTATATGTAGGACCCATGGACATGAACTAAGGAGTGAGGGACGCTAATGGTGGGGTTCAGGGTGGAGGGGAATAGAGGGGAGAAAAAATGGAACAATTGTAATAGCATAATTAATAAAATATACTTTAAAGAAAGAAACAAAAAAAGCCAAGAAGGCCCAAGTCCTGCAGACTGTCTGTAGAGCCTTTCTCATCTTTTCTGTTGCTACTCTCTAATTCCATCCTCTCCAGCCCTTCCTGCCTAGTGCTGCCTTGGGATTAGGTACAGATGTCATCTCTTCTTGATTCTGACCTTGCTTCTCTCTGCCCCCTGGACTGCACCATACATAGTTTTGAATAGTTATTTCAAAGTCTTTCCATTCTGCACCAAGAAGGTGGGAAGGTCCTGGAGAGTGGATCTTGGTCTGCAGCAAGCCAACGTATAAGATGACAGAAGCACAGTGCAAAAATGCCTCAACAGGTTAGAGTGGTGATGGGCTGGCTTTTGTTTTCTTCAAAACAAAATGGAACCAGAGGGAAGCCAGGGACCCACCTGGTAGTGAATGAATGGCCCTGTCACCCCTGCCACTACCATTATCTCAGCCACCTTAGGCCTCTGCACAAAGTCCCTTCAACCTGTGCCTTCCACTTCAACCAGGTGCCTTCTCTTGTACCATGAGGATGTCACATCTCTTCCTGATGCCTGCTAGGGGCACAAAATCCTCTGTTCTTGTGAGACAATCTCTGCTCCTTTAATGCCCATACTACCTGCCAAGAGCATTCTCTCCCCCTCCTAGTTGCTGCCAGCAGCCTCCTGCTGCTCACTCTGATTCCTCCTGGTTGCTTCCTAAGCCCCCTCCTGTACCTCCACCTCAGCTATATCCCCTAAGTACCAACTACCCCATGTCTTGCTTGCTCTACAGAGATGAGCTTCTTGAAAGAACAATCTGCAAATTTGTCTTTTGCTCACCTCCCATTCACTTCACAACCCTTGCTCAGACTCTCCATGGAAATTGTTCTTGCCAATGTCACTGATGACCTTGACTTTGACTATTTAGTTAAGGTTTTTTAGCCCTAATCTTGCTTGACTGCAGACTTAGATACCCATAGTTCCCCTTCTTGAAGCATGATCTTTCCTTAATCTCTGGAACATCTTTCCCCCTCATGATTTTTAATTCTGTCTGGTCTGCTTCCCTCTGGCAAACCTTAAATATGAATGTTCTCCTTGTCCAAAACTTGGCACTGCTCCCTCTGATTCCTTGATCCTGACCTCCCAAGCTCCTCACCACAGTGAACATCACCTGCCACCCAGACTCAGAAGCCTCTGTCTTCTGGGGGTCTTTCTGAGTCTTTGCTCTGCCCCATGTCCCACATCCAAATGGTCACAAAGAACAGGCATCTCGAAACAACTATAAAGGACACATGGACAAAACCAAGGTGGGAGGTGGGATGTGGAGGGAGGTGGGGATGACTGGAGTTGTGGGGGAAGTGGAGGAGAAATGCAGACAACTGTACTTGAACAACAACAATTTTTAAAAAAGAACAGGCATCTCCACCTCTATGCCCTTACTGAGGTTGGTCCCTTTCTCCACGCCCACCATTACTGCTCTGTTGAGGCCCCTGCCCTTTTCAAGCTGAACCACTGCTGTGATTTCCCAGCTGATCCTGCTGCTTCTAGTCTTGTGCTCTCCCATTTCATTCTCTGAAATGCAGGCTAAGGGATATTTCTAGAATAAAAATCTTAGTATGCTGTTTAAGGCTACCCACTGACTTCAAATTCAAATCTAAATCTTTAGCATGGTACACAAGGCCTTACAGGATTTGGACACTGGTTGTTGCTAAGGCCTTGAGTCTTTCTAACTCATTTCATGCCTCAAGAGTCAAGCAGCCCACCTCTAGGACACCTTTTCTGAACCTCCCCTGCTCCTGGCTAGAAGCTCTTCCCTCAGCTCCAAAACATCTCCTGAGATCACTGCTTCCTAGAGTTCTGATGTGATGGATTGTCTTCCCCACTAAGCTATACACACATTTCCTTTTGCTTCTGTGTTTTTCAGTGCCTGTCATAGTGCCTGGACCCTAGCAGTCACTCTGGAAATGTTGGATGTTTGGATGGATGGATGGATGGATGGATGGATGGATGGATGGATGGAAAATTTACTCTCTGGGGGTCAAATCCTACCTCGGGTGTATTATAGTTAGTTCTTGGTGCCAAACTGGAAAGGCTTAGATAATGTCAACCAGTGCAGTAAAGTAACTCAAAACTGTGTCACTTAACAAATTTAAAAATGGTTAGGAGTAGGGTAAGGGAAAGGAAACTAATGTTTATTGAGTAGCTACTTATGGCTTCTTAGTGGACATTTGTAAAAATGTTATTTCATCTCCATAAGAATAGTCTGAAATCAACTATTTCTTCTATATCAACTATTTCTTCTACAACAATTGCACCCCCTGAAGAGTGGGCTACAAGTATCAATAAGGGGGTGACTAAGCTGAAAGACCTCAACAGGCATACACTTCCCTGCAAGTCTGTGGCTCTGAAACAAGTGTTAATGGGTGATAAAAACAATGCCTTGTCTTTACTTTCTTCTCAACCTGCACAAAGGTAACAAGGATGGGGGTGGGGGATTAAGGCAGTTTGAGAAGATTGATTTAAAAGCTGAGCTACCAGATCTCAGGTAAGTATGGCCATGATTTCTTTCCACTTTACTTCCATATCTGCCTGGCACTAACAAAATGCTTTACATTGTCTGGCTTTTGCTTGGAAGAAAACATCTGAACTTTCTTATTACCTTCCTTTCAAATCAAATGAACTTACTTGGTTAAAATACAATATTTTTGAAACAGCTTCTAGGGTTTTTGTTTCTACTCTTATTTATTTTTTAAACAATACAATTGCCCTCCTTAGTTGCCTTGCACTTCGATGGTCTGATGTCAGGGATCCACAAACAGAGCAGGCAGGACAACCAGGGACTTGTTTTCTCTGTTTCCTACCAAGTTTTCTCTGTTTCCTACCAAGATCAACCCATGCAATTCCAAGGAGCCGTCTCCCCTGGGGCAGTGGGATATTTATCCAGTGACCCGTGGTGGGCAGCAGCTTTTGCCCATTACAATGCTTGATAAAGGAGAGAATAACTATGGCCTAAACCGCAAAAACACAGCCCAGCAGCCTGACACCTGAGAGACTTGTAGGAAACATAGACCTACCAAAGAAAAGCTAGAGCTGGAAGTGAGCTTGGAGATCATTGAGTCTTATTCCCTCATTTTACAGGTGAGGAAACCAAGGCCCAAAGAGCTAGAAGGAGGCTTGGTCCTGGGTATACCATGATTCAGGTGGGCACATGGCACTTCCAGTGCCTCAGCACAGACCCTGTCTCCCATAGAGACCACCCAACCCATTGTCTCAAAGAACCAAAGGCTTGTGCTGACTGAGAAAGCACTAAGGAAGGAAGCCATGCAGCCCTGAGAAGGCAAGCAACACCCCCCAACAACCCCGCGAGCAGCAGGCTACCAGTTGGCTCTTTCCCTGCAGAGGTACAGAGTGAGCCTACAGACTCCCCTCTGCTGCAGTCCGGCCTGGCTCCCCTTGGCTATTGCACTTTGTTCTCTAGAGGTTAACGGCTCTTCTTTCACTTAAGTAGCCCAACAACTTTTTCTTTCAGAATGTAAAAATTAATTAAAAAAAAAACACTATAATTAAGTACTGTGTCTTCAAAGTGCCTTTTTCCAAAAGATGGCAGTTAAGGGGGACAGGTCCCAGGGATGGGGGCCAATGGCATGTCTTTTCTGTGCCCAGAAGCACAGGTCATGCTCTTATGCCTGAATGTTTTCCCAAGTGGAGGAAACAACAGCCCTTGGGCAACGGGAGCATTAAACCACCACATTTTTATAGCCAGCCCAGTTCAGTTCATGTGAAAAACCTAGAGCCTGGCCTCATGCGGGCCCTGCGCCTGCTTTCTGAACACTGAGGAGCTAAACAAACAGATGTGAGCTCAGGGGTCCTCCCCAGGCAGGTAGGGAAGACTGAAGGCAAGTGAATCAGGGCTGCGTGCCCACAGAGTGAAGCCCAAACCTTAGCGGGCAGCTTCTAAAGTTTCCACTCTGAGGGGAAGCCTGGCCCCACAGCTTGCAGGGTGTCTTTCTGGCCTTCTGCAACCCCAGATAAAAATGACACAAGAGGCTGCCCAAACCAGACTCCTGATCCTGTGAGACACAGTGCAGAGTCTGCTCCTAGATGCTGACAGTCTCCTGAAATGGACCTGTGCCTTTCTTCATTTTTGGAATAATTATGTTTTTCAGCTAAATTTAAGACATAGAGGAGGAGGAGTGGGAGGGCTCTCTATTGGTAAAATAAGGAGAATTTCTCACATTTTTCTTGTCCTTTACAAAGTGTAGTCACACAATCTCATCCCCACAATGGAATGCCTGATATTTAATATGATTTTTGACCACCATAAGAGTGCGCAGTAGGCACTCTTATCCCCATCTCCCCTGACACTGAGATGCACCCAGTTTCACTGAAGCAGCCCCATCTAAATGTCCTGCTTTGTCCCACACATCCTATGAAGTAGGTGAGTTTTCGAGCTGAGACTCTTGTTTCCATCTACAGAAACTGACTGACCTGCTGAAGAGCGGGAGTGGAATTTACCAGAAGGGGATCAGGCAGCTCCCAGAATTAACTCAAAGGCATAGAAGAAAGGAGCCAAATTCATGTATCGAGGAGAGTCTGGTCTGGACACCCTGGTGACCACCTCCACTGTCATTGTCACTGCTACTCCACAGCCTCTGGGGTGACTCTCAACTATGCCTATATATCTGCATTATTCTCCAGGTGCAGAGACCAGGCAGGAGCATCTCACCCCCTCGCTGACAAGGGTCGGCCACAGTATATGGCTTTCTTAGCTTCTTAAGTAGAAGGCAGGACCCTCCTTCCCTTGGAGGCTCACATAGCAGAGGATTCTCCAAAATAGGCAAATAGTTTCTATGCTTTGCAGCAAAAAAGTAAAAAAAAAAATCAATAAATAAACCAGCCACACAGTAGGGCAGCTATCACCCCCATTTTACAGATGAGAAAATGGAAGCCCACAGCCTCATTACATTAAGTGCCTAGCTCAGTGTCACATAGCCAGTAAGAAATGTCAAGCCTCTTAAGAGTCACTGTGTTTTGCTCACCAAACCAGGACATGCTACGCAGAGAGAGCTTTGAGTTTTCAGTCTTGTTCTCATAGATACTTCCTACCCACCTCTGAGTCTGATGGCAGTGCCCTGCAAGTTGAAAATATTCCATATAAAGGGGTTACTTCCATGCTGGCCAATGGTTGAGGATGCCTGGACCCTGGTTCTAAGCCATTTCTCTCTCTCTCCTTACCCATTCCTGTGCTCCTTCTCTGTCTCCTTCTGGCCACATTGCTGAAATACCCATAGCATGATGAGCTCAGAGAACACAAGTTCATTCTGGTTTGAGAACCAAATGTGAGACAGAGCAGTGGGCAAGTCTGGAGACATGGCAGGGTCTTGTGACAAGGTGTTCATGCTTTCTCCTGAGGTCAACGGGAACCCTGGAAAAGTTTTCAGCTGGAATGAGACCTCATAAAATTTTAGGAAGTAGGAGAAGACATAGGAGAAAATAGTAGAGTGGTTAATTAGTAGGCTGGTAGATAGGTGGTTGGAGTGGGGATGGAGAGAAGTGGAGGGTTCAAGAGATATTGAACAGATGGAATTGAAAAGTCGTGGTGATTAATTAAACACAGGCTGGGTGGGCAGTGGACAAAATGGAAAAGCCAAATTCCTTGGACAACTGGGTGACTGGTGGTGTCATTCTCCAAGGGAGAGAACACTGGTATGTGAGCTGCCCCTCGAGGGGGCTGAGGACTCAGGCAGGAGGTTTGGAAGCTGAAAGGTCAATTATAGCCTCTTGGTTAGTCAATGCAGATTGCACCCCTCCCCACCTTTCTGGTCCTGGATCTGAAGACCATGACCAGCCAGTTTCAGTGATGTTCCCTGGGCTGTAAGGCACATTGGGCAGCAAAGGGAAGCACAATGCAGGGAGTAATACAAGGCAAGAAGACCTGAGATCTCCTGGCATCTCCACAGCACACTAGTTTTGTACCTTAAGCAAATCACTTCCTCCCTGGGTCTGTTTTCTGGCCATCAATAACACTCCAGGGTTCTGTGGAGGAATATTTGAGATAGTGAAGTGCTATGTAAATGTTTACCACTAATAGCAAACCATCCACGAACCATCTACGTATCACCGGGGCAACCCAACAGCTTTAAAAATCTTAAGTGGTTCTTGTTCTTCTGATTCATCACATTCTATGCATTTAACTTCCAAAACAAATTTAGTCCTCAAAATATCTTGGTACATTTTCTACCCACCCCTTAACATTTAAATCCTCCATCTTTCCTACCACTTCCCCATTTCCACATCACCTGTTTCCTCAGCACACCCTCATCCTTTTACTCTTCCAGCAGAGTCCCACCCCCTCCCTCCACAGGGAACAAAAGCCACCAGAGACACTGTTTTACTGAGTCTGCTCCAGACACCTCCCAAAAGAGAAACCAGCAGGACATCTAAACAAAAAAGATGATGGGGAAGGGAATGTTAGGATCCAATGGATGGAGGGCAAGGTACTTAGATTCACACGTAGAGCTCACATACACTTATATATATATATGCACTCCTACCACCACCAACAACAACATGGGCTTGAAGGCTCAGAGTAGGGGGTAGAGCCACACAGGATGCCAATTTCAGCATCCATTTTGAGCCACTCCTGTCACTGGCTGGAACACTGGCATCATCAGCAACTGGGCTTGGCCAGCTGGAGCTCCAGCCTATCCATTTGGACCAGAAGCTCATCACCTGAGGACCAGAACCAATGTTTGCACTGTTCTGTCTGAAGCATTTGCCTTAACTACACTCAATTCACACTACAATTATTTTTAAAGCAAATGTTGCCTAAAACATCTAGCAATGCCAAGCTCTTAAATACAGGGTTGTAGAAGGAGCAAATCAGGTTATGAGAGGGTTCAACAGCCCTCTCATAACCTGATGTGCAAATCTGTGTTTCAAGGAAACTTCTCTTAAAAACCCTTAGCCTATGACTTACTGGTTTATTTGATTTTCCTTCCTTCTCTGACTACTTATTCCATGCCCCCACATTAGTTCTTCCATCACAAGGACTGAGGAGCATTTCAAAGAATTTGCAGTTGAAAAACAAAGAACTCCAGAACATTTCCCTCTTCTTGCAGCCTTAGTGGGCTTCTTCACACTTGGCTGGGACCTAGGTGGGAAATTCCCTTAGGCAGCCGGTGCCACCATGCTGAAAACTAGTAAGAGTAATGATAGAAGTTTAGCGAGCATTTACTCTGTGCCAGAAACTGTTGTATTTTACATACATTAACTCATTTAATCCTCACAACAACTCCATGAGCTAAAACTATTTTTTCTATTTGTGCCAGTAATTTTTTTTAACTCTTTCTTGTCAAGTCTTTTTTAATAAACACTTTATTGTTGTTCTATTACTAAATACTACTATTATCTTCATACTACAGATGGGGAAATTGAAGCACAGAGAGTTAAATAACTGGCCCCAAGTCCGTCAGCAAAAAGTAGCAGAACTGAGATTCAAAGCTAGGCAGGCGGCTTCAACTAGGGACTCTCTAAAAACAAACTATATCCAAAGCTACTCACAAGGCAAAAGAAGTCAAGTAGGTAGAACTTTTATGTCTTATTCCCACCTTTCTTCTTTCCAGGTGCTGTTTGTAGTCCCTTCCGTGATGGGAAGAAGAATTAGGTAAACTTCATTCCAGTAAAGTTGGGGTGAAGAAAGGGGATGAATGACTGGTGGTGGTAGTTCAAGAACGGTGGCTTCTGAGCACAGGTTGTATTTTAATCTGTTCCAAATTATCAGCCCCTTTAAAGGATGCTATTTCAATGATATATGAAGTTCTTCCTGTACTAGTGCCTTTTTCTCCCTCTCCCCAAACATATCACTAAAATGACACTCTTTGGGCGCCCTTCAAAAGCTACTTCCAAAACCCACAGGATCCTAATTTGGTTATAGGTAACATGAGAGGTAGATGCTTTTCAGTGTTCCTGATGATTCTTTGAATGAGCTTCTGTTACATGACTAGTTTTCTGAGAGTTACTCCTTTGTGCCTCACCTCTAAGAGTCTGTCCAAGGCCCCTAGCCAAAGTTAACACAAGATTCCACTTCTCACTTCATCACTAGGCCAAGGTCTGACATCTGATTGTTACATCAGCTAATTCTAATATCATAGACTTCAAATCCTTTCCCCCAAACAAACCTCAGTGCTGCAAAGAAGAGACCCCAAGATTTATAAACTCCAAACCTCTCATTCAGAGGTCCTTGATTTATAAATCTCCTAGACTCTCTGTTCAATTACATGCCTCTGTTCAGGTACCTAATAGAAGCCATCAAAAACCTGAAAGACTCTGACTTCAGATCAATATAATAGTTCCCTTGATAAGGTTCCCTCTACAAAAGAACTGAAGTACCTCCTCTCCCTAAACTCCAAACACATTGGCCTGTCACTATTATTTGCCACCAAAACTCTTACGTGCTATTTGTTCTCTGTCTAAACTCATATTCCAGTTCTTTGCTCATGAGGCCAGCCCATGCCATACCTGAGAAAACGTGTTCAAACTTCAGGGCTCAATCTTTTTACAGGAAGTTGCCTATCTCTCCAGACCTGAATTCTCTTACATTGCTACCTCTCTAAATTATCTACACGTCAAACAGCACAACTCATCTTTCTCCTTTCCACATCTGTTGCCTCCCAACTCAGAGTCCTCTAACATCTTTCTGAAACCAACATCAGAATTAAGGGAGACAAGAACAGCGAGCAGAAGGCCTTTGATGGGCTCCAGTAATGAGCTCTACACTGCCTGCTCCTCTTCTGGCTGCCCATCGTGCCTTCTAGATCTTCCCCAGCCTCTCAAAAGCATGTTTCCTTCAAACAGCCCACCACTTGCTTCACCAGTATTTCCTGCAGGCCCACCTCATGCAAGACACTGACTTCTGTGCCAGGGAGGATGCCCAAATGTGGAAGAATTGGTCCCTGCCTCTCAGACCTTACTGTCTCAATAATAAGACTTGACAATTAATGAAAGGAAATGCAAAACCTAGAGAATCTTTTCCAAATGAGGGGCTCAGACTCTACTGGTTGAAAAACTTGAGAGTTGGAGTTATACCTGGAGGACAGGTAGAATTAGGGTAGGAGAAGGGGAAAGAGTCTCTTGATGCAGGATCACATGAGCAAAGACCCAAACATACATGGGGATGGTAAGTCCACTACTCAGCATGGAATGACCAGAATAGGGTTGTGAGCTTAGAAGAGTTATGCAAAAGGCAGAGAAGTCTGTGAAATAGGGAGACCTGGCAGACTGAGCAGGCTTTTCAATGCCTAGCTAAGAACTGTGTCTTGTAGACAGTGCCATCCCTTGTTGAAGCTAACTGCTTGCCAACAAAATCTAAATAAAATAAGAGGTAAGGTGATTCTGACAGCCATGGCCCCAGTGATTTCTCTGCCTGAGAAGGTCCAGCCTAACTTCTTCACTTTCAGATCTGGACGCAGGTCCTCACTCTGCGGGGAGAACTGCCTGGGGCTCCATGGGTCCACGATTACTCAACAAACTGCTCTGGAAAGAGCTCTAGCCTCTCTAGGAGACTTTGCTCCTGACCAGTGCTGTCACTAACTAGGTGGTGAGCCATGCTGCTTCCTGTCCCTCCGTCTCCTCATCTGTATGATTAAGGGTTTGAGTAAGATGAGCTATGTCCTCCCCAGCTCTGAGGGGCTATTTAACAATCTCTGTAGCCGCATCTTCCTTCCTCCACTACTCTGTGGGTGGTCCTATTTTACTGCTTCTGGGGTATCATCTTCTTTTTCTCTAGCTTTCTTCCCTGTGTTGCCTAATTTTTTTTGGCAGTTGTCTATCTCTAAAATAGCATTTTAAAACATGAATAACTCATTTATTACAGAAAATTTGGAAAATACAGAGACAATATGAAAATCACCTATAATCCAATTACTTAAAGAGAACCACTAGTACATACACATATATATTCACATGCTTTTGTTTTTAACCAAGTTAGCACCATACAGCACATTCTATGTTTGAAATTTGCTTTTTGTATTCACTTAAAAAATGTCATTGAGAATTCCATTCACTATTGATTGACTGGGATAAGTTTGAACCGCCTTTTCCACTGAGAACTAGAAAAGCTCCTGCAAAGCAAGAGCTGGATTCCATAAGCAAAAATGTGACTAAGAGGCTGAGAAATCAGTGACCTTTCAGCAGTCCTTGTGGGGCTGCTACAACCAGAATGGAGACAGCAGGATGAGCCCTGGTAAATGTCCTGGGAATTCAGATGGGATCTCTGGTCACAAGACTAAACCTGGTCTCAGAAAGAATGAATCCCAGATTCAAATCATATCAATTCCTGAAGGAAGGTGACTTACCCCCAGACTAGCTAACAGCCAGAAGCAAGCCTATATCTTCTCTAGAGGAAGATAATATCATCCAGAACCTCAAATTAACTCCATAAATTTTCAAAACACAATGTTAGGCATTCAGATCTATATTCATATATCAAATTATAAGCTCAATATCTGTCTGACATCAAGGACTCAACAAACTTTTTAACAGCAACTTAAATGTAGAAGATGAAGGATATGAACTTAAAGACATGTCAGTAGAAAATATCCAAACAAGATAATTTTTAGAATGGAATATATGCAAAAAGCAAAACAGACTGGGAGTTATAGTCAGAAAATTTAACATACATGAAAATGGACCCCCATGTAGAAAAAAGGAAGAAATAATTTTTGAAAAGATAACGCCCAAGAATTTTCCAGTACTGATAAAGGATATCAACTCGCAGAATCAAGAGGACCTATGAACCCCAAGCAGTATAAATATAAATAAAATGATATCTAGATGTACCACAGGGGAACTACAGAAAACAAGAGAAAATAGTCTTAGAGGTGGTCAGAGAAAAGCAGATACATTATCTGCAAAGGAACGATGGTAAGACTTTATTTAGCAAGACTACACACAGAGACGGTAGAGGCCACCAGGCAGTGGAATGCCAGCTCTAAAGGACCAAAATGAAATAATGACCAATCTGTTAATCTATACACACCAAAGCTTGCCCTCAAAAATGAAGGCAATATAAAGACATTTCAGACAAACAAAAACAGAGAAGCCGTTACTGTCCCACCTACCTTAAAAGGATTATGAAAGAAACTTATTCAGGCAAAAGAAAAATGATCTCTGATGAAAATACAAAAATATAAGAAGGAAAGAAGAATAAGAGAAAAGGTAAAACTGTGGCGAAAATATAAATTAATATTGACTTTACAAAACAAAATAATATTAACATATAATGGGGTTTACAGTACATGTAGCATTACATATACTTTAATGCATAGAAACATTAAATGTTATATAAAATTAAATTATATGTAAACATTAAAGATTACATATACTTTAATGCATGGGAAATGCATGGAAACAATGACACAAAAGGCCAGGAGTAAATGAAGATAAAATATTCTAATTCTAACATATTAGGGAAGTGGTGAAAATGATAGTTTGTATTAGACTGTAACCAAGTCAAGGATGCACATTTTCTAGAATAATTCCTAAAAGAACAATAAAGGAATGTGTAACCATCAAGTAAATACAAGAAAAAATAAAATAATCAAAATATTTGCTTACTCAAAAAAATGGCATAGAAAAAGAAAAGGAAATATAAAACAAGTAGGTCAAATAAGAAACAAATATATAAATGGGCATATGAGCCCAATACTTGGTAATCACATTCATTACATGTAAATGAGCCAAATGCTAAATATAAATAGATTAAATGTAAAAATAAATGTAGTAGGTTATAAAAATTAAATTAAAAAATCCAGCCATATGCTGCTCACAAGAGGCACTCTAAATATAAGTCCACAGAAAGGGTGAAAATGAAAAGAGTAGAGAAGATGCAAATACTAGCCAAATGAGAGTTGATATAGATATTCTAATAGCAGAGAAAGTAGATGTTAAGGCAAAAACATTACTAGGTAAAGAGAGGCATTTCAGAATTGTAAAGGGGTCGTTTACCAGAAAGCCTTCACAATTCTAAATCTACATGTATGGAATAGCATAGCTTTAAAATATGTAAAGCAAAAATTAGCAAAATGAAAAGGAAAAGTAACAAATCCATATTCCTAGTGAGTTTAATACCTCTCTTTCAATAGCTGATGATAGAGAAAAAAAGTAAGAAAAGAGAAGATCTGAACAACACAACTAACAAATGAACTAACTGGTGAGTGTAGAACACCCTTTTATATAATTTTCAGAAACAGGCAGGACTATGTTTTTAAAAGGCCATGACAGTGGCTACTTTGGGGGACAGAGAAATGCATAGCTGTTGGGATTGGCGTGAGGGAGCATTTCTGGGGTGAGGCCATTTCTCAACCTGGTGGTGATTAGTTGGGTGTGCTCACTTAGAGATCACTCTTCAAACTGCTATAATTTAATTTTAAAACTTTATTCAACATATTTGTGTAGTTGGAATACTACATAAAGCAATAAAAACCAATTTCATCTATTTATACCTCCAAAGATATGTAGAGTGAAAACAGCACATTGCAGGACGTTAAAATTTTTGTAAGTTATTTTTAAATGCTCTATAATTTTTATGGAGATCTATGTGTGTGCGTTTCAAAAGCATAATTTCTCAGTGGGAAAGGTGCATACTAATTTCAGGAAAATAGTCATCTCTGGGAAGGTAGGGAAGAGAGGAATCCAAAACAGGCCTCAACTGTATCTGTACCCTTTTATTTCTTAAAAAGTTCTTAACTAAATATGGCAAAATGTTAACATTTGATCATTTGACTGAAGGGTATATGGATATTTGTTATATTTACTATAATTTTCTATATAAGAAATTTCAAAATTTTTAAAGTGTTAATATAGTCTTATGTCCTCAGACATTCCGAAATAGCAGTTTTTAATGGCTGTAGTTTTTTACTATTATAAATAGTACTGGAGAACTTCTGGCCAAAATGGAGGCATAGGTAGACACACTGTTCCTCCTTGCACAACCAAGATAGGGACAACAACAATTTAGAAACAGAATAACAACCAGAACTGACAGAAAATTGAACTGTGTGGAAATTGGACACCCAAGGAGTTAAAATAGACACATTCATCCAGACCAGTAGGAGGAGTGGAGTCGGGCAGCTGGGTGGAGAGGGGTCCCCCCCATGGCACAAAGAGCACTGGGACCTGGCGCATAAGACCGCAGCGGGCAGACCCCGGGCTGGGGGGTGGCAACCGGCAGACCCAGCGAGTCATCGATTGTGAAGCAAGGCACTGCATGCAACCCACGATTCCAGCACTGGGAAATAGAGCCTCGGGACACTGATTGAAAACACCTGTGGGGGTTGAGGTGCAGGGAGAGACTCCCAGCCTCACAGGAGTGGTCGTTGGAAAGACCACGGGGTGCACAAGCCACCCACATGGGAATCAGCACCAGAAGGGCCCAGTTTGCTTGGGGGAAGTGGCGGAAAGGACTGAAGTCCAAGGGAGAGTGGAACAAACGCCATTGTTCCCTCTCGGACCCCACCCCCACATACTGGGTCATAACCCAGCAACTGGGTTGCCCCACCCTGGTGAACACCTAAGGCTCCGCCCCTCACATGTAACAGGCATGACCAGACCAAAAAAAAAAAGAAAGAGAGAGAGAGAGATGGTTCAAACAGAGAACAATTGAAGGCCCCAGAACCCATCCTTTTAAGTGACCAAGAGATAGCCAACCTATCAGATACACAGTTCAAAGCACTGGTGATCAGGATGCTCACATAACTGGTTGATTTTGGTTGCAAACTAGATGAAAAAATGAAGGCAACAATAAGTGAAATGAAGAAAAATGCACAGGGAACCAATAGTGATGGAAAGAAAGCTGGGTCTCACATCAATGGAGTGGACCAGAAGGAAGGAAAAAATATACTACCAGAAAAGAATGAACAAACAAGAATTCAAAAAAATGAGGAGAGGCTTAGGAACCTCCTGGACATCTTGAAACATTCCAACATCCGAATTATAGGGGTACCAGAAGGAGAAGAGGAAGAGCAACAAATTGAAAACTTATTTGAACAAATAATAAAGGAGAACTTCCCCAATCTGGCAAAGGGAATAGACTTCCAGGAAGTCCAGGAACCTCAGACAGTCCCAAAGAACTTGGACTCAAGGAAGCACACACCAAGGCACATCATAATTCCATTAGCCAAGGTAAAAATGAAGGAGAGAATCCTAGAAGCAGCAAGAGATAAGGAGACAGTAACCTACAAAGGAGTTCCCATCAGACTGTCAGCTGATTTCTCAAAAGAGACCTTGCAGGCAAGAAGGGGCTGGAAAGAAATATTCCAAGTCATGAAAGACAAGGACCTACACCC
>CM052539.1:80496241-80555978 GCA_028533065.1 Trachops cirrhosus
CAGGGGAGAAGGGAAGGGTTTACAGGAACAAATATAGAGGACACATGGACAAAACTAGGGGTGTTGGAAAGGGGAGGGAGGAGGGGAGGAATGGGTGGGTGGGTTGGAATGGGAATAAAGGATAGAAAATGTATTGAATAAACTAAATTAAAAAATTTAAAAAAATGGTCAAAGAATTTGCATAGACATTTGTCCAAAGAAGATATACAAATCACCAATACACACATGAAAAAATGCTCACCATTACAGTCATTAGGGAAATGCAAATAAAACTACAATGAGATATTACTTCACACCTATCAGAACAGCCACCATCAAAACACAGAAAACGAGTGCTGATGAGGATGTGGAGAAACTAGAATCCTTGTGCATTGTTGGTAGGAATGTAAAATGTTACAACTGATATGCCAAACAGTATGAAACTTCCTCAAAAAATTAAAAAGAAAATTACCATATGACCCAGCAATTCTGCTTCTGTATATATACTCAAAAGAATTGAAAGCAGGTTTTCTAAGAGATATTTGTACATCCATTCATTATTCACAACAGCTAAAATGTGGAAACAACCCAAGATTCCACCAACTAGAAAAATGGATAAGCAAAATAAAGTATATATGTATAATGGTATGTTATCCTACCTTTAAAAAGAAAAGAAATTCTTCAATATGCTGCAACATGGATGAACCTTGAGGATATTGTGCTAAGTGAAATAAGCTAGCCACCAAAAAGCAAACAGTGTATGATTCTGCTTATATGAGGTACCTAGAGTAGTCAAAAATCATAAAGACAGAGAGTAGGATGTGGTTGCCAGAGCCTGGGGGAGGGCAGAACTAGGAGTTGTTTTTTAATAGGTATAGAGTTTCAGTTTTGCAGGATGAAAACTGTAGGGTAAACGGAGGCAGTCTGGCTTCCTCACCCAGGTGTCTGTGCAGCGAAGGGAAGCAGTTTTCCATAACCCTGAATGGGCCTGAGAAGCAGTGTTTTCATAGCCTTGAGACTGGGTCCAATAAACGGTTTCTATAACGTGAAGTGGGCTCGCATGTGCAGAATCATGCTATGGTATGTAATTTTTTGGCTTTCTGCCAGCTTTGTTTGTCTCTAGTACTTAAGAAGATAGGAGCTCCCCACTACAGATGCATAGCTTGCAGCGTGTGTCTCACCTGCAAGGTGGCTCACCCACCCATGAATAATGGCATGTCAAGCATCCCCACCGTTCCACGCATTTTCTTCTGTCTGCCTGAATCTAGAGTGGACCTGCAAGGCCTTGGCCAGCTGCAACACAAAAATAGTTATGGGGATGAAAATAATAACTATTACCAATAAGTAGTGGTAACATCAAATGCAGGTGAGGATATAGAGAAATGATCTCTCATACGTTGCCAGTGGTCATGCAAATGGTACAATCACTCTGAAATAGTTTGGCATTATTTTTTAAGAAACTAAATATGCAACAACCATATGACCCAGAGGAATAGCATTTGTCCCAGAGAAATGAAAATTTATGTTCACACAAAAGCCTGCACACCACTGTTCATAGCAGCTTTATTCTCAATGGCCCAAAACCAGAAGCAACCCAAGTGTCCTTCAGTGAATGAATGAGTAAACAGACTCTGGTACATCCACACCATAGGGGCCCCAGGCCCCAGACTGGTACTGGGACAGGAACCGGACTGCATAGCAGGAGGCAAGCAAAGAATCATCTGTATTTCCGGCCACTCTCCATCACTCGCATTACCACCTGAGCTCTGCCTCCTGCCAGATCGGCAGGGGCATTAACTTCTCACAGGAGCTCGAACCCTACTGTGAACGGCGCACTCGAGGGATCTAGGTTGTGTGCTCCTTAGGAGAATCTAATGCCTGATGAGCTGATTTGGAGCTGAGGCGGTGATGCCAGCTCTGGGGAGCGGCTGCAAATACAGATTATCATGAGCAGAGAGGTGTGACCACACAGAGACCATAATAAATCAGGTGCTTACAGACTCATGTCAAAACCCTGTCAGTGAGTGGCAAGTGACAATTAAGCTGCATCTGGTGGCAGGCTATAAAGTCATTTCTGATGCAGACATCGGTCTGCAGTGTCTGCGTTATTATGGATGAAATGAAACATTCACACAGACTACTGAGTCCGGTGGAGGAAAGGGGATAGCATGGCTTTTCTCTTAAAGGGAGCAAAAGCCTTGGCCCTTGCCATGACCAGCCTTTATTGGGTTTCTTGGCACATTACAAGAAGGTCCTCATTTACTATGCACAGGCTCACTTTAGGTGGTTACCTTTTACAGAAAACAAAGGAGCCAATGCCGCTAATCACATCACAGAAGAGGGATATTTACCAATGAAAAGGCAAAAGTGGTTGAACCGGTTACACTCATCCTTGGAAGGTTTAGCATGGATTTTAGGAAGTTACTTTGCAGTACATGTCCTCAGTTCAGGGTGAGGGAGTTTTTTAGCAAGAGCAAGACTCAAAGCAGCCTAGGCACATTGCAGGCCTGATTCCCCACGGGAGAACCTATCCGTGGGTTTGGGTCCTGTGCATCTCCGAGTGGGGGTTGGGCCCACACCACACAGAACAGTCTCCTACAATTCCCTCAACCCTGGTCCATGGAAAAATTGTCTTCCATGAAACCAGTCCCTAGTACCAAAAAGGCTGGGAATCACTACCATAGAATACTACTCATCAGCAAAAAGAACTAGTAATGCATGCAACAACTTAGATGAATCTCCAAAGAATTATGCTGAGTAAAATCTAAAAATCCAACCCCAGAAGATTATATACTATGTGATTTCACTTATATAGCTTTCTTGAAATAACAAAATTATAGAAATGAAGAAGAGATTAGTGTTTGCCAGGGGTAAAGGAGGAGAGTGATAGGAGGGTGGTGTGCGGGTGTGGCTATAAAAAGGAAACATTACAGGTTCTTGTGATGGAAATGTCTTATATCTTCAATGTATCAAAGTCAATATCCTGGTTATGATGTTCAACCATAGTTTTTGTTAGATGTTACCATTGGGGGAAGCTGTGAAAAGGATACATGAAGTCTCTCTGTATGATTTCATACAACTGCATGTGTGTGAATTTCCAATTAGCTCATAATAAAAGGTTTAATCTTTAAAGATTGCACCAGCGTGCAGTCAACAAATCTGTGGATCCAGGAGGCCCATAGCAAGTGTGGTGGGCATTGGAAACAGAGAGGCCCTGCAGAGGAATGAGAGGGAAAAGCCAAGAGCCACACGTGGGGTCAGGATAAATGAGCACTGCAGATATTTCACTTGCAGAAAGAAGGCTCAAAAAGAATGACCGTATAGGCTGATTTAAAAAAGAATCCTCTCTTAGCCTGAATCCATCTGAAGCCAGAAGCTCCACTCAGCATGGCCCACATTCAAGTAGTGAGTACTCACTACTCCCTGATGCAAACATCCACCCCTCCAACACAGACTCAGGGGTTTGATCCATTTACACAAAGTCAGCAGTTTGACACATGTTTGCAATCTAAGGCTTCCTGTGAGGTACGCAGGCACTTAATAACATCTCTTACGGGAACTACATGGTTGGGACGCCAGGCCAGGCTGGAGTTGGACTGAAGGTGTGGTTGTGCATAAACAAGGGTTTTAAAGGCCAGTTCTCCGGCCAGCAGACTGGACCTTATGGGTTGTGGGGTGGGGTGGGGATGGGAGAACAGCTCTCAATGGGTTTTCTCAGAAAAGGATCGTTTGAGGGCTTTCCCCTTATGTTGGAGAAGAAAATCCCCATAGGATTTTTCCACTTCTCCACTCCTGTCTCTGCTGGAAGCCAGAGGAGATGGCAGGAAGCCCCCACCCCACCCTCGCCCCCACACTCCAGCCCTGAGAGAAACACTAGCCTGGCCACACAAGAAGCAGAGTGCCGCCTCTCCTCCTGCCCTGGGTGTGGGGCCCGTTTTACAGGTAGTCATTCCTCTTCTTCATGTGCTTCTTACACATTTCCAGTGATGCCATAAACAACACACTAGAAAATGATGTCCTAATGTATTGGTTCAAATGACATCCCATTTAATTTTCCCCTATGTTCTCAATTTCTTTTACCAATCGGATAGCAGAGATCTGGAAAAGCTCATTCTCTTTTACTTAACAGTAACAGTATTTCAACTATTTCTTCTCCTCCTGCTCTAGGAAACAAAAACCAGGATTCAGAGAGAAAGAACACTGCCCCGAGCTGCAGCGCTGCCTGTGTCTGGATGTCTGGGCTGGGTGCTTGCTCAGCCCTGTCCATTCAGTCCTGTCCGCAGGTCTCCAGAAAGTTGTCCTCAACAGCCAGGTTCACAAGGCCAAGGAAAGTTGGCTGCCTGATTTGCAAAAGGCTCTTGACCAGGGATTTTTCTTCCGCCAGCCTCTTTCATATGTGGCCTCCTGGGCCCTGCACACTAGAAGCCTGTAGGCTAATAGGAAATCAGCAGCAAGCCAGGGACAGTGTGAAGACGCAAATCCTCCAGAGATATGCTGAGCCTTCTCACATCCTAGGCCTGTATTCAACAGGGGTTGTGGAAGGAAAGAAACTGCCTGAACAACTAAGAAACCCTGTGCCAGAGTGATTGCTAAACTCTGTGGTCCTGGCTCCCAGCTCCCAGGATCAAATTTCGTGCACTGGAGAGCTACAGAGCAGTGTCCTCAGGAGCAGGGGCAAAGGGGCAGCTGCAGAGCTGTTGACCATCCCTCTTAGCTGTGCTGCAAAGGCCACGTGTGGGTCAGGAAGAGCAGCAAATGGAGCAGGTCAGGTGCAAGGTCAGGTAGAGCAGACCTGGAGCCCCCTATGTGGGTTCGGCTCTCATTTCCAATGTGTGCAATTCTATGCTCTACAGTCCACCTCCCTCTATGCCTCTGTATCCTCACTAGTAAACTAGAGATATTAATACCCTTCTCAGAAGGTGATTGTGAGGAGTCAGCATTAGAAACAGGCTTTGACATAAGTAACAAAGAGCCCAACGACCATGCCTAAAAGAAGGAGTTTATTGTTTTTACTTAAGTCTAGAGGTAGATATTCCAGATTTCAAGAACCTGTTCTATTCTCATTGATTCTAAGACCCACGTTGTTTTTTTGTTTTTGTTTTTCCTCCACATTCTAATGTCGGGAAGCTTGATGTGATTCATAAGCACGCTGTAGTTTAGCACTGTTACACCTTTCCTAACGGTGGCTAAATAGTGGTGTCTTACAATGTCGATTATGTTTCTGATGAAAGACAACATGTTATCAGGGACTAGACTGTTAGCCTGCCGGCTCTCATCCTCGTAGTTGCAAGAAGGCCGCTCCACCTTTGAGCATCACATCCATATTACATGCAGGAACAAAGGAGGAGTGGGGAAAAGATAAAGGGTTTTCTCTTGTCTCTAAGAAATTTCTACTTACGTAGTATTGGCCAGAACTCTGTTACAGATATGGCCATCTGTGGGGTGTGGGAAGTTGAGTTTTGGACTTGCAGACTCTGTGAAAGAGGAAGGCAGGGGAGACAGAAGCCGCCTGAGTGAGCACACCTATGCTGGCTGCCACAGCACGTGAAAGAACTCACCCGGTCTCTGGCACGTAGAAGAGGCTCACCAGTAGCAGCTCTTTACCTCCACACACAAGCAAAAGAACAAGTGGTTTGTGTTGGGATAAGCTAGCCTACCAAACAACTTTATTTCTTAGAACACTACAATCAACACTCTCTAGGAATGCAAATGAGGCTTGCCCAGGAAAGAGCGATTAACACACTTGTCTCCTTCCCAGTTCTCACAGCCATTTCTGTAGGCTTACTGCACCACAAGTTTCTAGTGTAAAATAAATCAACAAGCTGTTTTGCAATTCTCACAAAAGAATTTTTTGGTTTTCCTTCATCTCCCATTTTCACTCTGGCTGTCCCAGCTGCAGCCCTGCTGGCTTCAGTGGGAACCACCTGCAGGCTAGCATTGGTAACCCAGGCACAGGGCCGTTCCTGTGGACACGCTCAAGCTTTCTAAGGGAATGGGAAAGGAGCTGACCTCTATTCGGTTTCTCATATATTAATTCATGTAAACCTTGCTGCAAATCTGCAAGCAGGGTGTATGTACTCATGTTAGCCAAAACTACAGCTCAGAGTAATTAGGAAAACATTCAAGGTCATTCAGCTGGTAAGCAAGGAGCCGAGGCACAAACCCAGGTCTGTCTGGTGCCAGTGCCCTTCCCATTACAACTCACGTCCTCCAGAAGTATTGCTTGCTGTTTAACTCTCAGTTTTAGGCCAAAAAAAAAAAAGTCAGGCATCTCCTCCAATATCAGGAGCCCATGGAAAGTGGAGGTGCTGCAGCTGTGGCTACCCCAAGACTTCTGCTCCTTGTCCGGGCAGCTGGTCTCCGTGCAGTTGGAGGGTAGAGCACTGGGGTCGGTTCACCAGATGTGACCTCAGAGACCGCCCCACCCAGTTTCCTCACAGGGCAGAGGAGGAAACCGAGGCCCTGGGAAAGAAGCTAGTGGTAATAACAAGCAAAGGGTCTAGGAGTCAGGCCACTTGCTTTTTCCAGCATAATAGGTGCTCACGGTTTTCCAACCTCTCAGATGGACTCACCGGGTTAACTGGCAGGCCAAGCCGGGAAGCCACAGCTAACAACTCTGCCCTGTGGATTTTCATCTGTTCATCTACAAATATTTCTAGAGCACATACTACAGGCCTGGCACCGCTCTGAGCACGGGAAATCAGCAAAGAACAACAAAGATGACAGCCCCATTCTCATGGTGCTTTATTCCAGTGGGGCAGACAGAGGATGAGTAACTAAATGGAGAGAAACAAGAAAATACCAGATACCAGATAGCAATGAATTCTGTGGGAAGATAAACAGAAAGATGTTACGGAGAGAGACCAGGGGTGTACTTTAGAGTTGGAGTCAAGGACGAGCTCTCCTGGAGGTGACTTGTAACCTGGGAACTAAACAATGAGAGAGAGCAGTAGGACAAGGACCAGGAGGAAGAGCATCCAGGCAGACAATGCAATGGTGCCAGTCCCTGAGAGGGAACGGGCTTGGGCACACGAGGAAGAGAAAGGAGGTCAGTGGGGCCTGAGTCCGCTGAGCAAGGGCGAGACAGAACTGACAAGGTAGGAGAGGCAGGCCCCGGACACATCCTCCAGGGCTCCGTAGGCCAGCAAGAGGGCTCCGTTTTTGCTCCCTGTGCCATGGGAGGGCACTAGAGGGTTTTAAGCACATGAGTGCCACGCTCTCATGAAAGCTTCAAAAAGCTCATTCTGGATGAGATAGAAAGAACAGAAAAGGGGCAAGAATAAAAAGCAGAAGATGAGTCACCCAGCAGAGCCAGCGGTCCTCTCAGTTGCATCCCCATTAAACAGCACGCCTGGAGGCTTCACAAGGCCCAGCGGCATGCCACCTGCAGGACTGCCTTCACTAGCTACAACATGAACACCTCTGGAATTGTGCAGAGCGAGCCTGCTTCTTTTAGTCCCTTAGGATCCTCAAAGACACAACTTTGTATACTCGGGTCAAAGGAGCAAAGCGAAAACTCCTGTCAACATTTTTCTACTCGAAGGTAAGACAGACAAACTACAAATCACTGTGTCTAGGACTGCATCATGAATTACGTAGTGAAGTAAATACAAGGTAAAATAGATTCTAAAGTAATCTTGTACCTTTAACCAACTCATGTCCATTGGTTGTCTGTTCCAGCACTTAGAAAAAGAATCATGGATGATGCAAAAAATCATTTATGTAATTTATATCTGGTTTCAACAGGCAACTAAGGATGGGCTGCAGCCATTCGATCGTCAGTGGTATTTCAGTTCGTGTCATTTTCCAAACTGAATCACAAATGTTTAAAAAACAAAACTGAAAACAAATCTTCATTGTCTCATCAAATATTTGTTGCATGCCTGCTACACGCCAGGCACTGCTGGGCCCTGGAGCAAACAAATGATATGTCCCCTGCCTTCACAGACCTGCCTTCTAATGACCTGGACACTGAACAAGAAACAACACACAAAGAAACACACAGTTACAACTTGTAGTAAGGGCAATAGTAGAAAAGAACAGAGATCGCCTCGTTTAGATCACGAGGGTCAGAAGTTGCATCTCAGATGAGCCAGTAAGATGACCAAGGGCCATCATGTTAGGGACACACTTACATGGCCCTCCCTCCTTCTCCTCTCTATCTCTCTTCAATTACTTGCGTGGGGACTCACTCTCTTACCCAATTATCCTTCTCTCCCAAACCCATGTCCTCCAGACTCTGTGAGCCCCAAGTGCAAGCAGATGACCCTCAGAGCCAGCGTCACTAACCAAGGTAAGTCCTAAGTGCCCGACAGAGGGCAGCATTAAAATCCTTGGTCTGGTTCCCATACAAGGTCTCCTTTTTTTGACCTTTGGGTATTGCCTTCTGTCTCCTGACATCTCATTGTCCCCCATCTGTCAAACAGAAGGAAGCACATCGTCCTTGACGTGCCTGGGTGAGCTCCCAGAAATTGACTCTGCTGCCCAGATGTCTTCGGAGGGTCCCACAGCAGGCCAGCAGACCCCATGCCCAACAGGGAGCAGAGTGACAGAGAGCATGATGGAAAAATCCTACCCCCTGCCAGATCCCCTGCTGGACCTCTGCCTCGGGCAGGGCCAAACCTCATGCACAGTCTTCCAAAAAGACTTCTTTGCAAAGCCTACCAGCCACGTGGTTCCTCTCAAGCCTTCAGAAACAAACACAGATCAGATGAGGAATGTGGTAGCAATTATGTGATTGAAGGTGTGTGGACTTTGTTTCTGGATGCTGCGCTTGACATAAAGCCAGCTGTTAGTATGTCATTCACCACACTTTGCCTCTCATTTGAGGTCCCTTCATTCACTCAGCCAAACTTCCCCTCACCCCAACAGGTGTCCTGTGAGAGCCCGGCCTAGCACGAAACCTGGCAGTGTCAATGTGATGTCCCCAGACAAAAGGCCCAGGCCGGCTCTTGGCACTTGTAGAAGAGAAGATTGTCCTGTTGGCCATTTTCTACTCCCACCTTTCCTTGGGCTTGGCTCTGCCATCTCTTAGACTAGGGTTAGGGAATGACCAAGCGATCAGCTCGTGGAAGTGGGGATGGAGAGGGTCCTGCTACAGACCCGAATAAAAGGGAGGACAAGAAGGCCTGTGCACAGCTTGCAGGACGGAGGTAATTTTAACCTGGGTTCTAGTTGCTGTTCTATCAACTCTGTAGGTCTCAGTCTCCTGATTGTGAATGAGAATGAACTAGGTGACCTCTAAGCCACCTTCCAGCTCCAGGACTGTAAGATTCTCAGAGTGCTGATTTCTGCTGTGCTCATCACACACCTGCTGTGCAGGAAATGGGGCAGCGAGAGAGACTGCGAGGGGCTCCCTGTTGGTAAGAAGGGAGCGCATTGATGCAGTGGCTCCCAGCCTTTCTTTTTTTTATTACTTTTTTCAATGACAGTTTACATTTAACATTTTTTTGTATTAGATACAGGTGTACAGCATAGTTGATTAGACAATCATACACTTTACAATGTGTTCCCCCCAGTATTTCCAGTACCTGCCTGGCAGCACACATAGTTGTTACGGTATTAACTATATTCCCTGTGCTGTACTTTACATCCCTGTGGATTTTTGTAACTGCCAGGTTGTAGTTGTTACTCCCTTCACCTTTTTCATCCACTCTCACAAACCCCCTCCTCTCTGGCCGCCATCAGTCTGTTCACTGTGTCTATGAGTCTATTTCTGTTTTGTTTGTTCATTGATATTGTTCTTTAGATTCCGCATGTAAGTGAAATCATATGGTATTTGTCTTTCTCTGTCTGACTTATGTCACTTAGGATGATACCCTCTAGGTCCACCCATGCTGTTGTAAAAAATAATATTTCATTCTTTTTTATGGCCAAGTAATATTCCATTATATACATGTACCACCACTTTTTTATCCACTCGTCTACTGATGGACACTTAAGTTGCTTTCATGACTTGACTATTATAAATAATACCACAATGAACAAAAGGTACATATATATTCTTTTGAATTCATGTGTTAGGTTTCTTCAGATATATACCCAGAAGTGGAATCACTGGGTCATATAAGGCAGTTCCATTTTTAATTTTTTGAGGACACTCCATACTGTTTTCACAGTGGCTGCACCAGTCTGCACTCCCACCAGCACTATATGAGGATTCCCTTTTCTCCACATCCATGCCAACATTTGCCGTTTGTGGATTTATTGATGATAGACATTTTGACATTATGAGGTGATAGCTCACTGAGGTTTTAATTTGCATTTCTCTGATGATTAGTGATGTTGAGCACTTTTTATATGTCTATTTGCCATCTGTATGTTCCCTTTGAAGAAGTGCCTGTTCAGGTCCTTTGCCCACTTTTTTAATTGGATTGTTTGGGGGGAGGTTTGATGTTGAGTTGTATGAGTTCTCTATAAATTTTGGATATTAATCCCTTATCAGATGTAACATTGGCAAATATCTTCTTCCATTCAGTGTGTTATCTTTTCATTTTATTGATGGTTTCCTGTGCTGTGCAAAAACTTGTTAGTATGCTATAAGTCCCATTTGTTTATATTTTATTTTGTTTCCCTTGCCTGAAGAGATGTATAAGAAAAATATTAGTAAGGGAAATATCCAAGATTTTACTGCCTGTGTTTTCTTCTAGGAGTTTTATGATTTTAAGTGGTACATTTCAGTAAGTCTTTAATCTGTTTTGAGTTTATTGTTAATATGGGGTAAGAAGGTGATCTACTCTCATATTTTTGCACATATCTACACGATTTTTCAAACACCATTTATTGTATGTTCTCACCTTCTTGTGTCAATGTCAGCACACTCGATGAATGACGACTAAGGGCTTGATGAGCTCCACGCATAGATGGGAGGGATCCAGGGCTCTGTGTGGTGCCTGGAGGCAGGGACGGGGCAGCTGTGACCTGACTACAGCACACCAGTGCGTCCAACACACTTGAAAGCCACTGCCCCAGCAGACTGGATTTGAGAAATTTATGTTAATAATGTTTTACACTAGGCCCATATTATGTTACATGCCATCAGCAAAGCCTCTTGATTGTTTTATAATTTATTCCATATTTATTAAGATACGTTATTGCCCAGCACTGCGCTAAGTGCTGGAGAAGTAAAGATGAATGGAACCCAGCCCTTGCTCTCCAGCAGTTCCCAACTGACCTCTGTAGCACCCTGGATATCCTGAACCAGAGCACCCATTCATCCAAATGGTACCTCTCACACAAATCAGGAAAGGGGACCTTCTGGGCAGATGCAGTCTAGGGGGCACATCACCTGTTGACAGATTGCAGCTGGCCACTTGTCTCCCTTGGTCTCTTCAGCTGAGCACCCCAGTACAGTGAACACTCGGTGTGATGGCACCTGCTGGTCACAATGGGCCGCCAGACCTCAGTCAATGTCCAACGTGTATTTTCACTCTAATGAAATGTCTGTGTTATCAAAGTCTGTCACACAGAACACAAACCCAAAGGTGAGTGACATAAAATCTAGCGAACTTGGTGTTTACTGGAAAAAAGAAAATGTAACGCTGAGATATACAACAGCATGCATGCAGAACCACAAACTAGCATTAAAGGGAGACCAAGCGATAGTGCAGTAACACTGATGCTGTAACAGGCGCTGAGACCCAGTCACACTGCCCCAGTAATTGCATTGTAATTATTCTTGACTTGTTTGATGTGTTTTAGTATTTTAATGCTTTCAAGTGTGCTGCATACCAAAAACATTAGTAAACACACACAAAAATGTTGGAAACCACCAATCTAGTGGGAAAGAGGTGTTTAAGAATCCCAGCTCCTTGATAAGGCCTCACTGGAGACATGAGGTCACTAGGCACAAGGCACTTAGCTCAACCCAGAGAGGCCGAGGAGAGGCTTCTAAAGGGGGATATAACTAAATTTATCCCTAAATATATCTCAAATGCTGAAGATCGAGTAGGAGTTCATCAAGTACACAGAGTAGGGAAGGGTATTTGGAGCAATGGGGACCACTTATGCAAATGTGTGGGAGAAACTAAGTTTTGTGTACTGAACTGCAAGCTGGAATATGGCTGGAGAGAAAGGTGGGAATGAAAGAGTGCAAGAGATGAAGGTGAAGCCATCTCACAAAAAATCCAATGGACGTGACTCTGCTCACACTCTTTCCCCAAATTCAAACTCCCACCTACTCCTGCAGAAAGGTGAGATTATTCTGAAGATACACATGATGGAGTTTTCTTTGGATTCAGCAGAATGCCACAACACTTAATTAACCTTTTAATTTGGGTGGAAAATGCAAAGCACTAAGTAATTTTGCAGAAATACCCAGGACCAGTCTGCGCTGAGTAAAGCCTGTATTAAAGGATCAGTTACCCAGTTGTGCAAATTAAGAATTTCAGAAGAGCAACCGTACAGCCTTAAATGAAGTGCAGGCCTGTGTGACCACACAGTTTGCACACTATAAAGCCAGCCTGGTGGTTGAGGGCGGCCAAGAGGCCTTAATAGTGCATATTTATCTTTGCTGGAATGTGGACTTATTTCTTTGGGTAAGAGAGGAAGATAAGGTGAAGACAGAGAGAGAGAAACAGAGAAAGAGAGAGATCAATTCAAGGTAGTCAAAATCCTTTTTTCAGTTGAACTTTCAAAAGTTTGGCCTCCAAGTATCCCCAGTAACAAGAGGGGGGATCTGGGGCATAGCAAACCTTCACAAGCATGTTGTTTGTTTGACGGTTCCTTTGTCATTAAAAAATGGATGCGTTTTTGCATTCTTCTTAGTGATATGTCAGTGTTTATGTTAATATGACAAATGTATTTAGTAGGGTGACTAGTCATGAAACTAAGACACAAGATTGGAGTCTAGCAATAGAATGATGATGTCAGACAGACTGGACACCAACCTCTGCGTCCCCGCCTACTCAAAGTCCCATGAAAGAGCAGAAATACTTTGAAAAGGAAGTAGATCTGTCATGTTGCTGGAAATCAAGGAAGGGTGCTACCTATAGACCAGAAATATTGAGGGTGGTTTTTTAAAATTGATCGATGAAGAAACTAGAATTTTAAAAACTTTAAGACAAACATGAGTGGGGAAAAATGACTCAAGGTAACAATCATCCTCCAAGCCCTGAGTGATCAAATCCATGTGGAGGAGAGACCCCGGGACCTCCTCAGTGTTACCGTGGAATAATTCAGAATAGCTGGCCGGTCCAGCCGCCCCTCCCAGTCTTCCGAGGGCAGGGAACAGTTTACTGACCAGCATTTCCCTGGAGCAAGGCTACGGTCACTGCTCGCAGACAGGGGAGTTCAGGTTTGACAAATCTTGTGAGCTGGAGCCAAGAGGCAGAGTGGGACTTCAGGTAACTCGGGCTCCAGAGATGAAGATTGTCTGCCATGAGAGACGCACTCCCCACCCACTGACAAACCCAGCTCGGTCACCCCAGCCCCGGTCGCTCAGAGGGCCGTGGCATTTGGACAGGCAACAGGGGTCTCCTGGGGTGGTGAGAAAGCACTGTGGTTAGCTATCAGCCCATTTAGACGTTTTTGAGATCTTCGTGTGGCTACTAGGTAATTAACCAATTTGCAAAGGTTGCATGAATGTTCGAAGAATGTAAAATCTCCAAAAGGTCAAAATTCTCCCTTTATATATCTGTTGGTTTTTACTTATTAACTGTATTATTCATATCCCCTTCAGTGCTGTCCAATAGAAATATACTGTGAGCCATGTACATTATTTTAAATTTCCCATGGCCATGTTAAAACAAATATGATGAAACTGGTGAGATTAATTTTAATATGTTTTATTTAACTTTGTAAATTTAAAATATGATCTTTTAAGCATGTAATTAATATTTTCAGTGTTCAGAAGCCTACTGACTGTTGGCTGTGCCGTGCGGCCAGTGGCTGCTGTGTTAGTGCAGCTGTAAATCCTTGGTTATATTTTGTCTACTTGGGCAGTCATCCTTCTCTGCACATTTTGAAACTGTGCACAAAGATTCAGTAGTGGACAAGAACAAAACAAAAACCTCTTCTTGGACCATTAATTCTTTGGGCTTTGAAATCCATTATATCTTACATTAATATCGTCACATCTACTTCTTGGTGTAAGTACTTCCTTGGTTAATACATCTTTTCCATTCCTTTATTTTGCACGGTTCTGTGTCATGTATTTTTATGTGTTCTTTTAAACAACACATTACTGACTTTTGTTTTGTTACCTGATGTAAGAGTTGCTGTATTAAATGGAGACTTTACTAAGTCGCAATAATTGTGAGCATTGATATGGTTGGACTTACTTTGTCCACATACTGTACTTTCTACATACTGTACTTTCTGGGTTTTTTCTTTTTTTTTCCATTCCTTACTTATATTAGATTAATCAAGCATTTAGGTGTATTTTTTTCTTTTTGCAATTCACAGTTCATATACTATCTTATTTCTAGTCTTGCAGTATTTATCTTTAGTGTTTTTTTTCAGCAAAAAGGTTTTATTTCCAATGATGTGTGATTGCCAGCTAATAACTAATTTACCTTCTCCTTTTTTGCTGGTCTTACCTTTAATTTTAACTAATTATAAGTCACACAGATATTTTCTCCTTGTGAAAAATAAAACATTATGGATTTGATGAAATTCCTCTTTGATTACATCCCCAATCTCAGTCCCCTCTTGAGAGGTAATGACTATATTAAGTTTGAGACATAGTCTTCCAACCTTTTACTATGCATCATGTTTTATATACTTTAGATATATGGTATTTACACATATAAATATATATGGTATTTCCTGTGATTCCATTTCTAGAAATTTTTCATGAACAAATAGTTGAGTAAGTAGGCAAAGATATTTGTGAAAAAACGTTTCATGACCACATTGCAAAATATTTTTTAAATTGAAAACAAGTATCCATCAGTAGGGGGTTGGTTAAATAAATTGTAGTACATCCACATATTACATCAAAAATGATTAGTATGTCCTTAAATCTATTGACATAAAAAGATTACTAGAATGTAGTCTAAGGGGAAATAAATCAGATGTAGATGGGCACACACATACAGACACACAGGGGACTGAAAGGGTATTCATCAAAACAGCACAACGATTATCTCTGACAGCTAAGATTTCAGGTGCTCTTACTTTCTTCTTTAACATTTTATGGTGGTAAAATCTTCTACAATAGGATATATAGATGTTACAGTTTTTAAAATACTAAAAACCTTATTCTCAAAATATAAATCTTAAATGACACAGATGCTCCAGAAAATTCACCACATTTATGCAAAGGCTTCTCTTCCTCCCTGGCACATGACCTTGGACCCCACAGCCCATGCCGCAGCTGCAAAAGCAGAAGCAGGCTCTCAAAAGCTTCTTAGAGGAGAAGAGAGAGGTTAGCAGTGTGTGCTATGCATACCCAAAAATTCCAGCTATAAACACTTGTCATTTTGCACGCTATTTATATATTTGCTCAGCTGTCTGTACTTAGGGTTCTCTTTACCCTAAATGTGTTTTCTGTGTTTTGCCTTAAATAATGTTCTCCTGGAAAAGAACCAGGCTGTAAAGTCCTTTGTGTAGAATGCCAAGAGAGCATGATGAGCAATTGAACATCTGAGCAATGCTTTTGACACTGTTAATGAAGATCAATAATTATTTCAAGCACTAATTAGTGCAACTAATGTTCCTGGTGTCATTGATGTATGCCTCACAGCTGAAAAACTCTTACTTCTGGTATAACATCTCTTTCATGGGAATTATACCTGCGACCGTGAGGTTCCATTTTACAATGATTTTTTTTGCCACCCCCTATTAAGTACCAGGTATAGTTGCAAAAAGGAGTAAGTTCAGTCATTAAGTTCATAGTTAAATGCAGGTTGAATTCAAGCTAATATTAACTGGTCAATATTTAACAGCTGGTCATTCCCCAGTCCTTCTGGAAGAGGGAAGATGCTGACCAAAGCCTATTCAGCTCTATTTTTCACATGGATGAAGAAATCAAGGCCAGTTTCCACTATCTAAGATGGTAGAAAAAAATCTCATGTGTTTCTCCCCGCTGCAAAGATGGAAAAATAGGCTGAGTCAGACAGCTGTGTGATGTGTATGTGGAGGGGAGCGCTTTCTACCTGGGTGTTTCTACCTCCAAGAAATAGCTGTTTTTCTTGCGAAGGGCTCAGAGCCTGTACGAGGAGTTGTCAGGGTCACATCAAGATGGCAGCTCAACCAAGCGAGGGTGTAGGGGGCAGGAGCAGAGGTTGTCCAAGGAAACATCGTCTCCTTGCAGCCCTCCTAAGCCGTGAGCGGGCACTGTTTTTGAAAGGCAGGCTTCTACTCAGGTGATGGAGGAATCCAAATTTTACATTTTCTGACCTGTGACAGTTTAGGGTACAACCTGAATATTAAGTTAATGTGCCATATACTCTGGGGATGCCAGCAATACCATATCATACTCATCAGTGGGGCTGGGGGGTGACCATCCATTTGTGTGACTCTGTTTCTAGAAATGGCTGTAGATACTGTTGCTGGGAAGCAAGGCTCTCAGGTCCCACCAGATCTACCCTGTACCTCCAAGTAAGAGATATAGGACCTTTCAGGGCAAAAGAGGAAAGTCTAAGTGTCATTGTTATTTTTACATCTCTCCAGGAGTCCCTAGAACTTGCATCACTCCAGCATCCCTGGTGGATCTGTCAGATGTGAGGCAGGCAAACAGTGCCTGAGTGTGGACTGAAGGCAGAGGCGGACAGCACCCGGCTGGAGAGGTGTGCCCCGGGCTGGGCAGGGAGCACCGGGTCCAAACTGGGGACTAACATTCCTCCTTCTGTACTTCATAATGGGTTTTTCACCAATTCCTCCTGTTTATCCCCCAAACAAGGGATGGCTTTCCCCATTTTGCAGATGCAGGAGATGAGGCCCAGACCTAGCAGCCATACCCATGTGTCTGTGATTCAGTCGGTGCTCAGAGCCCAAGGAGACTGCTAAAACGGGAGATCACGGCCACTGGCTCGGGCATTATCTGTTCGACCTCTGGAGGGCCCAACTGAAAAAGACACCACAGCATTGCTTACGTGAACACAGAGCGACAGTCAGGATGGAACACTTCCAACTGGCCTCTCATTTTCTTCATGCTCATCTAGTCCAAGCCAAACCCCATTTCCCTCCCACAGATGGATTTTCAACCTTCGCCCTCATCTTCTTCAACTGTGTTTTGTGAAATGAGTTGAAGCAGCACTTGGTGGGTGGCCGGGGGTCCGTTTTTTTTACAGAAGGCAAGGACAAAACAAAGCCCCAAATCCGGAAGTCTAGGAGTTCATAGTCCAGACCTGTGTGGTCTGATGCAGTCGCCACTAGCCGCCAGTGGCTGCTGAGGACTTGAGATGTGCTAAGTGTGACTGAAGGACTAAACTTATCTCAATTAATTTTAATTAATATAAAACTCAAATTTTAAAAATGATCATTCAATTAGGTTATTGGAAATCATTAGTACATATGCAGGAACTTAGGTTTGTAAGTCTACTTTTTCAACCATACATGTTATGACCAGGTGTTTCAATGAAAAGCTAGTGACTGAGCTCAGATGTGCTGGCAGTATAAAATGCACACCAGAGCTGGAGGACTCAGGAGGAAGAAAATGTAAAATATCTCATTAATAATACTTTTATATTAATACATGTTGAAATAATGTTTTAGATATATTGTGTTAAATAAGCTGTATCATTAAAATTAACTTCACCTGTCACTTTTTTGTTTTTACCATTTTAAATGTGGCTGCTGGGAAATTTTAAATTACATATCATATTTCTATTAGTTCACCAATCCAGATGTTTCATGTCAGTAGGGAGAGTGCTGGAGACAGGATATCCTGGTCCACGGGTTCCGTTCGTGTACCACTTGCCCTTTCATATTGCTTAAAGACCCCTCCAGAACAGTCTCCAACCCTCTCTGTCCAAATCCTGTTTTAATATTACTAACGTCAGTGAACTTGCAGTCCTCATCCTCCCCTTGCCTGCAGTGTTCTTCTCCCTCCAAGGCCTGCCCCCACTTCCCTCCTCTACTATCCTTTTAAACCCTCCAGGTCTTCCTCTCCCAGGGACCATTGCAATCATCTACTGAGAATAACTCTCCTCTCATTTTCCCACTCTGTCTTTTCCTTTAACACCGCCTCTCTCTTCCTGATAATCTGTCTCTTAGAACTGCTTCTTTAGAGGTCAAGGTCCACATTAGAGGTCCGCTTCATTAGAGGTCTTGGAGGAAGGTCAGAGGGAAAGCCTGTGCTCCGTGCTTGCTCAGGCCTCCCTCTTGCCATGTCGTTTGGTCTTTTCTCCCTAAAGCTCCTGTGGCTGTTCATGTCATCTTCTCTATCACCACCCACCAAGTCTTTTCTTTTTTCTTTATGTTTCTTTTAAGTATTATTTTTAATTATAGTCAACATACAATATTCCATTAGTTTAGGTGTACAACATAGTGATTCAGCATCTATACCTTACAAAGAGATCACTACAGTAAGTCTAGTAACCATCCCACCTTTTCTTTCTTTCACGCTCCCTTTTTCGGGACCCTATATCTCAGGTTGGATTTCTGGGGAACAGACCCTGCATGCAAATGGAAATGGAGATGCGTGAGCACCTAGGAGTCCTGTTGGGAGGCACTCGGGAACAACGCCTCTATGAAAGTGAGGAAATGGGATTAGGCAGAGGGTGAACTTGAACTGAGATGCAATTTCCACAGAAGCCTCAGCTGATCCCTTGGGAAGCTCTGGAGCTAGGATTGCCTTTAGGATCCACTGGAGTAAAAGCAAAGGGATGTACCTTTGGATCCCTGCATCAACTGATTGGTCCAGATGTCCCCATGGAGGGGCAATCTGGCTTGTACTCTCCACCACAAAATAATTCTTCCCCAAAGCTCCCAAAGATCTCCTGTTTTCTTGTGCCCGCTCCTCTTTGGTGTCCCTGCAGCACGGGCTGCTACTGAACGTGCCCTCTTCTCCAGAGTGCCAGTGCCCTGCACTGTGCTGACCCTCAGGGATGGAATCTTTCTTTCGTTGGCTGCCTTGCCTACTTAGACCTGGATTCTGTCCTCACCCTGGCCCTCCCTAACTTGTCTCTACTCTCCCTCCACCTCATCTTCTCTCAGCTTCACATCTCTCCAGGGCCTCCTCCAACCTCCATACCCACACCACCACCACAGTCCTCTTTCTTGAGACCCCCTCTCCACCCCTCCTTCTAGAACCATCTATTGCACCTTCCATATTCACCACCCCCCCTTTGCAGGTCATCCTCTCACAGGCAGGCACTATTGCCATCATCTCCTTTCAAGACCCCCATTTCATGTCCCCTCTGCTAATCCTTTCTCAGCAGCCCCGGGTATTTAGAAGGCTGGTGCCCCGTGCCTTGCCTCAGTCAGCTATCCCTGCCTCCTGTGGCTTCCCTGACCCAACAGCCTGGTAAATGGGTAACCTTGCTCACTGCGGTGAAGTTTTGAAAGAACACGATTGGATAAGCACAGGCTTTTGTTGCTCTGGGAAATAACACATGCCTGCCCCACTATTAGAAGAGAGCCAGTTAGAGGCAGCTTTGCCCTGCTCTCTGCCAGGGAAGACAGATGGGCTGTCTGCCTAGTCTTCCTTCTCCCCCAGTGTGGGAAGAGATCTTGATTCTCCCTATGCCCAGGAAATGTAAAGCTGATGGTCAGTAGGCCTCTCAGAGGGACAGGGCAGTGATATGCTTGGTCGTGGCAGGGAGAAAGAGAAGAAGGAAGGCTCGTTGGGACCAGACAGGCTAGTCCCTAGAGTCCCCAGGAGCCCTCTGGGGCTGGCATCTCCTAGGACCCTGCTCATTTCCTGCTCCACCCGGGGCCGACCCAGGGGGCAGCGAGATCTGAGACAGCCTAGGGCAAGAGAGGAGGTCACACCCGACCCCCAGTCCATCCCACCCCCTCCTACCAAGGATCCCGCAGGCAACCATGCAGCTGCCCCTAATTCCAGTTTAATTCTCTCTGTGTGCTGTGAATTGAAAAAAGGCCAACTCCCAAACAAAGACGCAGCCGCACATGGCTTCTGAGGAGGCCCGCTGGCCGGCTGGGAGAGAACAAGCCTGGGAACGAAAAGGGGCGCGAAGGGGAGGGTGGGCGCAGAGCGCGGGGAAGCGGGCGGGGCGGCAGAGGCGCTGGCCGACGGGAAGTGCCCGCGGGCTTGGGGCCGGGCGGAGAGGCTGCCCTCACTCAGACCCTCTGCTGTAGGAGGTCTGGAGCGCTGCGGGGCGTGCGGGCAGGGACGGCCCTACGAGCCGCCGCTGCGCCTCTAGGCTTTGCTCCCTGAGCTGCGAGTTGAGCCGGTAAGTAAAGTGCGCCGGGCTCAGGAGGGCCCACGGGAGCTGGGACCGGCGCACGGGGAATGGGGCGTCCGGGCGAGGCCGGCAGGTCGCGGGGAGAAGGCGCCCCACTTGCCCTGTCTGGTCCCTGGAACTGGACCTCACGGGGCCCCGACGGCAGGGGCAAACTGACTTCGGATGAGGAGTCGGGGCAGGAATCCTGGAGACAGTCGGGATGGATGTGTGTGCGCACTGGTGTCTGTACAGGTCCCGAGCGTTTGTGTCCATCTTGTGCTCCTGATTTCTGCAGGCAGGACTAGGGATAGAGCTCTGGTGCTCTCGGTGCCTTGTGCTGCCCAGCTTGCTCTGGGAGCGTCTGTCCCTCTTCAAATGTCATTCTTTGTCCACCCTGAATTCTAGTGTCTGGCTCTTACGCTCAGCCCCAGGTGACAGATCCAGAGTGATCCTAACTGAAACTATACAATGTTTGGCTCTGTTCCCCATGCAAAACAGTGTTTGCTAAATGCTGGCAGCTGGTGTACCTCCTGTATGCACAGGCCTCAGCTGGCTGGCTGCCTCTGCAGGGTTGTCCAGGAGTCCCAGGGCACAGCTGTGTATTTTGGGGAACAGGGTTCTGCAGGCTCTGTCATCTGTGTTTGCCTGCCAATTCCTGCACGTGCAGTCGATTGGTTTGGTATGGAAAGAAGGAAGGTGTGGAAGGTTCTAGAGTGTATTGTTTTCACCAGTGGTGTGTCCAGTGTGCACATGCGTAAACAGGCTGGAAAATGTAAAAGGGAGGAGGCTCTGTTGGGCCCAGCGGGAGAGCATCTCAACAGGGGTCTGAGCTGCTGGGCGTGCAGGAGCCCTTGCTGCAGCTCCCCGGCGTGTCCCCACACACGGTGAGGCAGGGGCGTGTGGAGAGAAGAGGCAGCTTCTGGGAAAGCTCCTAAGTATAGTCTAGGGCAGAGGGTAAAGTGAACAAGGGTGGTGTTGGCTAGGGTGGGATGGTCTGTGTTGAACTTGTGGGCAGCTGGATTATGATGGAAAGATCGCAGTTGGAGTCTGGAGACCTGGGTTTGAACCAAATGTAGTGGTTCTTACTTGGTCAGTAGCAGTGGTCCCTGCACAGGTCACTCTGGGGTTCAGCTGCTTTGTGTGGAAAACTAATAACTACTCTCCTGACCACCTCATGAGGCTCAAATTATCTAAAGCCTGGAAGGTGCTTTGACAGCTATGAGGCTTGGAGGGCAAAGGGCAAATGCTGGGCCCACAGGTGCCAAACCGGGAGGTAGGGGGAACACCTGGGGGTCTGAAGCTGTTTGGTTTGTGGGTCAGAGGGAGCCACTTGCATGCTGCTCCCTGTGACGTTCAGCATAATAGAAGTATCTGCCTGGGAAGCACTTTGGACTCTGGGTGTGTGGTACACATGTAGGTCTGTGTGGTGCCATAGTTTCATGTGAATGCCTTCTGTGGCACAAGGGGAAAATGGCCTGGATGGCCTTTGAGTCACAGCCCTAGAGCATCATGAGGTCCTGGGACCCTGCCTCCAGGATACTTTGCTGCCCCCCTCCTGCCCCCTCAAGGCTGCCCCTGCTGTCTTGCTTTTATCATCTTACCAACAATGGAAGCAATAAGGAGCATTTTCCACAGTTTGTAGCCAGGGAGACAGGGAGAGGAGGAAGCCTTCCCAACCAGGTCACAGGTCAAGGATGTCAACGGCAGGGTGCTGTCTTCTGGATTACAGAGCCCCCAGGCTGTAAAGAGCTGAGGAGGGCAGGGAGGGTGTCAAGAGTCATGACAGACAGTCTGAACACCAGCAGGTGGTGTCACCTGTCACTAAGACTTCTTTGAATGTAGTAGCTATTTGGTAAACATTGTGAAAGCAAAGAGCCCAGGCAGGAAGGCTGCAAACCCGGGGTCAGGTCGCAGTTCAGCTCTCTCCGCTGTGTGACCTGAGGAAAGTCACTTCACCTCTTCTGTTGTCCTTCCTCACTGCTCAGAATCAGGGCACCTTTCCAGGTTGTCCTGCTGTACCCAGCTCATGTTTCACTTCCTCAGAGAAGCATTTCCTGATCCCCAATCTCAAGTAGCCACCTCCTGGCCACATCACATGGCTGGGTCTAATTCCCTCACTGCACTTACCGTCTTCTGAAATTCTGTCTGAACTTCTGCCTGCCCCATTGGACCCTGCTGTGAGCTCCTGGAGAGCAGGACCTCCCTCGTCCTGTTTTCTGCTGGCTCACCAGCACCTGGAACATAGTGGGTGCTTGAGAAAGGTTGTGTTAGTGAGTGAATAACTTATATGGGGGAAATGGCTGCATGTGTTTCAAATTGTGCTCCTAGGAGCTTCTGAGGCAGGAGCAAGCCTCACAGGCCAGGCCCTGGGTCCCCCACACCAATAGCTCAGAGTTAATCTGAGTTATGGCTTGGCTTCCAGGCAGGATTTCCTTTGAAGAAAGAGCCCTCCCACTAGAAACTAGAAAACTATCATATCAGAAGACTCATAGGCGCCTTTTCAACTCCAAGCTGAAATAACAGTAACGCACACCCAGCCCTCAAGGGGGACCAAAGGCAGTGGTTCAGACACCGGAAGTGGTTACCCCACAGATCATTTCTGCCTGGCTGTGGAATTCATTGTATGGTTTTTTTAACTGGTTTAATTTCCTGGGGTTTTGGTCAGGGTTAATATGGAAAAGATTTTGCACACAATGCGGCCATGAGGGGTACGTGGGAGACTCTGAAGCCCGTGTGAGCCCATGCGAGGGAGGACACACTGACTCTCCACCAGGTGGCTGAGCCACATGCTGATGATGACAGCTGTCCACATGGGATGGCTGTGTCTGTCCTCCCTTGGGTGTGTTCCCAGGCAAACTGCCCAGAGGTACCTCCTGCCCAGGACATGTCCACTCTGCATCGTGGTTCTTGAGTAACTGGCAGAAAGTGGGAGTCCTTCTCTCTGAGTGATTTCTGAGGACAGCAGTGGGATGGCTCCCCTGACCCATATTTACAGCAGCCACGTCAGCTCCACGTAAAACAGCTCCCATGTTGTCTCTTCTATCAACACGTTCACAGCGTGCGATGGCTCCTGTGGCAGTGCTGTCCCCGGGTTTTTGGCACAGAGTGTATATTTACCACCACCATTACTAACCCCCAAGGGAGTTAGTACCCCAGTATATCCAATGTATACTATACCATAGTTATCCAATATAGAATATTATTTATTATTTGTATAATATTTCATAATAGCAGTTTATGCATGGGTGGAGGAGGAGGTCTGGCTCTTTCATTGGGTTGTTTCAGTGGTTGCTTAAGGAGGGAGACTTTGCAGAGAAGGGACATAAGCATTCTGAATCAACAAGATCAGAATCCTTGTTACCTAATTCCTTTGGATCTCTGGTTTTGCTTTGTACATGTCTCTGCTCTGGCTGACTCCTGTGGGTTCCTGGCTTCATAAAGTATATACTGACGAGTCAGCACACTGCGGAGCAGACGGAGTGGAGGTGGGGAGCATTAATACACACAAATTCACTGCTTGCCTGCTGGGACCCTTGACTCTTCAGGCCTGAGAAATGGGTGAAGTCTGGGTCCCTGACCTCCAAGCACTTAGGTGCTGGGGAGATTAAACTCACTCCAGGGAGAAGCAGCTGAGTGCACACTCACCACAGCCATGGCAGGAGCTGAGACAGCAAGAAAAGTCAGTGCCAGCCAAGGGCAGAGAGCCCGGCCCTGGGCCACGCAGTTCTGCCAAGAGTCCCAGCTCTCCCCTTCCTCCCATGTGACCACAGTGGGTTATGCAACCTCACTAAGTCTCAGTTTCCTCATCCTATAAACCCAGGAAATGATCCATAACTCCTCGCCTCCTGTACGGATGCCTGAGTTAAGCCTGGAAAGTTCAACTTTGTAGAGGGTGTGGAGCACCCGAAGGGTCTGGTGACAATAGTGAACAATTTGAAAAAGGTCTCATGGGGAGAAGGGGCCCTGCAAGGCAGTAACTGGTGTACAATTGTGTCTAAACACAGATCTCCCGTCAGTAATCAGGGGCATGTGGTCCCCTGCTGGCTAGCCCCAGGACATCCAAGCACACTTTTTCTCCTTTGGGTGCCTTTCCAGCGCACAGCTTTGGAGAGGAATGCCCCTGTGTTTTTCTCCTTTGGGTGCCTTTCCAGTGCACAGCTTTGGAGAGGAATGCCCCTGTGTTTGAATAGCTTCTACCTCCCCGTTTCACTGCCCTGGATATGCATATGGCCTTTTTAAAGGCTTAAGGAGCTTTACTGTAAAATGCCACAAATTCAAGGATTGAGGATGTTACGGAGGTTCAAGAAATGTTCAGGGAAATCACTCTGCTGGTTCCCTGGCCCGTTTTGAAGTAGTTCACTGGTCCTCTCTGATGGTAGAGGGTGTGACTAACAATGGTTCTCAGCTTGTCCTAACTTACAGATTATTATTATTATTATTCCTTCTTCTTCTTCCTTCTTCTCCTCATGTTATAGAAGATGTTTGTCAGCAAACTTTTTTTAAAGATTTTATTTATTTATTTTTTGGAAGAGGGATAGGGAAGGAGAAAGACATGGAGAGAAACATCCATCGGTTGCCTCTTGCACACAACCCAGACATGTGTCCTGACCAGGAATCGAACCGGCGCTTTGAGGGATGGTGCCCAACCAGCAGAGAACCACATGGGTCAGGGCAGCCAGACTTTAATATAAATGGAAATTTGTTTCTCCAGCTGAAAAAATTAATCAAAGACCACGTAAGTGACAGTGCTTTCACTGTTCACTGTCTGCTTTCTGCTTTATATCATTTACGTTTTTTAAATGGAATTCTGTGCTCACGGGCTTTATGAACGATAGACAAATGGAGCAGTGAAGACCCCGGGACAGGCACTCTCTCCTTGGCCCCTCTCCTTGGCCCACATCCACACCCCCCGAGATGCCGTCAGCAGAGCCTTAACCCATGCCGAGCCCCTCTCCTCGTGGGGCCCCGAGCCACCGCACAGGCTGCTGGGCCCAGGAGGCCAGTGAGGCCTCAACCCATGGCCTCCCGTTTTAGTCACATTTTTGGAGAGAAGCCCAGTTGGAGCAGAACAACTCCGTTAGTCAGGTGGGCCATTGGGTCAGGTAGTACCCTTGGTGCCAGCCAGCCACATAGCCTTGGGAAGTGGTGGAGGCTTCTCTTCCTTAACCAAGGCTCCCTCCTCCAGCTTCAGGTCATTGATATCTTTTAAAAGTCAGCTTTGGTCATTTACTAACATACTCTAGTGTGTTTAATAGACTCCAGAGAAAAGAACAAAGGATAGGAGGAGAAGTGTGTATTATCCATTTTCTGAGGTTTGGAACAGATTAAAAAGCAACAAGCTGGAGTTCTGGGGCCTGTTAAAGATCCTTGCCAGCTGCTCTGGTCATGGTCCTTTCACAGGTAGACAGGGATGGGGAAGGAGCAGCCCAGCAACCTAGGGAGCGAGTGCACTTGGGTTGGAGACAAGAGAACCAGCGGGAAGGTGCCCTGTGGAAGTGCCATGTGACTCCACATTGCGGGGTGCTTTTGCACACACAGAGGCTTAGGGAAGCCAGGACTTCCAGAAGAAACAAATTTCTCTGTGGGGAGAGAGGGTGAGACAGGAAGTTAGGACTAGACGTGCTGGGAGAGAATGAAGTACTCAGAGAGCAGTTAATACTCTCTGACCACACCGGCCAGGGAGCTAAGGGCTTCTCACTCCTCCAGTTACAAGCAAGTACTAACACATGGGTCTAGTAAGTTCTTGATGGATTCTGAGACTTTAAGTGAAATGCCTCATAACAAAATCAATTTTACCATAGGCTAATTGTTATAAACAAGAATTAGGTTCCTGTGGCAGCTCACAGTTTTATAACTGGTGTTGAGTGAAACGCTGTTTGAGGACCCACTGTTCTAGCACGTGAACTAGAAAAGGCGGGAGGAAGGGAGCCCCTTATTTTTGTTTAGGGTGTAAAGGAACACTGTCGGAAGAGGCAGCTATAGATAACGGGGAGGCCACATTTATTGATACATTGCACCTTTAATTCCACTCAATCTACTTTCTACCTTGGTTTTAATTTATTTTATAAATAATGCTAATTGTGAGTGGCTGTTTTCATCGTTAAATCTGATGGTTCATGATTGGCTATCCTCCAGGGGTTCACAAACTCTTTCTCTCTGACTTGCAAGCTAATATTACATATTAAAGAGGTTGAAACAAACAAACAAAGAACAAAGAATATGCCACAGAGACCATGTGGGCCGCAAGCCTGAAATATTTGCTAACTGGTCCTTTATAGAAACAGTGTGCTGAGCCCTAATCCACCCTGGACCAACCTGTGACTATCGATGATGACAGCTCCGCCACCCCAAGGCACTGAACCAGGGCACAGGGGCTGGAGGGAAGCTCCGCCTCTGAGCCGGGGTCTCTCTCTGGTGCAGCCCTCTGAGAGCCTGATTGAATTCACCTGGGGTGCAGCCTGGTGCTCCCCCAGGTGGTTCCAGTGCAGCTGAGGTTGAAAAAGCACTGCCCTAAAGCAGTGGTTCTCAGAGTGAGGTTCTGCAGGTTCTACAGCCCCCAGCTGGTTAAATACGCAGCTCTCAGACCCCATCCCCACCTACGAACTCAGAAACATGGCAGAGCACACAGAGACAGCAGCATCGGTGCTGTTTTTTAAATCCTCACCCAAGGATAAGTTTACTGATTTGAGAGAGAGAGAAACGTTGATGAAAGAGAAATATCAGTTGGTTGCCTCCCATATGCTCCCCAACCAGGACTCAAACCTAAAACCGAGATACATGCCCTGACTGGGGATGGAACTCACAACCCTTTAATGCACAGGACAACGCACCGACCAACTGAACCACCCAGCCAGGGTAGCATCTGTGTTTTAACAACCAATCCAGGGGTTCTAATGCACATCAAATGTGAGAACGCCACTCCAGGGCTTGGCCTCTCCAACCTAAACCTGCTTATTGCCACAAACTTCACAGATGGGCTGGGCAGAGAGTGCCGGAGGGAAGGGGAAAACTGGCCAAGGGACCTAGAAGGCCTGGCACCTTCATTGTCATTTTACACTCCCCTGAGGCCCTGGGAGGGCGAAATGAGCTGCAGGAACCAGAACTTGGGACTGGAATAACACCACCACTAACAGTGACAAACTCTTCTCTAATAAAAGTTACCATTAATAATAATTTTAGCTTTGGGCCCTACTTTTCCCTACTACGTGTATGTTTGTCTTTAGTTATTAACTTATAGAAGGTACCTATTGGTAAACACAGGGTTTTAAAAATGTACGACTGTGGCACTAACTTGATGTCATTTAAGCAAACACACGGGCCTCAAAGCGGGGAAGCTGTGCTGCTGGCCTTCACCTCAGAACCGATGGGCAGGTTCTGTTCTCCCAGCCACCATCCCGCGCCCAGGGAGGGCGGGCCCCGCAGGGTGCTTTGCCCCAGTCACCTGCCCGCCAACAACAAAGCCTGTGCGGCATTTATAAGAATGTAACAGGATTCATGACCTGTCAGCGGCCTCCTAGGTGCTGGGCCACTTTGTGAGGCTTTAACATGTGTTATCTCCTATAATCGTCACAACTCTGTAAATCAGTGCGGTTGTCCCCATCTGACTGTTGTGAATGTTGCGGCACAGACGCGAAAGACCTTCCCCAAATCCCACAGCCCAGGTTCAAACCCAGGGAGATCTGGCCTCAGAATTGGTGGGGGTGGAGGTGAGGAAGCTTCCTCATGATTAGGCAAGACAAAGCAATTCCCCAGCCCATGAGCCCCGCCCCCAAGTCTTGCCCAGTGCCCTGTGTGTCTTTGGCAGGGTGAGAGCCACACCACCCAAAGGCTGAATTGCTGTGTGCCGTCGTAGAAATAATTCTAGGACCAGAGGCTCACCCAGCAACCAGAGATCAAGATCCCTCTGAGTTGTCAAGAATGCAGTTACTACCCACAGAGCTGGCTGAGATGTTAATATTATATGAAATGTTAAAGGGACATATCTAAGAAAAAGAAGATAAAAAAGATGTATAGTAAAATGACAGCAAACTCACAATTATTAACAACCACACCTAAATCAAAAACAAAAGCAAACTAAGCAAACAACTAGAACAGTAACAGAACCACAGAAATGGAGATCACATGGAGGGTTAGCAACAGGGGAGTGGGAGGAGGAGAGAGGGGGAAAAGGTACAGAGAATAAGTAGCATAGATGGTAGGTAGAAAATAGACAGGGGGAGGGCAAGAATAGTATGGGAAATGTAGAAGCTAAAGAACTTATGATACATGGACATGAACTAAAGGGAATGTGGGTGGGAGAGGGTGTGCAGGGTGGAGGGGGATGGAGGAGGGTAATGGGACAGCTGTAATAGCAGAATCAATAAAATTTTTTTAAAAAAAAAAAATAACAAGGCATCCTTTTAGAGCTCTTTGTACCTCCAAAGCACCATAAACTCACTAGGTTCTGATGTCCTGGTATTGCTGGCCTTGGTTACAACCGGAGGCAGTGGCATCTTGGAGATCATGACTGTTGGCGGCCTGTGAGTCTGCAGTACCCCCACACCCAGAGCACTGGGCTGAGAACTAGGGACAGGGGTTTGAGTCTCAGCTTTGCTCAGCCTGGCTCCATGAGAACAGAGAAATGGCATTCACCTTCTGGGTCTCTCTGGCCACCACATGGGAGTGGACTGTTTTCAAAAGTTCCTTCTCTTTCCTTAAGTCCTGGGGCAGCTTCCCAAACCTTGGGAACAATGGATTGAGATGCTCATGCTGGTGTTGTAATTGATACATAATTAGGGAGCCAATGTGGGCAGCATCTAGAATGTTCTGACGCCAAGACTGTTTCTATAATGTCCTCCCTCTATAACTCATGGAACTGAAGTTATTCCTTTTTTTAGAAAGAATTAGGGTAACAGTACAGGGGTTATTGGTTAGTTGGCAATATCTCCTTGCCCAGAAAGGTCAAGCATCTTTCCAAAGACAATTATCTGTGTGTTAGGCTCCCCTGCAGGGAGAAGATTCTAACACTTTCCAAGGGAACTCTTAAGTCCCTAGAAAATATGTTTTCACTGACCTGAGATGAAGAAATGTGGTTTATTTATCAGGGAGCTTAGCAGCTTCCAAATGCTCTTCAATAAATTACATCACCTCCTGGACCTAAGACCTAACAGATTTACATCCAAGTCCCAGAGTGAACATTGGAGTTTAAATTTGGATGCATGAGTGTTCTCTCCCTTACCCTCGCACCCACACGCCCAGCTCTGTGGTCCCCGTGCTGCGGTGGAAAGCAAGCTGAACCAGAGGTCTGCATACTCGGCACCTGGCATCCAGTCCCCACTCTGCACCTGCTAGCATCCCTGGGCCTATGCCTATGACCTGGCCCTTCTTTTGGGATTTGATAGTCTCAGCCTCATTTGCACCTACCGGAAAAGGAGCCTGAACCTTTTCATGGGGGGACAGTCATAAACCCCTTTGGGCATCTGCTAGGAGCCACTGACAGAACAGTTGTAGACTGAGGGAAACTCAAGGAAATGAACTAGCAGGCCTTAGGCCTCAGGACCTGTGGAGCCTCAGCAGGCAAATGATAACACTTTCTATACAGTTTCAGCAACCCCAAAGTTGTAAGTCCCTTGAAGGAATGGTCTTTTGGGGCTCACTGCTAAGCCACGGCATCCTGCTCCAGAGCCAAGACAGGCGCTATTTTGAAAGCAAATGAGAAATTTTATAAATCCTCTTCTGTGGGAAAGGACATGAGTTTTTGTACCATTCAGGCATTATTTTTTTCATTTCCTGCTGCCTGGAAGGAGTGTCTGTGCCTTTCCGATTCCCAGCAAGCAGGCTGTGAATGTGCTTAAGCACAAAGTAATGTGCACCATAATGAAGGCTTCTTCGGGGGGAGGGAGGCTCCGTCCACCCCAGAGCATCTCTCCGGCCTGACCAGTCACTGCCATTATCCCCCTGATGGAGCCTGCTGCTGGTGGTATGATGGGCATAGGGAAAGCTGTGTGGTCATCCAGCCCTTACTGGCCTTCACAGTCACTTTCCAGGGGTCCTTGCCCTCTTATGTTCAAGATGACCCATCCAAAGTCACACAACCAGTAACGGTGACAGTTTTCTCCTTGTAAATGTTCACCCCCAGCTCACTCCTCTCCCCCCCACCACCTTCCTCTTCTCCTCATGGGATGTTGGAGGGAAAACAACTCCCTCCTGCCTGCACTCAGGATGGTGCATCAACCACCCTGTGAGGACCTCTTCCCTGAAGCTCATGGGTGTCCTCTGCGCGCTCCAGCCAGCAACATTTCCCAAGCAGCTCTCAGAAATTGTCACATCAAGCAAATCATTGCTGTAGCTGTGGACCTGGCGAGAGGCTGCTCTGAGGAGTTTGTACTCAGCTGGGATCCTGCCCTGGGGATGGGGCAGTGTGTCTGGGCTCCTGTATCTGAGGATCTGGGTTCCCTGTGTCAAGTTTAGTGGTGAGTCCTGTTGAGTCTGAGAGCTGGGATCCTTGTTGATTTGGGGCCTGCAGTGCCTCCCGCATCCTCTAGACTGCTTTGAGGAGCCATGTCTTGGACCCCTTTCTCTCTCACACGTACACAACAGTGATGGCACACCCTGGCGCCTTAGAACAGATGGCCCATGGGCTCCAGCTTCAGCCTGAGTCCTGAACCCAAGCTTGGGGGCCCCTTGGACCCTGAGTGTCTCCTGCATCGGCCTTGCTCACTGGGAGACTGCGTGTTTGGAGCTTTTCTCTCCACTCTCAGGGTCATGGTCACCCAGCCTTTCTGGCCTTTTGTAGTTTCTGCAAGGCACTGGCATGCAGATGTTGGCAGGGTGACAGGGAAGACCTGCTTCAGAAGCTTCCGTCTTAACTCTGCACCAGAGGGGGTTGGAGCAGACGGAATGGACAGGGTGTCTGGCTGGCCTCCTCTGGGTCTGTGTGTAGCTGACGACCGTTTGGCCCCGCAGTAGTCACATGGGCTCAGACTCCAAGGTCCAGGTGCAGCTTCCAAATCCACAGGCCCGCTTTCCTGGCTGAGCACGGAATCTGGAAAGCTGCCGTCCCCATTCTGAGTCCAAACATGCCAGAGCTGCCTTGAGAGGAAGATGGGAGCTGGGACCAGTCCTCATGCCCCTGTGTCCCAGGCCCATAGTCGAGGGCACAGAGCAGTGCTCAGCTGTGCCAGAAGCCTCCTGAGCAGAGTGGTTCTCATCAGGGACTAGGAGCTGGGCAGTAATCAGAGAAGCCTGATGCAAGGACAGAACCTGGCAGGTAGCCCAGCCTCCTGAACTGGCCTGGCAGGAGCCAATCTGGGACGTTCCTGGGAGGCAGGCGGCAGGAGCCGGGCAGGATGTCTGCCAGACAGCCCCGAGCCAGGGGAGGCTCCTCCAGCACAGCACCGGGAGGGGGAGTGGGTGCATATGTGTTTCAGATGGGCCGTGCGCCCCTGAGTAAGTTTCCTCACCTGTGACGTGGGGACCCTAAGAATGCCTACCTCTTAGTTATTGTGAGGACTGCTGTAATAATTATATCATTATTATTCTCATTGTTATTCTCATCATTTGTGCAAGTAGCCAGTGACATAAAGCCTGGCTTTACGTCAGGAATAGCTCGAGAGGACAGGAATAGCTCTCCACATGCCAGCATGCAGGGGCCCCTGTCATTCCCTGCACCCACTTACCCAGGGCAGATGTCATACTCAGGAGATGAGCTGGGCTGTGGAAGGCAGTTCGACAGGTCCTCAATAACTTAAGCATAGAGTTACCATGTGGCCCAGCAATTCCCTTCCTCAGTATTACCCAAAGGAATTGAAAACATGTGTCCAAACAAAAACTTGTACATGAATGTTCACAGCAGCTCTATTCACAAAAGCCAAAAGGGGAAAACACCGCAAAGGACCATCAACAGAAGAATACATAAGCAAAAGGTGGCAGATCCATGCAGTGGAATATTATTCAGCCGTAAAAAGGAATGCAGTACTGATCAATGACAGCATATGAATGACCTTAGGAAACATTATACTGAATGAGAATAGCCAAACGTAGAAAACCACATATTATATGATTCCATTAACATTAAATAATCAGAATAGGTGAATCCACACAAACAGAAGATTAGTAGTTTGCAGGAACTGGGGGGAGAGGGTACAAGCTTTCCATTTGGGTGATGAAAAAGTTCTGGTATTGGATAGTAGCGATGGCTGTACAACATTGTGAATGCAGCACATGTAAATGTGCCACCAAATTGTGCACTTTATGATCGTTACAATGGTAAATTTTATGTATGTGCATTTTACCGCAATAACAAAAGAAAAAGAGTGGGGCGAGGCTGGGGCCAGGTGAGGGTCTGCAGAAGCTGAACTATCTATTAAATAAAGGGCTTCTCAGATGATCTGGGAGGTCACCTTCCATTCTAAAAATATTCTGTGGGTCACCCTGGCTGGTGTGGCTCAGTTGGTTGGAGTGTCATCCCATAAACCAAAAGGTCACAGGTTTGATTCCTGGTCAGGGCACATACCTAGATTGTGGGTTCGATTCCTGGTCGGGGCGTATACAAGAGACAACCAATCAGCATTTCTTTCTCGAATTAATGTTTCTATCTCCCTTCCTTCCCCTCTCTCTAAAATCAATAAGCAAAATATGTCCTTGGGTGAGGATGAAAAATAAAATAAAATAATAAAAATAAATATAAAATATCTTGTGGGTCTATGATACAAACCCCTGCAGCTCCTTCCCCCACCCCATCCCACCTCCCAGCTCATCTCGACCAGGGACAAGGGCAGGTGACAATAAGCAACTGAAGAATAAAAAAACTGGTGACTGCATGTTGGTCTCAGCTAGAGCTAGGTTTCTTTGTGATCAAGTGAGGAAGGTTTAGCACACCCCTTTAACCAGAGAAGCTACACTTTATCAGTTTCATATATCAAGGTTCTACATACAAATTTATTTGAAAGAATGTGCTGGTAGAATATCACTTTCTTGTACAGATAAATAAACTGAGGCTCAGAGAGGGGCAGTGACCTGCCCAAGGTGCTGGCAGGTAGAGAGTGGCATCCTGAATCAGACCCCTGGGCCTCTTCCTGTCTGCGATGCCCCCCTAAACACCGCACCATGTCCTTTGGTGGACTTCCTCAGCAGCACTTTGGCAATTCCTCTTTCTCTGGGAATCATGGGAAGAGAACACTACCCTCAGTGCTGGTCCCTCTTCTGGGTTCCAGGAGCACACAGTCTCCCCAACAAAAGCCCCTCATGCCAAGTGCCAGCCTTCCCTTGGGACAATGAGCAAGCCGCTCCACCTGGACAGGGCCTTGCTCACGCATCTCCACGTGGGTGATGAGAAGAGCAGCTCTTCCTCAGTGGAAATCATAGGCCCATTCCTTCAAGATGATCACGGAACCATGATACAGATTCATCTCTGACTGTAGGAAAAATTACACAATGTATTCTTCTCTATAAGTATGCTTGTTTTAGCAGGAGCAAGAAGTGTATTAGGCGATGCATTCTTTTTTAAAGATGTTTTTGAGACCCAGTTTGTCAAAATCAAAACCCTGTGCTCATGCTACTGGTTGGGTGGCCACGTGCCCAGCCACAACTTCAGTATAATGGAAGGAGGGGCGGACAGCTTTTGGTAGATCACTAGCAGTCTTAGCTACCTTATCAATCAAACCTAAGTTTTGATGTAACTCCCATCTCCAGAAAAATGGAGAGCATCTCTACTTACAGATCACAGTTAAAGCTGATAGGTTTAAAATAATCCATGGGATTGTTTTTTATCAGGTGTACCAGCCCACAGTGTCTGCCCACGTTCACGGGTTTGGGCAGCCTGACCTTTAGATGCCTGACTTGCCTGCTCATCCGCTGTGTGTTGTGCTGCCTAGTCCCTGCTTGGAAACTTCCAATAAAAGTCAGAATTTCACCCAGCCAACCCTGTCAGAAGAAAGGCACCCAGGCTCAGCAGGGAGGGTAGGTGGGGAGGGAAGGGTTCTGGTTTACTGGAAATGAGAAGAAAAATAAGTTAAGAAAACTTTGTTAAGTTAGCAGCTGTACACACCTCTATCAACTGCCCTGCACAATTCCAGGGCAGCTGTGCACATCTGCACACACTGTTTCCTGCACCATTCCAGGGACAGCCATTCACAGGGACTCGGATATGTACAGCGCCCGCTGCAGTTTGTCTCATCCCCGTGTGCCACCCCTGTGCTGGGTCCCGACACCCTAGGCCCTGGGGCCTTTCTGCTCCCACTGCTCCTTGCCTTATAGATCCCGAGCTCACCCTGAAGGGGCCACCTCTGCCTCTTCCACCCTTGCTAGGAGGGGCTTCTCAGGAGGCATCTCAGTGCTCCAAGAACCAACCCTGGACAGAGAAATCAACTCGAGATGGAAATGACTTCTCTCTTCAAATCCTGCTAGAAGTCAGACCTGTAAGGCCTTGACAAGGACATTCATGATTCCAGCACTTAATTCCTGGGTCGGCCAGAGGAGCCTGGGCAACTTGTGTATAAATAGAGGTGAAAGCACCTGCCTCACTGAGTCATTGAGACCATCAAGTGAGAGGCCTGGCCTCTAAAAGGGTCCTACACTATCTGCTGGCTGAAGCTGCAGGGTGCTGGGGTGTCCAAGTGCTAACCAGAGAGTCTGGAAGAGACACTGGGGCCAGAGGTGGCTTCTCAGGGCCCTAAAACACCTTGTCTCCATGACTAGAAAATCATAGACTTCTGGAACAGAGGCAGAATGACCTGCCTCCCCCGGATCCAGTGTTTGTTTATTTGGTGAGCTGCTTTTAGATCCAGCACACGCACACACTCCATTTCTCCCAGCTCTGCAGCCTGTGACGCCGGGCGTCTGCAGGAGGAGCAGGAGGAGGCCACTTGTGTTTCTCAGCGCTGAGATCCCACTGGGGTGGCCTTAGGGCCTCCTGGCTTTCCCAGCCTCTGCTGGAGCATCTTTAAGGGATGGGGCAAAGGTTAGGGAAAGAGGGTATGGGGCTCAGAGAAGGGGTACGTGTGTGTTCATTGCCAATGCCTGTTAAGGCCGCCCCTCCTGGGTGGTTTCTTTGGAGGTCTGACTCCTTTCGGGAGCACCTGACTATGCCCCAGGGGTTTCCCACCAGTAGAACTGTCCTGTTCCCATTCCTGCCTCATTCCATTTACTTCCAAAAAGATTTTCTACTTTGATGCATCATGGACATAAGTCTGTGCTTCTTGCCTGTGGCCGGAATTGAAAGACAAAGGAAATGAGAGGACAAGGCAGAGAGCACAGTGCTCTCTGGGGAGAAAAAGACAAGAGGAGCTTCCTGGGCGGACCTATGCAGACTTCCTGGGAGGCCCTGTTGGCAGACTTGCTGACGCTCATGCTAAACCAGCTACACAGAGCTGTCCTCCATGTCTGCATAGGTTCAGGCCATAAAATTATAAGTTTTACTTCTTTCCTATTCATCACCTTTGACTTAGGTGTCCTGGGGACTGTGTGAGAGGTATTTGCATGACTCTTACAGAGTGCAGGTTCTTTCTCATGGCTCGTAGTGCATGTGCTCCTTCGTTCATTCATTCACTTGACGCCTGACACCCACACACTGAAGCTGTGGTGGATGTTCAGGGTACAGAACTGAGGTCATGTTTTAGCAAATGATGTAGTTAAGGCAAATGCCGTAGGCTTAATTAATTGGGGGGAGGGGTTGGTGACCCTCAGTGAGTGTAGAGCAGGAAGAAGGTTGGAGAAACCTACAGCACATGGAGGGGAATGTGGCAGAAAGAGTCAAAGGCTTGAGGAATACTGACTATCTTCGACAAGCAGTATAACTGGTGAAGAGCCAGGATACTTTTTAAATGCAAAGGGATGCTACAATAATCACGCCAAAACAATAGATCTAAGCTGGAATTGTCCTGGAGAAACTGGCATTGTGGGCAAACTGGAACACATGGTCCCCTGAGAAGATTCCACTTTGAAGCCAGACTGTCTGACTCCGAATTCCACCCTGGTTTACTAACAGCGTGGCCTCAGCAAGCTCCATAAACTGTCTCCCTTTCTTCATCTGCAGCATAGGGGTGATAGCCATGCCTACTCATGGTTATTGTGAGGATTAAAAGAGGGAATACTTACAGTGCTTAGAACCATACCTGATGCATGCACGGCACATGATCAGCATTAGCTGTTGTTATTGCCAGACACATGGTGAAATACACAGAGCCTTAGATGATGCAGAGGTAGTCAGAAATCACTATGCCAGCTCTAAGTCCTGAAAGGGAGCTGCATCTGTACCCAATCCAGTAAGGGAGATAGACTTATTCCAGTTTTATATGTGACAGAAACTGAGCCCAAAGTTGCAGAGCAAGTTACAAACAGAAGTGGGAATGGAACCCACTTTAGGTGCAAGGCCATTCCTCCTTAAGTCAAAGGGGGAAAGGAGTAGGGAAAGGTGACATCTGACACCATCTGGGCTTTATGACCTCATTAGCCCAGCTTTGATGACAGAGGCCCTAAGATGCAGCCCCAGGGAGTCCGACCCACCCATCCATGGGCTCCCAGGCTACAGCCCTGCCTTTGACCACCACCTTCCATCCCCTCTGCTCCTTTTATAGTGCCTTGTTGTGTTGAGAACTGAGATGAGGTGCTTAATGTTTACTCTAACTCTTGCTTTTTCCCCCCTTTTTTAATCTTTCTTTTTTGGTAGGAATATATGTTTTAATAATATGAGTAACAAAACTAGAGAATATACATTCTTTTCAATGCATATGGCACATTCACTGAAAGAAACTATTTTCAGAACCATGAAACAAATCTCAACAAATTTCAAGGGGCTGAAATCATATAGAGCATAGTCTTCAGCCACTGTAGAATCAAGCCAGAAATCAACAAGAAAAAGACAACGGAAACATTCCTAAAATGTTTGAAAATCAAGCAATTCACATATAATCTTAGATCAAAAAACAAATTCAATGGAAATTAGAAAATACTTTGAAAAGAATAATGAAAATACAACAAATCAAAATGTTCAGAAAGCAGCCAAAGCAGTACTCAGAGGGAAATACATAGCCTTAAGAGGTCTATATTCATTTTGAAAGAGATTATCAAGCTGTACACATAAGATCTCTGCACTTTGTTTATCAAATTTTAATTTTATAAGGTTAGAAAAACAGGAAATTATCTACTTAAATTAACACTAAAATGCAAATGAGTGATAACATTCAGCTATGTCTACCTTTCAAGAAAGATTTATCTAACTAAAATGATTTTTGTCACACTTTCATCAAAATGCCATTAAAAACTGGAAAATTTCAGGTGGTCAATGTAGGAGAGTTTAGAAGCCTTTCAAATGGACCTTGAGCCAACCTATTGATCTTTATTTGGAGGTTATACAAAAGTTGCATTTTGGGGACACTGTGGGTGAAACAGAGTTCAGAAATTAAGATGTTGATGAATGAAAAAGAAAGAGTAGACTAGGAGAAATAATGTTCAAATATATATTTTTAAAATATTTTATTTATTTTTGGATAGAGGGAAAGGGAGGGAGAAAGAGAGAGAAACATCAATGTGTGGTTGCCTTTCACACTCCCCCCACTGGGGACCTGGCCCACAACCCAGGTATGTGCCCCGACTGGAAATCAAACCAGCAACCCTTTGGTTCTCAGGCTGGTGCTCAACTCACTGAGCCATACCAGCCAGGGCTGAATATAGTTTTATAGGTGTAGATTTAAACATGGTGAGTAGAAACGTAGGGAGCTCTTTACTGGTATCAACTGCGCTGCTTCCAGGATAAGCCTTGGAAAAGATCCCTTCACTGTCAGTTGCCTTTCCCTCCCAATATGTAATCCCCAATTTATTTCCCTATTCTACAGAGAATATAATTCTCTATAATTCTTACCCTGCCTCCCTCTACTGCTGGTTATTTGATAGGTTTTTATGATTTTGAAGATCATCTAAATATTAACCTTAGTTAAATATTATTAATATTTGTATCCTCCTCTTTTAAAATGGCTTTCCTGTTTGAACCAACCAACTTTGTTAAAGTAAGGTCTGGTGGATTCTTCATGGTCACCTGGGGACAGGGTCTCTTGTGACCATCTAGCAAGAGGGTCCACTAGCAAGTGGAGTCCACTAGCAAGTGGAGTCCACTAGCAGGAGGCTGGGCTTAGGTGCAGAGACCTTGAGACTGTGTCCCCAGCTATCAGATACATGGTCTCTGACTTATATAATCTATAGGGTTACCCACACGCTATCCTTCATTCAAAAAGCTCTCAAGGAGTTGGTTGTAATAATCCCTTTACCCTTTTGCAATACTGAGGTCATAAAATTACAGTGCGCACAGTTCTTGCAAATTCTGCATCTCATTTGATCCTCACAACCACCCTGCAAGGAATACAAAGCTGGACCAGCATCAGCTCCTTTATACTGAGGAAGCTGAGGCCTGAGAGATCACATGACTTGCCCAGGGTCACACAGCTGCAGATGACAGCTGGTATGCATAACCAGATATTCTAACCTGCTTCCTGGTACTGTTATATTTGTTCATTGTTCTTATCATAAGCACTGATGGAGTCCTCATTTCATGGGTCAGACTGCAATTTAAAACAAAGACCCAGGAAAAACATAGCAAAGGGTGATACCCATCCACAGGCACAACTTTCCAAGACTCTGTACATGTATAAGGGCAAAGAATAAGAGCCAAACCACCTGTCTAAGGTTATGAGTGGAGCCCTGACTAATCCATGTAATGCATGTTAGCACTTGCAAATGAAGTAAAAAATAGAGTCATGTACTTAGGAAAACATATCTCAGGACATAAAGACTAAGAATTTTTAGTTTGGAATTTTAATTCAAGTTCCACCTGCAGCACCATCCACATGATGCTGTGGTTCACAATCAAACCCTAAGTTTGGGCTAAAAGAATTGCCTGCATTCATTTACCTGCACTACAAACACAATGACATAAAAGAAAAAGCCCATGGTTACCCAGAGGCCTGGCTCACTATTTAGCACCAGCAGCCCCTGGAACCCAGGCCGGGAAGTCAAGGAGGTAGGGGACCAGGGAAAAAAAGTGTGGTTCCTTCCAGCGTGTTCCCCCGAGTAGTTTGGTGTATTTGTGGTGACAGTTACCATGGTCCTCCTAGCCCAGCATCCTGCCAGAGTCAGATCACACTGTCCCTGCCACCTCCTGCAGCCGGGACTGGGGTCTCTGCCCAGGGAAGATTCCCTCTCTTGGCTTCAGCTAAAGGCTGCCAAGCTGAAAGAAATTGCGAGAAGCCCAAACTGGAACTGTGCTGAAAAAGGTAAAACATCTGTACCCACTCTGCTCATGCCTCTCCACTCTCTAGTTCTGAGCCTCAGTTACCTCTTCTGTAAAAGGGGTAATAATCCCATCATGGTATTATTTTAAGTACTAAATTAATTAATGCATATAGCACAGTGCCTAGTTACATTTAGTAAATTATTATTATTATTATTATTATTATTATTATTATTATATTAGCTAATCACAATCTTGTTGGTACTTGTGGTGGCAGGAGGCAGGAGGCCTGCCACTAATCGGCAGGGTGACTCCTCCCCAACCCCCCACCCCAGGCTCAGCTCCCTCAGTTCTCCAAGGGGCTGGGCTAGAAATCCTTTGGCTGCTTCCAACTGTCCTATCAGAGGGTCTGAGGAAGCCTTGCTTTTGCGACTGTTTCAGAGGGATTATCCACCTTCCAGGAATAGATCAGAGGGGTAACAATTAAGCAAGAGGGAGATGAGAACAAAGAAGAACAAGGCTGGCTGCATGGGGGCAGGAACCGCATGTGTAGGACCGCAATCGGGTTTCATTAGGAGCCAAAATCAGACACTGACCCACTTAGACTGTTGCCTCCTTTTCAGCTGTCATTAGCCATCATGCAGCAGGGCCTCTTGTTGGCCAAGAACCCAAAGGGGAAAACTGACACTCTTTTAACTGAAGGGGTGGGGTGGGTGGGGGTAGGGTCTGGTTTTGTCTTTGTTTTAGAATCAGCAGGCTCCCCAGGAGCCTACCCGCCCCACCCTGGTATGGGGTGTTCTCCCCTTAGGGAATGGAGAGGGCACCCCTAACCTGTGCTCTTGCTCATGGGAGAAGACAGAGAAAGAAGCTGGTGAGATCCCAGGAGTGAAGCATGTGGGAAAGGGGAAAAGTCACAACCACTTGTGGTGCACGAGATGGCCCCAGACCCTTAACCTCACGTTCCAGTCTTTCTGCAGCCCAGGCCCCTTGGCCCAGCCACTCCTCCAGACCCTTGCTCACACAGTTCCCTCTGTCAGAGCAGCCCTCCTTCCGTTGGAGCAGCCCTCCCCGCTTTTCTGCATGTCCTCAAAGATCAGGTTAAATGCCCCTCTCAGCCCCTCCACTCCCCATCCCAACCTGGTGGAATCAATGCCCCTTTCTCTGTGCTAGTAAGATTGCTGTGAGCTCCGTGAGGGCTAACTCCAGTGGCTCTCAGTACAGTCCTGGCATACAGTGGGGATTCAGTGCATGTTTGTTGAATGAATGAAGGATGATGCTGGCCCAGGGGTCAACAGTGCCTTGTATTTATGTGCAGCGTATCAGTCAGTTCCCAAGCACTCCCTGCCTGCCGCCCACCTACATCTGGCCACCCATCCCCATGAAAGTACTCAGCTCTGCCCCCACCCACTGCCCAGCGTGGTCCACTCTGCTCTTGGACACTGAACCCTTGCAGAACCATGCCCTGCTCACCAACACATCTGGCCAGCCACCTGGGCTCTTTCTCCATGTCCCTCATCTCTGCACTTGGAGACTCATTCCATTCACTTGGGGGTGGGGGCAGTAGAAGAGACAATGATGCCCAAGTCTCACAGCCCATGACTCTCCATGTCTGGCCCTAATGAAAGTCCCCCAAATCCATCACTTCACCATCAAGGCATTTGCAGTTGCTTTTCTGAGATGCCCTACAGTGCGGGCCCTGACTGTGCCATTAGCCCATCCCCAGCCTGCTGGCTGCCCTGAATCCCAGCTTTGTTCTACAGTCAGAACCTTGGCCTGGAGGGGCGGGCGCCCTGAGGCTGCATTCCCGAGCTGTCTGGAAACTCTTTGGCATCTCATCAGGAACCGTCCTAAATGTGGTGCTCTATCCCCACCCCACTCACTGACATCTGCTCAGATACAGAGGTTGATTACCTTCGGGGTCATGGACTTCCAGAACCAGAAGGGACTTTGGAGAACACTGATTCAAAGTGTGGTCCTGAGACCCCCAACATCAGCAGCATTTGGGAGCAGGGTGAGCAGCCATCCGGTGTGCCAGGACTATCCAGTTTAGCACTGAATGTATCTTATTCAGAGAAATCCCTCAGTCCTGGGCCAATCAGATGGTTGGTCACCCTTCCTAGGGGTCAATTCTTCGAGGTCCCCCTCAAACTTAATGAATCTGAAAGTCCCGGGGCTGGGGCTGAGTAATCTGTGTTTTAACAAGTTCTCCAGGTCATTCTTCTTTTTCACTATCTAAAAACTTTCTTTATATTAAAAAACTCATTTGTTTTTAAAAGCATTAACAAGAGAAATAAAAACTGAAAAGGTGTGGAGCAGAAGATACACATACCCCTTAGTAGTGCTGAATGGGAAGGTGCCATTTTGGTTCTCTGTTTAGTGTTTTTATAAATGAAAAAGAAAAGCTGGTCAAAGGTCCCCAGAGCCCATGGCTGTTCTGTTACCCACACCGAACCAAGAAAGAACAGAGAGGACAAGAGAAAGAGTGGGGCCACAGGGAGATGAAGTAACGGGGCCAAGGGCGCACTGTCGGGAAATGACAGGCTAGCTTTCAGATCCAAGCGTCTGGCTCCAAGCTGGAACTGAGACTTCTTCGGGGCATCTGCCAGCCCAGCACAGGACCCTGAATACAGTGGGGTGCAGTGGGGAAAGAGCGCTGAGCAGTGGGGATAGGAAACTGCTCTCAACCATTAGCCTGTGACTTCAGAGAGGTCATTTAAAAATGTACGTCTTAACTCAGACATGAGTTTACTTCCTCATTCCTTCTGCAGAAGTTGGATTAAGTATGCCCAAAGGTTTCCCCTTGCCCTGACATTCTGTGATTCTATCTTCTCTACCACCAATTACTAGAATTTTGCCATTACAAATGTGTTCCTTTTTGAAAAACCTTGCCTTGTGCCCGAACTCCTTTTATAAAATACAGTTTTCCTTTAGAGGGTCCTGACCCCTTGGTTTGCAGGTCTAGAGAATGTTCCGTGGCATGAGTCCAGTGGGCCCTGGTTGGGAGCAGAGGGGGGCAAATGGAGGACAGAATGCAGACGGGAGAAGCTGGCCCCAAACAAACTGTCCATTTACTAATGGCCCGCGGTGGCCCAGAGGTGCCCTTGTCAGCGCCTCCTGCAGAACAGCCGTGTAATAGCTCCGTTCTGGTCACCTGGCTGACCCCATCTATCACCGTTTTTTAAACTTTTTTATAAACTTCCTTTTTTTCTCCTTTTGCATTTTTTTCCACCATCCTGTGTCTCGGACTAAATTGGAGGAAAATGGGTTTTGCTTTTTTTTAACAAGAAGACTAAAAGTCTTAAATTACCACTTCAAGGTCTGCAAATAGAAATGCCAAATAAGACCACCACCTTTTCTTTTCTCTCTTCCTCTCTCCCTGTCCCAGGAGTCCATGAGCTGGAAGTAAAAGGCAGAGTGGTGGCTCAGGAGGAAAAAAAATCTGGACATAGCCCAGCACCAGCCAAGGAGAGGAACAGGGTAGCAAGGAGGGCCCAAATGGAGGTGGGGAATGAAGGAGAAGGGATGGGAATGGGCCAGACCAATGCCTCACTGCTGGTTCTAGAATAAAAGAGGTCCCCTAAAGGGACGAGCCACCCCTCTGTGAGTGTGAGAGCATATGTGCAGGTGCTGGGGGCAGGGAGCCCCAGGAGAAGAAAACATCACACAGGCTGTTACTCAGACTTACAGAGAAGCAAACAGGACCCTGGGCACAGTGAACCTTCTCCACCTTTGTCATCAGCTGATGTAACAGTTCCCAGAGAGTCCATTAGTGGGCATCAGGTCAAGGAAAGGAAGCGTGGGGCACAGACTAGGAATTTTAAGGCTAGAGTTCTGGGTTCAGATCCCTGCTACATGTAATAATTATAGCTAACATTTATTGAACACTTATATGGGCCACAGATATTCTAAACACCTTAATCTTCCCACTTAATCTTCACTTAATCCCACTTAATCTTCAAAACAACCCTACAATGTAGGTATCATTGTTATCCCATGTACAGATGAGGACACTGAAGAATAGGACTTGTCCAAAGTTCCACACATCTTATGACATATCTGGGTTTGATCTTGGGGAGTCAGACTCCACAGCTCTTGGACTTCATCTAGCCAGACCACTAAGCCTGCCAACCTGCTTCCTTATTTGGAAAGTTGAAGTACAGGGGGAGGTGGGCTGGGGTGGGTAATTGTTAAAGTCCTTTCCAACACAGACACTGTGATTTGGGGCTCATGTCTCACCCATGCATTCAGAGGTCCTATTGAAATGATGCAGAGTACAGGGTTCTGATGCAAAGCAGGCATGGTGTGTGTGTGTGTGTGTGTGTGTGTGTGTGTGTGTGTGTGTGTGTGTAAGAGAAGTAAATTCATGTCCTACAAATCTGGTGACTACAGGGGAGAGAATAAGAACACCACAAGACCAGTGCACAGTCTTTAGGAAGACTTGTAGGTTAGACCTGAGTCAAAAGGACAAAACCAAGATCTTGAAAGTTCTGCCCAACTCACTTCCATGTATTTGCATTTCCCTGCTCTTTGCTCCCAGTTTCACACTCATAGCCTCAGACTCCCCTGGCTAGATGGGCACCTTGCCAAGGAGCTCTGGCAAGGCCAAGGAGATTCTCCATGGACACCCAGCCCAGCATGTGTGTCTTCTTTGCAGGCCCAGTAACCATGGCCCATTATAAGGCTGAGCAGGATGACTGGCTGATTGTCTACCTGAAGTATTTGCTGTTTGTGTTCAACTTCTTCTTCTGGGTAAGTGAATTCTGCACACACATACCCCTACCCAGTGCCAAATGAGTCAAGCTGCCTTTGTTTCTTGTCAGTCACCACTCCGGGGTTGATTTATTCCGAATCAAAGACCACCCATGGGCAAATTCTGCCTACTTTAAAGCAAACATGTACATTTGCTGCCGAGGGGAAAAAAAGAATCTGGTCTACAGGTTGGCAGGGGTCAGGAAAGGGTGCACAAACACAGGAACGAGCTTCGTGCTCCTCCTGGCTGGACAAAGGGTCCAGCTCTTCCTTTCCTGTTAACTTGTCACACCTGTGCCTTGTGGGACATGTGACTGCCTGAAGTAATTGCCTGTTTTCCACCGAAGCCCATTTGCCTTTCATGGCTCACAGTCTCAGGCCTAGGCAGAGAGATGAAAGTCCTGGGTGTTGGGGCTGCCTCTGTGTGAGATGGGAGTGGTCTCTACAGAGTCTTCCCTCAGGAAACCTGCCAGGTGAGGTCTTCCAGGGTGGAGTCTGTCCACTTAACGCAATTATCAGGATAATTGGAAGCAGGGTATCATTAGTTCCCCAAAACAGTCAGACATGGGAATGTGTGTACTTTGTGTTATCCTCACTAAATTTGGAGAGGCAGGGTACTCAGAGCACGGGCTTTGCAGTCAGCCAGACCTAGGCTTTGCTGTTAGTAATGATGTGTCCTGGGGCACGCCACTTATGTTGCCTGTCTGCTTCCCCAGCTGCAAAACAGGGATCATTTCTACACTCTTGGGCTTTGTTAAAACTAAGACAAGGGTCCCAAAATGGAGTCGCTTATGCCAAGCCCCACATCTCCAAACTGAGACTTCACTTAATTACAGTTCTGGCTCCCCCAGAAAAGTAATCTTACACCAGGCAGTGGGGGGTCCCCTGACCAGCCACAGTGAGGACATCTGCCTGATGGACGGACCCCTGCCACCTTCTAAAGGAAAGTGACCTTGCAATGACCACCAATCTGCTTTTCTGCCTGGTATAACTTCCTCACTTTGGCTCCCTCCTGCCTTTAAAAGTCTTTCATTTTGTAGACTCAGAGCTTCTTTGTATCTGGTAAATTGGATGCTGCCTGATTTAAATTAATTTTTGTTCAAATAAACTCTTAAAAATTTTAATATGCTTCAGTTTCTCTTTTAACAGTTCATTTAGCAGATACCATGAAATGGTATATATTAAGTGCTTAGCTCAGTCTCTGCACATAGAAGGCATTCGATAAACTCAATTATTTCAGGTATATTAGATGTAGAAGGCCTGAAAATACTACCAAATCAATCTGCTGATGAGGAAGAGCTGAGACGCCTGCTCACTGTGGGAAGGGGTACAGCCCTTGACAGAGTCTTGGAAGATCTCAGAATGGCAAAGGCAGAGATGGGATTCATCTGCATTTGCAGATTCATTAGGAGTAATGGAATTGGTCTGACTACAAATGATCATTGGTTTAGGGTTGGGGGACACAGCAAGGCAGGTGTTACAAAGAGCCTTGGAGAGTAGACAGTCTTTTGATGATATTAAGAAGTCAAATATCTTGATGCTATTTGCAAAGTTTCTGAAACAAACAATAAACTTATTTTATTTGCAACTTTTATCTTCCTAGGCAAGTGTTTCTTGGGACAGTGAAGTTGTGTTGATGGTTTCAATTCTCAGAGATAAATCCAATAGTGAGTTTAGGATTCTTGCTGAGTGAGGATTGTTTTTAAAGAATAAGTATGATTTTCCTGATCATAAAGTCTTATGTATCCAATACAAATAAGCTCAAATTCTGAAAAGTATAAATAAGAAAATAAAAATTTCCCATATCTCACTATATTAGTTTCCTAGGATTGCAAAAACGAAGTACTATAAGCCATGTGGCTTTAACTAACAGAAATTTATTGTCTCACAACCCTGGGGGCCAGAAGTCAAAGTCAAAGAGTCAGCAGGGCCGTGCTTCCAGTGAGACCCTGGGTGGAATGTCTCCTTGCCTCCTCCTGGCTCCAGGGGTGGCCGGCAGCCCTTGACGCTCCTTGGGTTGCAGCTACATCACTCCTCTGATCTCTGCCTCTGTCCTCACATGTTCTTCCTCCTGTGTCGCTGTCTTCACATGGCATTTTCTTCTTCATTAGGACCACCCTGATGACTTCGTTGTAATTTAACTACATCTGCCAAGATCCTATTTCCAAATAAGGTCACATTCACAGATAGTAGGGTTAGGACTTGGAACAAATTTGGGGGGGACACAATCCAACTCATAATACTCACTATCCCGGGAATGGCCATTGTTGACGTTCCCTCTAGACTCTGTCCTGACTGGGACAAGAGATGGTGGTAACCTACAGTATGGGAGTGACTGGGGAAGGAAACGCTTGGAGAGAGTCAAGGGATTTAGGAGGTAAAATGACAAGATTGGGTCATTAATTAGATGAGATTAAGAGGGGTGGATGTTACAATATATAGCTCTTGGGTTGATGGTGGAGCTCTTCATTGCAACAGAGGCCAAATGGCAGGTCAGACGTAGGCATGGTGAGTTTGACATCTGAGCAGAGATGCTCATTGGGCAGTTAGCTCATGGCTCTGGGTGTCAGGTAGGGATTGGCCCCGCCAGACAGGGGTTGCAGCCATAGAAATGGGTGAGCACCCTTGGGAGACCGGGGACTCTGAGAAGACAGCAGAGGTAAGAGTGAGACATGGAGCAACCCAACTGGGCAGAGTGAGTCTGGGGTGAGCAATGATCCTCATTAGCCCTGGACGGAGGGACTCTCAGCTGTGGGACTTTTAGAGCTGAAACCAGGAGAGCCTCAGGCAAAGCCGGAAATACACCTAGAGGGGTTGGAGGAGGGAGAGTCTGAGCAGTAGGAAGGGAACCAGGAGAAACAGTGTCATATAAGCTGGACAGCAGGGAGGGGCAAAGGACACATCAAGCATTTTAAGGCCTAGAAAGTGACTATTGGTTTGGCCACATGGTTCATTGGTGGCTGTGGTGAGAGCACTATCAGGAGAGTGGTGGGGTGGAGGGCAGGAGGTGCAGGCTCAGTGTAGACAACGCACATCGGGCACAGGGAGAAGCAGGGAGGGGGCTGAGGGCAGTTGCAAGTTGCTCAACCAGAACATCTGTAGAAGGGCACGTCCTGCTGGGCCAAGGTCCCTGTAGGAGGGAGCAGGCCTAAACGTGACCTCATGGAGGGCCCCTTGCAGCCAGAGTGGACTCAGAGTCTGTCTGTTGGGTGTTCGCACTCCTTTGGGACTGGTGAGAAGAAGGACGTGTGGGTGGCAGCACAGGCAGATGGGCAGCAATCGTGTTTCCAGAGCAGCTACCAGCGAGGGGAGCATCCCCCATACAGATCTCCCTGCTTTGAGTCAAAAATACTCCTACCTGGGGCCTGGCTGGGCATGGACCAGCTTCTTAGGGACCCACTCAGCCGAGCCTCATCTTCCTTCTGGGGATGGTCGGTTTCTGAAAGTCCAGACCTGTCGGCAGTCCTGGGCTCCTGGCATCTGTCCCCTCTGTCCCCTGGACCTGCTGTGATCTCAGAAGTAGATATGGGCACACTGTTGGCCCATCTCTCCCACAATACCACATTCTCCAGGGCACCAAGTCCCTGGGAATTTACCAGAATTCCCCAGGATGGGCCTTGTCCCTGAGGACCTCTCCCTCCCTCCCTCCCTGCAACACCCCCCAGAGTCCAGCTGCTGATCCTCCCCACTGAGCTCCCCTACAACACATAGCAGCGCTAGCGTCTACATTGATGGTCGCTGCCCTAGCAACAGGCTTCCTACCCTTCTGCCTTCTTCATAGAATCCTAATGCACCAACTGCCAGGGCCCATAGATGGTGCCAGCCAGTAGGCTGTTCACCTCCTCACCCACCAGTAAGGCACTAGTGCAGTTAGTGAGCCTGGACAGCAGAGGTCGATTCTCCCAGCTTCTGACAGGGGTGAACGCTCCGACTTCCCTTATCCTCCAGAATAGTGTTTGTGTATCAAATATCACCTTGCCATGCTCTGAATACCCAGCGCAGAGGGGCTAGGGAGCCCAGCTCTTTCTTTGCTGGTCATAATGCCCAGCATTTGTGAAGCACTGCTGGGTAAAGACCTTCCGTGACTATCTGGTGATCCTCACATCAGCTCTGATGGTCGGGGTCACTATTATCTTCACTTTGCCGACAGGGAACAAGCTCACCCAGTTCAGCATCTTGCCCAGAGTGTTATAATGGTGATAAGCAGAGCTGGTGCCCACAAACCAGGTGTCTGGTCACTAATGACAACTGCAGTGTTTACTAAGCACATAATAAGTTCCAGCGCTGTTCTGGACACTTGGAACATATCAGTGGATAGAGTCCCCAGCTTCCACAGACTTCCTGCTATAGGCTTCCTCTCTGCTTGTCCTTCTGTTACAGGGTGCAGCCAAGGGGTGGGTGCCAAATAGGGATTTGGAATGGGGTCCAGAACTCAGGGTGTCCAGGAAATATTAGGAAGTCCTCACCCCTCCCCCGCAAAGGTGTGGGTTGGGGGAAGGGACAAATGGAGCAGGGCCATTGAGAGCTGTTTTGCATAGCAACAGCTTTGCAGATAACCTCTGGTGTGGTCATTTAACATATCTATAACATTTAACTGGTTACAGAGATATGTTAAATAGCTGTGGCCACACTCTGAGTCAGGGGAATGGAAGTAACTTCCCCCCCAAGATGTAACTGCGGGGGCAGGTCCCCCGAGTTACAGTGTCTGTGTGAGAACTTGGCGATGACTGGCTTCAGGACATGGGGCCAGGCGGCAAGTGTAGCCGATGGTGGGAGGAGTCGGAAATGGGACTGCAGAGGAAGATTGGCGCGAGGATTTAAACCGAGACTCAGCAGCCATTGGAGGGAGAACCTTAGCAGAGTGGGGACTCCCGTGACCATTGTGGAGAGAGAGGACCACGCGGCTGTGGCAGTGCAGAGAACCACGTGGCTGTGGCAGTGAAGGAAAGCCATGCGGCTTTGCCAGAATGAGATGAGGACCCCTGCAGAATGAGGACCCCTGCAGCTTTAGAAGGGAGGACCACCACCCAGCTTCAGTAGAGATCCCAGTGACACAGCTGATGGTGCCGGGAACCGAGGGAGGCCTACCAGCCAAGACGGATTACTGGGAAGAACTGGGGGCTGCCTGAGCCATGGATTTCTATTTCTTTTCCTGAGATACGGTATCCCAGACTGGGCAAAGCAGGGAGGGAAGGACTGTGTGTGTTTGTGGGTGTTTTAAGGGACTTTGGGATTTTGATGAAGACATTGGGTCACTACTTTAAGTCTGTACAGCATTAAATAAATGTTTCCTTTTCATGAATCTCTGGCATTGAGAGATGTCTTTCCTACAAGGCGGCGGACATAACGAACCTGGGGGGCTCCTTTTGGTAATAGTATGTTGCCCTTTGGCCCTCCCTTGGCCCCCTGTGTTCAGTAACACTTCCACTTGCATCATCCTATCTAATTCTCCCGGCATGCTGACACTGTGAACAACTCTCGTAGAGCCCTTCTTACAGAGTGCAGAGCAATTTGTCCGAAGTCCCGGAGCTGGATCCCTGCTCTCTCTGACCCCTTCAGCCTGTGTGCTTGGCTGCCAGGTGCTGTTGCCTCCAGCTCTAAGTCCCACGCGTTCCTGCAGTGTCCTTGGGAGCATACATGGATTAGTGAGGCAGCAGAGCATTCTGGGAAGAGTGGAGCTCCAGTTAGGGTTCAAATTCAGATCCCAGTATTATTTGCCATGTGACATTATGTGCTGTGGACTGAATTGTGATCCCTCAGAATTCGTATGTTCAAATCTTAACCCCCAATGTGACTGCATTTGGAGATGAGGCCTTAGCAGGTAATTAAGGTTAAATGTGGTCATTAGGGTGGGGTCCTAGTCCAGCAGGATTGTGGCCCCACAAGTGGAGGAAGAGAGAAATCTCCCTCTAAGCATGCACAGAGGAAAGGCCTCGTGAGAACACAGTGAGCAGGCAACCGTCTGTCAGCAAGGAAGAAGGTCCTCAACAAACCAGACCAGCCAGTCTGGGGACTTCCAACCCCCAGAGCCATGAGAAGTAGAAGGAAATGTCTGTTGTTTAAGCCACCCAGCTACAGTATTTTATTATGGCAACCTGAGCAGACTACAAAACATTAGGCAAGTCACGATATCTCACTGAGCCTCAGTTTTTTCACGCATTTAATAGGGATAGCAATACCTGTAAGAATCAAAGGTTAATATTGTTTAGAAAAACAATTAGCACAGTCTCTGGCACATGCTTGGTGCTCAGTATCATGTGCCACTGTTACGGTTAGACTAAGGGGTATGCCTGCTCTCCACAGCTTTCTCTGGAGCACTGGCTTTAAGACTTTGGGGACTGTGCCCCATGTAAAAACTACATGCAAGCAAAAGAAACGCCTATACGAAGCGTTGTTCATGAAACTAAGCTTATCCTTGCTGTGTTTGATGCTCGCTGATATTTTCTATTTTGTGGTATTTTTTTTCTTTTTGTTTTGGGGGCTTTGTTTTTGTTTCTTTTTTCAGCATAGGTTACCACATTTATTTATTTATTTCACAGCCCTGTCGGGTTGCATTCCAAAGTTTGAACGGCCCAGAGCAGTCGGAGGGTGGGAGCAGCCCCGACTGCCACCCCAATGTGGCCCCACGCAGCTGCAGTGACCACCTTCTAGGCCTGGTGTTCTTGATGAGACTTTGAACCAAGTCTACACCAGCTGCCACTGTGGCATAATCTGAGGGTTATAGTCATTTTATACTCCAAATTGGCTCTCACAGCCACTCTGTAATTATCTTCTCTCCTATTTTGTAGGTAACAAAACTGAGGCTCAGATAACTGACAGAGTTCTGGTGTAGGTTCTGGGTTTTTGACTCAGAGTCTGGTGCTCTCCCCATTTCCATTGACCACTGACTCATTGTCACAAACTCAGGTCCATGCTCTGATGCTCACTTGGAATCCAAGCATGCCCCTGAGGGTCAGGGCTGACGGGGCATCCACCGTCGGGAGGGGTGTTCGCACATGCAGAGTATGAAGAATATAAGCGAGACTTAGGCAGTGCCACAATAGGCGACCACATCCTGTGCCTAAGCCCCACCCCACTGCTGGACCCCTAACCCCAGCATCCAGCCCGTGCCTGAGCCCCACCCTTCATCATCGCCCTATCTCTGACTCCCACTGCACCCCACCTTACATTGAGATTAGCCCTGTGTTGATGGTGACCATTTCACGGAGCAGGGGAGGCTCTTCTGGGTATAACTGTGGGTCAGAAACCAAGAAGCCAACACTCTCACACTTCCTTCATGACCCTAGACAGTGTCCTATGGGACTTTCTTTCCCCTCCCATGTCCCACATGACTCCATGCCTATCACCCCTGCAACATTGTTGTCTAATTTATTATTTTAATTATCTGCTTGGCTGTGCTAATAATCAAAACTTTTCCAGCCTCCCAGGAGATGTGCCAGGCTGTGGGAGAACCAGGGAAGCAGTGGCTACTCTGCTCCCCAGTGCCCTGCCTGGGGCATTGGCGGAGGCGTTGGTGCCTCCTCTGCGGGCCAGCAGGGGCTGGGCCTCCAGAAAACCTATGGGGCCCCTTAAAGAGGACACGGGTCAAGACAGGAGGCAGAGGTGCCGGGGGACTCATGCCTGACCAGGGGAGTGAGGGGGCTGGACAGCATCCATGCATCCTTCCAGAACCCTCAGGGGCCACAGGTAGGAAAGAGCCTCTGCTCGCTTCCTCCCGAGGGTACAGAGCCCTGTACTTGGTCCATCACCGTCCCATGGGACACGGCCTCTGCCTGTACCCCCATAGGCATGTCATCTAGGAAGAAATGGATGAGGGCTCTGGCTGGTGTTTCTGCTGTGCCTCTTCATAAGGTGCTGAAGTCACAAGACCCCTCTGGGCAGGATATGCTGGGGGGCAGGCTCATACCTGAGGGGGACACATCCGGTCTGCACAGGGCCACTGCAGATGAGATCCATCAAGGATGAAGCTCTGAGCTGCCCCTGTGAACTCAGGGGCTCCAAGCCTGGCTGTGGCCCAGACCCCAGGTGGCTTGCTTCATGGGCGAAGGGGCTTTGTGTGGGCCATCAGGTCAAGTGGTACAACAGGCACCAAACTGGACGTTAGGGCTTTGAATTTGAGTCCCCATTCTTCCTCTGGTTAGTAAAGACACCTTGAAACAGTCTCCTCACTCTGGGCCTTAGGTTCCTCATCCAGAATATAAAAGGCGTTAGATGTGATTCTCTTCTTCTGTTCCTCTCTCCCTCCTTCCTTCCTGCCCTCCCTCCTCCTTCTGTAGGGAGTTACTGGGTGCCACAGTGAGTAGTGCTCATTGGGAATGCTGAGATGAATGAGATGTAACCAAGAGGCTAAAAGGGGAGACAGGCAAAGTAACAAATGCAGCAAATACGCTGTGACAAGTGTAACCATAGAAACCTGTACAAGGCATGGAGCTAGTAGGGACGACAGAATGGTTTGCTGGGAGTGGGGGCAGCGACAGGACAAGGCAGGTTCCCTCCAGCTTCTGAGCAGTTTTGAAAGAGGAACAGGTGATCTTTAGCTACCTCCCAGCTCAGTAAGTTCCAAGAGCTCTGCTCTTATTGCAAAGGTAGGTGGATATGGGGAGAGAGGGGGAGGTGGTGCTCTGATTTATTTTATCAAGGGCTCTTTAAAGCCAGAGAGCCAAGAAAAGGATGCCTTGCAATGGAAAGTGGCCTTTAGCGTAACAAGCTTATCCTTGAAGATTCCCCACAAATAGAGCTGGCGCCAAGGCCGCAGGAACGTGGGGCAAGCTGGGAGAAAGGCTCATCAGGTGCTGTAGTTGTTGCTCATTAATAAGGTGGTGCACAGTCCCTGGCACAGGCTCACCTGTGCTCCGGGAACAGCGTTGGGGGTGGTTGGAGCTTTGTCGTGCACCCCCACCCCAGCCCTGGCAGCGGAGTGCTCAGCATACACCACGGGCCGCAGCCCTGGGTTCAGGTGACTCTGGATTTGGGAATGGGGAGCCATTCTTCAGAAGAGACTCAGCCAGCCCCAGGGGACAGAGCCTTGCTCAGACACTGTCTCCAGGCCTCTCCCTGACAATGGGAATCCCCTCGTGGTTAGTCAGGGTCTCCCCACCCATCCCCTGCAAGCTGCATGGGGCAGGGGCAGTGTCAGCCTTGGGCCCCACCACCGGCACTGGACCTGGTCCAGCAGGCGTCCAGGGGATGCCTGTTGAAGAAGAAAGAGATTAGTGACGCGTTAGGCTGGCATTAGGAACCCAACCCATGCAAGCTGCCCAGGCCATTCCAAGGGCTTCCTGGTGACCTGCAGAAAAATCTGTTCCCCTCTGACACTCAGACTTCCCCTGAAGTTAAAAACTGCCAGAAACTAAGGAAGAGAATTAGTAATGTTGCCGCAGAACTCAGCCTACGGAGGCAGTGAGGGCAGCACTGGCATCACTTCCCCAGCCCTCTGCACAAGTGCTGGCCGCCATCCACCCTCACCGTGGCGGCTCCTGTGTGCCAGGCCCTGTGCGGGGCTGGGGATTCTGAGGGGAGCCAGGCGTGGTTCCCGCTCATGCTGAGAGCTACACCAAAGGCCAAGGGACTCCCGGCCCAGGAGAGCCAGAGGCAGAAGAGAAAGGACAAAAAGGTGGGAACACAAGAGGAGGTGAGAGACCTGAGGCCCAGAGAAGCTGTGAAACTTGTCCAAATTCAGGCGGCCAGTTGGGGAGCTGGGCCTCAGACTGGCAGCTGGCCTCTTCACCACTCTGCTTTATTACCATAGTTACTGGGCATCTGCAATGTTTTCAGGAAAAGCAACTACTTCGTTCATAGTAACTAAAGCCCACATGTGGAAGAGGGAAGCAGCAGGAAACGGATATGCAGGCTCAGCCTGGCTGTTGAAGGACCCAAGGCCATCGGGCTTTGGGCTTAGTGCTCTGGGTGCTGGCGAGCTCGAGGTGACTTCACTAGGAATGCCCGGTGGTTCAGCACTTGGAGCACAACCAGCTGGCCCCTGGGCTGAGCAGAGGCCGGAGGCAGGTACAGGGGGTAGGGATGGGGTCAGCACTGGATGGATTCTGCACGGAGGGGGCGGGGGCTCAGGTCTGGGTAGGCAGGGCTGCTGTTAGTGAGATGCTGGGGGAGAAGCACAGATGACAAGCGTGGTTCTAAATGGGTGAACACATCCTGCCCAGAAACCTTTCAGCCCTGCCTGGTGCTTGGCACCTACAAGGGCCCAGCAGACACTTCCATGGTGAGCCCACATGGTGAGCCCCTTCCATGGGGGGCCACACTGGGCCCCCACAAGGTGCTCCCCTGGCACTGAAGGCGGAGCACTCTCCTCCCCGCCCTCCTCCCTCCCTGCCCCCGAGATCCTGGCCCCTACTCCGCCCCACGGCCCCCCCCATCCCAGCCCAGGAACCCTTCTGTACCCTAACAAAGGAAAAGCCTGCGGTGGCTGTACACTCTCCACCTGCTTTTTTCTGGTCTGCTGCCTGACGCCTATCAGGTCCCAGGCATGTGTGACTACTCAGGCTAATCCTTCTCCTCACAATGGCATGAGAGACTTTCTGGCAGTGTTTCTTTTCTATAAATGGGCGGTTTCTAAAATTACACAGCCTGGGTGACCTGCCCCGCCCCCCTGGCCTGCCTGTGTCCTCGTTGGTGAGAGGGCCAGCTTCACACTTCTGCAGGCTTTTCTGGCTAATTGGCTATGGACTCTGGTTTTGAAAATGTAGTTAATATTTCACAGAAAACCAACCCAGTTTCTGTAAGGAGCCAACTACTGTCGAACCAACTCTATGCAAGCAGCTGTTGAAATTGCTCCCTGGGCTCAACCCTCTCCCACCCCACTCAGTCCTTCTCTTACTTCCCCTCGCACTGACTGCCCTTTCTGCTGACTGAGGCCGTCTCCCCTTGGCTCAAGTAAAAGCCATGAGCCACAGGTCCAGAAGGCTCTTGCTGCAGGTGTCTTGGCAGAAGGTTGCCCCCCATCCCCTGGTAATAGGGACACTTGACCCGTGCACCACCATTCACATGTGAAGAAACTGAGGGTGAGAGGCGAAGCGTCTGGCACGCAGTCACATGGTTACGAGGGGTACAGCCAGGGCTGGCTCCCAGGCCTGCCAACATCAATCCCCCAAAGACACCCTCGGGCAACCTGTTCCAACATTGAGCAGCTTTTACGTTTCCTGTCCAGAGGAAAGACTGTTAGCTAAAGAGCTGACCAGGTCCCTGGCAGGAGACCCCCTGGACTTGAACTCCTCTTGCTCCTGATAGCAAGTCCCAGTCAGTGTCTCTACCAGATGTGACACCCCAGGGGAGGGGGCCCTAGTGAGTCACGGTCACCTGATTTCTTTTGTCCCTCCAGATGCTTCCCGGGCCCTCCCCAACAGCTGGGGACCCTGTTGTCACCTTGGCTGACCTGCAGGCTCTGCCTGTTTGTGAGATTCCAGCCCTTTCTGAGACTGGCAAACGCCGCAGGAGACAGCAGCCCTCCTGGCGGGGTCAGCACTGCTCCTGCCCTGGTGCTGCACTTCTGAGCCCCTCCTCTTCCGGGAGAGCCACCTATTTTCCCCCTTGCATAATCTGATTTTTATCCATTTGGACTGAAAATTCTGCTCCTCATTATCTCTCACCTTCTACCCCGAAGCTCCTAGCAAAGCACAGAAAGAACAGGATGGAGTTCAAGTCCTAAACTAATGTTCAAAGCATTCCCAGCAGCGGCCCCCGGGGAAGGGGCCCGAAGCTTCCAGGAAGCAGCATGGCCGTGAGGTTCGGCACCGCAACACCTACTGGGGAGAGGGGCGGGACACTTTGGCCCCTATTAAATATAACATCTCCACAGCGGCTCTCAACTGGAACCCCTGGAAACTTACTAAACGTTCCTGTCCCGTTCCCAGAGACTTCACCTGGCCTGGGGTGGCCTGGGTATGTCAGAGCACCGGTGGTCGTGCCCTCAGAGGCTGCGGGCGCCAGGGCTCGGTCCAAGATCAGGCTCCAGCCCCCAAACCCCAGTGCTTTATTTTAAATGGATGGCTGTTGCTGTGGGAAAAGCACCCACAGTTTTTTAATCACATTCTCAGTGGGTTCCATGTTCCCCAACTGAGTAAGTGTCCCCAGTCCTGCCCCTTGAGGTGGCACCAGAGTCGATGCTGAGCTGTGGGGTTGACAAGCCTAATGGATAATGGATAGTGAGCAGATTTCTATAAAGGGCCTACAGCAATTAAAAATTAGATCAACTCACTGTGGTCACATTGACTGTTTCATGCTGTTCAGAATCTCTTCCTGGCACTATCATGTGCCTTTGATGAATACAGAATGAGAAATGAATTATTACTTAATGCACTGGATTCGGTAGGCAAAAATCTTCAAAACATAAGATCCATGGGAAAAAGTAAGCAGAGGAGTCCTTGGTGATTATAGGTTGGAAACCACTGGTTCAAGCCCCTTACTAGAGAGCTGAAGAAACTTAGGCGCAGAGGGGTTAAGGGATAACCTTTAGTCACACAGCTAGTTATGCCAAGTTGGGACCCTTACCCAAGCCTTCCAGCCCTGCTGTAGGGAGTAGACAGAAAATGTGCAGGAGGTTTTGCGGGAAAGCCTCACTTAACACAATCCCAAGGACCCAGACTCAGGAGAGTCCTCGCCGGCCGTGGAGGTGGTGTGGCCCAGAGGGAGCGCGCACTCACAGAGAGTTTACAGACCTATCCTAGTTCCGGACTTTAGCTCAGCTCAGATGCCATCGGTTGTATCCTAAGATACATCATTGATTTCTGCACCACTGAGAAAAAGTAGTACCAAGTATAACTGTAAGATGCCACTGGTCACAAGACGCACATCAGCTCTAGAGATGTGAACACGATGCAACAGAAATGCTGCGTGCCAGCCCCCCATTCCATTCAGAGCCACGCAGCTGGGAGTTCCTCTGCCTGGTGTTCTTACCTGCTGGAGGGGCTAAAAGGGGGTGAAATGACACTTTGAAGAAAACAGATCGTGTAAAAAGCAGAAATGAGTTGCAGAGCAGGTGCAGCCCCATCTGTCGGATCCAAGGACGAAGTCCTGGATCGGCCCTCAGGAGACCTGGGTTGGAATCTCTGTTCTGGAACTTCCCAGTACTGTCTCTCATGCGTGTTCTCAGTCTCTCCGAGCCTCGGGCTCTCCCTCTGCAAAACAGAGATAACACGTGCCCTCCTCCTACCCCCGCCGTATCCTCTCACCACAGCAGAGCTTGGAAGAGAAATGGTGAGCTGAGTAAGGCTGTGTCTAGTGCGTATTCATTGCCAGGAACCACCTTCCGTTTTCTGAGCTGATGCCTGTGACTCCTGAGAACAGAGAGCTGTGAGGTGCAGGGCAGTCACTTGGAGAGTCGTCCTGGGGCTGATGGGAACACTGTGCAGGGACGAGCATCCGTGGACTCAGCCCAGCGGGCCACATTGGGGGCCCCTGAGGGAGAGGTTTTCACCCATCTGAGGGAGACAGCTCATCCCTACAGGAGGCAGGGAGACCAGGGGCCAGAGGGAAGTCTGCCCTTGCAGGGACAGATGGCAGAAATGGCCCCAGGGGCCTTGCCCATCCAAACCCTGGGCAGGCACTGGTGCTCCTGTCTGGTGTACACACTTCTGCTGAGCTTAACAGCCTCGCTGTGCAAAGAACCAGGCAAGAGGCACCCCCAGCTGCATGCCCAGGTGCCCTTCCTGAGGAGACACCTGACCCCTCACCAGCACTGTCTTGTCCCTGCCACCTTCTCGGGGCTGAAAGGGAAGCAGACAACCAGCAAAGAAATCTCTGCTGCTCAGTCTTCCTGCATTCCCAGAGTAACTCCAACTGTGGAGTCCCTGACCTTTCAACCATGGAGGCTGCACCCTGAGTTCGATCCTGGCCCGCCTCTAATTGCCCCTAACCAGAGGCAGGCCCTCGGGCGATTTCTTCTCTGCACCTCCATTTCTTAGTCTGTAAAGCAGAGATGAAAAGCCCTGTCGTGCTCCCCCAGGGGGCGCATATAGGGCTGAAACTGGGGTGTGTGAAAGTGCCCGCCCGAGAATGCAGACAGGAGCAAAGGAGCCCTATGGGGAGGAAGGGCACAGGTGGGGGCCAGGAATCGGAGGGCAAAGGGGCTCAGACACAAAGGTCCCCCACACTCACAGTTGCCTCCCCTACCTCATGGGGACAGGGGCTCCCAGGAAACATGGTGAGAAGCAGAGTTGGGATTCACCCCTGGCTTCAAAATCTGCCCCTGTGGCTCAGGTGTATGACCATGGGCCAGTCACCAGCTTCTCCAAGCCTCCATTTCCCCACCTGTAAGTCGGGGACCCACCCCATCCTCACAGGCCCTTTGAAGGGCTTAAACAAAATGAGGCATAAAAAGTGCCTGGGCTGTAGTGGGTGCTCAGTAAATGGCAGCAGTGACACCCCAGCAGCCACCTGCTCTGATTCAGGACTTCCTGCAGGTGGGAGGCGCTGCTGTCCTGGCCGTGGGTATCTGGACCCTGGTGGAGAAGAGTGGCTACCTCAGTGTCCTGGCCTCCAGCACCTTCGCTGCCTCCACCTACATCCTCATCTTCGCGGGTGCCCTCGTCATGGTGACCGGCTTCCTGGGCTTCGGTGCCGTCATCCGGGAGGACAGGAGCCTCCTCTCCACAGTGAGTGCCGCCTGCCCCACTCTGCCGGCCTGTGGCCTCTGGGAGCAAAGCCTGAGCCCCTCCCCCCACGGCCTGTGCCGCCCACCGGCTCCGCACTGAGAACCCCACCAGGGACAGTGGCCCGAGCCTGGACTCTGAGTCCTGGGGAGGCTGGAAGGGGCGGCCTCTCCTCGGGGCGGCTATTTGCCTTTGTCTCCAGGTTCTTAGGAGCTAAGCTGGGAGGGCAGTCCCAATCCTGGCGGGTCTGCACTATCTCCTCCACCCTCCTTCTCCGATTCCTCCACCTCTTCCTCTCTTCCTCCTCTCTTTCCAGATTTCATCATGGTGATTCTCAAACCTATGCAAAAATAAAAAGAATGTCATAGTGAGACCCTGTGTCCCATGGCTCGGAGGCAGCAGCCCGCCTCCCAGAGCCGGTGCAGTTCATCTGTGCCTGGCGCCCCTCCCACCCGGATGTCCCAGGCACCTGTCCCCTGTTAATATTCCAGGGTGTACCTGGGAAGCGTAGGGGTCCCTTTTTAGAATACATAATGACAGTACTATCATCACACCTAAAAACATTTAACAGTCATTCCTTTCTTTTTTTAAATTCATCTTTTTTTAACATATTTTATTGATAATGCTATTACATTTGTCCTACTATCCCCCCTTCATTCCCCTCCACCCTGAACACCCTCTCCCACCCACATTCCCCCCCTTTAGTTCATGTCCATGTGTCATAAGTTCTTTAGCTTCTACATTTCCCCTACTATTCTTGCCCTCCCCGTCTATTTTCTCCCTACCCTCTATGCTACTTATTCTTCATACTTCCCCCCCTCCTCTCACTTCCTCGTTGCTAACCCTCCATGTGATCTTCATTTCTGTGTGTCTGTTCCTGTTCTAGTTGTTTGCTTAGTTTCTTCTTGTTTTTGTTT
>CM052539.1:80556478-80605051 GCA_028533065.1 Trachops cirrhosus
GTGAGGCTGTATGTGGGGGCAGGGTCCGAGAAGGAACAATGGTGCTTGCTCTGCTCTCTGTAGGACCTCAGACCCTTCTGCCGCTTTCCACAAGCCAACCGGGCCCCTCTGGCACCAATTCCAGTGTGGGTGGGCCTGTGCACCCCGAGGGGCCCTGCTTTTCTGTCAGTGACCTGAAGCTCCACCTCCCGGTGCTGGGACCTAGCTGCGCACAGTGCCTTGCTTCACAATGGCTGCCTCGCTGGGTCTGCCAGTCGCCACCTCCCAGCCTGGCCCGCCAGCCACCAACACTTGTGCGCCCAGAGTCTTCCTGCTGGGGACTTGGGCGCCGCCCCGGTTGCTCAGGTCTCTGCTCCAAGTCCCTCACCAGGCCCGACTCCGCCCCTCCTACCGGTCTGGACGATCGAGTCTATTTTTAACTCCCTGGTTGTTGGACTTACAAGCCTTTCAATTTTCTGTCAGTTCTGGTTGTTATCTTGTTTCCATAGTGTTGCTGTCCCTATCTTGGTTGTGCGCAGGGGCACAGTGCGTCTACCTATGCCTCCATCTTGACCAGAAGTAACAGTCATTCCTTAATATCACAAAATAACCAGGCAGTTTCAAATTTCCCCAATTGACCCATAAACTATTTTTTTAAAGGTTGTTTGCATCACAATCTAAATTAGGCCCATGCGTTACAATTGGTCATTTTGTCTCCTGGGTCTCTTAGTCTCTAAACTCCCCATCAATCTCTCCCTTTTTCTTCCCTTGCGATTTATTATTGAAGGAACCAGGTCACGTGTGCTGTGCTTTCTCCCAGTCTGGCTTTTCCAATGACATCCCCTTGCAGTTATTTCATGTGTTGTCCTGGTACTTGAGTCTAGAAGCCTGATGAGACACAGGGTGGATTGTTTGGGCAAGAGGATTTGATGGGCGGTGGTGTGGGCAGCACAGGCTCCTTGACGTGCCTCTTCCCGGGAAGCTGGCTGGCTGGAGAAGAGGCCCCGGGCGGACTGCGGGGCAGAAGCCAGAGTCCATTTTGGGACTGCCAGATCAGTCCCCGACTCCTGTGTGTCTGCTGCCTGAACAGGCTCTTCCCAAGGCTCAATCTCTTCCTGAGGGCCAAGACCCGTGTGGGCAGGGGAGGCTGCAAAACAGCAGCAGGAAGGGCAGGGCCAGAGCCGATCTAAGTCTCCACGAGAAATCAGATTGAGCCTGGAAGGAGTCAGGTGGCCGAAGGAGGCCCTGAAGGGTTTTGCACCCCACTACCCTACTTCCCTGGGTCCACAGCCTCCTGTAAGAGCCCCGCCCCATGGCAGTCTCCAAGTTCAGAAGTAAGGCCTGAGGGTCTGTAACTGACAGGCTCTGCTCTCTGAGCCACTGATCACAGGCCTCCCCTTCTTCACTCCCTTCTTACATGACCCATTTGCAAGACCTGTCCCACCATCTAGGCTGAGCCATTAAGAAAACAGTGTCTCCAGGCTCAGTGTGATAGGCACGAGGTCTGAGGCTTGTGTGGAGGGACCACGCCCTGTACCCTGGGCTCTGCCGGGGAGAATGGAGCCTTGAGGAAGGCCAGGACCTCGGGCTTGAGGGCAGACCTGGTGCACACCTCTCTCTCCGCAGTGTCAGCAAACAGAAGGGCCTTCTCATCCCCCTGGGCCAAGAGGCAGGGCTAGGGGCACAGGGGCTGCTGGATTCCTTCTTCACTCACTGCTTGCATTCACTTTCACCTCACAGAGAACTGAGGAATTCTCTGGTCCAACATCACTAGCAGAACACATCAGAGAGGCACCAGATCAAGGTCAGGGAAAAGTGCACGCACACACGCACGCAGACACCAGCCCAGGAGCATGGGGCCAGGGCTGGCAAACAGCAAGCCTCAGAGCCTGAGCCTTCTTCCCGTGCTTTTCCCTGCCCGCCCCCTGAAGGACCCAAAGACAATCCAGCCAAGGACAGAGCACAGGGAAGCAGCAGCTCCTGATGATCGGCATCCTGGCCCATCAGACCCTGAGTTATTGAGCACTTCAGTGTTTCAGCCAATAAGGTGGCTGTAAGACCTTTCTTGGGCTAACACAGCAGGACTTTTAAAACCCAGCTCCCACTTAGAGGCAAACAGTGCGGTTAAGACAACTTAAAAGTGCTCTGTGCTTCCTTTCTGGCCTCATTGCATCTTTTTCAATGTGTGTCTTAACTCCCTTTTGAAATCTTTAATCAGCTAAAGGCTGGAGGAAACTCCAGAGGAGAAATGCAGAGATTCCAGCTCTAGAAGCTCTTTGCAAACTGGCCCCCAGAAGGACAGGGAAGACGGAAGACCAGGTGTCTGTACCTGGTGAGTCCGACTTGGACCACAGGGAGGGAGAGGCCTGGCATCAAAGGCTCCCAAGAACCACCCATAGGGGGCTGTCCAGCTCCCACAGACGCAGGTCTGCCCTGCCCGGGCCCTTCCCCCGCACATCTGCAGGCCCTCAAAGTCACTTACCAGGGAAGGAGATGTTCATCAGAGACAGGAATAGCACATCCTGGTTGGTTTTTAAATGATGATGACTTGGTGGTAGAAACCTGCAAGGGGGAGCAGGAATGGGGCTTAAATTATTCACAACGGCTCTTCTTTTTTAGCGAAGGCTGAATGAGAAAGCTAGAGCGTTCGGGCCGTCTAAGCCTGAGGCCGATGACCAGGACAGATGCCACCCTGATCAAGGGAAAGGAGTATTTTTAGAGTTTTGACTGTGGGCTCTGAAAACTTTTATGATGGATGGTCCAGGCTAGACTGGGTCTTTGTCAGGAGTTCTTTTATATTTATGGGGTGGATTAAAAAATAAGAAATTCTAGAACCAATTTCTGAAAATGAGGGGACCCAAAATTGTAACACTTCTATCAGATATATCCAGCCTTGGTTAACCAGGCAATCAGATCTAGAACCCAGGACTGGGGCTCAGAAGCAGGTTGTAGGGTAGCTGGTCCAACATGCTCCAGAGCCTCAGGGAAGTCGCTCTGCCACACTTGGCCCCCTGGTATCCCCATCTGTATATGGGGCAAGCTGTGAGGATACTGAGCAAGTACTTTAGGTCTTAGGAGATGAGTCACCACATTTTATAAAGATCATAAGATGCGGCTGTAATCACATTTACGTCACTGTCACAACGACCAAGCCCCTTTGAGAAGGAACCTAAGACAATGGAGTTATTTGTAGGGGCCTTCGCTCCCAGGGCCCGCCTCCCCGCTCTTTAGCCATAGAGAGAAAGAGACTCTGCTGAGGCCGTGTGGCCAGGAGCTTGCTCCAGGGCCTCTTCTGCTGCCCCAGGCTGGCCCAGTGCCCCTCCACATGGGAGCCTGCCCCTAGGCAACAGGACTGGCCTTTCTCCTGACTCAGGCCCGGCTGAGGGCTGAGAGCTGAGAAACGAAGCACCGAGGTAGGAGCTGGCGGCCGGTGACCTGGCTGCCTGCCACCTGGTTCGCTCAGAAGTAGAGACTGAGCTTCAGGGTGCGGGCAGTGCGACAGAAGTCAGCCTGCTACGGCACCACAGAAAGCATGTAGGCCTAGTTGGAGAAAAGTTCTATTATGTGTGGGTGGGTATCACCCATGGGGGCCTCAGTGAATCTCAGAACAGGGCTGGCCCGGGGGAGACAGAGTGTGTGTGTGTGTGTGTCTCTCTGTCTGTCCATGTCTATGTTTGTGGGTCTGTCTGTCTGTGTCCGTGCTGCAGGAAGGCAGGGGCGGTGGTAAGCAGCGTTTGTGTGCATCCCCAACCCAAGAGTTTATTTGGGGACTGCACCCTGCCTTTCCACCATGCAGCTCCCTTTCCTTGGCAGATGCGGGGTTTCATCACCTAACCGGAAAGAGACAAGCTGCAGTCCCTGCCCCCTAACAAGGCACAGCAATCAGCACCCTGAAAACTGAGCCTCTTGAGAGAGGGGAGCCTCAGAACAGGCGATCGAAACAGTAGATTGTCCTTCAACCCATTATGGGGAAGCCCATGGGCCTCTGCAGGGGTCGTCCCCTCCCAGTGACATTTCAGTCCTGTTGATGGTACTGTGAACCTTACTACATAAGCATGCACCACCCTCAAGGACGGCCTGGCAGTGTGGAAAGGGATCGCGATGGAAATTCTCTTCCTGGGGCCCCACATGGGGACTTGTGCAGGTTGTTGAGAGCGGCCGGTAGTACTGCTTTACTCTCATGGGGCAGATGGAAGAAAAGGGTGTGTGGGGGCAGGTCAGTCATTGAAGAATCACGGCACGCCCCACTTTGCTTGGCGCTCCTCACAGGGAGCTGGAGCTGGCTGCATTCCCTGCCGAGGGCCACGGGTGAAGGAGGTCAGGACCCACCTTCCTTCCCATCTGCTCTGCACCTTCTCCTCCTCTGGTTGCATCGGCCGCAGCCCTCAGAGCAGCATGTCCCCACACCTGGGGGACCAGGACAGGAGTGGTGGCTGGAGAACTGTCTGGATGAGCTCCTCTCCTGCCGGGTCCTGGCTCTGGCTCTGGGCAGTCATGCCTCCATCTGATGCCCAGTGCCCTGCCCCATCAACTGTGTGTCACACTGTTTTAGGGGAGCTTAGAACCCATTGGAAAATAAGTCCCAGGGGACAGAGTGATGGTGGTCAAAGGTCATCTTTATTACTAATGCAGCTGATCAGAGTGTGTGGCTTTATCTCTGTACCAGCAACCTTAGCAACTCTTCACCTCACTAACAACTGCCTCACTAAATTCATTGCGTCGTGGAGAGCAGGAAATGTGGCATCCTGAGGACAGGCTGTCCCTGAGAAGGGAAGGAGACCCTCCCGCCAAACAGATAAAAGGAGCAGTGAGTAAGGAAAGGGGAACATGGGGATGTTCCTCTAGATGTCCCTGCTGGGAAGCAGGTGGCCAGGAGAGAGGGTGCTCGGTCCTGACACTGCAGACAGATGGAGCAGCAGCGTCAAGACAGTCTTCCCACCTAAGCCCCAGATTTTGTGCAAGAGGCCCAGAGAGGATGAGTGATTCGCCCAGGGTCACACAGCATCTTCACAGAGGAAAGCTGAGCCCAGACTGCCAGGCCAGGGTGCCTAGTGTGATACCACCCTTTTCTCTGACCAGCACCATTCTGGGCTCAAGACCCACCTTCCTTAGGCTGCAGGGGATGTACCTGGTCACTGCCCACCCAGAGCAGCAAATTTTCTATCCACAGCAGTATTTACACCAATCTCCAGGGCCCCCTCCTCTCCGACAGGAGCAGCTCCAAAGTGGCAGCTCACGCACCACGTTGCATCAATGAAGCTGCCTAATCCGTCAACTTCCACCAGCACTTCCAATACATTTCCAGATTCTCCACTCTGCTGGCACAGACAGGGCAAGAGGGGAAGGAGACACACAAGGGACTAAGACCTCTGGCATGGCTTAGAGACCACAGAGGACAACAGAATGCCTGTATTAAAGAAAAGACCATGTGGGGGTCAAGTTCGGTTTGAGTTTGGTCAGAGCTCGGACCTCTCTGCACCCTAGGGCTTTTCCTAACCTCTACGCAAGGTGGGGACTTCTACTCAGCCTTCCCTTCCCGGCGCACCTGCCCCCCCTCCCGCCCACTCCTCCCCCCCCCACCAGCTCTGTGACCAGTGCCAGTCCCACCAAGGGGTCCCTGCCACCATCCTCTGTCCGGCCTCAGCCCATGCACATCCCTTCTGTTCTAGGCATGTGCACAGCTGCCTAAGGGCGCACCACATCTCACCCCAGCCTGTGAGAAGACAGCTCTTCCAGGGGCTAGTTGGAGGCAGCAATCAGTCCCTTCCCGTACACCCAAGTCCCCTAGGCAGGGCAGCAGCATGCCCCCAGTTCCCTGGGCTCTGAGTCCCCAGGGCAGTCTGGTGGTCATTCCTTGGCCAGCTGGCCAGGCCCTGCTGTCCAGTCTGGAACCTGCTGTCTCTGCCCATTCTGCCTGGACTCTCAGCAGTCATCGCTTAATATCCAGTGGGTGCCTGTCTTTGGCTTGTAGCTCTGAAACCGGGTTCTCCTCCCGTGAACTCCCACGGTGTGAACTTTGCACCCCAGCCCTGTGGCTGGGTCTTTGGATGGCCTGGGCTGCATTCTCTGGATGTCTCTTGAATATCCCCTGCCTCCCCACGGCCTCTTCCAACTTCCCCACTCGGTCAACCAGCTGTCATCGCCCTAACTCTGGTCCTCTTCTCTGCTTCCAGCCCCTTGGGCCAGACTGGACGTCAGCATCCGCCACCAGCCAGAGCACACACTAGAGTCCTCCTGTAGAACAGTGGCCAAGTGCCGGCACCCAGCATGGCTGTGGCTGGGGGCAGGCTATGAGCCCTGGGCAGGAGCCAGGAGGGGTAGAGGTCACCTCCACCCTTCCAACAGTGACATCTTGTTGCAGGAATGGCTTGAGGCTCCCAAATCCACATCCTCTCTTTTCTGCATAAACAGGCCAGGCAGCTGCACCTCTGAGCTCCGACTGCCTCCGGCCTGTGGTTAATTGCCAGAAAATCATGCACCCTGAGGTCACAGCCGCTTAAACAGCTGGCTCCATCTTTTCCTGTTTGGCCTTGGTTGGCCTGTGCTCCCTGGCCCTCCCCCGCCTGTGGCTGTTATCCTCACAGCCAGCCAGTCAGGGAGCCTCTGGCTGGACTCTTCTCCCCACAGCTTGACCTGGGCAGCCTGTCCATGCTCCTCTCTCACAGTCGCCAAGCTGCCCTGTGAGGGCACCAGTCCCTCCACTCCCGCCCCCATCCGCCTGGACACTCTGCCTCTGTCTTCTGACTGTGGCTTTGTTTCTCTCTCTGACCATGTGCGTGGCGGAGAGAGAGGAAGAGCGCTTTGGCGATGCTTTCTGCTTTATGGCAGCGTCAGTCCAGCGGAGAAATTCCAGAAGTGCTGCTGTGTAAAGTTCTTAAACCTTACCTCAAGGCTGGAGCCGGCTGGGGATGAGCCGCCCCGTCCTAGAGCACCGGTGGCTCTGCCCCCACCCCCAAACCACACCTGGGGCTGGGCTCGTCCTGTGGAGGGAGGACCCCTCTGAAGACCCACTTTTTAAGCAGTCACCACACCGTCACAGCGAGCAACATCTCCGCAGGCTTCCTGCAGAGCCTCCATTAAGGAAAGTGTTGGTTTGGTTCAAAGAGTGCTGTGCTGTTCCAGCTTCATTTTGGATCTATATATAGTTTTAGGAAATATCCAACTTCTAGTGCAAACTAGAAGGCTATGCACCCTAGGGCTTTTCCTAACCTCTACGCAAGGTGGGGACTTCTGCTCAGCCTTCCCCTCCCAGCGCACCTGGGAAAAGAATTAAAGGGAAAAAATGTGGCGAATGGTATGGGGGGGGGCCGTGTGGCAAGGGAGATGGGTCCCATTCTGTGCTTACCAAACTGGCCCTTCTGTGTTTGGGGTCCAGTTCAGCATATTTTGAAATAATATCATTCTTATTGAGTGTCTGTGGGTAGAAGCCACAAGAGCTTTCTCTGGAATTCTCATTCTGCTTCCTGTCAGGCCAAGCCTCAGGGGGTCCCTCTGGAAGGACTGGGGGCAGGCCAGACCCCAACACCCGAGTGGGCTGGAGGTCAGAGAGGAGTTGTGAGAGCAGGTTAGACTCACACCCATGCCCAGGGCCTGTGAAGGCAGAACAAGATACAGGTCAGAGCAGGAAGGCAAGTGATGGTCAGAGTGTACGTAGTCCTGGGAGCAGTCCAGCGTGAGACCCTCAAGTCAGATCGGGGTTCAGGAAGATGGCTCCCTTGGACCAGAGGAAGGTCACAGTCAGGAACTCCGGGCTCAGGGAGGGCTTTGTGGGCCTTGCCCAAGCTGAGGCTTGATGGCTGCCAGCTGTGGAGCACTGGTGGGTCGGAGCAGCAACCCCAGACCGGACCAGAGCAGAGGCCTCGCTGTGTTCAGGGCACTGTGCATGTGCACGGGGTGTTGCCCAGCTTGTGCAGACACTTATCAGACTCTGAGATAAGTTAGGGTGGCTGAGCAAGGTGAAGGGCAGAGGGGACAGGCGTTAGCGCCCACACTGTGACCCCAGGGCAGAGCACAGGCATGAAAGGGCAGGGCCCCACAGGCAGAAGTCTCTGCTGAGCCTGGCCGGGAGGGGCCTGGAGCATGCCTGGCTGGCGCTGGCAGGCACTGAAGAATGGGGACTGAGTGGGACCAGTGAGAGAGTTCTTTGTCGGGGTTGGGGGTTCCCTGGATTTCCCCTTTGTCTCTCTGTCACCAAGCTCTGGCCCTTCTGACACCTCTATCCACTCAAACCTGCTAACTCCACCATTTGAGCTCAGCAAGCTCACCCCTCCCATCGCTGTGAGTAGGGCAACAGCAGGTAAGCACACAGGTTCTGCAGCCAAATCGCTGGGTTCAGTTCCAGAATTAGGTGCATCCTTACCGAGTGAGTTTGCACAAGCTACTCCAGCTCTCCCTGCCCGCGTGCGGGTGGATACAACGAGGCTGGTGCTGGCTCATGTGGCTGTGCGCTGGGTGATGCTGTGTGCCGCTGAGGTGGAGCCGTCCTGGGAAATGCTCACGGAGGGGCTGCACCTGGGGAGAGCTGGCACGCGATGGCATTACTGTCAAGGGGGCCTCTCAGGTGATAACCCACTGACTCAGCGGAGGGAGAATTGGTTACTATTATTACCTTGGGCCAGGGGTGCGTAAAGGGTGCCTTCCCACTGCTTCCACTGCAGGAACACAGCATGTCCTCTGCTTCTCTGGCTTTGAGAAACATGGCCAGCCAGCTGAGTGGGGCTATCACCTCCTAACCACAGGCTGGGGAGGTGGGTTCTGGTGGCCCCTAAGAGAATGGGCTCTGCTGGAGGAGCATGGCCTCTCCCCTGACGTGGTGAGCTGGGAAAAGCAGGATGGCCTGGGCCTGGGAAATACTGACTCCGTGAAATATGGCACAGGGTATCTGAGAATTTTACTGACTTTCATTTAATAATTCAAAATCAACACCAAACTTAAAGGCAAAGGTAATTCCAGAACCTTCTTTGTGCTTCCTAGTCAGTCTGTTGTACACCCTTTCTGGCAGCTCACCCCTCACTGCCCAGCTCACTGGGAGCAGCAGCAGGGACCAGACAGCACAGTCCCCAGGGAAGCTCCCCGGGCTCCTGGGATGTGCCTGGACTGGTGGCATTCTCCCTCCTCACTGGCCATTCTGTGGTCCGGAGGCTGCGGGGGCGCCCTCCTGGGCAGGTGCAGTGTAAAACCCTCCCGTCCGTCTGTGCTGCATTCAGGCTGCTCAGGAACTGGACAGGCTTCCTTAGATCTGTTCTGCGTCTCCCATAGTGCACAGGGACACATATGCACATCGAGGCCCAGCGTCAGCCTTAGACCCTGGCTGTTCCCTGCAGCGGTGCGGGCCTGCACCCCGCAGTGTCGGTAGCACCCCTGGCCTCCACCCACTAGATGCCAGTAGCACTCCTCCCAGCTGTGACAACAGCAAAAAACTGTCTCCACACATTGCCGAATGTCCCCTGGGGGCAAAACCCTGCCAGGCTGAGGACCACTCAAACCCTGTGTATGGGTTTTCAAAAACCCATGATACAGTGAAGCCGCAATAAGTGAACAGCAATATAGCGAGGGACGACTGTATACTTCACTGGTGGGTACCCACATAGAATTTTATACGTTGTTAAAATTACCTAGGTTTAAGAGTGTAGAAAGTGTTTAAGAGCATATGAAGTGTTTATAAGAGTGTGGGAAAAGTTTATAGGAGTGTGGGAAGGGTTTATAAAGCCTTAAAACATATAAAAATAATAAAATAAATATAATGTCTCTACTTCGCAGATTTCCACCTATCGCGGGGGTCTCTGGAATGTAGCTCCTGCGATAGGTGAGGGATCACTGTAGTGTAAGTTAAAGTAACAATTCTCTGCTTCCCACAGATCAGGGAACGATCAGGCTCCTGCCCCAAGCTCTGGCCAGTCCCCGCTGCATCACGGGCGCGCTCCAGGAGACGTACGCGCTTCCGTCTGAGAGTGAGCACGTTCACCGAGCATGCAGCTAGATCTCACGCCACACCAGTGACCCCTGTCCCCCAGAAGCTCACGGTCACTCTGGGGAGACCAAGGGGTGCCACTTAAAGCAGAAGCAACCTCTGCAGAGCGGTGGCTAATGTTCTGTCACTCACGCAGCCAAGGCCTACGGGGAGCTGTCACGTGAGGAACAGCAGGGCAGGCCTGCGAAGGACACTACGGCGGACCCAAGTCTAGTTAAGGAGAGAAGGAGGAAAGCAGAGAGTCCTTGTGTGACAATGTGGAGGCACTGGGGCTGGCTGTGGGCAGTGGCAACCACTGCCGCCAGAGATGGCACGTGCAGGCCACAGCCAAGCCGGATATTGAGGCACAGGGAGACACCGGAAGTCCAGGCAGGGGAACAGCGAGGACAAAGGCATGGAGGCCGCCAGGCCTGGCCTCTATGTAGGGCATAGTGTGCAGGGACAGAAGGAACACTTGGCAGGGCTCACAGCCATCCTGCACCCTCGGAACCCTGAGACGATTTGGGGGGACTGGGAGAGTCCAGGAAGGCTTGGCAAGGGGCTGGCAGAGCGGCAGAGGTGAGGTGTTGGTTAGAGCTCATGGCCTCACATGGCAGAACCCCACCAGCCCGGCCCGTGGCAGGGGCCCCACTCCAGAGGCGGGAATGCCAGGATCCTCCGTGCAGGATCCAGCAAGCTCAGGCTGCCTCTCAGGGACTGTCACACAAGAGTGGTGATTCAGGCCACCCCCTGCCCAGGTGACTCACACACCTACAGCCCTCTGCTGCTAAAGCTGCTGCCTGGAGCCAGCACCCGTGTCCCTGAGCACCCAGCAGGTCCACTCCCTGGGCCCCCTCCCTTCATCCCTCCAAAACCTCAACCTGGCCCTGGCTTACCCCCCACTACCAACCCAGGGCATCTTTGCGGCTCGAGCTCCAGGCAGGAGGGGTGCTCTTCCTGCTCGGGCCTACTCTGTCAGGGTGGAGAGCGTGCTTGATGCCCAGGAACCTTTCTGCAAGGCTGGCATACACCATTAAATCCCGGATGTGGTTCAGTGGCTCTGCCTTCCCATCAGCCTCCTCCCCAGCCAGGCTTCAATAGCAATTGTGTCTACAGCATCCCAGAGAGCAGCACATCACTGCCACACCCTCAGGGCTACCTCCAAGCACCCCTCACACCCAAGAGCAGAGAGAGAGAGAGAGAGAGAGAGAGACAGAGAGAGAGAGAGAGGGAGAGAGAGAAGCCTCTCCCTCCCCTCAGGGAAGGAAGGTAGTGAGATGCTGCCCTGTGAACTGGCAGTGGCCTGTGTCCTTCTGTTCAGTGACAAGTCCCCATCATCGCTGCCTCCCACACTGCAGAGAGCATTCAGGAAGCCTGGGGAGTGACTGGCAGCCACTGCACAATGGTTCCTGTGGCCAGATGAGAGCTGGCCTCAGCGTGCCGAGGCAGGGAAGGGGGAGCGGGGGCCAATTTGGAGCCAAAAAGAAGGCACAGCATGTCTGAGAGGAGCGGCAGGTCAGGCACACCCCTGAGGCCCTGGAGTGGGTGTTGGCACAGCCTTGCTCTGTCCAATGGGAGTGGGCGGCTCCCAGGAGAGCAGCAACCTGGTTCAGCAAGGCTGGGTTCACCCCACGCGGTTGCCCATGGACTCTGGGAGCAGGACGCAGGTCAGATTGCTGTGGAGCATAATGCCCCTCCTACTGGGTCCTCCTAGGGTGGGCAGGGCAGCATCTGGCCATCTACCGGCTCAGTCCATAGGCAGCACCCCCAGGCATGGCCCCAGAGGGAGGTTGTATCTTGTACAAGGAATAGGGAAGGCTGAAATTCAGGTTGCCTAGCTCATGGAGCCACAGTTTTCTCATTGGAGCACATTTTTCTAATTCACACCAAGGAGCCAGAGGTCACCATCCAAAGCCAGCAAGTGGCAGAGCCTGGACTCAAAGCCGAGTCAGCTGACATCCCACCACCATCCTTCAGGTTTTCGGTCCCTGTATGGGACACAGAGGCTCCCCAAGCAGAGAGGTCCCATCTGCAGACCTCTTGTCAGCCCCCTGCCTGCAGGGGTAATGTTCAGTACCTTCCAAGGGCCCAGGCACACACAGCCCCTGCACGCAACCCCTCCTCATGGCGGATAAAGTCCATGTGGCCCAAGGAGTGTGCCCCCTTGGATCCTGCCTCTGCCTTCTCCACTTCTGGCCTCGTCTGGGTGCCCAGGAGCTCAGAGTGCCCTGAGCAGACAGCTGAGCCTCCAGCCTGCACAGGGTGCCCGAGGCTGGTGTGCCCCCCATCCCACCACTTCGGCCTCCTCCACACCCTCACCACTCGGGGGACTGTGGGGCTGGGGCCTGGGCCTGGGTCGGGGGGTGGGGCAGTGGGCAGAGCTTAGATGTGCAGGCAGAGGCCTTTCCTGGTGCAGCACAGAGCCTGGAACAGGAAGGGAAAGGGCCAGGAGCCTCCGCTTGTACTCTTGCCTCGGGTCCCACAAGTGCTGGGGACAGGCCTGGCTCTGCTGAGAGACTGGAAGGTTTCCCTGCTTCCTCAAGGGTGGCCAGCCCCCACGCTGGGAGTCGCTGGGCTCAGTACAAGGGCTGCAGGAGAGGGGGGCGATTCACATAACATGAAAGGAAGCCTTGCTCTTGGGTCAGAATTTTTTCTCTGTGAAATGTCTTCTGCCCTGCATCGCTAAAGGTCTGCTCTTGCCAAGGCCCCTGCTGGGCTCTGGGAGCCAGTGGGACAAGGCCTCTGGGCCCGTGGGCTGGCATTGCCTCTGAATGGGCCAGGCTGCCCCTGCTGTCCTGCAGTCCTCCTCTCGCAGTACCCTCGGGCCCACGTTCTTGCCGTACTTGATGAACCCTGGCATTTCCGAGCTCACCCATAGGCTGAGCCTTCCCAGCAAGTGACCATGGGCTGCCACCCCCATGTGGCCAGGCAGCTGGGCAGTGTCAGGGCGGGGGGTGGAGGCATCACCCACCAGTGCTTGCCCAGAGGAGGGCAATTTCAGGCAACAGTACTGCCCTCTTCCTCCCCTCCCCACCACTTTTAGCATGCTCTCTCCCTCACCCCGTGCCCTCCCATTCACGTGGACCTGATATGTGCTTCTCCCCTGTTGGCTCCTTCAACACACCAGGACCCAGCAGTGTCCGCGCCTCCCCCCAAGACTGCAAAACCAGGTGGGTGTGGGGACAGGATGCTGGCCCACAGAGGCCAGAGCACAGCCAGGAAACCAGCTAGCAGTGTTGTCGGGGCTGTGAAGCATGTCGAGCAGCCCAAGCCTGGAGGAGGCCAGGCAGCAGTGAGGGAGATTTAGAACCCCCTGCAACACCCTTTCTAGGCTCTCTGCCTGTGCTTTTCCAGAGCCTTGGTCACTGCTGCCCAGCTGGCCCCCACGCTCCAGCCAGATCCCTGAACTCAAACCCATGCTGACTGCATTTTCCAGGTCTCACACATGCTCTCCCCTCTGCCGGGCCTGCACTTCCCTCCTTCTTCACCTGGCAAAGGCCCACTCATCCTTAGAGTGCCACTCAGGTGTCACCTCCTCCAGGAAGCCTTCTCTGACTGTCCTCCCCCATCAGGAGCCTCCCATAGTTTCTAGGGCTTGTCCTAGCACTTAAAACACATCATTATAGTCACTTACTTAACTGTCTCCCTACCAATTACTTTTAGAATAATAATTGTCTTACTTGTGATGCCTGGCATAGTGTAGGCATTTAATAAGTATCAGATGGGTGGGTGGATTAACAAACCAGCAAAGCATTGAGGGAAGGGGTGAGTGGGGAACTCCGTGCCCGGAGCCAGCAGAGTGGGTATGCCTAGAGCTGCTGGGAGGAGACGAAGATGGGCCGACAGGTAGCCCCACCTGCCTCACTACTTTAGGAAAACATTTTTCATTGAGGTGCTGAAGTGCCATCTGCCTCCCCAGCCCCAATCCTGGTGATGACCATTTTTTCTCCTTGTTCCTAGTACTTCTGTCTGTTGCTGGTGATCTTCCTGGTTGAGCTGGTGGCAGGGGCCCTGGCCCAGGTGTACTACCAGAGGGTGAGTGCAGGTTCCTCCTTCTGCATCCCCCACCAGCGTGCCAGGAGGCAACGGTGCAGGGAGATAGGGAAGCTGAGGCAGCCGCTCACGGGGTGGTCCTGTCTCCCAGGCCCCAGCATTCCTCGGCACATCTGGGTCCTGCTTCCTGTCCCACTTCAGTAATCCTCTGCTCTATCTGTTGCTGGGGATGTCTTCATCCTGGGAGCCAAGGCTGGGGAGCTCCCAGAGGGGGTGGGGTGGGCCCTCACCCCTTCTCAGGAGACGTGGAGCTTGTCAGCTGTCAGACCTGCAAGGGGAAAGGCCTGGGCCAGGGCTACAAGCCAGACTGTGAGGACAGCACCAGGCAAGGACAAGGGGCCAGGCAGGTCCTCTCCCACTGGATGCCCTCAGAGTCAGAGGTTCCAGGTCACGCCAGGCTGGTAGTCAGCTGGCAGAGACAGACGGCCACGCTGGTTGTTTCAGCCAGCACCATGGGACTGATGCATGCCCGCAGGATGATGGTGGTAAATGTTTTGAATGTCATCTCATAATCGAAATGAAAATCAACAGATACTTAAAGCACCCCTGTGCCTAGGAGCTGTCTCCTCCCCCCGCCATCTTCTCAGCTCTGCCCGTGACACCCCTGCCCTTCCGTTAGGGCCCCAGCTTTTGCAACATCATCTCCGTAACCCTGTCTTCTGTGGCTGAGGGTCCCATTACAGCTGATGTGGTCTGGGAGCAGGCCTGGGGACCGGCATCCTGGGAGGGTGTGGTAGGGGGCTGCGTGACACCACCGTCCCTCCCTGCCCTCCAGCTGGGTGACGAGCTGAAGCAGCACCTGACCCGGACTCTGTCGGAGAACTACGGGCAGCCCGGCGCCGTGGAGATCACCACCTCCGTGGACCGTCTGCAGCAGGATGTAAGCCCCTCCCGGGGGCTCGAAGGCCACGCAGACGTGGGTTCAGTCCTGACTCTGTCCCTGCTGTGTGTGTGGCCATGTGGCCCCGGGCAAGTTGCCTACCTTCTTCCTGCGTCACAGGGTGTGAGCATGAAGTATGTTTCCATGTGTAGAAGCCCCACAGCCATGAAAGTGCTTTCCTGAACCCTGGACTTTCCTTCCTCCTCCTTCCCCCTCTCCCCGAACCGTGGCTCCCTGGCTCTTTCCTCCAAACACCACCCTGCCGCCTCCCCTCAGGCTGGCCCAGGGGACTACATCTCCTGGCTCCTTCCCCTGTCGGGCTGCTTTCTGCCCCCCTGGGGAGGGGCTGGTGGTGGCTGAGGCCCCACAGCCTGAACCAGAACGGGCCCCACCCAGCAGAATGCTGGGGGGCAGCAAGGTGGTCTCTCCTTCCTGAGGAGAGACTGAGCAGACCCCTCCGGTGGGGCCCATGGTCCTGCCAGAGGGTGGGGAAGGGCAGAGACCTCTGACCCCTGTGGTCCCAAATGGCAGCCACCAGCCACACGTGGCTGCTTAATAGACAGTTCAGCTCCTCTGTCACACTAGCCTCATTTCAAGTGCCCCTCAGCTGGTCCTGGTCAGTGGGCGCCCAGTTGGAGAGCACAGCTGAGGGCATTTCCGCCATCACAGAAAGTTCTGGTAGACAGCCGGACCCCAGGAGCCTGTCAGCTCTGTGTCTGAAAGTGTGAGGCAGCACCACCTGTCCGCTCTGATGCCCGTTCTCCCTGCCACCCCACCCCCACCCTATGGTCTCTGCTCCATCCTGTACCTGCAGACCTAGCCTAAGGCCTTGGTCTTTCTGCTGGAACAAAGGCGAGGAGGAGAAGTAGAGGGTGGTGGGCTCTGGACTCCAGGGGCACCTTAGTTCAGCTGGGGAGACACCCACCCCGTGTGTCTCAGACCAGCGCAGCTCCCAGTCAGCTCCACCCATAGGGGTCGCTCATCCTCTGAAAAGTGGCCAAGGTCACCCGCGCACACAGGGTCAGCCCATTTAAAGCTCAGCCCACCCTTGTGCTTCTGGCCTGAATGGGAGCCTGGGAACCTCCGGCAAGGCTGGGTCCCCTGTCCCTGGGGTTCTGCCTCACTGGATGTCCAGGAAACCACCCCTTGAGAGTGTGGCCCCACCCTGGGCTCCGCCCCCAGAGTTCGCAGCCCCGAACTCCGGAGGGCCCACCAGCATCTCCCTCCCTGCCCCTAGGGCACCAGCATAGTCACCTTCAAGGTCCTTGGTGGATGTTTAAGGCAGCAAACAGGTGGCCTGCAGGCAAATTCTGCCTGAAAAGAGACCAGCCCCCTGCTCCAAACAGAGGAAGGGAAGAATCCCCAGGGGAACAGAAGGGGTTGGTTACCCTCTGAATAACAGTCCCGCGCCCTGTAAGCAAGCTGCTGGAGCCACCCTGCCTGCGCCTGACCTCCGACCTCCGCCTCCCTCTCCAGTTCAAGTGCTGTGGCAGCAACAGCTCTGCCGACTGGCAGCACAGCGCCTATATCCTGTCTCGGGAGGGTGAGGGCCGCCGGGTACCCGACAGCTGCTGCAAGACTGTGGTGGCGCGCTGCGGCCAGAGGGTCCACCCCTCCAACATCTACAAGGTGGAGGTGAGCACCCTCGCTCCAGCTTGCCATCCAGGGGCCCCAAAAGTCATGGTCAGGGAAGATGGGTGTCGGGGGGAGCAGGGCCCACTTATTTATTGGCTAGAATTCAACAGTGCTGGGCCTCTGCACTCTGCACAGAGCCCTGGGGACAAGCACCAGCTACTGGAACACCACAGCTTGTCCCTGGGTCACCCTAGAAACCTGCGGGCAATTGAAAGGCTGACGCAGACCCTTTAAGTCTCTGGCCTTTCCTCAGCCAGTTGGATGCAGCACCACAGCCAGCCCTTTCCTCCCCATCCTCGCCCACTTCTGGGTCAAGGTGTGTGTGACCTGTTGTTACCTTACAGGGAGGCTGCATCACCAAACTGGAACAGTTCCTGGCCAACCACCTCCTGCTCATGGGGGCGGTGGGCATCGGGGTGGCCTGCCTGCAGGTGAGTTGAGCAGGGGACTCGGAGAGGGGCTGTCCAGAGGAGTTCTGAACCCCTCTCCTGCGTGCTGTGATCTCAAACCACTGACTCTTTGCATGCCCACGCTCTGCCCTGCCCTCCACTCCCCTTCCCTTTGCAGCCAAAGATGCGTCACACGGTCACTCTCTTCCCCAGAAACATACAGGAAAGTGCCTGGCCTGGGGGCCAACTTGAACTTGTAAGGAACAGAGACCTGAGAGGAGTATGAGTGTGGGCTCAGGTATGCGCATGCCTCTCTGTATGTGCACGTGCGTGTGTGTGCAGCCTGCCAGGTGTGTGTGGGGCCATCGGCGGGGTGCATGCATCCTGGTGGGGCTGCATGCACTTGTATGTGTTTAGGTGTGCTTGTGCATCTGTGTGTGTGTGTGTATGCATGCCATTCGAGCATTCCTGTGTGTGTGTGTGCACACCTGTGCATAGGTGCGCCCTGCTCTCTGCTCTGAGTGTGAGCCATGCCCTTTGGTCTGGTTCCCCACTGCACCCCTCTTCCAGCTGCCACCCTGGAAGTGAGTGTTACTCTCTTAGGTCACTCTAGTCAAGGGTCAAGAGGAGAGGAGTCGGGAGGGGCACCCCCAGGAGCTGGGGCAGATAGAGCAAGCAAGGGTCCTACCTGCCCACCTCGCCTGACACTCCTGCTGCAGCCCAGCAGGTTCCAGGGGGAGCTCAATCATGTCCCCGCTTCCCACCGCCAGTACTGTAAGTGCAGTCGGGAAGAGGGCAGAGCAGTGGGTGCTCATCAGCAGTCCTGGGTCCAGTCCTGCCTCTGCTTCTGAGCAACCTTGAGCAGTTACTTCCCTGCCCCCCACTCGACATCACCCACAACATGTGGATCATTTCCCCAACTACGTAGGGCCAGATAAGAAGCAGGTGCTACATGCAACACCAGCAGCACCTGGCAGAGGTGAGGTCTCCGTAAGTAGAAACTCTGTAGACTTCGAGAGGTTCAGGTACTTTCTCTCACCGGACCCCACGGCCTGAGACACAGGCCAGGTGAGTGGAGTGTCCTCCCATTTTACCGATCAGAAAGTTGAGACCCAGGGAGGTGACTTCCGAGAGTCTTGTCCTGCACTGGCGCCCGGGTCTCCTGGGTCCTTTGCTTCCCCAAACTCCCTCTCCCAACACAGTTCCATGGCAAAAGGAGCAGGAGTGGCGGCGGCTGGCCTAGGGAGCCTCCGTGTAGCCTTCCTTCCAAACCTCTGCTGCTGGCCCTCATCCATCTGGGTGCCAGGGGGACCCAGCTGCAGCCTAGCTCGAGGGGCCCTACCCCCTGGAGGGAAACCGGACAACCTAGGACTTGTTCTTGCACCTCTGAGCCTTAGTACCTCATTTGTGATATGGGGCTAAGGATGCTCAGTTTGGTGACTCATGAGGATCAGCAATATACATGTACACCGCCGGGCAGATAGCAGGTGTTCAGGCAGATAGCATTGTATCTGCAAAAAGCCCTGGCCAGACCCGCGTGTCCCCTCACCCCCACTCAGGCGCAGGCCCAGGGAGCCCGGGCGGCACCGACATGGGCCCTCTCGTACTTCCCCAGGGCAGGCCGTCAGTCCCACGGACTAGACCTGGAGCAGTTGCCCGTGAGTGGGGTCTGGGGAAGGGCTGCTCTGCATCCCGGCCCCTGAATCGGCTGCGGTTTCTGTAAACCTGCTCTCTACCTCAGGTATTGAAGGTGCCGGCCCTGAGTGGACGCTGACTAGGCCAGGGCCATACTCTCTGTCCATTTCTTTCTGACTTCCCTGGCCCAGAGAGCCTGAGAAGCAGAAGACAGGGGCAATGAAGCCAAGGGCAGTGAGGGAGGGGCCACGAATGGCCCGAGTCTAGGTCGTGGTGGCACACGTGCCCCTGTGGGAGTGGTGTGGAGGAGGCCAGGATGGCTGGCAGTGTGCCTGCCGGCCACAGATGCATCACTCCCCACCATGAAAAGCCTTGCTCCAGCTCACTGTGGAATTGCTCCTAGCGTCCCCTAGAGAGAGCATCTCCTGGCCTCCGCCCTGGGCCCCAACCCCCTGCCCAGTTTCTCCCCTCCACGCCTCTGAGGCTGGCCCCGTGGCAGCCAAGACTCAGGTCGCAGCTCCCTCTGCTGGTGGCGCTGGAGCTAAGCTACCCAAGTCCAGGTCAGCTGCCAGCCTTGAAGGAGAGCTCACACCCCTCAGTGCACCCTGGGTTTGGGGGAAGGAGAGGAACGGGAAGAGGAGGAAGGAGGCACATGAAGAGCAAATGAAGGTGGGGGAATAAAGGTCCTCTGCGGTGTAGAAACAGGAAAGTGAGACCAGGACTCAACGCCAGGCTCATAGCCATCTTCCGGCCGGAGCACGCTCCAGGCACCTTCCCGCACATGCCCAGCCTGGCACCTCGAAGATCCTCAAGGCTCAGGATAGACAAGGCCAGAATAGCGGCACAATGTTTCCCTTGTCCCCAGAACTGGAGGAAATCTAGCCTGAAGTCAGAGGTTTTCCTATTGATAGAGGGGGACTTGAGGCTCAGAGAAGGGTGTAACTGTACCCAAGGCCACACAGCTCCAAACAGAAGTGAGCCGACTCCCACCCAACATTCCCACACTGCAGGACAGAACCATGTCGCAGAGCCCAGAAGACTGTCTCACAAAGCAGTGAGGTTGGCAGCTGCAGGGCATCGAGGGAACCAAGGGTCATTCTGGAATGGCTTCCTGGGGCTTCCTGGCCCTCCCCTGATGCTCTTGATGACAGCGAGCTGCTGGCTCAGAAACCTTGGCGGAAGCTGAGAGCATGCTGGCCTTGCTGATAAAAAGCCCCATGTGTGTCGAGTGCTGTGTCCTGACAGGCCATTCAAAGGGGGCGCCGTAGCCACACAGGCTGGGTCCGGGCAGCCATCGCCCACTCCTGCGGTTGCTGGTGCTTTTTTTCTGCTTGCCTGGATGCTGGTGGCTGGAGCATCTGTGTTGGTTTCCGCATGTCCCCTGTCAGGAAGGAGATGCTGCTGCTCACTCAGGGACCTGAATTGTGTGTGTGTGTGTATGCACATGAGTGTGTATGTGTGCACACACTGATGAGTGCGTCCATTACCCCTCTGCACTGCATGCATAAGGGTGGTGTGACTGTGTGTGTGTGTGTGTGCACTGCGAGATTCTGGCCCGCACACCTCCACCCTCACTGTACCTTCCTTGGGAGGCACCTGGGAACACACATCTCATACAAGGTGTGCATGCTGGAGCTCAGCCCTCCAGGTCTGCCCCCGACATCAGGTGTGTGCTGTAGGTGTAGCCACAAGTCTGTGCTCGTGCACCTGCTCCCTCTGGCTTCCCCCTTAGCAAGGATCAGAAAGATCCAGACAACCCCACAGGGCATGTCATTAACCAAGGAGGGGAGGGGGACAGGAGAGGGGGCATGCTGCATGACTCCTGTATGGAATGGCTGTGACAGCTGCCTGCTTAAAGCCAGTGGGAGACAGAATAACCTCTTAAGCCCCCTTTCAGCTTGTGGCTCTGAGTACCTGAGGTGGATTAGCCCTGTTCTTACACCAAGTCTGAAGGCTGAAAGCTGTGTTCACAGGGCCCCACCATCCTCCCATTTGGAATGGAGAGGAGGGAGGAACGGGAAGAAGAAGGGGGCAGCTTCCACTAACTTTTTAAGTCAGCCTTGCAAAGAGAAACCAAGGGCCTGCCAGCCCATAGTTGTCCCCAGCCTGTCCCCCTCCCATCGGTCACAGTAGCTACCGAACAGTGTGGGGAGGACAGAGCATTTTTCCTACATTTGGGGAAATGCACCTTTGCCCGCATGCGCTGGACACCTCGGGGCGGCCCTGGCAGTGCCCCTCTCCAGCAGGCCCAGCTGTCAGGGGCACGATCACAGTCGTGGGCCTCCTCGATCTAACACACCTTCATCTTGTCCTCGGTGCACCCTTGGGTGGAAGGAAAGAGAGAAAAAGGAGGAAGGAAGAAGGAGGCAAATGAGGTGGGGGAACAAAGGTCCTCTGTGGTGCAGGCACAGGAAAGTGAGACCAGGAGGAAGTGACCGCCCAGCACGGCCATGCTCTGGGCAGGATGCTCCATCCCCTTCTTGTTCAGCACGTGGGTGTGACAGAGGGGCTGTCAGGCAGGCGCCTAGGGCCTGGTTTCGTGCCACATTCCAAGCTGATTTGCAGGATAAGCTGGTGACAGCTCTGGGTGCTCCTCCCAGAGCCTCGGTTCCCCCAGTGCTTCTGAATATTGGCCGAAGTCAACAATGGCCGTTGTTGTTCTGCTCTGGTGTCAGAGCAGCAGGATGCAGGCAGGCCCCTAGAAAAGGCTGCCCCAGCGGCGAGCAGGCTGTCTCTGCAGAAGCTGTGGACCACAGACCAGCAGCAAGGACTGAGCTCATTTGTCCGTCAGCCATGCAGAACCTGGGTCCTCCCCCAAAACGAGGTCCCTGGGCAGCTGGTTCCTATTAAAGTGTGAGAAATGCTGCTCTCGGATTGCAGTTCCCAGAGCATGTTCCCCTCGCAGGTGGCCCAGCGTCACCAGGAGCTTGTCAGAACTGCAGAATCCCAGCACCCCCCACCTCCTGAGTGGGAACCCACCCTCTACCAAGGTCCCCAGGTGCACACCCCCTGTGAGAAGCTGCGCTCTGGGGCACTGCCCTGGGCAGTGGGTCCTGATCTCTCTGCCCCCCTATTCTCTCCTCGTGGCAGACCTGCGGGATGGTGCTCACCTGCTGCCTGCACCGGAGGCTCCAGCTGCATTTTCACTAATGGCCAACCATGTCCCCCTGCAACTGCCTCTCGAAAGGACAGGAACCCAAGTCCCATCTACCAGATCTGTGGAGTCAGCATCAGCTCACCTAGAAACTCCCCCAGTGCCCACTGCCTTCCGGCCCTAAATGCCCAAGACCATGGCTCCTGTGGTTCCCACCCAGCAGGAACCCTTGGCCCCACCCTCCACTCCTGAGTGCTCAGCGCCAGAGTCCCCGGGCAGGAGACTGTCTTTTCCAGGGACAACAGCCAAAGCCCCTTACCAGGCATGAAGCTTCCATGAACCACAGGAAGGTGAGAGAGAGTTGGACTCTCTTCTTTGTCCCAGCTCCTGAACCTACATCCAAGGGCTATAACCCCTATGGACCTGGCATTGACCCCCACCAGTGCTGCAGCCCTCCTCTCACCGTGGCCTAGGCTTTGTGTATCTTTCTCTTACCTCCGGGAATTGTACCAGGGTGGGGCAGTTAGGGTTATCTCTGTCCCCAGAAGACCCAGGTCTTTGATCTGCCCACCCCCAGTCTTCTTGAGGCAAAGGAGTTTCCTGATGGCCTAGTTCCTTCCTGCAGGGCCTGGGAGCAGAGAGAACGAGGTGCGAGGCGCGGCAGCTGGGGGCTGGATTTGGGCAGCAGCAGGCCTGATGGAGCTGCCGGGCAGGGAGCAAGTCGAGGGAGCCAGCTCCCCCAGCACATGCTGCACCAGGAACCTGCGCCACCAAGGCCTTCCCCAGGAGAGGGGGATGCCCTGGGAGACGAGGCCCCAGGCCCCCACCGCCAGAAATCTGCACCTCCTCCAGAATTTCCTGTCTGTGGTCTGCTTCTCAAGAATGCCAGGACTTTAGAGCTTCAGCATTTAATGTGGGCAGGTGTGAAACTCCCTGCTGATTAGGCCAAATCACTGACCCTGCCAAGTCCCAGCCACTGACAAGGTGAAGTTTCGTGTAGAGGGGTGCTCTGCCCTGCACCTCACTTGTCCTGGGTCCGTGCTCCCTGACCACAAGGCCTCCAGCATGCGGCCTCCAGGGGCCTTGCTCCGCTCCCCAGAGTGAACACAGTCCCTCCCTTCGGTTCTGTCTCGCATCTCTGAATGAGGCAGCGAATCTTCAGGAAGAACTTTCCCAGATATTAAGGGAGAACAGAAAGCAAGTCCTAGAAAGTGCAGAGTGTAGGTGCTGGCAGTTTTCCAAAGAAAGGTGTCCACTCCTAAGACAGCCCTAGGGACCCTCTCAGATGGCTGTGACAAGTAGGAAACTGACAGGAAAATTCACACTGGCTTCCACACCTCCCAGGTCCTGCGCTTCCCTCCTGGAGACCCTCTCACATCCCACCCATGAGAGGTGCCCTTGTTATGCTGAAACCAAGGCTGAGAAAGGTCACTGCTTGCCCCCACTCATTCCAGGCCTGGGTCTGATGAGCTCAGCTCTGCTGGGCTGGGTCAGTCCTGGGTGAAGGACATTCTGTCTCCCATGCCCAGGTCACTGCTCAATTTTGCAGAAACTGCACACCCTCTGACCAGGGATGGCCCCATGCACAGAGGAGGGCAGCTTCCCAGGGCAGATTGCCTCCCTGCCTTGGGGACCCTCCAGGCGTCGTGGGGACCCTGTCCGGCTTAGATCCTCCACCTGGAGGGCCTTGGGCAGGCTAACGCAAATTCGTTAGAAGGGAGACCAGCGGTCCCAGCAACCCAGACTGAACACAGGACAAAAGAAACGGTGATGCTCTCGTCTTTGCTGCCCTCCAGCCTCCCGGGATTCATGCAGATAAATCAAAAATGACAACGACTCCCAAGCTCTTTGCAGGGCCAGACAGCCGACCGACAAGTCTCAGCGAGTGCGGGCTGAGAAAGAGCTGTGCTCGTCCTGCCGAGGGGCCCCAGGGAGGCGGTAGTGAGAAGCAGGGGCTGTGGCCCTGTCACATGTCTGCCCCTGGCAGGGTCCCTTCCTTCTTTACTGAAGTCACCCAGGCCTGTGGAGATGGGGACGGGGGGGGGGGGTGATGGGTGAGTGTCAGTTGCACAGCTTTGTCCCCAGGGAGACCAGGAGAGTCCGATTTTCTGCCCCAACCTCCTGCACTGCAGGACCAGCCCAGCAGAGGGCAGGCTGAGCTGTGGTTCCTGCTATGGGCAGCGTCTTGTCCAGAGTGCTACAGGAGGATGGCGGGCTGGTCCAAGCAGAGAGAGGGAGAGAACAGCCCTGAACTTTTTGGAACTCTGTCCGCCTTGTTCATGCTGACAGCCTGGGAAATGAAGCAAGGTTAGAGGAAACAGAAGCGTGGGATAGGGCGAGTTCCTGAGGGGCATGCCAAAGGTTCATGTCCAGAGCTGGGGTGCCGTCCCCTGCAGGGGGCGCCGGTCCTGCCTGTGAGCACACAGATCTGGGCCCCGGACGGCTCCTCCCAGGTCTCTGCTTGGAGGCTGTCACAGCCCTGAGCATCTTGGTGAGAAAGAAGGGTAAGCTCACTGAAAGCCAACACACTCCTGTGTGGGCCCAAGGTGCCAGCACACCAGGGCCCAGAAAGTAAGCCAGCATTCTGCAGAGGGAGGTCTGGCCACTGCAGGTGCTGGCATATCAACCAGCCGAGGTCACCACATGTTCCCCCTGAACTCACCAAGCTGCCCTTCCCTCCCTCCACTCACGGGGCAGCCACCCCGAGAGGGAGAGGGGGTGGTGCATCCCCCGACTCCCTGGATGACATGTCCTGGATGACATGTGTTTGGGGACACAGGAGTGTGACTTGACCTTTGATGAGGGGACCATCCTTCTCTTTCTCCCTTCCCCCTCCCCAGCTCCAGGAGCTCCTGAGGCACAGCCATATGGGGGCGGTGCCCAGGGCCCTGTGTTTACTGAAGGCCTACTGTGAGCTTAGAATATGTCCATCACGGACATACATCATCCCGTAGTGATTGCAATGACGGAGTATGTTCTCCAATACACCAATGAGGAAATTACGGCTCGCAGTAGTTGAGAGATTGCTTGCCAGTCAGTGCAGTGGCTGTTGTCACACCGCCCCCTCTCCCCAGCGCCCCTCAGTTCTCCATCTGTAAGAAACCACCAGGCTCACGGTAAAAGCCCTAGGGGAGAACATAGGGAGGAAAATCTCAGATATCCCAAGCAGGAATACCTTCACTGATACATCCCCTAGAGCAAGGTACATACAGGAAAGAATAAACAAATGGACTTCATCAAAATAAAAATCTTCTGCACAGCTAAAGAAAACATCAGACAAATGAAAAGAGAACCAACCATAAGAGAAAATGTATTTGCCAATGATACCTTGGACAAGGGTTTGATTTCCAAAATATTTAAAGAACTCACAGGACTCCTCTCCAGGGAGAAAAACAATCCAATTAAAAAACGGGCAAAGGACCTGAACAGACACTTCTCCAGGGAGGACACACAGAGGACTCAGAGACATATGAAAGGATGCTCAGCATCACTAGCCATCAGAGAGATGCAAATTAAAGCCACAATGAGACACCACTCCACACCGGTCAGAATGACCATCATAAATGAACCATCTGACAGTGACCAGAGGGGAGGGGATAATGGGAGGAAAAGGGGGAAGGGACATCAAGGAACGTGTATAAAGGACACATGGACAAAGCCAAAGGGGTGGGAGGTGAGGGTGGTTGGGGTCAGAGGGAGCGGTGGGAAAATGGAGACAACTGTACTTGAACAACAACAAAAAAAAAAGATAGAGGGAAACAAAAAAAGAGGCTGACGTTCAGAAGCCATGCGTCCCTAAGGGGGCGCTGTGGAGGAGCAGCAGCCTCATAGCCCCTGATGGGACGGACCCCTCCATCTGCCCACATGGCTGTGCTGGAGCCCTGCACATTTGCAGCTGGAAGGGAAGTCTGGCTCCATCAGGCTGGCAGTGGGACCCTCCTGGTGAAGTGACTCAGACAACAAACAGGCGCCTGGGGCCATCGCTCAGGGAAGCAGCTGGCCTGCTGGTGCTGACACCCAAGTGAGGGCAGACCTCCCTCAGCAATCGGAATCCTCAACAGGATGTGAAATCTCATGTCCAAGTGGGGACCATAATCTGGGGGCAAGGGAGCAGCACATGCCTCTCCCAGCCCCATGCGGTCTCCTGCCTCACAGAGCCAGCCTGGGCAGCCGGGGCACCTGCCTTCTCCCTGCCCCTCTGTTGCCGATGCTGGGCCACTGGGTGGGCTCAGGGTGAGCCGTCTCCGGCCGAGGCTCTCATCAGGCCGTCCACCCTGTGCGTGGACATGGGCCTGGCCCTGAGGAGGGGGTGGTGGTGATATGACAGGGTGATGTGTCCCCAGAGCCCTCATGCCCCACGGACAGTTTTGGTCTTGGAATCTGCTGCTCCAGGTCCTTCTTCAGGGTCTTGAGGGAAAGGATGTGACTTCAGTTACTTTCACCACCACCCTCACCCTACTCTCAGCCCTGAAAATATTCTCCACTTACTGGCCACTTTGGGCCTGGGGACAGAAGTGGAGAAGGGGAGATGACTTGGCTGGCTAAGGAGAAACCCCATGTTTTGTGTCACCGCTGGGTGGCGCTCACACCCACCAGCCAAGGATGCTAGTAATGAAGTGTCTACACCTCAAGTTCTCAAACTTGAGCCTGCATGAGGATCGCCTTGAGGGCTTTTTAGCAGAGCGTGCTGTCCGTCTCCTTTCCCGCCAGAGGGGTAGGGCCACAGATTTGTGTTTCTAGCAAGTTCCCAGGCGATGTGGATGCTGCTGGCCCTGTGAGCAGTGGAGAACCACTGCTTTAGACCACAGCACTAATGAGGACCCCTGGCATCACAGCCCTGAGCACCTTTGTATGTCACAGCCCCCTGGGTTCAAAAATCACTCAGGCCGTCCAGCCTGGGTCCCACTCTGTGAGAGGGCGGGATGAAACAGCGCCCCTGTGGGCAGCTTGCCGCCAGCCAGGACAGCGCCTCTCCTCTGTGTGTCCTGCAGCACCTGCCCTGCCCTCTGTCTGGGATTCAAGTGGGACTCAGAGCGGGTCCGTGGCCCTGGCTGGGAGAGAGGTGCCAGGTCCTCTGTCCAGAGGGAACAGGTCTCCAGTCCAGCCTCACTTTCCTACCACCTGCTGCCCCACTCCATTCTCACCACCACCGTCTTCTTCAGTGCAACGCCCAGCACTGGACTCCATCCCTCAGCCTCCCGTGTGCCCTCTTCCCTCCTGCTGAGGCACTGCAGACACCCAGTGCTGGTGCCACACCTACTTCCAGGTGGCCCAATGTTGCTGCAGCCACATGGGCTCCTGGAACCAGCTGCCCTGGACGTGATTGTCACAATATTCTGCAAACAGAGAAGTTGCCTTAACCTACCGCATAGAGAGAAATTGCTCTAGTTGTGAACACGCCTCCTCCGTAACTGGCCTTGGTGTAAGCCCAGCCTCATACGCTAGGTGGCATGAAATAAAGGACTTGTACCTAGGGTGTCCTTCTGTTGCCATTTTTTCCCCTCCGCAGGGAAACCCCAGGCCATCAGCTACACACTGAAGCAGAGGCCAGCCATGGGGAGAGGGAGAAAGGGGGAGGGAGCTGTGCCCACTGACCACACTGATTAGCGTCCTGCTTTCCCTTCTGTTAGCTCCCAGGCTTGCTGTGTGCACTGACCTCACCTTTCCGTGAGCGCCATAGCTCCTGGCAGCAAGCGAGAGCCAGGCTCACACATGTGTCAGAGTCGTGTTCCTCTCAAAGCTCTCTGCCATTGCTCAGCCGGTGTTCCCACACCACCGGCCGGCCATGATGCCCGGCCAGCCTCTGCCAATGAGTCTGCAGTGTGCTCCTCCTGCAGCACTCTGCTGGCTGCAGACGATGCAGGGCTGTGGGGAGAGGTCAGGAGTGAGGGGCCCTCTGGCTGGCCATCGGGCTCCCAGCCAAGCATTTCCAGCTGAGGCACACCTTCTCTTGCCCCTTGGACCCCCAGACCATCTCATCCCAGAGTGCTAGTGTCTCCCCATCTGGACACTAATTTGCCCTCACCCCCAAACCTGAGGGAGGCATTCCTCATCCCGATGCAGGAAGACTTCAATCTAACAATTCAGAGGAGCTGAGTGCACCAGGTTGCCCCATGAGGAGCTAAAAGGAAGTAAGTGCTTTGACATAAAACCCTCATTCTATTTCATTCACTATCCTGTCTAAACAACTTGCTTGAGACAGGGTGGGCTCAGTGAGGGAGGCTGAGAGTACCTGGGTAAGCTGGACACTGGGGATCCCCAGGTGGAGGGACTCAGAGTAAGGTGGGGTGGTGGGAGCAGGCTGGGGGTGAGCCACCCACCTGGCATGAACCTGAAGAGGGGCTGCCCAGCTTGCCGGCTGTGTAGGCAGACCAACCCACTTAGGTGGGACCCACCTTGCGGGGGTCACCATCTCCCGGCCCTTCTCCAGTGCCCCCTGGCCGCTTTGCTCAAGCCCATCTACTGAACGGTCCCAGTGGCGGCCCTCTGATGGCTGTCATATTGGGCAGGAGAACAGACCCAGTCTGGGGCAAGTCCACAGTTGCCTCTCTCCTTGGACCCAGTGTCTGTGCTCCACCACCACCGTGAACCTGAGTGCACATGTACACACCAGTACCAAGTGTGCCCAAAGAGGGAGGAGCACCCCTGCAGCCCCCTCTCCCCACTGCACACAGCCCTGTGGGCGGCTGCCCAGGCCGTCTGAACGGCCCTGGCTGCCTGTGGGGGCCTGGAAGCCTTTGCTGAAGCTGTCACCCTTGGTGGCTGCCACTCGACTGTCAGCTGCCACTTCAAGCTGGGTGGGACTCTGGTTCCCACCTCCTGTCCCCAACTGAGAATAGAGGCTGCCAGTAAGGCAGGGGACAATAGGGGACAAAACAGAGATCTTGTCCACTTCCTCTTCCCCCTCCTCCTCCTCTTCTTTTTTTTTTTGTTTTCAACCAAGCTTTTCATGAAAAGATCATAAAATAACAGTTTCTCGTTATTATTCACTTCAAAAAACAAACCCATGAGAAGCCCCTACTTCTGCTGCTTGTCACTGGCTGAAGCCCAGTCGGGCAATGACTGAGCAGGGAGGAGAGGGCCCACAGGGGGATCCGGGGGAGCCTGGGGCTCAGGTCAGGGTGGAGAGGGCATGAGTAAGACTTGAATCCAGCCCTTGCCCTCAACCAGGTGCAAATTACGGCTCTGAGCTGAGGCCAGGGCCAGGCCGACAATGGCCATGTGGGTTAGTGTCCCCATCAGCCTGGGCACTCCTTGAAGAGGTCAGGAACAGTTTCCTAAGTGGCTCATGGATCCCTAGCCAGGGTTTAGAAAACCCCAAGTTGGGAACCAGAGATCAAATGCAACATGCTCTCCCTGAATTGACAACCAGTAAAAAAAAAGGCTGAGTTCTCTCTAGAGCTTGGGTTTCTTGATGGAGAAAAAGAAATATAATGAGCCTATAGGAGTTGAGTGGGGGAGAGTTAGGGCGGGAGGAGGGAGACAAAGGGCCAGGGGGTTTCCTTACACCATTAAATGTCAGAACACGGGCTGGTCTTGCCGTCGTGTAGGATGATAGGCCCTGCTCTGGACAGCGCCCTGCGCATCTCCTGCCAGCTCGCTCCCCCTCCAGAGCACTCCCCTGTGGCCCAGCTTTCAGCCAGGGCGTGCTCTTCCTTGGGGACCCCTAAGGACCCAGATTTGACAACTTTCTTGCCAAGCACCTGCCTTGGCCCAGGAACAGGCTGGATGTCCTTACATATGTGTTTTTGTTTGCTCTTCACATCGAATCTGTAGAGTGCATTATCCTCATTGTGCAGATGATAAAACCAAGACAGTCAATGATCACAAGGCTGATGGCTGAGGCGGACAGCGGTGGCAGAGTGGAACTTATCCAGGCCCTCAAACCCCCAAGCCAGCGCTCCCCCCACCCAGAGCCAGTCCAGGGGCATCTGATAACCAGTCGTGGCCAGGACAAACCTAGGTGATGTCTAGGGAAGCACTGTGCAAGCTGCGATGCTCAAAACAAACAAAAGGGAAGATGTAATTACACCCTGCTGGTCTCTGCCCACAAGCGCCAAGCCCAGAACACACACCCACCCTCCACTTGGTGAAAGCCACGAGTCGCCTACACATGCAGTCATCTCCGTCACACCGGATGAATGGCAAGAATGTGCTTTCTCCTCACAATGAGTCTAGTCAGTCACCAAGGCCTGTCAGCCCCGCTGTGGGTCTCTCAAGTCTGTTTTTTCTCCATCCCACTGGCACTTCTGAGGGCTGCACCACCTCTCACCTGAATCACTGAAACAGCCTCCCCCTGGTGTCCCAGCACCCACCCTGTGCCCTCAACCATTCTCCACCCGGCAGCCCGGCCTCAGTGATGGTTCTCAAGGGCGGGTCTGAGCCGGTCATGGGGCTCCCATTGCTCTCAGCTTAAGGCTCAAACTCTCGCCTGGCGTGCTGCTCTCTCCAGACAGCCACTTCAGCTTCTGTGCGCCAGCCCCTGTGACATCGACAGGACATGCCTCCCGCCACTCCCAGCCAGGTCGCAGCTGCAGCTTCACTGAGCTGAGGGGTCAGTGGCTCTCCTGCCCAGCAAACATCACCAGAGCGCTGCGTTGCAACCCCTTTACCACCCTGCGGCCCCTGGCCAAGCACAGGGATTGGGCCCGGGTCGTTCACCACTGTATTCAGGCTGCTCAGACGAGCCAGTGTTCAGGAAGTCCTAACGCGACAAACATCTTGTCTCTGCAAGCCCCAGAAGGGTCGTTCATGGAGGCTCCCATACACATACTGAACCTGTAATGCTGCTGCTCACAAACCATCCTTTCTCACTTGCCCTTTGCTCGGTGCCGACGGGAGGCAGGCCCTATCCCACCATCTCATCGGGGAGCAAGGGAGGGCCTCCAGGGTCATCTCAGCCACCCCATCCCATGGGCTGAAGAGCCCAGAACCCATCCCAGAAGGCTCTAGCTTAGTGTCTAGGGAAAAAGATGCCCAGCCCAGCCCAGCCCTCCCATGAACTCCCCTTCCCTGCCTAGTCAGGGTGGCTGCCTTTGACTACTTAGCTCGTCTGACCAGAGCCCAGTGCTCACGGAACAGTCGGTGTGCTCCAGGGCCCTGGGAGCCAATAGATCTCACTCTGTCCCCAGAAGCAGACAGCAGAGACCCAGGTGGCATTCCAGCCGGGTGTGTCTGCAGGCTAAGGGGTAGGAGTGAGAGCAAGAATGGGCAGAGACGAAGTAGCTTCCACCCACATTCCTATGGGTTGGTTGGTCCTGAGAGGATGATGGGGGGGTCACCCGTCCCTTAGCCATGACCAACTCCTGACCCCAGAGCCACAAGTTCCCCTCTGGTAAACCTCCTTGGGGAGGCGTTCAAAGACCCCATTCCAGCTGGACCTTTGTCAGAGGGGTCCCCTCAGACTCCTCAACCCTCAGCAAATCCCTGGAGGCTTTGGGACACAGCAGCGGCAGGACGGGGCCCCGAAGGTGGATGCTGTGGGACAGCTCCATGCCAACCTGGCCTCGCCTGAGGAGGGAGGGAGCCAGGCTCCCATGCACGGAGGGGTTGGCAGATGTCGCTCCTGCCCCATCACACCCGCACTGCACACTCGCCCTTCATCCCCGCCCCTGCCCAGCACGTGAGGTACAGCACTGGCCCAGGGCAGGATGACATCTGAGCCCCTCTCGGCTACAACCTGCCACTGTGGCTACAACCACCAAGGAAGCTGGAGGCCTCTCCTGCAGTGAAGTGGCGAGACCAGGGGGCTCACGTGGTTTCCATGCCTCCCTTCCTCCCCACTGGCCACCCCACACTGACTCGGTGTTTCTGTGCCTGTCTGAGGCCATTTCAAAGCCACCTGACAGTGTCACCCAGGCAGTCACAGAGCAAGGCCACTCACTCCTGGAAGAGACATCGGGTTCAAACGAACCCCAGGATCCGAGGGACGGGGAGACAGTGCACCTAGAACCGACGGCCACGCCCCCACAGGAAGCCACGCGTGACTTGGTGCCGGCCCCTCCCGGCACACTCCAGGTCTGGCCCGTAGGCCTGGTGGTCTGGGCGGGACAGACGCGCAGGTGGGAGCTGGGCTCCCGTGCGGAGGGCTTGGGCCACTTGGACAGGCCCCGACCAAAGCCGAATCCCGTCATCGGGTAGAGGGGTGTTGGGTTCCTCAGGCACCCACAGAAAGACCCGCCTAACCCAGCATACCTGTAACCTGGGCCCCAGAAGGAGAGACAAGGTCCCAGCTGTGGGGTGAGCCTTGGACAAAGAGTAGAACTGGCGCTTGACGCCTCTGGTCTCTCACAGCAACCACGACACGTCAGTCGTGGCTGAGTGAGCAAACACACCACAAAGGGACAACGTACTTGTGCTTTTGACACATTATCAGTTTTTATTTAAAAACATGCTAAAAACATGGTGTTCAATAAAGCCAGGACCAGGATGAAGGAAACGCAGATACGGCATCACAAGCAGAAAAGTGCATTTGAAACCAACAGATGCGCTCCCCTGCCCTCCTGTGCTGCTCCAGGGCCAGGCAGGGTGAGGCTCGGCCGGCCGCCCTCCGAGTGCTCCGTCAGGCAGGAAGGCCAGGCTCCACCCAGACCTCTGCTGCACTTCCGGATTAGGAGGGAAATGAGAGAACGGGAGCGTGAGCAGCTAGAGTCTGCAGGCCCGGGACAAAGAGCAGACCCCATGCACCTGGGCCCGGCTCCCGTCCTATGCCAGATCCCTGCTAGTTAGCACCTCCACCAGTGGGTGGGCAGGGGGCCAGAGAGCCGGTGACAGTCATTTCCATCCATCTGACTGCTCTTTGGCCACTAAAACAAGGAGGGATGGCCACTTAGTTCCAAGTCAGACTAGAACATCCACGTGAGCGTCTGGGTGTGCTTGGCACCCTTTCCAGAGTGAGAGCCCAAGGCGCAGGCCCAGGCCGGCATGGAGAGGGCTGCAGTGCTGTGAGTGCAGGCAGAGACTCCTGCTGACACCTGCCGCAGCAGTGCGCTGCAGGGAAAGGCCACGGCAAGAGTTCCCTTATTCTACAGGACCCTGACCTTCTGGGCCTTCTGTAAACCGCCTGCAGCAGACCTGATTAAACTAACTCTGACTTTCGTGAGGGAAGCCACGATGGAGGCTTGTTGTGCAGTGTGGGCCAGACAAGGGGTTGGAAGAGCACCCGGGCCCATGTGCGGTGCCTCCCACCCCAGGCAGACTTGGCCACATGAGGAAACAACCAAGGACACAGTGAGGGGAGCAGGGGGTTTGGAAACTGTGGACAAGACTCTGGGAACAGATGGATGAGCTGGGGGGCTTGCAGCAGGAAGGAGGTTTGTGGCAAGGTCTCCAGGGCCAGAGGATGCCCCCCGAAGCCCCAGAAACGAGATTGCCAGGGAGGCTACACAGCCCCCACGGTGCTAGGCTTTTGCTGTTGATTTTAACAAAAATTAAAAATTGCATTGATAGGCATAATCAAACCCACCCCACCCCACCCACAGCATAAACTCATTATGCACCAGGTCCCACTGTGCGACTTGAATGTGTGTTTGCCGAGTGTCTCTCTGAGCTCTGCAGCATGGGGTGCCTGGGGAGGAGGCTGATGCTCCTCACCAGGAAGGCGGACCGGAGGACCCAGAGGCAGCTTTGCTCCACGTGTGCCTGTCCATCCTCCGCCCAGGCCCCGCCTTCCCAGCTCTCCCACCCACACCAGTGCTCAGCAGTCTCAGGGGGCAGCTTTACTGCCCAATTCACTGAGACTACTCTGCTCCCCCTCCCAAAAATGTGCATCCTGAGCTTACCAAAAGTTCCGTACCCCCGGTCCTGACTGCACTGCACTTAAGCTCAGTGGAGGGGCTGCTGGCAGGGTGACCAGGTCTCAGCTCTTGGAGCAGACAGGTAGAGGCCAGAGAGGAGACGTGGGCCTGGCGGGAAAACTGGGTATGGAGCCAAGTGGTGGAGGAAAAGGCAGCCACCCGGAGGCCCCACCAGGCGAAGCGCACCGGGTCCTGCCTAGCTAATGGGAAACCTTTTAAGCTCCATCCCATGGATTCTTGACTCTTTCCTTAACTGCAAAATGCTCGCCTAGAGCAGCATGAGTTCAGGTGGGACACTCCACTACAGTCTAACATCCTGCCCGCCTGCTCACCTCCCAGGCCTGGACTCAGGCTGCTTCTGTCCTGGGGCTACTTTACAGGATTCAGTCTGACCTCCCTCAGTTTTCTGTACTTTTCCTTGGGGTCACAGGGGATGTGACTGCCACCCGCCCCACCATCAGTGAACCCCGAGGAAGGAGATGAGGGTCCTGGGACCTGGATGGACCTCTCTCCCTCCATCCCAGCAGGGAATCTGCAGCCCGGTGATTCTGGCTGGAATGATCATGGGCACCATGTCCACCTGCCCCTCCTGACTATCATGGGTCCTCTGCCACTGTCCGAGCAGCAAACCTTCAGGACGGCTTCCCCTTCCAGAAGCAGTGTGAGAAAGTGAGCAGCAGCTGAACTGGACTGGAGGTATGTGTCTGAGGGCTTCTAGCAGGAATGTCTGTGAAATCACTGGGTCTGTAGAACCCATGGCGGGAAAGCCCACATGGGGGTAAGGGGAAGCCTCCATGCCGCAGAGGGCAGGAGGAAAGAAGAAAGGAAAAGAACAACTGCTCGTCAATGAAGAACGACCCACGACTGTTCCAGCCATATTCCTGACAAAGCACTTCGCCAGCCCCCCGGGACCCCCTCTGCTCTGGCCTCTTGCACCAGCATTCGCAAACATCGCTCCCCCGCAGGACGCTCCTCCACGCTGCTTCCCGCTCCTCCGTGTCACCTCCTCTTCCAGGCTCCGGTGCCCCAGACGCTGCCAGGCCAGGGTGTGGTCCCGGCCAGCCCCCCTCTCGGTGCGTTCTGAGCGCATCTCGCCGAGCACCTCCTGAGTGCTGCACAGTGGTTTGCCCTGACTGAAGCCAGACGACGACGTGCTCTCTCCCACCCGTCTCCCACCCTCAAGGAACAAAAAAACCAAACCGTTACAGAAATCAACGCAGTAAAAAGTTATAAATCAGAAAGCTAACCCTAAACTTATTTGAGATAATATTCCTGAATAATCATAATCAGAGTAAAATAAAATAAAAAAGTTACACTGTAAGGTATAAAAAGCCTGGGCAAGATGCTCCCTGGGACCTTGGCCGGAGGCGGCCTCTCCCCCTTTCCCACGGGGTGGCCCCTGCTGGGCAGTCTCTCTGCCAGGAGGGAGCCTCTGCTGCACCCCACACGGGCACAGTGTCAGTGTGAGGAAGGGCGGTGGACACGCATCAGTGTGGGGGCCTCCTCGAGCATGTCCCCTGGCCCACCCTGTCTTCTTTGGCAAATACACAGATGCAGGAATCTGGGCACCCCCAGCACCCCAAGGTCTCCGTGCCTCCTCCCTGGCCCTCCAGCCCAAGAAGGCTGAGGCGGGGTGGGTGGGGAGGGCGGCTGAGGGAGGCGGGGGCAGGGGTCAGCAGTCTGGAGTGCGGGCAGGCAACACAAAGCTCAAATCTCCTTCCCTGGTGCAGCGTCCGCATGGGGCCTGGGGCTCCCGCCGGCACTCAGGCGTCGTACTTTTTACCAGTCCGGTGGATGTGCTGGAAGAGGGTCATGGAGAAGGCCATGCCCAGAATCTGAAAGACACAGAGAAGGGCCTTAGACAAAAGCCCCATGGCTGGGGTCTGACACGGGTCACCTAAAGCAAATGGTACAACCACTTGTGTGCTTGAAAAACGCCGGTGGAATGAAGACCATGGTGAACAGAGTGGGGCGCGCAGTGACTGGCCGGCGCCACACGGACGAGCGCAGCTCCGTGGAACTGTCTGCACGGACGCAGCCTCCCTAACTCAGAGCGCCCGGTGAGGCCTGAGCACGTGACAGACCCGACCCTCACCGGTAGCTAGCAAGGAGTGAGGAGGGACAGGAATGCGGCAGGAACAGGAGAAACCGTGCGGAGCCACTTCTGTCTGGCTCTGACACACGACATGCTGTCTTTGGCTGCAGCAGACCCCTCTCACTAATGATGACTAAGACGAACTCGTGAGTCTTGCAAGGGGGTGGTGACCCAGAGCGGTGCAGGAGGCAGGAGGCGGGCAGCCTGTGGCCTCGCAGTCACCACAGACAGTGTGCAATGGGCACAGGCCACAAAGCAGGTGACCGGGGACACTGCGTGCCTCTCACGGCTCTCTCATTCCAGGTCTAGGCATCAAGGGAGGAGACTGTGGCTGGCGGGCGCCACTGCAGGGTTCCGGTCCAGGCCCAGGCCCGCGCACAGGCAGACCTGAGATGAGCCCATCCTCAGTACTGAACGGCGTCCTGCTCCCTGTGAGCGCACCTCACATCAGACTCTGCGAAAACGACAGCAGGCTCCTCGCTAAGCTTGCAAGCACTCAGATAAAGCAGACACGATCAGGCCGCCAGGCCCAGGAGTTTAGGATAAGAAAGACAACTTCATGCAGGCTGTCAACCATTTCCCCACAGACCTACCAGTCACGTTCAAGTACTCCAAGAGGAATCAGCCTCTGAAGACTCCTGCTCACCAGCGACGGAGCCATACATGATGGGCACAGGATTGCGTGTAGGAAATGCTCGCCCCAGAAAGGCCGGGGTCTCGTGTTCCCAGCCCGCTGTGCCGGCCTCACCTTCCAGAGGAGAGGCAGGGATTGCCTCCTCTCCCTCCATCATCTACACTAGGCCTTACAAAGGACAGCTGTCCTTAAGTGCTTGCTACTAATGGCTAATATTCACTGAGCACCTCCTGGGGGCCTGGTACAGCTCCATGCCCTATGCAAGGCCTATTAAACTCAATATTAAGTGGAACGATGGCCATGCCCCTTGTACTGAAGTGGAAATTAAAGCACAGAAGCTGACCAGTGTGCGCAGGTCACATGCACTAACAGACGGTGAGGTGAGGGCTGACACCTGCGGGTCTGGCCCACCAGCCCATGCTCACGGTCGTCACTGAGGACTCGAGTTCCATTCAGCTCAGCCTCGGGGTAAACGTCCCTGTGGGGTGGGGACGGGTGTGTTCACCAGCACAGCCACGCACGGGCTGCGTGCCCTGTGGTTCCTGCAGGGTCAGGGCAGGCCTCAGGACGGGCCTCAGAGCAGAGCAGGAAAAAGCACAGGAAAAAGCAGGCTGCCTGGCCAGGGATGTGACTTCCGGGTGCTTGCTTTTCTCCAGCTGGGATGCAGCGAGGCCGATGGCCCTCTTACCTGCATGATCAGGATGCACATCCCCACCGTGCCAAGCACGTGCTTGTTGTCATCAAACCACATCTTCACCTTTTCATAGCAGCCCTGGGGAGTGAGGACCACACAGTTAAGGGCCTGGCATGACGATGAGCACCCCTCCCACCCAGTCCCCACCCTCCTTCTCCTCCAGCCCTTGCCCTTACTCTTTCCTCCTGCCCCTTCCTGACCCTCAGCCTGGTCCTCCCACCTTTGAGCAGGCCTGCCCTGCCCAGGCTTCCGCCTACAATGCCCCGAGGTATAGCCTCTGACCCCTACCCTGTGACACTCCCAACCGTGGTCCAGGCTCCCCTGCACCCCATTTTCCACCTGCCTTTTGGCTTCAGTCCTGTGTGCCTCCCACCCCACTCCACATTAAAGCCCATTCTTTGTGCCCCAGGACACACTCCCTTCACCCATAGGTGTCCCCTTGCCACCACACAGGCTCCCGGGAGCAGGACCCAGGGAAGCGACCTCATGCCTCACCGTTCTCCACAACGGGGTGGTGCTATTGCGCCCACAGCCCTGCGAGTTCTCCATGCAGCAGCGGTCGGGGACTGTGTTCTCGCCCAGCACTGGGTACCAGTCTGTGTAGTCGGTGACGCCGCAGCAGCGCATCTGCGGGTGGGGGTGCGCAGTTAGACACTCTATGGCCTGCCCCTCCTCTGGACTGTCCCCTGTCCCGGCCAACTCAGCCTCACTGAGCTGCCACCCAGCAGTCCACTGGAGGACACAAAGGCCTTCTTCTTGTCCCTACTTTTGGCCTCAACTGAGCCCAAGGGGGATGTAAGTGACAGCTCCTTCCTGGAGGATGCAGCGGGGAGACAGGGATGCTACCTGCCCCCTGGCGCTGGATGCTGGGCAGGAGTGCACAGCCCTCTGCTCCCCACCAGCCCCCTGGCTCTGTGCTTGATGGACGGCCCCGGACTGGCTGCCTGCCCCTCCCCAGAGCCTACCATGGGGCATTCCGCCTGTACTGACTTGGTTTCCTCTCAGAATCAGAGCCTCCTTGCCTGCCATGACCAAAAAGGCATGTCTGTTGCTAAAATAAATTATGTCACTTATTCCAAAACTTCAGGAAAGGACTTGGATGGTCTGTCCTTCTTGATTATCCATCCTTCCCAGCTCCCTGTGCCCACTTAGCCACTTGCACTGGCTCCCTCAGGCCTGTCCACGCCTGTACCCAGGCCCTGCCCACCCCCCTTCACTCACCTCCTGCCCCTCCCCAGCTGTATCCCACTGTATTGTATCTGACCACCCAGCAGCTCTCACTTAAAATCTGGAAAGCACAGGTACCCCACTCAGCCCCCCGGGGCAACCACCACCCACCACCCACCCTCCGGCCTGCTGGCCCCCGCTGCGTGCGGTCAGCAGGGCTGCCAGGCCCTCACCTCGGCCTGGATGATGTTCCAGGCGTTCTTCAGCCCCACATTGTTCTCAGTGTTGTACAGCAGCAGGCCTTCCTTCAGGTCCTTCTTGGCGTTCTCATTTACCTGTCAGGTTGAGGCAGACAGACAAGACAGTTGGGGCCAGGATGCAACCTCCCCAGGTCAGCTAGAACTGCTGGCCACCCTCTTCCAGACTGGGGGAGGGCCCTGGGGGTGGGCTCCGCTGGCTCAGTGGGGGTGAGTGCTGGGGCAGGGTGAGTTCTCACTCTCAGCTTAGCTCTGCACCCAGTGACTCGTAGGAGAGCTGAACCCTTCAGGCCAGGGCTGTAACACTCAGAGGCAATGAGACCAGGCACACACGTAGGCTACCCTGCCCCCCACCCCCACAACATCCTCCTCGATGCTGCCCCTGCCAAAAGACCCCGTGGATACCAGGGAATGGCAGATCAGTCACTCTGATGTTAGGTCCACCCCTTGTTAACAAGTAACTTGTCTCTGCTTTATCTGCGATGTGTTGGAATGCATGTGTCTTCCTTTGGGTGGTTGTGGGACTTAAAGGAAATAACTGCTACAAAGAGCCAAGAACGGCTAGTATAGAGGGACCTCTCAATTTTATTATTTCTTCCCTTTCACAAATGCAAAAGAATTAGTTTCTAACCCCAATAATGGCTCCACCTCCCCGTGTGGCCTGGCAAGCACTTTAAGAACCCAAGGAACAGAGAACAACTCAGTCCCTGGGCACATGCACGGAAAGAGCCTGTTAGGCCCTACGAGACTGAGTGCTTGGCTTGTCGTTCTTGGGAGTACCAGTAAGAACTTCTCCAGACTGACTGGAAACTATCTAGTGTGGCAAGGTCACCGGGGTCACCCCGCCATGCTGCTGAACCCCACGGTACAAACTGGGAGCAGTCGCTCTGTCCTCAGAGGTCTCTGGAGAAGAAAATGTAGCTATCCTTCACTGTTAGCCCCCCTCATGGTGTCACCTGCAAAGTGCCTGCATGTTTCCGATGGGTTACCCTCAAATAACCCAGCCCAACCACTTAATGAGGTCTAAATCCCTTTTCCAAGTGGTCAGCACAAGTCTGCTTGAATGCTCCCAGTGATAGGGAGCTCACTAATGCAAGGGGCAGTCCATTGCATACCTGGGTTATATGGAGGATTCCACTTCCTAACACTACACAGGTAGTAAACCATCCCAAACTCGCCTTCCCTGGGCTCCACAATGAAACCTTTCATCTGGGCCTTTCCTAGTTCTCCTGGCTCCATTCTCCTTTCCTCACAGGTACTACCTTTCCCTCCGGCTTGCCCCAGTTTGACCCAACCCCAACGGCAATGAAATTCCATAGGTCCCCTTCATTCCCGAAGGCTTACCTTGTCCATGTAGACAAAGAAGAGGATAAGTAAGATCAGCTCTGCTAGGAGGATGATCAACAGGACGATGAAAAACTGGAAAGAGAAGGTGCAGGTGTGGCACATGGTGGCGGTTGTGGCCAGGAGTGTGGCACAAACAAGGACAATGGCAGGGAGGCAAGGGACAGATAACACGTAGCCAGGGCTTCCCAGGTGCAGAGAAGCACCTACTTCTGAGGAAACCCACATAGGAAGGAGAGGGATATTAAGTCGATGCCAATCAAGGACTGACAGAGCCAACCAGGGCAGAGAGAGCCAATCATGAGGAAGAGGAATGTGGCTGGGCAAAAACACATTCTGGAACCAATTTCCCTGGGCTCAGCTCATGTTCCCAGGCCTTGCCTGTGGCTGAGGCCCAAACACAGGGTAATCCGAGCTCAGCGGGTTGGGGTGTGGGGTCCAACTTACACTGAGGAGGAGGCACTTGTTTTCCTTGATGGCCCCCAGGCAGCCGAGGAAGCCTGTCACCATGACAATGGTGCCTATGGCTATGACTAGGTTGGCTGCAGACAGCGAAGGGAAGCTGGGGGAGAAGGTGGCAAAGTTGCCTTGGGACACGGAGAGCCAAATGCCCACTCCAAGCAGCCCACAGCCACATAGCTGTAGAGAAAGGAAAGCCTGTTAGTCTGGCATTGCTGGTACATTAACCATGGAGGGACTTGAAAGACACATATCCCCACCCCTACTCGGAGACATGGAAAGGGTGAGAACTGGGCTACTGGTCAGATATGGTACAGCTTCAGGTCATGTCGGTGTGACCCAGACGAAACCCTTTAGTCTCTCCATCGCTCAATCTCTCCATCTGGCAAACAGGTTATACAACTTCACCAGGGTCACTGAGGATCAAATTAAATGAGACGCAGGCAAAAGCACGTGGCAAGGACTGCATGTCCCAGACGCATGCGAGTGGCTGCAGGTGGTACTCCACTTGGCAGCGGGGAGGCCCTAGCATTCAGGCAGAGTCCGGGGGAAGGGGACATGGCAGTGAGGGGAAGCTATAAGGACTTATCTCTGGGGCCAGGAAGAGAATCCAGAGTCCAGTTTCTCGGGGCCACACCTTCCAGCCACTGTGACCTGTTGCCCTGACCGGCAGGGCCATTTGCCCACTGTCCTCAGGAGGCTGCAGAACACATTTCCCACAGACAGGAGAAGAAAAGGACTGGTTGGGCCACTGGAGAGGCTGACTGAGGGGATGGCCGGTGTGTAGGGCACAGCAGCCATCACTGCCTTTGCCATCCATCTGTAATCCAGCAACCAGCACTACGGGCTGGAAAACCAACTCCCCAACAGCACCCCTGGGGCCGCTGATGCCACTCGTTTCACCTGGGGAAGCTTCGGTTTCATTGGCTGCAAATCTCCATGTCTGCCTTATTTTATGCTCGATATAGCTGACACACCCCTCCCTCCTGCAGCTAAGGGGAAGTTTGCGGAGTGTGAGAAGCCAATCAATCAGTCACCCAATATTTATTGAGTACCTACAGCACATCCTGTGCCAGAAGAGCTGCAACAGCTTTAGAGACCTGCCTTCCCTGGGCCTCCAGCTGGGCTGGATGGGAGCCATAGAGAAGCTGCATCTACACCTGGCAGTACACACTGGTGCCACATAAATGGTACAGGAGTTCAGAGGACGCAGTCATTGTCCTGGTCCAAGATGCCAGTTGGTGCAGACAGTCCCTCAAGGATGGGGAAACTTGGGGCAGGTAGAGGGCAAGAATGTTCCACACAGGTGAAAGTGTAGATGTAAGGGTTAGGGAGGCCAGACATGGATCTGATGTCCGGCACCAGCTGGCCCTGGTTGTGCCACCTTGCAAGCTCCTTTTATGCTAAATGAGAATAACAGCACCCCCTCCTGGCTCGTTGTGAGAATTTACATGGAAGCAAGCATAGGATGTGGGTGGCAAGGAGTAGGTCTGGTCTCTGAAAGCATTTACTGAGTGGTTCCTGTGTGCCAGGAGCTGTGCTGTGATCCCCAGGAACCAAAGCCAGAGAGGGGACACGGAGGCACCAGCAAAGACAGGGAGCCCGCAAACCCAAGCCGAGCCCCTACTTAACAAGTGTCAGGCCCTCTGTGAGTGCTGGGGGAGCCGGTAAAGGCCTGGCCCTCGTGAAGAGGGAGCTCCCACAGAGGACGCAGATTACACAAGCAAACATTTCATGGAATGCCAGGTGCTGCTATGTGCTGTGAAGAAAACTAAGGATGGGTAAGGAGTTAGGAAGTACCTGGGGATAGAGCAGTCAGGGAAGGCCTCTCAGAAAGACGGCATTTGAGTAGGGACCCAAATAAAGAGAAGAAGTGAGCTGCACAAATACCTGGGGGGAGAGTGTTTTCACAGAGGGAACAGCAGTACAAAAGCCCTGAGTGAGGAATGAGCCTGGAGAGCCACAGAGCAGCAAGGTGCCCATACGGCTACAACACAGTGAAGGAGGTGACAAGTGATAGGGGACCAGTAGGCAGGGTGGCAGGGGGCAGATGAGACAGGACCTTGCAGGCATCGGGACAGAAAATGTGGGTGCTATAATACAGGATGGGAAGCCTCCAGAGCTGGAGAGTGACACAATTTATGTTTTCAATAGACTACTCTGGCTGCTGCTGGGAGAAGAGACCAGCATAGGGCACAGGGGAAGCTGGGGCAGCAGTTCGGAGGCTACTGCAGTGCTCAGGCTGGTGGCTGTCACAGCTGGTGGCCATGGAGGACTGGTCAGAAATGGTCCAATTTGAGATATATTTGCAGGGTAGTACTGACAGGGCTAGCTGGGCTCTAAAGAATGAGTAGGGTTTGGATGAACGGGGAAACAAACGTGGTCCAGATTGGGCATGATAAAGAAGCTGGAAAATCCCCACGTATTACTAAACCAAAGACTGCTCAAAGAGTACGGGGACGTGGGAGTTAGGTAAGTGGAGCAGCTGCCTGGGTCCCCCACACCGTGGAGAGGGGTTCTGCGCCTCCTCTACCCTTCAGCAGTCCCATGTAGAACTAGGGCAAGGCTCTTGAGGTGTGGGAACACTCAGGCCCAGAGCATCCACCCAACGGGGGCATCTCTAGCTTTGCCAGGGGAATAACCCCTACAACCACTAGATGGTGCTTCAGACCAGGTTAGAAGCTCTGGGTTTGCCAGTGAGGTGCTGACACTTTCATCCAACTTGTCATTGACTTTCTTCAATCTGGTCAGTATCTATGCTGCCGTCTCAATTCTTCTTTCATTAATCATACGGAAATTCATGATCTTCATATGGAATATTTATAGCTCTAAAAGCCAGACCCTGGAATGAATAAGAGGAAAACCCGCTGCTGCCAGGGCACTCACTGCAGGTAGAGGAGCCTACTACGGAAAGCTGAACTCGGCTTCCCGGAGCTGCAGGATGCCCCACCCGCTGCAGCTGCAGACACCAGGGTCTCCGGGCCCCTTCCCAGAAAACAGTTCTCACAGGGAGTGGGCCTTGTGAGGTCCCCTCTATGCTCCATTCTCCATGTCCCTCCAGGGGCAAACTGATGTGAGTTCAAGGAGCCTCCATCCAGGAAAAGCTCAACCATTCAGAAGCTCCCAGGAGCCAGTCATTTCTCTGATTCCACACTGCACGTTCTTTGACTTGGCTTGCAAGCCTCCCAAAGACCCACCAGCAGCCTCCCTCCAACATCCTAAGAAAAGGAGCTAGGGTCTTGTAGCCTATCTGCTTCCCTTCTCACTTCCTGCCTGAGGTCCCACCAAGCCCCAGGCTTGATCACAGGTGAGATCTGCTGCCTACAGGTGGGGCAACCCACCAGCAGCCTGTACCTAAGCCGGGGGTTGGGGAAAGGCATCACACGCAATGTCTGCCGAGTGAATGAGACCCCTGTCACTCTTCTATATCCTCAGGGGTCTCTGCTGAGAGGGACCCTGTGTCCCCAACTCAGATGACCCAAAACTAGCACAGCCTCCAGGCAAGAAGAAGACACAAACATCAGGCCCTAAGTTTATAGATCAGGACACTAGGAGGGGGCAGGCGATTGTCACATTGCCAGGATGGGCCCAGGACCTAGTGCCCTTGCGTTTGGTGAAGAGCCCTTGCACACTCCCACTCCTAGGAGGCTGAGTGCACGGGCCATCGGGGGAGGAGCACCGAGACCCCGCCTTAGCCCCTGTCTCACGCCCGCCGGGATCCCAGCTGTGCTCCCCTCCTGCCCCTGACCTCTGTTTTTCAGCCTACACTGAGCTGCCTGAATCCTTTTTCTAAAATGCTTCTTTCATCATGCTGTTCCCCTATGTAATCTTAAGATTCTTTAGCTCTCTGAGACCCACTTTCCTTTAAAATATGGGATTTGGACTAGAGAATTCCTCAGGTCCCTTCCAGCACAGGTTTAGCCAAGACTGAGACACAATGCTCTCATCTCCTACCCAGTGGTTCTCACTCAGGAGCAATTTTGCTTCCCTGGGGACACCTCACAATGTGTAGAACACTTTTGATGGACACAACTTTGGGAGGGGACTGCTACTGCCATCTAGTGAGTAGAGGTCAGGGGTGCTGCTAAACATCCACAATGCACAGGACTGTCCTCCTCCATAAAGAACTACCCCGCCCCCAAATGTTAATAGAGGAGAAAGCCTGCCCTAGCCCCACCCCACGCCAGGTGTCCTCCATCAGAGGAGGAATCTGGTGTGTTCCCTTTGAGTGTGGGGCAGTGTCCTGGCTCCGAGAGGGTCCACACCACATGAGAGGAGAAAAGTGCTGGGAAGACCCCATCCGGGGAGCTCGAGAGGGCCAGAGCAGGAGCAAGTAAGTGGCCAATATCTGGTACGTGGCCATGGGCAGGAGGGAGGAGTTGACAGCAGAAAAGGTTTGCTGGGCAGGAAGGCAAGAAGACAGGAAGCCAACATCCCAGGGCAGAGCCGGGGGCAGGGACAGGCTGAGGCAGCCATGGGAGAGGGGCGGAGCAGGGAGGGGAGCTGCCTCATGCAGAGGGTGCCAAGCACGGGAAGGAGGCAAGGTCTGCAGCGGCACAGCCAAAGATCAGGGCCAGGGAGCTCAGCTGGTGGCATTTGGGAAAATTCCCTTCCAAAACCAGAGGGTTGCCTCAGCTGAGATGACCGAGCTATAGTCAGCCCCAGGCAGGAAGAGACTGGGGCGAGGCAGGGTGACTCAGGGGGCCAGGATCCTGCCCACGCTAGCGCCGACTGACCCAAGGTCACCAGCTGGGTCTGGTCAGGAGCTGGCCACCCTGCTCTTGTCCCTTCCTCCCAACACCCAAGGGCATTTCTAAATACTTTCAATTCAGGGCTCCAAATAAATCCACATCAAAACTTGAGAGAAGTTCCTACCCTTGCATTTGCCAATGGTCTTGATCTCTGTGAAGGCTGGCTGGGGTTTGGGTCTGTTCATTGCTAAATACCCAGAGCCAGAATAGTGCCTTACCCTTGGCAATGCCCTTGGGTCTCCCTTCTTACAGGACCCTTCTGTCTGGGCCTCTGCAGAGGGCCATCTCAGGACCTTCCCGTCACTCTGGGGTGCATCCACCAGGTGCAAGCACTTAAGCTGAGGCCCAGTGGGGCTATGGCCAACAGTGAACAAGCACTTCAGACTCCCCTCATTCAGTAAGCCTGTTGTAACTAGCCAATGTTCCCATGGCATTTTTCCTCATCTTCGGTTTCAACCATATTGATTTGTAGTTTTAATATATGCACCTGCCATGTATCCTTATGTATTTTTCATTCAGGCATTCCATTTCTCTGGGGGTAAGGCCCATAATTTCCCCTTCAAACCAAGTTCCCTCCTGAGCTTCTGTCCCCATTTACACACTGCTTAGAGCTCAGAGACAGCCACCCCTGTGCTGCCTCATAACTGCCTGCAGCCTCTATCCCCTGTGCGGGGGTGGCCCTCCCTGGGGGTGACCTCCTATGCCTGGGCTGAACCCCGGGTTGAGTGCAGCAGGGGCCAACCTTCTGTGCAGACTGATGCCTGCCCTCACTAAAACACCAGCACTTCCAGGGCCAGGTTCACGTCTCTTCTACTGCAGGGCCCAGGACATGCTACATAAATACTGGACGGACAGACGGATGGATGGATGGATGGATGGATGGTGGGTGGAGAGCACCTGAGCAGAATGCAGCCTGGGCACAGGACCAGACCCAGCACAAAACCCACCTGAAGAGAAGCCCCACATGCACCCTCTCTTCTCTACTTCTATTACAGAACCCCAGTGTCCTAAGCTACTCCCAGTTTACCCGCCTGGTCCATCAGTTGCCTCTAAGTCCCCTGCTTCCCTTGCCCCAGCCCCCCTGGAGTCCATCACACCCACTGGCTGTTTTCACCCTGCTGCCTGATGCATCTCCACAGAGCCCCCAGCCCAGCCCCTAGCCCCCATCCAGCTTCACTCCCTCTTTACTTTGCAGGAGCTTTTCAAACACTATGTCTCAGCACTCCCCAACGCTCTTTATGAGCCAGAGCCAAGTACAATATTTAATGGCATTTAATAAATTAGTGGATGTGGAAAATAAAAAAGAAAACCAAAGTGACTTTAATTTCATAGCCTGGCATGTGGCTAGTAATGATCCTGCCTGGCCCTAGAGAAGCCAGCCTGCCAAGAGCTCATCACTCGGAGAAGGGGAAGCACATCACTGCCAAGGCTGGGGCTCCTCCTTTGTGTTTCGAGTGCCCCCTGCCTCCAAGGGGCCCTTGCAGTTCCTTCATCGTCATAGGTAGAAAGGGGGCGGACCACGCATCTAATTCTGCACGGAGCGAACGGACAGCACAGAGTCACAAAGATGTCTTTACCAAAGTCACCCAGCAGGCAGGAGGATCAGAGCACACAGGTGGCCACTCCGTGTGAGCTGTCCCTGGCCCCACACAGTCCAGCCCTGCTTGGGCACCCCGGGGTCCTGGTGCTCACCACCCCACAACATGCTCCATTCCAGTTATGCACAACTCTAATTACTCAAGAATTCTTTCTTTGTAACTGAAGAACCTACTCTCATGTGGCTGACATGCCTCAGCCCTACTTTTGACCAAGAAACCCACCCAGAACAGTGGCAGGCCTCTGAATGTAAGAAGGCAGGTGTCTAACATTCCTTCCCAAGGTTTCTCCTGGCCTGTTACAGGGCTTTGAGATCTTCCTCTTCCTATGAGCCACCTTCCACTATGCATCACTGTCCCAAACTGAAAGTCACAGTCCAGCTATGGAGGGACCAGCGCAGAGTATAACGACACCACTCTCCCTCCTACATGCCAAGCTCTATACTGTTAGTAATGTAACCCAAGCCTCCCCTGCCTTGGCTGGCAGCCGAAGCACAGTTTGTTTGTCACACTGAGTTTGTGTAATTTGAAGCCAAACAGCATGGTTCCTCAGTCACTCCTTTTTGACCCTACACTTTCTCTCAACGCTTCCCATTGTCCTCACAACTTCACTGTACAGCCCCCAGTATCACCAGCTTGCACAGGTGATAGGGAGATCGCACTGCATTTCTGAACTGAATTTTCCTCCAAATAACTATTACATGAAGCATCTGCATATCTAAAACCCAGTTACATTTTGGTGACTGCAGAATCGGGTTATTTTCCATCTATGATGGGTCTGGGGGCAGGCACTTCAACACAGCCAAACATATGGCATGTGTGTTGGGAGCTGCACGTCTTGGAGGTTAATAACGTGCTGAAATCCCATGTTTCCAGAGCCCACTTCTCTCCGGGGAACTTTGTAGGGACACCGAGAATTTGGTAACCCCTCCCCAATTCACCAGAACACCCCATCTGTTGAGAGTCGATCCCCTTACAATACCTCTCAGAATCTAAAACTCGGAGAGTCCAGCCAAGATGGAGGCATAAGTAGACTCACTGTGCCTCCTTGCACAACCAAGATAAGGACAACAACGATATAGAAACAAAATAACAACCAGAACTGACAGAAAATTGAAGTGTATGGGAGTCGCACACACAGGAGTTAAAATTAGACACGTTCATCCAGACTGGTAGGAGGGGCAGAGTAGGGCTGGGCGAGGGACCCGGAGCAGAGAGCTGAGCAACTGGGGCAGTGTGCAGGAACCCAGCAGGCAGACCCTGGGCGCACAAGCGGCAGTGGCTAGCAGACCCCGGCCGGGGGTTGGCGACAGGCAGACCCAGCGAGGCAGTCTTTGGGAAGCAAGGCACTGCACCCAACTCAGGGTCCCAGCACCGGGAAATAGAGCTTTGGATCATTTGGTGGAAGGTCCCGCAGGGTGCACAGGCCCACCCACACAGGAATTGGCGCCAGAGGGGCCCAGTTGGCTCGCAGAAAGCCTCGGAGGGGTCTGGGATCCTACAGAGAGCAGAGCAAGTGCCATTGTTCCTTCTCGGACCCCGCCCCCACATACAGTGTCACAACCCAGCCACGTGGGTTGCCCTGCCCTGGTGAACACCTAAGGCTCCGCCCATCACTACAGGTACTCGACAAGACCAAAAAAAAAAAAAAAACACAGCAAAGAGATGGCTCAAACAGAAGAACTGAAAGCTCCAGAACCCATTCTTTTAAGCGACCAAGAAATAGCCAACCTATCAGATGCACAGTTCAAAGCATTGGTGATCAGGAAGCTCACAGAATTGGTTGATTTTGGTCACAAACTAGATGAAAAAATGAAGGCTACAATAAGTGAAATGAAGAAAAATGCACAGGGAACCAATAGTGATGGAATGAAAGATGGGTCTCACATCAATGGAGTGGACCAGAAGGAAGAAAAAAATACACAACCAGAAAAGAATGAAGAATTAAGAATTCAAAAAATGAGGAGAGGCTTGGGAACCTCCAGGACATCTTTAAACACGCCAACATCCGAATTATAGGGGAACCAGAAGGAGAAGAGGAAGAACAACAAGTGAAAAAGATATTTGAACAAATAATAAAGGAGAACTTCCCCAATCTGGCAAAGGAAATAGATTTCCAGGAAGTCCAGAAAGCTCAGAGAGTCCCAAAGAACTTGGACCCAAGGAGG
>CM052539.1:80605551-80687973 GCA_028533065.1 Trachops cirrhosus
AGTTCATCATCACCAAGACCTTATTATATGAAATGTTAAAGGGACTTATCTAAGAAAAAGAAGATAAAAAACATGTTCAGTAAAATGACAGCAAACTCACAATTATTAACAACCACACCTAAAATAAAAAGGAAAACAAACTAAGCAAACAACTAGAACAGGAACAGAACCACAGAAATGGAGATCACATGGAGGGTTAGCAACAGGGGAGTGGGAGGAGGAGAGAGAGGGGAAAGGTAGGAAGAATAAGTAGCAATGAAGGTAGATAGAAAATAGGGGGAGGGCAAGAATAGTAGGGGAAATGTAGAAGCCAAAGAACTTATGACACATGGACATGAACTAAAGGAGGAGAATGTGGGTGGGAGAGGGTGTTCAGGGTGGAGGGGAATGAAGGGGGGGAAATGGGACAATTGTAATAGCATAATCACTAAAATACATTAAAAAAAAAAAGAATCTAAAACTCTAAGAAGTCCATGGGGATGAGAGTCTGTGATGAGGGAGATCCCACCTGAGACTTTGAGGACAGCCCACTGCTGCCTCCCAGTGGTTGCCAGTGGGGAGCGGGAGCGGGAAGGGCTGGGCCCACCTAGGGAATGCTGGGATACAGTTGTTCCCTGTGTCCCTTCTTCCCTCCACGCTCCCAGCCCAACTGGGCCTGGAATGGACTTGACGGGGAAGACGGGCAGCCCTGCCACAGCTTGAGGCCTTCCCGGCGGAGCTGCAGTGGTGTTGGATCGATGCTGAGGGCCCTGGGCAGGGGAAATACTCAGTTCGCAGCAATCCTGGCCCCCAGAGGGCTGCTCCATGGGCCTGGTGTCCTTTGGGGTGGAATGGGGGTGGGGCGCGGAGGCTGGCTTTGCTGAAGCACTGCCCACATGTTTGGGTTTCCTGGCCTGGCCTCAGCCTGGAAGGTATCTGCCCTGCCAGGCGCTCACTCCAATCAAGGAATCTGTGGGACCAAGTGACATAGTTCTGCAGCAGGGAGAATCTGGGTCTATCCCTGGGCTTCAAAGGCTTTGCAAGGCACTGGTGCTGAGATTAGGCCCAGTCCCCAAAATAGCTGATGCCTAGAGAGTAAGGGGCAAGAACCAGACATGGGGAGGAGAGGTGGCATCCACCTTTGCTCTCCCAGCACAGCCCCCTTGAACTCCAGTCTTCCACAGCCATTCCCCTCTCTGGGAGAAAGGCTTGCAGAGCAACGGAGCTCACCTCCCCCACCTCCACCTGCACCCCAGTTCCCAGGCCATCTGGATTCCTCAGCTCTGACAGCAGGTCCCAGATCAACTTTCTCAGGTGCCAGCATCTTGCCATCTTCTTAAATTGACCTGCAGGCCTACTCACTCTTTGGAGAAATGGAAAAGGAGGTGGAGACAGCTCAGAACCACCTGCCCCCCACCCCACCGAGGGTGCCCGAAGTTCGACTGAGGCTGCTGGAAGGAACAAAACCTGAGGAATGGCCCCCAGAAGGATCACAGAATGATGTGTGGCTGGATGCCAAAGAGCAGGCTGCCTTGTAAAGGAGTGATTGTTCACCAGTCCATAAACATCGATCCAACACCACTGCAGCTCCGCCGGGAAGGCCTCAAGCTGTGGCAGGGCTGCCCGTCTTCCCCGTCAAGTCCATTCCAGGCCCAGGTGGGCTGGGAGCGTGGAGGGAAGAAGGGACACAGGGAACAACTGTATCCCAGCATTCCCTAGGTGGGCCCAGCCCTTCCCGTTCCCGCTCCCCACTGGCAACAGGAGGATGGAGGTCCTGACAGGGAGATTCTGCTCAAGGACCTTGGCAGATCACACATTGTGCACACACAGCTGTGTTTCATTCCTATTCAGGAACACACAAGAGGGTGTGGACCAAAATGCCTAAGGGGCAGGGGAAGGGTGGACGTCCCAAGAGAGAGGCTGACAGTCCACTGTCCTGGCCCCCCTCTGGAGGTTCTGTTCCCTGAGCTGGTCGGAGGACTGCCCTTTACTGGGAATGTTGAGGGGGTGACCCTTGGAAGTGTCTTTTCCCCAAACTCCAGAACTTGTCAATACTCAACAGAAAACAGCTTGAAGTCTCAGGCTACCCACGCCCTGTAACTGTCAGGAGTGGTGCTGGTGTGGGAGGGGGCGCTCATTATGCTGGCACAGTGAGAGGGTGGGGTTGTACCTGTGCCCCACAGGCCATGGCTGCGGAGCTCCTGGGCCCAGGGGCAGTCACCGGGAGACAGCTGGGACCACAGTGTGAGGCACTGTCTGAACTCCCAAGGTTGCCACAAATTGGGAGCGAAGGCACCAAGGATTCCAAAGAGCTTGTCAGAGGGGTCCACAGAAGGGACCTTTCCAGTCACCAGCATATTTTTTCCTTCCTGCATTTGTTTTATTTTGTGCATCTGGGGAGAAAACCATCTCTGATGGCATCAGAGCACAGAATAATATGTGAAGCCAGGGCTGGCCTAAGAAACCAATCTTCAAGGATCATATTGAAACTGGGGCCCCCTGGGCTCCCCTGAGGAAGCAGAACTGTCAAGAGCCCAGACCTCAGGCCTCGGAGCCCAGAGGTGGCTCTGGTGAGACACAGGCTTGCTGAGACGTTTCTCCGCTAGAAGACCAGGGCAGGGAAAGCACCTCCCCAGCGCTCAGAAACACTGAGAGGATGAATAATATTATGCCTGCCAAGCACTTTGTGTTCCTCAGAATATGAATATCACACACAGTATTGTGCTACTATTCAAACTCCTTGGAAAACACAAGGGGAACAGGACAAGGATACCTTGAATTCACATCACATCTTTCAGGCAAAGACCACAATCTGTGAGCCTATAACTCACCCTACAGAGTGGGGAGCGGGTGGGGCCCATTCTCCCTGTTTGAGGAGAGAAGCCCACCCCCAGAGGTGAAGAAGAGTTACGCAGTGAAAACTGTGCACTGCTGGGTGCTTCTCCTTGGCGGGGCTGCCTCCATTCCACCCACCACTCCATTATGGAGGCCCCTTTAATAAATGAACGAGAGTGGCCTTCTATGGGCTGAGTTCAGCAAATCACACTCTATAATTACACACACAGATATCAGGAAAGATTGTGGCTGACAACCAGGTCCATCTCTGGCTGTAGCACAGCCATCCACACGCACCTTTGCTACAGCCCTGGGACTTGGCCAACGCAGGACTGGCCTTCTCTCTAGGGAGACTATGCCCACGGCCCTATTAGTTATTCTGCCAAACAGGAGCCGTGTCCACCCACGCCAGGATTCGGCATTTCTGACATGCTTTCTGGGGGACACAGGCCAGTTAAGTTCCGGTCCTCTGCCAGGGCTAGTCTCAGCACCAACTTAAGTGACACCTGAGACCCCTCCCCACCCTGTGCCAAGATCTGCCCATCTCTCCATCCTCCTGACAGAACAGGAGACCACAGTCTGCCCTCTACTATTCCACACGTGCCCCGCAGTTCAGGGTGCTCTGCCCGGCCAGTCTCACCAGATGATCGTGTGCAAGGTCACAGAGTCTGTCCATGGAGGAGCCATGCCTAATCCCGGACCGAAAGGCCCAACTCACCACCCTAACTCCTTGACGCTGTGCTCCTGGGGGCAGTAAAGCACTAGTGTTTTGAGCGCCGAGGTTCTGAGAGCTTTGCCTCTTCTGCCTCATTTAATCCTCTCAACCCAATGAGAGGGTTGGGGGCAGATTATGTTTGTCCTCCATGTTTTATAGATGAGAGGGAAAGGCACAGAGGCTCAGCAGTGAAGGAACACAGGACACCTGACTGCAGAAACCCTGCTCTGGGCCACCACAGCCCACGGCAGAGACCTGGTTCGTCCCGTACAGGCCAGGAAGGTGTCCCCTAGACACATCCTCACTTGCAGAAAGGAGGGCTTGCCACGGTGTGATGCATGTGCTCAAGCCTCTGTGGCCTGGAAACCTACCTGTAGACTAGGAGGGCGGGAAAGAAAATTCGGGACAGCGGTGGCGTGGCAGCAGTATTGAAGATGGCGGTGATGGCAATGACGGAATACTACTGATGACGCCAGCACTTACTGAGCCCATCCTACAGTCCAGGAACTGTGCCAACCCCTTTCCACAAAACCACACAAGACAGTTACTATTCTCTCCCCGACTCTGCAAATGGGCAGACGAAAGGATCAGAGATGAAGCATGTTGTCTAAACTCACACATGGAGTAAGCAGACCTGGGATTTTAATCCAGTTCACTGTGACTCCAAACCCTGTGACTGTAACCTCTCTGTGCCTATAACATACAGACCTAAGAAAAATCCCAAACCTCATTTTATTAAACATTTTTTCAACAACTTTCTAGCCTAATCTGAATCGAGGGAAGTGGAAACAGGTGCCCAAGAGTGCAGGAAGCAAGCATAGCCCCAGCTGGGGGTGGAGGCCAGGGTCAGGGCCCCAGGTGCCTGGCTGGCAGGTGACCAGCAGGAAGGGTGGGGTCAGGGAGCAGAGAAGGTGAGCAAGGACAGGGAGTGAGTGGAGGGGAAGGTGTGTCCTTAGGGATGCCCATTTGCAGGGAGGGGTGTGTGTCCAGGGTGCATATGCGTTGGGGGGAAGGCAGCCAAGGTAGTCTGCCTACTTCGCTGATTTGACCGTAATTGCGAAACCGTTGGCTATTTCTCCGCAAGAGGAAGGAAGCAAAAAGGAACAAAATAAATGAATCTGGAGATCGACTGACCTTGCTTTTGCACCCACATTTCTACAAAAGAGGAGAGCTTGTGGGAATAATCACAAACCTGAGCTGTTCATTTTCTGGAGAGTGCTTTCACACATCCCATCTCAGGTGCACAGTCCCAACAGACCCATGGGGAGCTGTTACCCCATTTTACAGATGAGAATGTCACAGCTCACAGGAGCCAAGCCCTCATCTCTTACATGCCTGGGAGAAACAGGGACACAGGGAATATTTACATCTGACCCACCAGGAAATGGAGCTTCAGAGGAACTCATAGAAGCAACTCAAAGACTTCCCACTTTTCAGAAAGGAATGATAAGGGAGGCCTGACTGATAACCTGCTCATTAGACCCTTCAGCAGGTACCTCGGAAGTCCCTGCCCTGGGCTGGTTCTGTGGTGCCATGCCAACACACAGGAGCAAGAGACAGGGTCCCTACTCTGGGACATCCAAGACAGCCGGACCAGCAATCCTAGGCCAAAAAAGCAGCCACAATGCAGAAAGCACATGGGCCAGGGCTGAATGTTTGGGTCAGGGAAGGCTCACGACGATTCTGGCCTTGGAACGAGGTAGACCAGGTTTAAGATTTTGGTTCCCTCATTTACCAGCCAGGGGAATCCTGGAAAAAAATTTCTCAAGTGCTGGTGTTTTAAATGGGGGATTAATGGGACCTACAACATAGAGTTGTAATCACGATTAAATGAGATTCATGAAAATAAACTTCCTAGCATGGCATCCGGTAGCTATAAATGGGAGTCATTATTAGTATTTATGGCCTGTCATCCTCATTCACCCAGATTGCCGAGAGCCGGCAAAGCACCTGTAAGCCGGGGACCAGCACTGGAGAGGGGCCCTGCCCAGGCAGGAGTCCAGCTGTTCCCAGCCCCCAGCCCCGACTCCTGCAGCGGCCGCGCAGCACACATCCGCCCAGACATGCTTTCCTCACTCCGTCCTCTCATTCCCCAGCCACCCATCTCCGGGAGGCAGCTTGCTTTCCCGATTTGCGAGCCTGCTTTCTTTTGGCAGGGAGCTGCTGCTGTCTGTGCTCTGGACCGTAAAACAAGTTTTCATCAATAAATTAAGATAAGCAGAAAGCCAACTTAGGAGGAGGCAGGCTGAGGCGGGCAGGCGGATGGGTGAGAAGTCACTCTGTGACCCAGAAGGGACCACCATGAGTCCAAAGAAAGACGGGGCACACAGGCTCCTCCTCCTGGACCCCAAGGGCCCCAGTGGACCTGTGCTTCTCAGAGAGGGGGCACTCAAGTCACCATTCCTCCCTCGGGTCCCATTCCATCCTCAGGGTGGGTTAGCAAGTGTCAGTCACAGGTAAAGTCAGGTCTCAGCAATGCTCTGAGCCAAACAATGATCCCAATCACTGTGTTAGATGAGCTAAATCTCGGACACTTGCCTGCCCAATCACTAACCCCAGCAAGCAGCCTCTGAAAATAAAGTCATTTTCACAGAGCTTCTCCATCCTCAGTGTGAACCCTTGGGCCCCCAAATGTACCTTCTACACCTCTGCCTCCATGTCTTGCTCACAGCATCTCCCCCAACCCACAGTTTCCTCTTTTCACCTTTCTCAATCAACCCAGAGCTTCAAGGCCCAGCTGACAACCCACCTCCAGGCTGGCCAGGCCCGCCCTGACTCCCACAGAACACTGCAGGGCTCTGTCTGACCACTCGTCAGCCACAGAAGCTCTCCGGCCTGGCCATTGCTGACCTTTGCTGGTGTGTGTCCAGCCTACAAACAGCTACAAAGGGTGGGCACCTCCCTCTACCCCTCTCTGTGCATTTCCCCGGCATCAAGCTCAGTTTGGGGCCCAGAGAGGCCCGTGTTTATCAGCAGCCAGGTATCGACTGAGGGAGCCCAAGTGAAGTGGGGGTGTGCGACCACTGGAGCTGGACAAGTCTCAGCTCAGCCACAGGCGCACCTCCCCAGCCTGGGGCAATGGCACACAGCCTCCTCCGGTGCCCGACGTTCATGAACAGGCCGGAGCATATGGCAGGAGAAGGGCCATCTGTCCGTCCACCACTACACACAGAGAGATGTGCGGCTCCGCATATGTTTGAGGTAATGGACAGAGGGGCACGATGAACCCCAAACAGTCCAGCACACTGACCTCATACTGCTAACAGCCAGGAATCTTGGGCAAGTCGACTTCATTCTTCTGAGCCTAAGTTTCCCCACCTATAAAACAAGCCCCTTTAGCCCCAAGATCCTAGAATTTCACTTCTGCTCAGGCCTCACCCTGGCTGTGTGAGATAGGTAAGACGATCACGACCAGTCCACTTTACGTGAAGGCCTCAAGGCTGCATGACCTGCTCATGAGCTGGGAGGCTGGAACCCATCCCCTGCTTTGCTGAGAGTAGCCCCACTTCTCTCAGGGAAGGAAAGTGCCGGGCCCTGAGCCAGGCCTGAGAAGCGCTGTGGGATTTACCTTCCTCCCCTCTTGTATGGTGACATCATGATCCAAACCCCCCAGGTCAGGAAATGCAGACTTGCTCAGGGTCCCACAGCCACGGGCCCCATCTGATGCCAGTTCAGCACCCTGCCTCAGGAGTTGACCATTAAATACACCCAGAGAGAGAAGGAGCAGATGGCCAAGTTTCAGGCCACAATGACATAAATCAAGACTGCTAATTATACCCCAACCTGGATATAAATCAGAATCGATTACTTCTGAGTTTAGGCGTCTCCCATACGTGGAAGGAGAAGAGTAATGTGAGGCCTTTGATCAAGTCCAGATACCAATGGCCTTCCCTCCTCTCCTCCCACACACATTCCTGTACCACACACACAAGCATGCACGCATGTGTGCACACATGTGCACACACACGGATAAGCACTCCCTCCACCAAGACCTGGAGGAGGAAATGATGCCATTTTATAAAGGGCAAACAGGAGGAAATAACCTATATGTTAAATTGTGAGCTGGCAGGAGCTGAGAACAAAGTTCAATGAATGGAACAGAAACATATTGACAATAGCAAAAGAAACAATTACTATGCATTTTCATATGAGATTCTGAGGAATAAATTTGCTCTTGCTTTTGCTTATTCAACAGAAAAAGAAAAAAAGAGCAGTAGCCAGGGAGGGTGAGGACACAGCAGAATGCAGACGCTTGCACTTTGCAGCTCATCATTTCCCTTAAGCTCTCAAAAGAGTGGGAGATACAGGCTGACACAGGGGTCAGAAGGATGCTACCTCCACAAAATAGACACCCTCAGATTAATAGGAAGAGGGGCTGCTTCCATCCACTTGGCAGCTTTGCATCTCTGGAAGTAGACGTTACTAATAAGAGAGAGAGAAAGAAAAAGGATTTTCCTTGGAGATGGAACCTTTAAGGATCGTGGCTCCAGCTGCTCAGGGAAGCTAGAGTATGGCTTCCCTTCAGGAAAACCCTCTATTGCAAAAGCAAACCTCCAAGTCAGTCCTATAGATTCTGCCCCTTCTGCAGAAAGCGGGTCACCGCGGCTCAGTCAGTGCCAGCACCGCTGTTGTGGGAAGGGCTATAATTCTGTGTCAGAGGTTTCAACAGTCTTGAAAAGCAACATGTCATCAGTCTATGAGCATGATATTGTGAGCGCTGGAAACACAGGACTCGGGTGCGGATCCTGCCACCTGCCAAGGAGCACCTGGATGGTGGTCAGTTCATCACGGAGGTGCCCACACTGCCTTCCAGTTTATAAAATGCCTGTGAGCCTTTTCTTTCACTGAAAGTATCTTTTCCATGGTGACATATGCTCTCTGAAATAATGTCATCTAGATCAGGGTGTCCGTCCAATCTCCTGAAATGTGCTTCTCTACATGTCCCCTATCAGAGGGACCTGTACCTTCATTTATTCTTCCATCCAGGAATCAAAACTTGGCTCTGTGGCCAGCAGTGAAGGGCAAGGCTCTGGCGTAAAGGCCTGGGTCTGAGCCCCAGTTCTGTCCCTCACCAAATGCAGCCTTGGGCTAAGTGAATCTGTGACGCTGACTCCTCCTCCCTAAAATGGGGATAATAATGCTGTCTTCCCAAAATACATGTAGTACTTACCTTACAAGGTTGTTGTGAAGATTCAATAGGATAAAACTTCTAAAGCTCTTTGAACAAGAACACGGCCTGACGTCATAAATGTTCACTGCCACCGTCATCTCCACGACCCTTCTGCACCTCATACATCCCAAACCCTTCAACCGCCTCCCTGCAAATCTTCTGCACCCACCTCACCCTCCCCACTCCCACAGTGCAGTTCTTTGCCTCCTCTCTTTGGCCTGAAGGCTGGGAAGCATCCCAGTTGTTCACCCCACATCCTTTCTGTCACCACCACAATCAAGACTGTGGGGGGCTCCTGCCGCCCACAGGATGTTGCTGGAGCCCCTCAGCATGGTGTCCATTTGAGACCCACAGGCTCATCTGGCCATTACCACCATTCTGCTATCCCCTACAATCCAGGATACTTGGCCCTCCGGGATTCACCCCACACCTTTAGCCTGTATTTGTCTCCTCCGGCTTTTCTCCCATCAGCCATGCCCTCCCCTTCAGCCCCTACCACTCAGAAATACCTATCCTTCCCACAAAGGTCTATGGCTCCCGTCCTCCTTTCCTTCCACCTCTGTGCACCGGAAGCACCTGCCACCTTCCTCATAGCACCTAACACCTTTGGCCCTACAGATGTTCTTTCCTCACTGGTTCTGCTAACGTCACTCCCACTTTCATCTCTCACAGCGCCTCATAACAGAGTAGGCTCTCAGGAGATAGCTTTCAAGTTGAACTGTTTGACACAGGCAAGATCCCAGCAGCACAGGACTAAGATGGTACAACCTGTTCTGCGCAGCCCCCACTGGCACTCTGCAGAAAAGGGTACCTCCACTCACAATGGCAAGGAACATAGGGTCAAGCAAGCCCCACTTCCACAAGTACCAACTGTACTCAAAGTCTTCAGTGGCACAGAAACGTGTTCCTATCAAATGCAGATAGTCCCCATCCCAACCCCAAGGCATGTGATCACAGGGACTGCCTATGCTCTGTGTGGCTCATTCATGCCATCATCTTGCTTTCTTTCCATAGCCACGAGTAAGCCAAGGACTGTGTGTAGAAGCACTGAGACCTCGCAGGCCTGCAAAGTGCTCAAAGGGACAGCTCCCTGACTGCCTTGGCACAGGAGGACAGCCCCTCTTCTGGGCTCTGACCTGTGCATCCACTTGCCTTCTTTTTATTTATTTTTTATTTTTTTGTCAATCCTCACCCAAGGCCATGTATTTTTAAATTGATTTTAGAGGGAGAAGAAAGGAAGAGGAGAGAAAGAGAAAGAGAACCAATGATGTGAGAGGGAAACATCGACTGGTTGCCCCCTGTATGCGTCACGACTGGGAAGCAGATCCACAAACTTTTGGTGCACAGGAACTTTTGGTGCACAGGACGATGCTCCACCCAACTGAGCCACCCAGCCAGGGCTCCACTTGCCTTCTTATTACCTCCACTTGGGTGCCTCAGGAGCATCTCACACTTAAAAGGTACACAACAGAAATGCTGATGCTCAAGCCACGGGACTTGAGAGTCACCAGCGACTCTTTGCCCTCCTGCATGTTCCACATCATCCACCAGCTAGTCCTGCCAGTTCTCTCTCCAATTTCAATCTCCAGTCCACCCATTTCTGTCCATCTCCACTGCTACCACCATCTCCTCTGTGAACCTCTGCAATCATTTTCTGTTTGCCAGCAGCCACTCTTGCCTTTCTATAACCCTTTCTCCACAGAACAGCCAGAATGGTCCTTGTTCAAATCTCCAATGGTTCCCCTTCACGTGTAGAACAAAATCCAAATCCCTTCTCGTGGCCTACAAGACCCTGTATGATCTGGCCTCTGCCTCCCTCACCTCCTGTGCTCTGTTCCAACTTACTGGCCTCTGTTAGCTTCCAAGGCACATCACACTATTTTGCACTTGGTGCACCTTTTGTCTAGAATATTCTTCCTTAGGTAGTCACATGGTTTTTCTTTCCTACCTTTCAAGCTTTCCCTACTTCCTTCACATCTTGATGGCAATCTTGTTATTACTTTAAGTGTCTGTTTATTGTTGTCTGTCTTCCCTACTAGAATGTGAGCCCCATGAGATTAGAGAGTCCTGACATGCTCTTTGTGCATTCCCACAGTGTTGCACTGTGCCAGGCATAGGGTGAAGGCTCAACAAATATCTGTGGAAGGGAGGGACAGAGGGAGAAAGGGCACCAGGACTTGGAACTCTTCTTGAGAACTGTCCTTGAGAACTTTCCTCTAAAATGGCATTTAGTGTGTGTGGATTACACTTCTCAGGTATCACCAAGCTCCTAGGAGCGATAGCAGGGAGCTGCAGTGTAGCACAGAGAAAATGTCACAGGATGTGAAAAGCTCTGACAAGTGAGAGCGAGAAGGACCACGGGTTGGGAGGTCAACAGACTCATGTGAGTTTAAATCCCTACCCTGGCTGTGCAACCTAAGGAAAGCACCTTAACCTCTACAGGCCTTACCATATTTTTCGGACTATAAGATGCACTCCCCCTAAATTTTGAGAGGAAAAGGGGGGTGCATCTTATAATCCAAATGTAGCTTACCTGGCTCACTGGGGTGGGCGGGGGCAGCAGCAGTGGGGCGGGGTCACCTGTTATTAAATATTTTACCACATTTTTTGCTTCAAAATTTTTTCCCCTATTTTCCTCCTCTAAAACCTAGGTGTGTCTTATGGACCAGTGCATCTTATAGTCCTAAAAATACAGCAATTCCTCATTTCCAAAATGGAGACAGAGACACCAAACTCCTAAGGCCACGTAAGCACAGTGCCTAGAATAGAGTGGACACTCAGAGAATTCTCTTTTTCCAAGGATGCAGGGGGAACAGACATACTCTTTCTAGTTACATGAGTGCATCCTCTTGCTCCCCAGATACATAAGTCACCACCACTTATGTATCAGCTGCCTCATCTCAGGATCTCACCTAAAGGATAAGGGGCAGCAGTGAGGGCAGACGTGGTGGAGCTGCCCTCCACTGAGACCGTGAGCACACTGGCACGTGTGCTCAGACTCTGCCGAATCTCTCCCGAGACTCGCCAAGGGAAGTCTGCTCCCAAACAGCCCGTCATTCTCCACCATGGCTTGGAGAAGATCCCAGGAGCAGGCACTGGGCTGCAGGGGAGTGGGGAGCACAACATGGTGTTTTTCAGCACTGCTTGGGTTCTAGGGCTGCCCCAAGCTCCTTGTAGCCCTAGTGGGAGGGGGAAATGGGAGGATAAGAACTAACTTGCCTAACATCTCATTCTCAAATGCCAAACATCAGCTTAAAATCCAGGGGAGGGGTTGAGGTTCCCTCTGCCCTTAGTCACCTCCTAAAGGAGATGACAGGCTACACTGCCCAAGCCAGGAACGTTCACTGAAGTCTCTCTCCCTCCAGGCTTCTGGTATCTACTTCTCCTTCCCATCCCAAAGTAGAGGACACCAAGGAGTTTTCGAGCCCCAGAGTATCTCCTTAGCTGGGAAGAACATATCTGGGGCCCACAGCACTCAGACACAACATGCATCTTGTCAAAGCTCTCCCTTCCTGCACCCCCAGGTGGGCTGGGACACCAGGGTGTGAGTTCAGCCTAAGGTAGAGCCAAGCTGCACCTGCAGATGGCTCAGCTCTCAACTAGCCCTTGAGACCCTAAACTTGCCAGCACCAGCCCAGCATCCCTCTCCTCCATGGCCCCTCTATTATTCCTTCTCAAGTGGTCTTTTCCCTGCCATTCCCATGCTCAGGATCTGCACAGGCTCCCCTCAGCCCACAGGCAGAGTCCAAACCCTCTGACCTGAGAGTCAAGGTCCCCATGAGCTGGCCACAGGCTCACCTCCCAGCATACCCCACTGTAAGCCATTTCACTCCAGCAAAATGGAGCGACCTGTTCTGTCAGCACCAAATATCCCCTTGCTAGTGCCAAGCCTCTGTCTGGAAGACCCTTCTCCTCACTCACCCCACATGACCAGCTAAATCTTCCTCCTTCAGAGGTATCTTTTGCTGATGAAGAGCATTAAAAAAAAACACCCCTGAAGGAATAAAATCCAATCCTCTCCATTTCTGGGCACCTGCAGCCTAAGTCCTCTGTCCAGAGTCCCCTGACTGGTCACACCTGGTGGCTGGAAAAAGGCTGTTGTGGGAGGTATAAAGAGCATGGAACGGAGACAGGCAACAGGCAGGCTCCGGAGCCCTACTGAGATGCCAGCAAGAGGGGGAACAGGAGGCAGGGGCAGAGGGCCCTGGCTTTTAACAAGAGAGCTTGTTGGGGATAATTTATTCCCACAGCATCTCAGCAGGTTCCAGCTAGTTGGGTTTATAACGGAACACGCAGTCACTGTTGTTCTTGGATGCCACAGCTCTGTGACGGGGGAGTCTGCTGCAGAGAGACAACAGCCATAAAGCAAAGGACAGCCCATAGGGGAGGTAATACTCTGCAGGGACCAGGTTTTACAGTCCTGGAAAGAGAAGGTTCCAAGAAACCCAAGAGTGTGGAGTATGAGTCACAGTGGAAGGCAGAGCAGGAGCCCTAGCTCAGGGAAGGAAGGGGTCAGACTTGGAAGAGAAAGCCTGGACGGAACCCCACAAGCTCCTCCCACATGTCTGGCAGCAAAGAACTACCCACCACTGCCTCAGACACCCCCAGGGATAAGCAGGGCTAGAAACCTACCCTTACTCTGCAAAAAGGGTGAGACACTGGAGTGGGGGCAGGAAACCCCCAAACCCAGTGAACTGCAAGGGGAGACTCTGCTTTTACTTATGAGAGTCGCTGGGACCTTGGTGGGGCAGGGTCTCCTAACTCCGACCACGAAGGAGTGGACAGACGGGACCGATAGAAGAAGCCTGACCTTCATTTGTTGCCTGCTTGGCACCTTTCACCCAACTCACCCCCGGTTCCTGGGGCCCAAGCTACTTCCTAAGGATAAGTCGTTTCTCTCATTAACTAAAGGGCTGTCCCAGAACAGTCCTCCCTGTGGGACAGCCTTGTCCGCAATAGGGCCACATAGCAGAGTCCAGTTTGTATTTCAGGAGCTGGCCCTCCTTGAATGGACCCTCTTGAAATCCAGCCCATGATGGCTGTTGCTCTGTTTCAGGCAGTGTGGAGTAGTCACAATTTTGGGGTTCTTCTGTGGTCCCCCTAGAAGAGTTAACCTGGCCACAAAGTCAAGATCAGGGGCGCCACTAGGGAGCTTATCTGACCTCCTGAAGGGATTAGCACCCAGCTCAAGAAATGCCAATCGGCCAACAGGGCTGAATTTAACCTCGGCTATCCCTCCCAACCCTCGCCAGGGCACTCTCAAAATCGACAATTACGCTAGAGGCAGCTTGGCCGCAGCCTGTCATCAGCTATTTATAACCCATTCGCCATCTAGGGGGAACCAGACACCTCCCATCACTGTGAGGTGCCAAGCGCCAAGCCTGTGGCCTTGGCCTCAGGGACTCAACCGTGCCAGGCAGCTCCTACTAGGACCCCTGCAGGAGCACCTCCCCAGGTTCCCAGTGGCCCTGTCCCGTCATCTCTGAGAGACAGAGTACCACAGTCAGCAGGGTCATACTTACATTTCCTGGGCAGCTACTTGTGAAGACCCCAGGCCTACCATTGGACATAGCTCAGCTCCTCTGGCCCCTCCTACCAGCTCACCACTGGGTCTGAGGACCTGATTGTCTCAGCCCTCCAGCTGCTGACTCCCTGCTCTCTTCCCTCCTCCTCATTCTTTCATCACCTCCTGGCTCCCGACGACCCAACAAATCGAAGGAAAGGGCAGAACAACAAAAGGGGCAGGGGTTGGGGCACTTATGTAAATGAGCCTTGAATGAAGAACCGGTCTAGTCCTGGATTCAGGTCTCCCCACCTTCTGTAAAAGATGTGGGTGAATGAATAATAAATTGTGGTCCATCCAAAAAGTGGAATATTATTTAGCACTGAACAGAATGAGCTATCAAGCCATGAAAAGGCATGAAGAAACCTTAAATGCATATCAGTAGTGAGAGAAGCTAGTCTGAAAAGGCTACAAACAGTATGATTCCAACCATATGACATTCTGGAAAAGGCAAGATTATGGAGACAGTGAAACAATCTGTGGTAACCAGGGATTGAAGGGGATGAAGAGGTGGAGCACGGAGGACTTTGGGGGCAGTGAAAATACTCCGTGTGATGCTATAATGGTGGGTGCATGTCATTGCGCACTTGTCCAAACACACAGAATGCATACCAGGAGGGACCCTAGGGAGAACCATGGTTTCGGTTATGACGTGTCAATGTAGGTTCATTCTTGGTAAAAAATGGACCATTCTGCTGAGTGATGTTGATAATGGGGGTGGCTGTGCATGGGTGGGGTGGGGGTATGTGGGAAATCTCTGTACCTTCCTCTTAATTTTGTTGTAAACCTAAAACTGCTCTTAAAAAAAAAAAAGTTCTTAAAAAAAAAAAGGTAGGTGAGCAGCTAACAGCTGTGCCTCCGAGGGTGTAACTGGCAAGAGAAAGATTGTCCTTCAACTCAAACTAACTAATGGGAGCAGATGCCCATACCTCAGGTACGGTAACGGGGTACTCAGCTGTGTTCCTCACAGCCTGCACCTCTACTAGCCCTCATCCCTGAACCAGTGAGAATGCCGACTTCCCAACACTGCCATATCCTTAACAGGTCGCAATTTACTTGCACACACTTCATCTAAAGCATGTTTAAAGGCATGTAAGATACCTTTTTCTAAGCGTAACCTGAAGGGAAAGGTCCTCTGACTTCTGGGTTATGGGCTAGATACCCCAGGAAGTTCTTTCTGAAAGCTAGTCATTCTACCACCAAAAAAGGGAAATCCCATTCGGGATTCTATGAAACTAAAACAGGGCTCCTGCTGTCCTCCCCATACCAGTGTTCAGTGGCCATATCCCTTTGGGGTAGCACAGGGACAAGCTCACAAATATGGTGGCAAAGGGCTGAGTGGGGAGAAAGTGCTAGAGAAAAGTTTAATAATAGAGCTGGGTTGGGCACAGCCCGTTTCCTTTTTCAGTTGCCCTAACCGGCTGCTCCCATTACGCGATGGGGCTATGGGCAGGGAGAGTCAGCTGCTGTGGAGACTCAAACCCAGGTCAGCCCAGGGGCCACGTCTCCTCAGGCCACCTCTGTGAAGGGTCCACATGCCGTAGTCAGATGAGGCCCATGCACAAACTCACTGGGCTCACCTAACGCAGCCTCTCTATAAAAAGCCTGGAGCTGGCCGGGCAGACACAGCCAAGCCGGAAGCCCCAAGGTTGACTGTCCCGCACCCACTGGCCTTCCAGCCCAGCCATGTGCCTCGCCCTCATTGTCTCCCTTGACTGTAGAGTGCTATTTTGGGCTCTGGGGGACAACGGGGAGCTAACGACTGCAGCAAGAAGCCCACATGGTGGGCAGGTTGGCGTCAGAGCAGCTCTCCTGGTGACAGGGCAGCTGCTGCCCTCTCTCCAGCCTCTCCCCTGTCCCCTGGAAACCAGCAAATACAATTCTCTCAACAGTCAACACACGTGTGTATGGAACATGCACCCGTGCAGCAGTTACAGACTGCAGAGAGAAATGTTCACATGGAAATATGTGTATATGCTTGTCGCCATTAATGGGCCATTCATGGAAACTAACTTGGAATCAATATTAAAGGACAGAACTGAGGAAAGGCATGCTTGAAAGCATAGCCCCTGGCAATTCACAGTTCATCTCTGACTCATTTTTCATATCTGTAAAGTGGGTTTAATAATAGTACTTCCTTCAGGGTCGTCATGAAACTAAAATAATGTACAAAAATCACTTAAAACAGCACCTAGTAAATGCTCTAAGGGCACTGGATACTGTCATTGCCATTGCCATCATCATCATCATCAGCAGCAGCAGCAGCAGCAGTATCAGGATAAACAAGATAGAACCCAAGTCATTCACATTAGCTATCTTTTTGGCGGAGAAATGTGTTGAGCATTTGGTGGAACTCTGGCATAAGCTAGTTTAGAAGGCATCTACAAACCTGATGCAAGGGAAGGGCAAAGCCAAGCACCAGTGGCCAATTCTCTGTAGACTTGCAGACTGTTCTCCCCTGCTCCTCCTCACCTCTAAAACAAGAAGACCCTTTCAGCATTCAGGCCTTCAATGTGGGGATGTGGGGAGAGGGGAGGACAGGGCATCTAAGCATTAAAAAGTATAGAAAAGAAGCTTGAGTCCTCAAGGCAGTCAATCTCTGGTCCAAAGAAAATAAGGCAGGGCCTGACCGAGGCATGGCTCCCGCCGAGCCTGGTCTTCCAGCACTGCCGCCAACCAGGGAACGAGGCCTGTACACTAGGCTCCAGGCTGGGTGTTTCAGGTGCATTATTCCATTTACTCTCACACCAGTCTGAGGAAGCAGAGTCTATTATCCCAGATCCATCAGTAGGGCCAGGATCAGTTGCCAGCTCTTTCTGACTCCTTAACCCTCCACTCCCCTGATGGACCTCAGAATCACTCGAGGTTTCTGACACTGCAGATGCCCGTGCCCTGCCCTGGACCTGCTGTGTGTCAGAACCTCCAGAGCGGCAACCACCCCTCTGCCCAGCCAGGAGTAGGCTCCAGTGGGCTGAGACACAGCAGAAAGAAATATCCAAAGGAACACACTCCCCTGGAGACTTGATGTGTTATGGCCTCTCCCCACTTCTCAGCAATGAACACCCTGTCACCACTACCACCAGCATCCCATCCTGACAGGGGTCCTGGGGCAGTGGCCGGATTCCAATCCCCACCTGGCATTCTGTGAACCTTTAAGAAAGAGTGACTATTTCCTCCTCAGCTGATCCTAGGCCAGGTGGTGGCCTGTCCTCTCTGGGCTTCAGCGTCATTGTAGGTATACTTTGTCTGTGATAGCATTCTGTGAATTCTCCATGGGCTATGAAAGCAGTGGCTGTTGCAGTGGCCAAGTTCATCAAGCACTTATTCGTGGCAGGTCCCCATCCTTTAGACCATTACCTCACTGCACACCCCCCACCGCAACCTAGGAGGTGGGCAGCATTATCATTCTCCTTCACAGATGAGAAACCAAGGCTCAGAGAGATTGAGGAACTTGCCCAGTGAGAGGCCTGGCGAGTCAAATCTAGAATGCAAGCGCCAGACTATATTGAAACCTTCATGAATGATAATTATTACTTTATTCACTGAGCTAGCAGGCAGCATCATGAGTAATTGAACAGCCTTTATTGTCTATTTCTATAATTTTATTTATTTATTTATTCATTTATTTTTTAGGGACTTGTGACTGATCAGAATAGGCTGTGTCTGGTTGGGGGAGTGACTTTAGCAAACAAAGTAGGATGACAGAGGCTCGGGAGATGTCCCAGACATGCTGAGAACCATTCTCTGAGTCACAGGAGCACTGTGAGAGGCAGGACAGATTATGTGAGCTCCCGTTTCCCGGGGGGGGGGGGGGTGGCACGGGCGGAGAATAAACAGGGTCACTGGGCAGCTGGCTTATACAACAACCACAGCAATGCAGAGGGAAAGCGGGACAAGCTGGTCTCCCAACACCAGTTCAGGGTCCACCATGGAGCTGTAAAAACCCTCTTCTAGACTTCTCTAAAATAGCCCTATCGCCCACCCCCTGTGTGTTCCCCCCGAGACAGGTGTCCATGGGCCCTTGGAGGGAAAAAGTCATAAGCCCAGCAGTGCCACATGGCCCCACAAGGGAAGGGTCCCCGGCTCAGCCTGAGAGGCACCTCTCTCAGTTCCCTTCAGTTTGAAACAGGCCATGAGGATGCCTGCCAAGGTCCAATGTTCTTGGCAAACAGGGTTATACAGGGAGGGGTAAAAGTAGGTTTATAAATGTGAGTACCCAAAACACAAATTTTATTCTTGTATTATTATTTTTTTTTAAAGATTTTATTTATTTATCTTCACAGGGGAAGGGAAGGAGAGAGGGAGAGAAATATCAATGTATGGTTGCTTCCTGTGCATTCCCTGCTGGGAACTGGCCTGCAACCCAGGCATGTGCCCTGACTGGGAATCGAACCGTGATCTCTTGGTTCACAGGCCCGCGCTTAACCCACTAAGCTACACCAGCCAGGGCTATTCTTGTATTATTATTTATTAATTACTGTATTTTCCATATGAACAGCTGTAAACTTACTTTTGCCCCGCCCTGTATTTCTGGCTATGCACCATGAAACACTGAACTGGGGAAGGCTTCCCACACCAACAGCTGACTCCCGGTTGCGATGACAAGACAATCCTGAGAGAGTCGGCCTGGGGCCCAGCTAGCGCCCGGCTAGTGGCAGGCTCCCTGCATGAGTACAGTAGGGGGGGCTCTGGGAACATGCCGACTGCTATATAAGGGCCTGGGCTGGGGGGAGCGCAGGGGGCTGGGATTTCTTCCTGGCCCTAGCAAGAACTCACACTCGAGCAGGCATGTGCACACACCTGCCGCGGATGAACATTCCTGCGTGCCATTCCCTGGCCTGGAATGGGCTTCCCCATTTCGCTGCCACCACCATACCCTCCAAACTCCGCTCTAGTCTTACCTGCTCCAGGAGGCATTGCCAGAGGTCCCACCTCTCTCCATCCACATCAGCACCACAGGGTGTGAAAACCATGTTGCCTGTGGGAATGGGTGTGGGAACTGGAGATGCAGATTTTAAATACGAGAAGGACTGACATGGTTCATGGTGCCTGGACCTATTCTATGAGACTTTGGAGGACAGATGGAGTGCTCAAGGGTTAGGACCTACAAGGAGAACAATGATTCCTTAGTGTCACTTGCCCAGAGACCCAGGACAGACCAGCATGGTCGCTTCCACTGGAAGGCTGGGCAGAAAACCCCATGGCCACCTGCAGGAACCTCTGCTTTGGGTCAGGCATATCCCAGTCACTTCCTGCTCTGTGTTTCTGCAGTACATAGAAACTCTCCAAGACCAGGGTCTTCCTTCCAGGTCAGCTGTCCCAACTCAGAGTCCAGTGGGCACTCAAGCATCAGATTGAGTGGCTGTCCAGTTCCCAGGGCAGCCAGCTGGAGCTAATGGTCAAAGTGGGAGGCCTCAGGCAGCCCAGAGTGGGAGAAGCTGAGAGCCCACTGTTCTCTGCGTCCTTTGCAACCAAAGACTCTCCCACATATACGCCTAGAGACTCATCAAAAGGTGAACAGTGGTTATCTCTGGATGACCACTATTATATGTGATTTTAATTTATGTACTTTTTACCTCTCTATTCTTTCCAATATTCTCTAGTGACCACATATTAATTTTATTATCAGAAATAAACTTTTTAGAAAGAACCACTTCCTTCTCCCCTCTCAGATACCCCCATCGTTAGTCAAGATCAGCCCCTAAGCAACCTCTACTTTCCTGGCCACCCCCCCCCCCAGGTACAGTCCCGCACACCAGGGGAGAGTGGCACAATGCAAGTGGGTTTCATTTCTAGGTCAACTCATTGTGGGGAAAGTATCAGCACTTGACTTCCCTGCCTTTCAGGTGCTGGACGTCTTTGTGACAGCATGTGGCCCCCAGTAGCTGCATACTGAATGTCATTTCCCTTCTCAAGGTCCTGGAAGTGGTCTCTGCCATTTCTCTTCATATGACCAAGGCTCCCCAATCACTCCTAAGACAGACTTCGATCTTTAACATGCTTGCTCCATCTTTAAGGAACCCATGATGATGGTTCCTCAGTAGAATGGGCTATAAGACAGAGCTGTGCAAGGTGAGACAGGCTCCATCAGGAGATGTGGGGAAGAGGTGAGACAGAGGTGCAAGCCTGGTCAGAGAGCAAACAGAGGGAGCAGGAGCAGCTGGCCTGTGGTCAGCACTTTCCTTTCACTCCTGGCTGGGCCCACCCCCTCCTTTGCCAATTCTGTGCAATGCTAAATGAAATGCAGCCTTCAAGTGTACTTATTCCTTTTTGGCTGTATTTTAAAGTCACAAACTAGAATAGGTTATTACTTCTAGAGGCCCCTCATTGATGTCTAAGTTGTGGGTGGGTGACCCTCAAGCCCTGCCTGTGCAGCACTCACTTGTTCATTATAACTGATCTGCTGTAACTTTCCTCACTAGTGACAACGACGTCTACAACCTGCTATTACATGAAACTCGTGTGCGGTGGTAGGAGCGCAGATGTAAGGAAGGTGGGGGCTTTGGTGTGGGGACTAGGTAAGTGGGTGACAGCTAGCAGTTTGAAATCATTGGTGAAATAATTTTTTTAAAAGAAGGAACCTAACAATCAGGAGATCCTTTAGTACACTGATTGAGATGGATGGTACTAGTTCACACCCATATCATTGTAAAAACTCCCAAAACATGGGGGGTTAGGGGGAAAGAGAATGATGAAGAAGAAAGAGAATCATTCGGAAGAAGAAAAGGCAGGCTGAAATGAGACAAAAGAGTACGTGAACCAGAGCACGGTGCCATCCCCACATGCTACCCTGTCTGCTTCATTCTACCTTCAGCCCCTCCCATCTCTAAAGCCCTTCTATAGGGCAGGTCAATATGCCCATCACAGCTGTCACCCTGGCCGTCCCAGGCCTGGTAACCTACGACCGCACAGAAGCCTAAGAGCCAAACTCTGCATACCTCCAGTGCTCTGTCATAGCACCAGGAAAAGGTTCTCATGTCACAGACACAACGCCTGAGCTGGCTAACCTGAGATGGGCCATATTTGTGGCTGCAGATAAGCTGACCGCAGCATGGATAGCTGGGCCTGGGGTGGGAGCAGAGACAGGGCTTCTCATGGTGCACCCATGCAGCAGGAGGTTTTCCTGTGTGTGTCAGCCATAGCAGAGCCTGGGGGTGGGGGTGGGCGCCGTGGATAATGGCCCTGTTCTAGGGTGCCCCAGCTCTAATGGGGAGACTCCCTCTCACACAGCAAACACACCAAACACACAAGAGGCAAGTGAGAAAGTGAGACATAAGGGCAGATGCCTAAAAAGCTGTGAACTCCTCATTCTGCAAAAACAAAGCTGAGGGTGGTATTAGATCAAAGCTTGTAACATCATGAAGGACAATGACAGGGCCAACACAGACCTACCCGACACATCCCAAAATAGAACCTCAGGCATCCCTTGAAGCTTGAAAGAAATCATCTGAGGACAAATAAAAGGCAATTCAGCTTTACACAATGGGCAGAGGCAAGGGGCTCTCTATCGGGCAGGTGGCACAGGGTAAAAACACAGCTAAGATCAGACAGTTCAGGTAAATTCATGGATGACAGAACCACATGGGCCATCAAAGGAAGCAGGGATGCCAGGGCACTCATGACCTTCTCAGACAGTCACCCCTTGGGCAAACACCGAGAGACAAGCAGCTCACCTAACACAGGTAGCTGGCCAGGTGCCATGTGAGGACAAGGAGCAGTTGTACAGTTCAGCAATGTGCAGAGAGAAAAACACAGTGGATTTTGAGTCAACTTCATTCAGAGTTCAACTCCTCACTCTATCACTCACTCGGAGGCTTTGAGTAGATTACATAACCTCCCTGGGGCTGTTTTCCCATTTGTAAAATAAAAGTAAGGACATCGTCCACATCGGGGTGATTTGAGGATGGAACCAGATAACACATGTAAACCCTGGGTACAGGACCTGTTACATAGGAGGGGAGAGGCAAAAAGCCACTCACCAAGATCTGTATTCACTTCATGGATAAATCAGATGTGAATCTTCCCACAGGAATGCCAACATGCACCTACATAACCAAGGTACGAGTGAAAACTATTAAGGATTGTAGGAGAGAGATAACGTGGAAGAGGAGTTCAGAGGTTCTACCTTGAGGAGTTGGGGAAGGTTTCATGGAAGAAGTGGCACTTGAGATGAAACCTTCAAGGAAAAGGGGATGGGCATGTAACTTGCAGATAATTGGTATGGAAAGACTCATGGGTAAGAAGGAAAGTGGAAGCCAAAGAGCAACGTGGACAAGAAGTGGAACAGGAAATGACATCTGAGCACTTCCTGTGGGCCAGCCACGGTGCTGTGACAGGCAGGAACAGGGAACAGTGAGGGGCATGAAGTGTGAGGTGTGAATAGTGAGGTGGTCTACAGGGTGCCTGAAGTCATCAAGAGAGCGGCTCAAGGTTGGAAGGCCCAGGTGATGGAGATGGAGGAGCATGAACTCAGTCACCAGGGATGGCAGTGGTGGCGGTGGCAGCAGCCACGGAAACTAGTGTGGGAGTGGAGAAGACTAAGGGACTGGGAAGAAGAATCCAGCAGCTGTGAATCAGATGAACTAACAGAAGCTGGGGACAGAGAGATCAGGAGGGACCCTAATGAGTGGGCAAGGAGTGAGTCAGTCTTCAACTAGGGAAATGGCAGTACAAATGGACAGGTGGGACAGAGGGGAAGGGCAGACAGAGCTTTCGAGCCTGGGAACTGGGCAGGCAGCGGAACCAGTTACTAAATAAATAATAGGACAAAGGAGGGCTTTTGAAGCCAGAAGATTAAACTAGTGTGGAGAACCAGTGGAAGATGCACATGGAGACACTGGGATGCAACTGGAAGTGGGGAGAGGGAAATCTGCACATCTGGTATCAGGAGATCTGGCTCAGTCACATACTGTGTAACCTCAAGGTCAAATCCTTTTGGGGAATAAACAAACTATGGCTTAACCATTCTGTGCCTTAGTTTTATCATCCAAAAAAATGAATGAATTATTCCACTTCACAGGCTCATTGTAAAGAGTAGATGTAATGTATATAAAGATGTAAACTACACAAGCACTTTATAAATGGCAGGTGTTATTATCAGAGTTCAAGGCTGAAACTAAGAGGCTGGAAAGCTTTGACAAGGAAGAAAGAGAAAAGGAAGAGGGGAAGGACCAGATGCATGTTAGGTCAGGGCAAAAAGCAGCCTTGGAAAAGGCAGAGAAGCAGAAGAAAAACCAGGGGATCGTATCTCAAAAGTCAAAGAAAGAGAGCAGTATCTCCAAGTTGGCTCCTCAGTCTTTCTCTGCACCTACATGGCCAGCCCTGGTCAGTACCGCCCACAAGGAACAACTCCCTCAATCTGTCCTGGAAAGGAATACAGTTTCAAAGGTAAGCTGAGTGTGTGCCAAGGGGAACCACAGCAGCTTGAAGAAAGTAATGAATACAAATGTAACTAACCATGGTGTGTGCATGTCCCTGTGAGGAAGACCTCATCAAAATCCCAGGGAGCAGACACCATCAGAAAAGAGACATTCAGGAGCCATCCGTTCACTGGATATAATGAAGAGGCCGTTGCTCTGAAGTGCAGAAGTAGAGCAAATTCACGGGAGGGGGGTGCAGCAAGATGGGCCATCTGTCATCTGACTAAGAGACAGTCTTAATCCATCATCCCCCACACCCTGCCATGCTCCCCACTGGGGCGGGTGCACAAAAGGTACACACTGCCCTGTTCTGGCAACAGAAGCCGGTCAGCTTGGGGGCAGTTAGAGAGAGCAGGGGGGCATTTTGGCAGGAGAGTGAGGGAGCTCTCTTCCCACCCGCAGTGAGAAACAGCCCAGAAGGAGGTCCACAAGAGAAGCAGCATGCCAGGCTGGCACTGAGATCAATGGAGAGGGGCTGAGCAGGCACCAGGACGGCAGCTCACCTGCATCTGAACCTTCCAGGCCAGACTGTCCTCAAAACCAGACAGCCAGCACAAAGGGAAGACAACAGCAGAGAATGAAGTTGGCCATGTCTGCTCAGTGGGTGCCCTGGGGTGCTTCTCTGGGGACTGGAATGCCTCATTTCTCTCAAGATCTCTTTCTCCTCCACACCTGTTTCTGAGGAGGCTTTGAGACCTTGCCAGTCATTTCAGCCTGACAACTCTCTCAGACCTTCCTGTGCTTTCTCCTGCTCTGGAGACTTAGGGAACCGAAGCAGAAAGGATCTCCAGAAGGCTTCTGGTCCCATCTCCTGCCTCCAAGCTGGCCTACACTCTGACATCACAGATGGCTGGCGACCATCATTCTTTCCTTCAAGGGGGTGAGGGGGCCAGCAAATCCCATCAGCTGTAACCAGAGTAACTGAATCACCCCTTTGTGACTCTGCCTGTAGTAAATTCTTCAGGCCTTTGTCATACCATTTCTGCTATAGCTTTCATTGCTCATGGCCAGGCCTAGGAGAGGCCTACAGTCATTCCCAAGATGCCTTCTCAATAAGCTCAATGGAGTTCAACACAGTATACATTTATCGAGCATCTTCTATGAGCCCAGCATGTAAGACACTTCTCTTCCCTGCCCTGGACAAACTCATACCCTTCTTTCCACCATTCCCCTAGGACCACACTCTTTTTCAGACTGCCCTTCACTCAAGAGCTGAAAAATCATAAGCACACCAACAGACAATCTATCTTGGAAGCTGCCCCACTTTGCCCAGGACACTCACACCACCCAAAGAACAGGCTCAGCCTGTCTGCCTGTGCCCTCAGGAGCAGAGATGTATTCCATGCCAGCCCCGGGGCCCCTTCTGTGAGCCACCATGAGGGCTGGGCTGGTAGGATGGCCAGGAGCACTCAGAGAGAGAAATAGGGAAGATGCCTGTGTTGTTCTGAATAGCTAGCAACTCAGGTTTGCTCTGCCCTGCTCCAAACAGGGCAATTATTAGGCCCAGGAATTGGAGGGTCATAGTCAGGAAGGACAAGGGTGCACTGACCCAGATAACACAGGTTTGGGACCATCAAGCTAGTATTCCCTGGTACTGGGCAGGGAATGGATGCAGAATCCCAAACTTTTCAAGTGGGAAATTTTGCCAGATGTCCATGTGCCTCCTTCCCTCTCCACTGCAGGGAGCATCTCAGCCGGTAAACGGGGATCACGCACTCTGCCACAGGCAGCCCCAGTCCTGCCCACAAAGCGGCTCCAAGCAGTTCATCTTGGGTTGGGGGGCCTGGGGATGGGAAGAGGAGGGGGAAGAAACTGGTGCGGGCAGTCTAGTCCTCCCTAGACTTTGAAGAGAAAGCCCGAGTCAGTCCGGCAGAGTCTTCAGTCCGTGAAACTGGAGCACCTCCACCAATGACAGAAGTGCACAAACAAGACAGTGCCGCTCCAGACCCAGTTATGCTTCACAGCCACACACTCCACACCTGGGTGCCAGAGCAGAGGGCATTTGGTTGCTGAGGGTGCAGCCTAGGCTTCCATTACCACTCTTGACTGTTTTGGTGCCTCAGGTTCCACCAACATATCACAAGGAAGCAAACTAGAGAGGGGAACAGGGAGCCTCCCGCTCCTTGGTCACAGGCAGCTGGGAGCCAGGGAGGTGGGTCACAGTCATACAGCAAACCAAGGGCAGAGTCAGACCCAGACCCATCTTACTCCCTTTCCCTCCAAAGGCTAGGCTTCCACTCCCCTTGCTTCCCTCCTTAGAACATTCAAACGAGGTTGGAGAAAAAGAAAACTAAAATATGTCTCTGTCTTGGCAAGAGCCGGCTTTCCCTTTCCATTTTCCGGGTGGAAGACCAAGAACAGCTTCGAGAATATCCATCTGCCCTTCCTGCACCCCCTGGGCACCTCCCTTTGGCAGTGGCCTGAGAACAGGAAATGGGCCTGGCACCTTCCAGGGCTATTCCACCGGCTGGCAGGTGCGAGAAACATGCCTTGGTCCAGGCATCTGCTTGCTCACTTGGCTGCCCCAGGACGGTCCGTCCGATCAGAGTGGTGCCGAGTTCCAGAACCAGGCACTGCCAGCGAGAGGCAGAGCAGTAGCGCCTGCCTGGGTCTGGAGGTGGGTATAGATGGCACATGGACTCGGGGAGGTCTGTTCTCCTTCCTTCATCCCAGAAACACAGTGCCTAGGTAAGCTGGGCTGCAGCACCGAGATTTGTCTCCCTTGGAAGCTAGGAAGACTCCTCACGGAATTCAGAAGCTAAGGCAGCAAGAGGGAGAGAGGCTGGGGAGAGGTGGGTCCCTGAAGCTCCAACAGCGTGGTACTGGATCCTGACAGACAAGCTGGGCCGCTGTCCTCAGGAAGGGGAGGGAAGAGCCAGACACTCACCAGGAAAAGGTTCCAGACCCTAGTGGGAGCAAGGGAAACCAAGTGGACGACATACCCTCCTTTCTCTGCTGTTGAACTCCAGCTGGACTGGCTCCTACTAACCCTTCCCCCTCCCCCTGCTCCAGCTCTCACACCCATGACTAAAGAGACCATCAACCAGATGGTCCCCCTCAGGGCAGTGGCTGGAAGCTCACCATCTGGTAGGACCTGCTGCCACCGATGCTCCCTGACTGCACTCCAGGGACCAGTAGAGCATGGGGTGACGCAAGAGCCTGTTCTCCCAAAGTGGACATCGCCAGGTACTCCTCAGAAGCCCCAACATGCACTGCCAGCAGCCTCTCCTGCCCCTATCTTTGTACTTTGTGCCATCTGGGGAGGACCAGGACCCAGTTCCAGGCTGATGGCTGGCACAGAATCAGGGCCTGGCCTCCTCCCCAGCTGGGCAGAGAAGTAGCAGGTGAGCTTTCACACACCTTACTTCCTGCGATAGCCACAGGCTTTGTGGGAAAGATTAAGGGGCTTTTGAGATTCAGGGAGATAAAGGGAGGCCTAGAGTAAGAATGAGACCTGCCTGGACTTGTTCATCCATGGGGACCATGGTCCCTGACAGTCTCATGGACAGGGGGCAGAGTATGGGTTAAGAAAGTTCAGTCACAAAGACATCCCTGCCACCAAGCAGACTGTTGGGGTCAAAAACAGCATCACATGAGCATCCACAGCCTTGGAGTATACTGTTTGGGACAAAGTACTCCAGACATGGCCCGCTGCTAAAGCTTATACCCAGCACTGCACAGTAGGCAAGCTGAGAGGGCACAGCCTTGCCCCGGGGCCCAGGCATGGCAAATGGAGGCAAGAACACTTATACTGACGGCCAAGGCCTGGCCAGAAAGACTTTGGTTTCCAGAGCGCAGAGCCAGAGGGTATATAGGGGCAGACAAGCCCAAGATGGAGCCCAGGATGGGCAGCTCCATCAGAGAAGACCTCCTACTGCCCATTGTAGCCCATGGAGCCGGGCTCTCTGTACCCTAAGAGCCTGTAACAGAGAAGACAGGAAATCAGTGGGGCCTTCAATATCCCTCCTCAGCTAAACCTGAGCAAGGTGGACCAGGGGCAGGGAGCCAAAGGTGGGTGGCAGAGGCAGGGCCTGAAGCCTGGCTGCTCCCCACTCACTGATGTCCCTGACTGAAGCTGCCTCAGCTGTGATCCGGTTCTGCACTAAGCAGCTTAGCCAACGGCCCTGCCTCCTCGGCTCAGGGCTCAGCTGCTGGGGAGTGAGGGGTGCAGGGCAGCCCTGTGAAAAGTGTGGGACTTGAGCCAGACAGAGCTGGCGTGACCCGAGCTACTATGAGAGCCAAGGGGGTTACTGAGCTTCTCTGAACTTCCTTGTGCAAAAGGAAGGACATTAGTCCTGTCACCTGGGGTTGTGGTGGGAACTTAAAGAGGTGACTGGAGTAAAGGCCCAGCACTGGGCACGGCCCAGAGGCAATGCTGCACAAATGGTGATGTGATGGCAGTGGTGGAGTGTGGTAGGTGAAACCAACAGAAAATGAGATGTAGAACCCAGCCACCATCCAGTGACTCAGGATGGAAAAGAGGGCAAAAGAGCACATAAAAAACTAGGATGGTCTGTATTGGGTGGTCTTTTCTACTTTGGGTGTTAAAGGCCCATCCTGAGTCCCATCCCCCCTATAGTCTACCCATACCCCAACTTTCTCAGGCTGACCCAGAGGCTGTGCTAGGAGGCCTGGGGATGCTCCGTCCTCCACTAGAGTTCCCATCTGTATGCCCTGTTTCTATGGATAAGCTCATGCTTCACTCTGTAATAGGGATGTGCACAGGGTGTGGGGAGCAGCCACCACAGAGGGACACTGGATGCCCAGCAGTTGGTGCTGCTGGAAATCCTGTGAGAAAGAAGCCAGCACAAAGGGTCCTTGGAGACCATATATGTAGTCAGTGGGGGCCCAGGTTCAGGGAGAAGAACTCACGCAAGACCTCAGGCACATTTGAGGTGGAGCAGGGGCTCCCCACTCTAATAGCTGCCCCTCTACCAGGGTGTGGGCAAGCCCAGCAGAGCCCTCGAGCTGTTTGCTTGTCCACTGCATTCTCTTGTAGAGTCCTTTGTGACCACTGAGCATACAGAGAATGGCGTGGACAGTCCCTGTGCTTGAGAGCCAGCAGGGAAGGGGGAAAGAAAACACCTGGCCATCAGGGGCTCAGGCCCAGAACTGACTGGCAGCCCAAGCCGGCCATGTCTACTCCTGGAAGCTGCCCTACCTAGGTGGTGGGTACAAATGTGTGATTCACTGCTGGAGTGTGTGGCTGAGGAAGCTTAGTGCCAAAGGGCAAGCTGGGTGCAATCCCAGGGTGCCAGGCAGAAGGCACACCCAGGCCTCGGGACTTGGCCATGCCCACCCCAATCCAGGGAAGAGCAGGTGGCAGAGCCCTGGCTCAGGCTTTGAATGAGCAGTTCCTAAGCACTGGAGCCAACCTCATGTGCAGGCTTCTCCCTGACTACTGAGGAGCAGTCCTGCTGAGAACAAATTAACAATAATGCCAGCCACAGGGGACTGAAGAAGCCCCGAGGAGACCCCTGAAGCTGGCCTGGGGAACACCAGAGGTGGCATGGAGGCAGCAAGAGGGCAGGAGAGCAGAATGCTCTGAGGAGTTCTTGGTCTTTAGGAGAACAGGGGAACTTCTCCTCCCCTAGGGCCTCAGCCCCCCATGTGCTAGAGCCCCGACTCTGAGCAGGTGCCTGGCAGAGATGGTGAGGAGAGGCAGGGGAGAGGACTCTGCCCTCCACTGCTCTTCACTCAGGACACGGCACTGGCTTGCAGCATTCCATTCTATACTGAGCGGAGTGACACACCAGAGCCTCAGGTTGGCAGTGCCCAGCCACCTCCCCAACCCCACAGGGCACACCCAAAAGGCCAGTACCCCCACCCAAGGTCAGGTCCTAGGCACAGAGCCCACCCCCGACACTGACCATGACAGGGATAAAAGCGCTATGCGAAGCCAAGGTTCCAGGGCCCAACCTCACCACTGTATGGGAAAGAAACTGAAGTTCAGAGGAAAATGCTTATTTAAAAATCACGCAGCCCATTTCTCAAGGGCCATTTTGTTTGATCACCTTTGTAATGTCCTTCCAGTAATATGCAGTCACACGCCTATACATCCATGTTTTTTAAGGTTAGGAATTTACTGTATACACACTGCAGTGAACATTCTCCTCATTTGAAATGACACCGTGTGGTGGTAGTTATATGACTACATGTGTTTGTCAAAGCTCAAAACTGTACTCCAGGACAAGTAAATTTTACAGTGTATAAAATATACTGTTAATATATTGCAAACATTTTCCCCCATGTCGTTTAATAATTTCCCAAGCTCACCCAAGATGTATCATGCTTTATTTAACTGTTCCCCAAATGTAAGGCATTTAAGTGGATTTCAATTCTCCTTTATTACAAATTGCTCTTTAGTGAGAACCAGCATATAACATTTTGAACAGCATTTCTGGTTATTTTCTTGGGATGGATTCTTAAACGTGCAGAGGACAGGGCCATTTTTAAGACTCAATACCCTCCTCGAAGTGGTTCAGGGCAAAGGCCATGACACTGGACACACCCACCAGTGCTGTACTACAGGTTGGCATCACGTCAGCAATTGTCAGTTTAAAAACCTGTGTACATTTGGAAGGCAAGAAAATAAACATACTATCATTGCCATAGTTTAAATTTCTTTCATTTGGTGATGGCATGTTTTCTTTCTCTGTTTACTGATCATGAATAATTCTTCTTACACAAACCTAATTACAACAACAGCCAGCAAGCTGTGACTCTCAAACATCCATGCCATTTCAGTGTTATTGTTATAATATATCAAACTACACATTAAATCACAGGAGTTAATATTACCCTCATATTTAACACTATAGCACAGTAGGGACAGGCGTGAGGTAGCATAAGGAACACCAGATTTGAAGCCAGACAACCCTGAGTTTAAAGGTCTACACCCTGGTGAACCAGCTGTGTGACCTTGGGGAAGTTACTTAACTTCTCTTAGCCTCAATTTCCTCTGATGTGGAATTGTAAAATAAAACCATAGTACCAGGGTCCCCATGAGAACCAGGTGAGGCACTCAGTGCACCTGTGGGTGCTCAACAAAGAGCAACAATCCCCACAATGGAAGTCATTGAATGGCCCAATAGCAAAGCTCCCATCCTGAGAAATGAGGAAGGAGATGCCAATGACACAGGCCTATATTGCTATCATGCTGAATTACAACGTGGCATTCCAAAGAAGGTCTTCCTATTGGGTACTTTACAAACAGAGCACTTCTCCTTTGAGGGTTATCAGTGGGATAGCAGAGGAATGGACCCAATGACCCTGGCTTTTCCTCCCCAGGAGACAAGAGAAAAATTCAGTGTTACCATAAGCTTCAAAAGGCAGCAGGAAGCTAAATGGGTAATCTCTCTCCTGCTTAGGGGGTTCCAGTCCCTGTGTAGGGGCCAGTGCTAATGGAATGGAGAGAGCAGCAGGAAGGAAAGATGGCTGGGGGATAAGGGGCCGAGACTGTCCCATGCTGGGAAGGCTGGTGTCCTTGGTGAAGGCTGGGGCTGCCTGCAGCTACAGCTACTGAGATAGGAAAGTTATCAAAGAAATCCCAAGACAGAGCTTCCTGGCTTAAATACCTCTCCCCTCCCTTCTCTAAGGACTGGCAGTGGGGATTGCATATTCTGTAAACCTAAGAGTTTTATCAAGGAAGGCCAGAGCTTCCTTCCTATTCCACCTCCCACCAAGAAAGGTCATGCTTGGGAGATGCAAACAAACAAGTTCAACCAGCTGGGACACAGTCAGGTAGGGGAAGGTGCGAGGACCAGAGTCAAACATCCCCTTTAAGCAAGCAAACAGCCTTTTAATGGGCAAAGGAGATCCCTCTCCCAGTCAGAACACTGGGCTACCTCCAAGAGCCATGATGTGGCCAGATAAAAAGTGATTCTGATACATTTGCCCATGAGATAGTGTAATAGCAGACAAAAACAAGAGTCCTGAGGCCTGCATTCAAATCCTGGTTTCCTTGCTGCCCAGTTGTGTGAGCTTGGGCATGTTACCTAACCTCTGCACAGGGTAGGTTAGGTAACCTACCATTCCACATCCATAATATGGGAGTACCAACAGAATCGTCCTCACAGGGTTGTGTGAGGGCTAAGCGAAGTAAAGCAGGCGAAGTGCCTACAATAATGCCTGACGTAGCAAGGACTCAGTAATAGAAGCTATTGCTGGTGTTCACCAGCAGAGATGGGGAGTACGCATCACGGGAAACAGCTCCTGGGGCTGAGTTCTGACTCTTCCTGGACCGTCCAACTTCTGGATGACCACCATCCTCCCAGAGCTGCTCCCCTGGGAAGAGCTGGCCTCACAGTTTCCCACCTCATCCACACAACTCACACTCACCTTAGCATTCAGGGGGCCGTCTGAATCCAAACACATCCCTGAAAGCATTCAAAACATAGTCCCCCATGTGAAACAATAGGAGGTCTGGCATCCACTTTAAAGCATTCCAGAAAAAAGAAAGCGGGATGGGAGTAGATGAAATATAGGAACGGTAGAATGTTGAAGCAGAGTAATGGCTACACGAGGCACCATTCCACTGTCCTCTCTGTGCATGTTTGAACATTTCCACATTGAGAAGTTAGAAGGAGAAAAGGAGCTACTTCGTAGTATCAGCCCCACTTTCTCAGACCTCTTCTCTGTATACTTAAGGTCTTGGGGAAGCCCTCCCTCTTCCTATAATACAGGTCCTTTTGCTTTTGTTCCATTTCAAAATGTCCAAACCCCCAATTGTCATCCTTACCCCGACTCAGCTCCTTCCTTCTCTCCCTCTGCAGCCTCCTCCCTGTCAGATGCTGTCAGAGCTCCTGATGACCATCCGGAAGGCCCAGACGGGGAAGCAGGACTGACACTTGGGTTTCAGCCCCAGCCACACCACGGACCTGTGCAACCAACCTCTCTCTCTGGATCAAATGAAAGCTCAGCAGAGCCAGCAGAGAGATTTTCAGTAGTCGCTGCTACTGCTACTTCTAAAAGGCAAAAAGGAAGGAAGGAAGGAAGGAAGGAAGGAAGGAAGGAAGGAAGGAAGGAAGGAAGGAAGGAAGGAAGGAAGGAAGGAAGGGAGGGAGGGAGGCAAGGAGGCAGGGAGGGAGGGAGGGAGGAAGGAAAGATAAAAAGCCCCTCTCTCTGTGACAGTACAGCTGTGATAAGGTGATTCCCATGGCATACACTGCCCACCATGATCATCATATTCATGAAGATGAGAATGAAAACCAAGGGGAGTAAGGGGTGCACTCCCCTGCAGAGGTGTGCACATGTGTGCCTCGCACAGATGATAAGCCTGAGGCAATGAAGGCTGTCAAATTAGTTGTGAGCAAGGCACCTGATAAAGATTAAAAGAAATGTGTACATAATCCTGTAAGAATTTTGCACTCAGATTCGTTCATATGTGAGTTTAAGTTCTTTCTCCATTCTAGAGCCAAGTCTGGAAGCCACAGTTTATATATAAAGGGTATAAGCTATTTTAAAAAGGAAAGGAAAAGATAAATGTAGAACTCCAACTAGAGGTAAGGCCCAAGTAGAGAGAGGCCTTAGCTCTACAACATAAGATTAGCAAGAAATGTTTTAAGTTGAAATAGTGCTTAAGGTTTCTGTGGTATATGTGCATGATTTTAGTGATCCCTGCTTCATCCAACTTTTTTGATGAACTGATTAACTGGTCCTGATTAAGTCAGATAAGAGAGCTGTTACTTGGAATACTGTGTTTTAGGTGTTTGTCATGTGCAAGCCTTTTGCAAAACTCTGAATATATAACCATCTCATTTAATTCTTATAAGAACCCTTTGGAGTATTCTTTCATCCAAGAAAAAAATCATCTGTTTTGTGTTGCCACCCCCACTACCCTTCCAGAGGCCTGAAGCAGGGAGGAAGCATTCCCAGTAAGGATGTCGCCCCCACTAACTCCTCATCCCGGCTGCCCACTCAGCTAAGATTTCTCCCTTTTTTCCCTCCTGAGATTACAGGAGTCAGGCCTAGAAAACAGGAGGCTCCTAAGATCACAGGACGACTCAGGAGCCCTTAGGTCTATTTCCAGCCACGTCCTGCTGTGCCCAGGTGACTGTGGAGGAGGAGCTCCCCTACCCCTCTCTGAGCTGAGCAGACAGCTACCTGACCCTCTCAGAGGAGTGCCGTGCCCTTAGGGAAATCAGAAAGAAAACACAGCAGGAAACCCTGAGGATGAAGGTGCTACATAAGTACAAGGGGTCAGTCTCACAGCCCACCAACATTACCCAGCACAGCCTGCATGCCCAAGGGTGGCCCAAGTTCACCAGGAGCAAAGTACAAACTGGTGCGTCTGCTGCTGTGGTCGAAATGGCTTCAGCTGAATTTGCCCCGGGTATCCGCACACTGCCCCACTAGGGCCTGGGGTTGGTGGTGGTAATAACCTTCACCCCCATCTTTTGAGTGAGAAAATGAGGGCATGTGACTTTGCCCTAGAATAGGGGATAAAGGATAGTTGGCTTTGAGGTCTAAATCCCAGAGTCCCAACTCCCAGCCAGGGCTTTCCTTGTGTGACATGGAGGAGCTGACATATTTTTCTGAGAAGAGCACCATTTGGGGTTGTTTTCCTGCTAGCAAAGGACAAGGAACCAGCCCTGAAAACTCAATGACATTCACAAAGGGCACCATGGGAACAAACAAACACCAAAGAACACAATTCAGCACAAAGCAGTCTGGCCCCTGGCAGCTGCGTTTTGTGCTCAGCCCAACATGTCCCAGGGTAGGGCTGGAGGGGACTCTGAGCAATGCCCAGGGAAGGAGTCTGTCACTCGGGCAGATTGAGGGGGCACAGCAGAGTGAGAGCAGCAAAGGGTGCAGAGTGAGGACCAGGGTGCCAGGCTCAACTCAGCTGCTTCTAACTATCAAACTGGGACAGATCTCTCAGTCTCTCCGACCCTTCATATTCTTACCTATGAAATGAGAATAATGCATCTTCTCTACAGGAGAAAGAATAATGCTTTATAAACTGTAGGCAGCACACAAAAATAAGGGAATATTCTAGTCTTCCTCTTGAGGATGAGAGGGGGAAGCAAGAGGAGTGAGTGAAAGGAGAGGAATCCATCGGAAGGATCCCCAGTGAGGCTGAGATTTTGAAACCCAACCTGCTGGCTTTACAGCCCAGCCCTTTCATCATTACAGGAAACCCAACCTGCAGCAAATGTACGCTGAGTTCATACACGTGATTAAAAAGGTTGTTTGCAAAATTCACACAGGGGAATGAGCTGCAGATGGCAGTAGTACTGCCCTGCCGCAGCAGGCAACGGCTGCCAGTGTGGACTCAGACAGCTGGAGGGGAGCCCAGCGAATGCCCACTTTTGACTTGAAAAGGGATGGGAGCATGCTGCCCCTGCCCTCTCTGTGACTGGTGACAGAGACTCCCACAACGGAAACCCTAAGCCATAAACTGTCATTCATTCCATACAGATCAATCAGGTTTTCAATCCCAACTAGGGAGGACAGGGCAAGCCCAGGGAGAGAAGAGAGGGCTGAGATGATTAGCTCCTTCAACAGGAGGCTGCCTCAGGCAGGACATAGCCCAGCTGCTATGGCAGCCCAGCTCTGGGAGTGTCCTTGGAGAGGGAGGAGGAAAGGGGTTTAGAATATCTGAGGTCTCTCCCTGAGGCCAAGAGGTTTCCCTTGTATGAGGAGAAGGGATGTAAAATGCAGGGACCAGAACCCTCTCATGGCTTGACAGCATGCTTTGTAGGTCACGTTTTACCGAAGTGGACATCAGCCTGTCTGTCTTTGAGAGTGAACCACCAGGAGGCAGGGTTCCAGGAGTCGCTGTGTCACTGGCTTCCCATTAGAGCAGGCAACGTAGGATACTTGAAAAATGCGATGAAGGGGCCAGTGTTGGTCAGGATAATACAACGAGCCTTTGGCCCCAATTCAAGATGCGCCCTCCTTTGATATACCCCACTGCCTCAGGCTCTCCCCTCGAAGGCCACACTCCACCCCTGCTCCAGTTGCAGCCCCACCTGCTCCAGGAAACCCTCGATGAGTCATCCACAGCATGGTCTCCTCCACACACACAGTGCTCAACTGCCTCAGCTGCTGCTCTCCAATCATTCACGAGTCTGTTGGACTACCAGGTGCTCCCTGTGGGCAGTACCCCATCTCTTATGACATTTCTCAAATGTCCCCTGAAGTCCAAAGAACCCAGAGAGTGCCCAACGACTATGCCCATTACTAGATCTGAGCCTGCAGAGGTCTTCGCAAACTCACAGAATGAGCTGTGTCCCTATGCATCATATCTGCCCTCTGTCTCCTGCTGAGCTTGGAAAATAGTCATCAGTCTGCTGCCAAACTTGCCAAGGCCTGCACTCATGGATGATACCCCTATCAAGGTTGGGGGGGCACAGACCCAGGCTTACTAGTCTCTTCTCTATCCCCACCTCCATTTTTTCCGGTCCCCAGAAAGCCCCAACTAATCTCTCGGTAAATACCACAGGCTGTGTCAGATTCAGATCCAACCAACTGCATACCAGACACTCTTCACATATCATCTCATTTACTGAGAGAAGCAATATGGTGGTGGTGAAGAGCTCAAGTGCCAGCTGGGTTGAATTGGCTCTGCCACCACAAACTGTGTGACCTGGAGCAAGTGACCTAACCTCTCTGAGCCGCAGCTGCCTCACTGTGAAATAGAGGTCCATACCACCTCTCCCTCAGGTTTGTTGTTGGAATAATGTTTGTAAAGTGTCTATAAAGTGTCTGGCACTTTTAGGAAGCACTCAATAAATGGTAATTAAAATTACATAATTGCACCAACCCCTCAAGGTAAATATTACTGTCTTCTCCCTACCAGTATCTCAGCTCAAAAATATCAGGCAACTGGTTCAGAGTCACAGAGCTGGTGCTAAGGAAACAGAGATGGGTATTCAAACCCAGGTCTTTTGACTTCAGGGGCACTGTTCTTCCAATACCACAGGCTTGCAGAGGACACTAAAGGGACAGAGAGGCAGTGTCCCCTCAACCCTGGGGAAGTTCACAGCCTGAAGTCAGGGATCAAGTAGGCCTGGGTCAGGTACCTCCACCCCTCCTTGACTTTAGCAGCTCCCCAGGAATCTGGAAAATGAGGCATGAGTTTAGCAAGTCTCTATTTGAGAGGAGTGATCTTCCCCAAATTAAGTGCTGTTGCAGCAGCTGAGCCAAACCCCACCAAATGTAATCCAATTAGCACCTATTCTTCCCCAACAGGCAAACTGGAAAGGTGCTCAGGCTGGAGCCAACCATCATCCTTCACACATCCTAGCTTCATGGGAGAGCAACAGTTTTCAACTCTCAGGTCAAACCTGGCTTGTAGGGGCACCGCCTTCTTCACTTGCAAATAGCCAGCAATCACCAGAGAATGGGAGATTGGATGCAGTGGGCACTTTTCAAATTACAATCCACTCGATGGAGAAAATCACACACATGGACCCATCACACCCAGCCTGCCAATGCTCTGAGACCCTGGTTACATTAGACATGACCTCAAAAAGAGTAGGCACTTTCACAGACATGATCTCGTTTGGTCTGCTGAACCACCCTGGGAAGGACATACTTTTGCCCCATTTTACAGATGAGGAAACAAGAAAACATTAGTATTTTTCAACATCACACAAGCAGAAAGGAAAATGCTAGGATGCAAACCCCATGTCCTCAGGTTCCAGGCCAGGGTCGTTTCTGCTACAGTAGGGAGTTCATTTGCCCTCTCATTCATTCATTCCTGCATTCATTCACCCTTCGTTCCACTTGTTCCTTCATTCACTCACCTCTATTTTTACCCCCAAACTGCTATAGTTCATGACCCTCTGAGTCATTCATCTACTACTACCTTCTCCTGCTGCCTGAGAAAACCTGGGAGACGGCAATGTTTTTCTTCCCTGCAGATCTGCCAGCATCCCACCCTTCTCCAGAGCAACAAGCAGCAGATCCTCGAGTGAGTGTGAGGCACAGCCCAGACCACTCCATGCTCCGCTCTGACTGCAGCCCCGGCCCTTCATGTGCCCCTCCACCACACAATGCAACTAAGAGTTTTGTAAAAAAGAAACTTAAACCTTCCAGAAATATAGCTCAGGGAATGGTATTTTGGATGGGGGCATGGGGTAAAGAATGGGAAAGAAAGTAGACTGTCACTTGGCAGGTACATGGGGCTGGAGGTGATCTAGCCAATTAATTAATAGTATTTATTGTGCCCAATGCTAGAGGTAGGGCATAAGAAAGCAGGAGACAAAGGCTCTGCCTTCAGGGGTCTGGTTGCAGGAAAGAGACATGCATGTGGAAAGAGAACCATGTTATCAGGCAAGAAGCACAACAGGCTACAACACAGACACCAAGTGCTATGAGAAATTCAGAGCAAGGGAAGGTTCCTGCAACTGGGGACAAAAAGATTTCACTCAGACTATAGAATATAGGGTAGCCATCAAGGATAGCCAGGATTTAAATCTGGGATGGTATTAGGAGATTATTCAAATTACCTTCTCAACACCATGTCTAATTCAAAAGGCTGCCTTATCCTTCTCAATCTTAACTAAATATTTCATCTTTTTTACAGGCACTTGGCAGAAGCTCCAGGATGGGAAAGCAGAGCAGTAAATTAGATGTGAGAACATCTCAACCCCAGCCACACCCATGCTCCCACACTCCATTCATTCCTGCTCTGTTGTGAAGAAGCACCACTATTCTCCACAGCTGCTGTGGGCTCAGACCCGGGGGTGCTGGAAAACACTCACTCATGCTACTCAGCTTTGGGATTATGCCTGCAGAGAACTGGCTACTCATTAGGCTAGAGCAGGTGCAGCCTCTCTACCCTACAACCTCAAACAGAGAAAAACACATCTGACCTAGCCCAGCCAGGAGGATGGTTCATCTCTTTCTTCTGATCTGCTGTATTTCTCAGAAGATGAATCTGTCCTTGCCCCACAATCCTGCAATTCCGCTCCTAGAAATATGCCCTGGAGAAACTCTTACACATGTGCACTGAAGAAATGCTCACAGCGCCCATTCATGATAAAACCACTCAGCAAAGTGGGAGTAGAGGGAGCATTCCTCAACACAATAAAGGCCATATATGACAGACCTACAGCCAACATCATACTCAATGGGCAAAAACTAAAAGCTTTCCCACTAAGATCAGGAACAAGACAAGGGTGTCCTCTTTCACCACTTCTATTGAACGCAGTATTGGAAGTTCTAGCCACAGTGATCAGACAAGAAAAAGAAATAAAAGCCATCCAAATTGGAAAGGAGGAGCAAAACTGTCATTGTTTGCAGATGACATGATAGAGTACATAGAAAACCCTATAGACTCCACCAAAAAACTACTTGACCTAATAAGTGAATTTGGCAAAACAGCATGATACAGAGCCAATATTCAGAAATCTAAGGCAATTTTGTACAACAACAATGAAATATCAGAAACAGAAATTAGGAAAAAAACCCATTTACTATAGCAACAAGAAAAATAAAGTACCTAGGAATAAACCTAACCAAAGAAGTGAAAGACCTGTATTCAGAAAAATGGACAACACTGAAGAACAAAAATAAATGGAAGCATATACTGTGTTCATGGATTGGAAGAATGAACATCATTAAAATGCCCATACTATCCAAAGCAATCTATAGGTTCAATGCAGTCCCTATTAAAATATCAATGACATATTTCACAGATATAGAACAAACATTTCAAAAATTTATATGGAACCATAAATGACCCCAAATAGCCTCAGCAATCTTGAGAAAAAAGAATAAAGTAGGAGGGATCACAATACCTCATATCAAACTATATTACAAGGCCACTGCAATCAAAATAGTCTGGTACTGGTTTAAGAATAGACACATACACCAATGGAACATAATAGAAAGTCCAGAAATAAAACCATGTCTCTATGGTCAATTAATATTCAACAAAGGGGGCAGGAGCATAAAATGGAGTAAAAATAGCCTCGTCAACAAATGGTGTTGGGATATCTGGACAGGTACATCTAAAAAAATGGAACTCAACCACCAACTTACACCGTACACAAAAATAAACTCAAGATAGATAAAGACTTAAACATAAGTCATGACACCATAAAAGTCCTAAAGGAGAGCATAGGCAGGAAATTCTCATATACCCCACACAGCAGTATTTTCACTGATGTGTCCCCTAGAGCAAGGGACATAAAGCAAAGAATAAACAAATGGGACTTCATCACATTAAAAAGTTTCTGCATGGCTAAAGAAAACATCAGCAAAATAAAAAGTACCAACCATATGGGAAAATATATTTGCCAATGATACCTCAGACAAGGGTTTGATCTCCAAAATATGTAAATAACTCACATGACTCCACACCAAGAAGACAAAGAATCCAATTAAAAAATGGGCAAAGGACATGAACAGACACTTGTCCAAGGAGGACATACAGAGGGCCCAGAGACATATGAAAGGATGCTTATTAGCACCACTAGCTGTCAGAGAGATGAAAATTAAAACCACAATGAGATATTATCTCATACCAGTCAGAATGACCATCATAAATAAATCAACAAACAACAAGTGCTGGTGAGGTTATAGAGAAAAGGGAACCGTGATACACTGTTGGTGGGAATGCAGACTGGTGCAGCCACTATTGAAAACAGTATGGAATTTCCTCAGAAAACTACAAATGGAACTGCCTATTGACCTGGCAATTCCACTGCTGAGATTATACCCTAAGAATCTTGAAACACCAATTCAAAAGAACCTATGCACCCCAATGTTCACAGCAGCATCATTTACAATAGCCAAGTGCTGGAGACAGCCTAAGTGCCCGAAACAGCCTAAGTGCCCATCAGTAAATAAGTGGATCAAAAAACTGTGGTACATTTACACAATGGAATACTACACAGCAGAAAGAAGGAGCTCCTACCCTTCGCAACAGTGTGGATGGAACTGGAGAATATTATGCTAAGTGAAATAAGTAAGGTGGTGAAAGACAAATACCATGTGATCTCACCTATAAGTGGAACTTAATGAACAGAACAAACAAGTGAGCAAAATAGAACCAGAGACATGGAAATAAAGAACAAACTGACAGTGACCAGAGGGGAGCGGGGAGGGGGATAATAGGGGAAGAAGGGGAAGTGTCGAGTCAAGGAATACTTATAAAGGACCCATGGACAAGGACAATGGGTGGGGGCAGGACTGAATGTGGGAGAGAAGGGGTGGGCAGGGCAGGGGAGAATAATGGAGGAAAATGGGGACAACTGTAATTGAACAAGAAAAACATTTTAAAAAATAAATGAAATAAAAGTGCACAGTAAGGAATGATACCAGCAGCTTTCTCCATGAAAGCCAAAAATGAGTAACAAAGAACTATATATATTCACACGATGAAATATTATGAAATAGGGAAAATGCGTGAACTACAGCTACAAACATGGACCAATCTTAGAAACATTGAGTAAAAGAAATGAAAACTACACAAAGCTACTTAGAGCTCAATACCATCTCATATGGTTTGAAGGCACATAAAACTACAGAATGTGTTGTTGAAGGGTATATATGAGTGGCAACATTACAAAACCAAAGCAAAAGAATAATAAAAATGCAATCAGGAGAGGAGTCCCCTCTGAAGGGAGGTCTCCTCTGGAGGGAGGGACGAATGATGTCAAATACTATTTAATAAAATAACTTCATGTGCTTGCTAATTCGTTAAATTAATATTTAACTTGGCTGTGGAAGCTCAAGGACTCAGTGAAGACAACCTGCTGATGGTCATTCAAAATGACAGCAATGGGTGATGGGTGGGGGTGGGGAGAAGAGACTGCCCTGCTTCAGCCAGCCAGTTTGAATTTCTTGAGCTCATCTTTCCCAGCCTCCCTTCCTGGGCTCCTCCCCTTCTTTTTCCTCCCCATCCGCCTGTAGTGAGATAAAGGCATCTGAAAAGCATGCGAAGGAACAGGGGTGTATAGGCTGCAGACGACAAGACTGGACAAGAAAGTTGTCATCACTAAGAAGGCTGGCCACAGAAAAGAGGAAGTACTGTCCTTCTAGGGAGCAGACCAGGGCCAATGAGAAAGAACATCCTACAGCTAAGCCATCCCAGATGGAGTGAGAAGCTGGAGCTGCGCAGTCCATATCTGATAAGGGAGAAGGCCAGGGTGTCACTACAGTACACGGACCAACTGCCACGCCAAGAACCAGGGAGGGCTGCATGTGTTTGCATCATCTGCAGTGCTTGATAAACAAAGTGACCCCCATTTTCCACTCCTGACAAAAAACGGCATCTCCAAGGGTTGGACTTGTGAGTCTAGAGTTCTGCAAGCTTTCCAGGTGATTCTGATGCATAACTAGGCTCAAAACCACCAGATTTAATATCCAGGAAGCTACACACGTTTCCCAGGATTCACATGTAAGGAGCAGGTACTTGGTTATACAGGGCACACTGATAGCTGGAAAATCTCTGCCCACGTCACTTCTAAAGATCCTCAGGAATCATACCGAAAAGAAAGACCCAGGAGTGTACCTCAGGACCAGACAGAAGTGACTTCTGGAGAAGCTGGGACTGAGGTCCTAGGGACTCCTGGTCCCCTCCCAGGGTCCACATAATTGTGCTGCTGCAGGAGAGAAGCTGCCCTGGCCTGAGACAGCCCCATGGAGAGCCAGTCCCAGGCTCAGGGAGCTTACAGTGCTGAGTGCTGGCCTGGAACGCACTCAACAGCGGATGAAAAGGCAGTGGTGGGAGGAATCTTGGAGGCCAGACGGCCCCCAAAGTGAAAGGCCCTTCCCGGAGCCAACAAGAAACCTGACCGGGGAGATCATCTGAAGGTGCCGCCCGCCCGCGGCCTGGAGCGAACCCCATCCAGGCTCCAAAGCAAACATCTGTTGCCCTGGCACTGAGACTGGCCAATTCCATGTGAATTTCCACCCACCCTGCCCCTCCCAGCTCCAGTCTCTGCTCCTTAAGGTTGACCTCTTTTGGGTGGGCCTGGCATGGGGCACAGGTAGGTCAGGTTATAATGCCGGGCTTGGCATCTCTCCCTGGTGAAGTGGGCTGATGCCAGGAACTTCATCCCAGCCAAGGCCAGAGCCTGGTCCAGGCTATGAGTGCCATCTTTCACGGATTCCCCATCTCAGAGCATGTCTGGTGTTTTCAGTGGTGGCAGCAGAACCAGGTTCTTCCATCTGAAGGAATTGTATGGGTCAGTGAGCTGATGGGAAGCCTGAGGCCCAGACAGGGCAGGTGCCTGGCCCTAGGTCACAGAACCAGGGAACCTGGGACTGCTCCTGCTCCTCTCACTCCCATCTGCCTGTCTCATTTCTGCACCTGCTGTTGTTGCCTTCTTCAGGGATAAGAAGTTCCACAGGACAGAGAAAGAATGTATGGCATTCCCTGGTGAGAAGTTAAAATTACTCTTAAAAACCCACAATCCTTACATACCAGGCACACACTCTCTTCACCAAGCACCGTCCTCCATTCAAGGCATCCTTTACCACTCAAGCAGCTGATGTAGGCCATGCTGGGCCCTGACAGCACCTGCCGGTCCCACCCCACCTCTGGACCTCCAGGCAAGAAGGGGCACACAGAGACCCTACTGGCTTGGGGCCTTCAGATGGGAATCAGGGAAGCCCCATGGTGTCCTTAAGGGGTCTCCAGGTTGACCAAGGAACAGGCAAGCCTTCTAACAAATTGGTCTTCCATGGGCAGCTGAAGACCAGGAGCTGTGGATGAACAGGGAGGAGAATGAGGGAGTGCTGGAGATGGAAGGGGAGAGCTGCAGAGCAGTTAGCAGGAAAGGCTGGGAGGGTCATGACCCCTATTGGTTCCCAGAGTAACTAGGGAAAAAAACCTAGGGTGTGAGGCAGTCTCCAGGGGCTGAGAAACCATTGTTCCCTCCCCATTCTAGTTAAAGAGCATTCAGTAGGTACCTACTGTTTGCAGAGGCAGCCACAAGGTAAGTGCACTAGGAACACTCAATTCTAGGGCACAAAGGGAAAATTCTGGTGTGGGCTATACTACAACAGAAGACTACCCAGCTGGTGGTGGGAGAAGAGCCAAGCAAGGAACAAAGAGTTGGTGACATATAGACAGGGGCAGGCCCACAAGGGAGAGAAAAGTTGGGACATAGGACTAAACATAAGGGAGAACATGGGCTTTGCCAGCAGAACCTGGGGAAGGCCTGGGAATGACCCTACCTCCTGACCTTCAAAACTGTTCATCCTCTTGGCCAATCTGTGATGCCTACCACCTTGGCCCAGGTCCCAAACATATCCACCCAAAGCCTGAGCAGGCTCTGGGGCAATCCTGAGGAGGGACAGGTGATACGGAAGTGGGCACACTTCTGTAAGGTTCCACAGAGCCCACTGAGGCAGGTGCTGGGAGAAGTGGAGGAGGGGGAGGATGAGGAATGATCAGAGGGAAAGGAAAGGAGCCACACTGTGCTCAGTGAGATCCTTGTCTTCCACTCACAGAGCAAGGCCCAGATCCTTCCAAGAACAAGAGGCAAACTTGGCCCAAGGAATTCAGGACTCTGTAGGAAGGCTCTGACTTCCCACACAGCAGCAGGTTCCTAAGATGTCTTTGCAATAGAAGCTGGTGCAGCAGGGCCTGCCTGCCAGAGAGGAGGCTGCTGGCCTGGAACTGTGAGGCCAGCAAAGGCTTCATCTGCATTCAGCCCAGGCAGTACCTGGCAGGAGGGAGATGTCACCACAAGCCTGCTTTCCCTCTCTCTGAGTTCAGCAAAACCCAGCTTGGGAACAGCCTTCAGCTCCACGTCAAGGCAACCCCCATTCAGGCCTGTGCATAGGGTTTTCAGTTTGGCCCTGGCCCTCACCGCTTAGACAGGTCCTGGTTATAGCAAGCCCCAGAAAGGAATGCTGCAGAGGGCAGTTAGGCCAGAGGTAAGGAGAAAGTGTCTGACCACCAGAGAGGAAAAGCAGAGGGAATATATCAGATTTGTTGAGAGGCTAGTCAGGAGGCCAAAAGAAGAGCAAGACAACCTGTGGATGCTTCCTCCAGTCCCAAGGTTCCAAAGTTTAGAGACAGAAGGACAGAAGACAGAGTAAGGGCTACAAGCCCAGTACAGGTTCAGAGTCAGATGCACACTCAAGGGCTAAGCCATGATACCACAGCATCAAGGGATGTCATCTTCCTGGTTCTACTGTCTATCCCTTGTTGGGAGGGCTGGTGTAGATCCCAGCCGATCCCAGCCCCTATCACGCCCTAGGTCTGAAATGGGACTAACTCCTGCCTCCTGCATCCATAGCACCTGAGGATGTCCAAAGTAGTGTGGGCTGATATGCATACATCCTAATCCTTGGAACCTGTGAGTGTGACCTTATTTGGAAAAAGGGTCTTTGCATATGTGATTAAGTTAAGGATCTTGAGATCATCCTGGATTACCATACCAGTATGCTATTATAAATGTCCTTATAAGAGAGAGGCCGAGGGAAATTAGACACAGAGGACACTGTGAGGTGAAGGTGGAGGAAGAGGCTGGAGTGCTGAAAGATGGCAAGATTGGAGTGATGCAGCTGCAAACCAAGGTATACTACAACCACCAGAATCTGGAAGAGCCACCAGAGGGACTGAAACCCTGCCAATACCTTGGTCTTGGACTTCTGACCTTCAGAACTGTGTGAGAGTAAATTTCTGTTGTTTTAAATGATCAAGTTAGTGATAATTTGTTATAGCAGCCACTGGAAACGAATACACCCTGGAAGTGAGCTGTGACAAGTTTACACTAAGAAATCTGTGTGAGCATCAGCCAGTGCCTGGGCTGAGGCGCTCTGCCACATGGGAACTGGGCCACTTCCCCCAGGCCTGCCTGCCAAGGGGGATGAGTGTGGGGGAAAGGGGGTGCTCTGGAACCTAAATGCTTAGGTATTACCTGTGTGAACTTGTTATCCAACATCTCTGAGCTTCAGTTTCCTCATGGATAAAAAGGGATTGTATTAGTACTTTGTCCCAAAGTGGTGGTGAAGAGAGAATATTTTGGTTTTTGTGCTTTTTAATTTTATCTATTTTTTGAGGTTTTTATTTTCTATTTTTATCTTTATTGTTTTTTTATATTACCCTTTAATGCCTTTATACCCCCTCCCCTCAGCAATCACCACACTGTTGTCCATGTCCATGATTCCTTTTTCCTTTTTGCTCAATCCCTCCACCCTCCATTCCCCCATCCACTAGCTGTCATCCTGCATCTATGAGTCCCCATTTTCCTTGTTAGTTCAGTTTGTTCATTACATTCCACATATGAGTGAAATCATATGGTGTTTGCCTTTCTCTGACTGGCTTATTTCGCTTAGCATAATGTTCTTCATGTCCATCTACACCGTCACAAAGGGTGAAATTTTCTTTTCACAGACATCTTGTAGTGTTCCACAAAGGGTGGAACACTATAGCTAAGTAGTATTCCATTATATAAATGTCCCATAATTGTTTTATCCACTCATCTATTGATGGACATTCAGGCTGCTTCAATATCTTGGCAATTGCAAATAATACTGCAATGAAATAGCGGTCCTTATGTTTTTTTGAATTAGTGTTTTGGGTTCCAACATTTAAGTCTTTGATTCATTTTGAATTTAATCTTGGGTGTGGTGTAAGAAGGTGGTCTAGTTTCATTTTTCTACATGTATCTGTCCAATTTTCTCAACACCATTTATTGAATAAACTATCTTTAGCCCATTGTAGGTGCTTGCTTCTTCCGTTGAATATTGATTCACTATAAAGGTGTGGGTTTATTTCTGGGCTCTCTATTCTGTTCCATTGATATATGTGTCTGTTCTTATGCCAGTACCAAGCTGTTCTAATTATTATGCCCTTATAATACAGTTTGATATTGGGTAGTGTGATTCCTCCAACTTTGTTCTTCTTTCTCAGGATTGCTGTTGCTATGTGGGGCCTTTTGTGGTTCCATATAAATTTTTGATATATTTATTCTAGTTCTGTGAAATATGTCATTGGAATCTTGATAGGAATTGCTTTGAATCTATAGATTGCTTTGAGTGGCACAGACATTTTAATGATGCTAACTTTTCCTATCCATGAACATGGTATGTGCTTCCACTTATTTGTACCTTCTTTGATTTCTTTCCTCAATGTCTTATAATTTTCCAAGTACAGGTCCTTTACATCCTTGGTTAGGTTTATTCCTAGGTATTTTATTATTTTTGAAGCAATTGTGAATGGGATTGTTTTCTTGATTTCCCTTTCTGTTAGTTCATTATTGGCATATAACAATGCAACTGATTTCTAGATATTAATTTTGTATCCTGCTACTTTGCTCTATCCATTTATGAGTTATAGTACTTTCCTGGTGGAATCTTTGGGACTCTCTATGTACAGTGTCATGTCATATGCAAGGAAGGACAGTTTTACTACTTCCTTTCCAATTTGGATGCCTTTTATTTCTTCTTCTTGTCTGATTGCTATGGCTAGGACTTCCAGTACTATGCTGAATAAGAGTGGTGAAAACAAACACCCCTGTCTTGTTCCCAATCTTAAGGGGAACACCTGTAGTTTTTGCTCTTGAGTATGATGTTGGCATCTGATTTGTCATACATGGCCTGTGTTATGTTGAGGTGTGTTCCCTCTATTCCCACTTTGCTGAGAGTTTTTATCATAAATGGGTGCTGAGAAGTTTTTGTTTTTTTAAATTAATGTAAAGAATTTAGCAAAGTACCTGACATAGAGTAATTGCTCAATAAATATTAGCAACTATTTTTATGTCCTTGAAAGGAGCCATGGAGACCAAACGAGAAATGTATATGAAGGTGTCTGCTGAACAGGGAAGCATCAAAGGAACGCCAGCTGTTAGTTATTATAACTTGGCTGAGGTTCTTTGCCACCCAACCTACACGAGTGGACTGATTACCCCTATTCATGAAGCATCATCCCTGCATCTGTCCTCAAGCTCCCCAAAGGGATGGGGCCCACCTGAGAGTGAACACCCATGTCCCCCTACTATACACAGGTCTGGCACAGGGAAGATATGACCCAGCTGGGGCAAGGTGGCAAGTGGGGAAGCAAGTGGTGTGAAATGACACAAGAGGAAGAAGGTTAGGAGCTCAGTCCCCGCCAAGGCAGTGTGCCACACAAACTCATCCACACTCTGCCTGCCCAATGAAAACAGGCATCTGTCCCTTCAGGCATCTGACCTTGGTGTCTCAGGAAGCCCAGGAGTGTACAGGCCATGGGAACCATGTTCAAGATGGGCTGGCTGCCCCAGAGCTGCTCAGAGGCCAGCCTTGTCAGGAGTCTGAAATAGCTCTCCAAAGCCTCCCCCATCAGTGCCAAACAGCCCAGACTGCATATCCTTGGGGGACACATTCAGCCCCAGAAAAACCCGGGACACATGCATGGCAGATAACTTCTAATGCTGCTCTGGGACTCTCAGTCTCCCTGTGTTGATTGAAATTACTGTTGGCTTCAGCTCTTGCATTTAATTTTTCACCACTAGACAATTATTTAGATTTGCCCACTGTGGTGTTTCTTGCTGGTATACTGACGCCAGGTACAAGATGGTGCAGGGCTCAGTGTATCCCCAGATGGAAGCCGCCCCCACCACCACCCATACATCCTGGTAAATGCCTGGGACTCTGCCCCTCAGTATCTCATTAGTGAATGGGAGGAGGACCTGGCCCCTCCCTACTGTCAAGGCTACTGTATGGAAATGCTCTGAGCTCCTTGGAAAGGATTCAGGTCACATCTCAGGAGAAGCCCTAAAATCTGAACACACCTGGGAGGCTTGAGAGTCTCCATCTCTAGGAAAAGGGCAGGCAGCATTCTACACAGAGGGAAGAAATAGACTAGATGACCTGCTAAGGACCCTCATGGCTAGAGGATTCAGGGGCAGGCCCTCCTAAGGTGTGAATCTCCTCAGGTCTGAATCTGACCTTTCAAGAGTTGATCATCCCTTAAGAAATATACTGGCCAGTTTCCTTGAATTTGCGGACAAGCTGAGAACATTCCTCCCTTCAAACCCCAGAGACCAAGAATAGAAGATTATCTTCTCTGGTCTTTAAAGTTTCTCCCTGTACACGCAATTTGGAGAAGATAACCTTCCTTTCTGATCCTACCGTCCCTTTCCCACTACCACCCTCTCCTCATCAACACACATTTCCTCCCCCAGTGCTCAGCTAGAGCAACTTCCTGTGTCCTCCTCCACACCACCACCCCACCATCTCCACTCTGCTCTGGTTCCTCACCCCCATCCTGACTTCAGCAGGAGAGATGCAGCACACACTCTGACCCCTCTCTGCCTTGTGTCAGAACTGGGATATTGTTGAGCCTTGTATGGTTTACTATGGTCAGAAGAAAGGAAAATAGTCCCCAGCTGGCTCCCAGCTCACCCAGCAGGTAGAATGAACACAAGTGAATCACCCCTCTGGGTCTCCCTGGCATGGGCTTCTTCCAGCAGAGAAAGAAGTATTTACCTTTCCTGGGAATTCAGCTGGTGGCCCAGGGCTAAGGAGTGGCCCTGGTCCTAGCCCCTCTGATGAGTATAACCTATATGGAAAAGGTCCTCCTGCTTCCCCAGATTTAAGCCAATTACTCAGGCCTGTCTTCCTGTTATTTTGGAGGAGACAGGACTGCTTTCCCACCTTTTTACAGCTCCGGAACCAAGCATGAGTCAGGCAATGTAGAGGGACTCATTGCTCATCTTCCCGTGAGGATGCAACAACAGCCGACATCCCACAGGGACCAGCCTTGCTTACAACTGCCTGCACACTGCCCCTCGCCCCAGCATCTTCACACACGTGGCTCCTGCTGTGCTCTGAAACACCAAGTCCCATCTTCCATGTGATATCCTTCCTGCCACCTTGCCCTCACAAATGCTGCTGACCTCCCCATCCTGAGACTGCCCTCACTCCCGAGCCCCTAGGCAGGCCTGCAGGCCGAGGAGGGCCCAGGGACACCAGAAGAAAAAGCTGTGCCTGGCAGAAATCACTCATCTCCGCTCACCCTGGGTGCAGGGAAAGCATTCCCAGAGTCCCTACCTAAAGGCTGGGGGCCCCTCCTAGATGCTCCTACAATTTCCTGTGTTTACTTCCATCACAGCCATTACCACACCATGTTTACAACTGACTCCTTATCTGTCTCTTTCCACTGGAACAGGAGCTCTGACCACAGGGGCTGTGTCCCCTCAGAGCACCTCTGTGCCCCCCTCAACAGAACCAGGTAAAAGGTGACATGTACATTACAGTGCCTGAGTGAACAGTGGAATGATTTCTGAAGTCCTGACTGCCACATGGAGACAAGTGTGACTCCCAGTGGCCACCTGGTAACCTTGACCACTGCTCTGCTCCCCCAGCAGCCTCCCCAGCCCGGGCAGACTGGTCTGTCTAAGGCAGACCTGCTTTCTCCAAACAGGAAGCACACTGCTGGAGTGAAGCTGACAGAACTGGGGAATCTGTCAGGGGGCCTGCACTGACGTCAAACCAGACCCAACAACTGTCATTCCTCCAGCCCATCATGTGGACATCCTGGCACAATTTGTGTCTAAGAGTAAGCAGGCTCGGCCTCTCTGAGGCTGGGCTGTTCAGTCATGCACACAGATCTTGCCTCTTTGGGCAAAGCCTCCTCAGAGAAAGGGCCCAGCGACCACTTCTCCTCAGCTCTGCTTGCCATGGTGTAGGAAACAGCTCTAGACAGCGTCTGGGACCTGGAGTCCTACTCCTGCTTCTGCTACCGATTGGCCATGATCTGCTGGCCAAGTTCCTTTCCTTCTGTGTACCCTAGCTCCCTCATGTATAGACAGAGAGGGCTCTGAACTCCATTCCCAGGAGCATGAAAAAGGCCCAGCACAGTGCCTAGCAGAGCAGTACAGTCCTCGGTGAGGCCATGCCACTGCCCAACAGAAATCCTCATTGTCCCATCTGTAAGTCAGCAAAGGCCCCAGGGGAGACTGGATGTTCCCAACACAGACAGTGCTATGTGACACCAGCCATACAGAGAGATAGAGGGACCAGGTACACACATTTAGCTACAGGAGGATGAGTAGGCTGAATCTGAAGCAATAGGGACTCTGGTGAGAGGGAAGGAGGAACTTCCTTCCTATCAATTAGAAAACATGCCTCTTTTTTATAGAGAGCTTTAACATTGATTAGTGTGAGTCCAGCCTAAAGAAGCACAGATACAGCTGAAGACAGAACAATGAATTAGGTAGCAGTTTTCGACCTCGGCCATTCATGAGAATCCCCTAAAGAGCTTTCAATATCTAGATGCCCAGGACATTCCCCAGACCAATTAAACTGGAGTTTCTGAAGCTGGAACCTAGCACTGGTATTTTGTTTCAAATATACTGTGTGACTCCAATGTGTAGCGCAAACAGAGAACAGCCCTGGAGCCCAACCACCCATCAGCCCTCGGGCAAATCATTCCCCTAACAAGCTACTACTGTTGCTGCCTCAAATTCATGCTCCAACGTTAAAATGCCTGGACTCCTGTTCTCCCGACCAATGCTGAAACCAGTGCCTAAGCAGTGTTTTCCCCAATTTACAGGTGAGAAAATGGATGAACTGACCCTAGGTACTGTTGGGAAGGCAGGGTGCACAGTGATGACCCGGCCTTCCGTGCACTCTCTTTTACTCTAAGGCAACAGAGACAGACACACCCAGGTACACATACATAGGCACACAAATAGATGCACACACAGGCACGGACACAGACAGATACATGGGCAGACACACAGATGCATGCAGGCACACACACAAAGACACCCAGAGTCACCACATGCTACATCAAAGTTCTCAGGGCTGTCCAAAGCATCATAGCAGCAAATTGCATGAAAAATACATAGTGAAAGCTGGAGTGTTTGGAGCAGGCAAGGAAGCAAATGAGGCCCCTGCCCCACACCTCCACTTCAACTCGACGGTCCCCAGCCCTACTCCTGACAAATCCACTCCTGACAAATCTCCATCCACAGCTGGCCATGCTGGGGGAGGGTCTGATGGTGAGCTGTGCTCAAATTAGCTGGGTAGAGGACACAGAATTTCACTGTAACTGGCCGTGTTTGTCCCAAGGATGACGACTACAGCACATTTCTCATGTTAATGTCATCCAACTACCCGTGTACCGCAATTACTCCGCATCGATTTTAAAGCCGACTTAGCACAATAGCAGCTTCTAATTTGTAAGCAAAACCACGGTGGCATAAATCAAACTGTTAGAGGCAATGCCACTGCCGCATGCTAATGGAGCATTAATAGACAGGAGAGGACAGCTCAGGCCCTGGGCCCCAAGCAGGTCCATCCCCCCTCCCAGTGGGCCAGTGCTACCTGCCCACATTCCTCCCCTCCATCCACCTTAGCCTCCATGTGCACTTCTGGTGGCAGCAGCTCCCTGGGGCAGGTTGGCCAGAGCTGTGATTAAGGCCCCACTTTTCTCTTTGCTGTAGGACAAAAACCATCATGAGAAGAGGTCATCTGGTGCTGTGTCCCAGCATGAGGCCTGGGGGATGATTTAAAGAGAGCTATAAATCGTGGGAGAACAGGACTTGGAGGCCAGCACTGGTGAATCAAAGCCTCTCGTCCTCACTGCCAATGAATGTTTCTTGAGGACCCACTAGAGAAAGGGCCTTGGATTTGGCATGCTCTTGGTAAGAACATGGGCCTACAGAGCCAGGACACAGATGAGCCACCCATCACATGGGACCCCACATACAATCTGATCAGGATCACCTCTGGGCAGCATGAGGCTAGGAGAGGCGGCCAGGTTTAGGGAACAGATGTGGCCAGAAGCCAAGACTCCTGTGACTCCATTCAGACGCAGCACTGTAGCATGCAGGGGCAGCCTATTAACTAGCAAAGGAGAAGGCCTTGGGCCTGGAGACCTGTGCTGGTCAATGCCCAGGAAGCACTTGCCACCTATCCCTCTGCCACCATCACAGTCCAACCTGGATAGGGTGGCCAAGCCTGCCAGCTGCTGCTGCTCCTGACTCTGAAAGTACAGTTTATACCCAAGGCCAAACCGGCCTCACCTGGGATAGAGCCAGGCCCCAATAAGCAGAAAGTAGGGATCCCCATTCACACACCCTCCTCTTCCCAGAGCGTAAGGCCATGCCCCTCTCTGTTGTACCTGGGCAGGGCCAAGTGCAGTGCTGCACCTTGGGCATAGTAGAACTTCAATAAACTATTTATGGAAGCTCTGTCAGGGACATATAGCAGAGAAATGTGCACTGTTGTAAGGAAATGTGTTCAGAACAGAGCACCTAAGACAGCTGCCCACTTTCTTAGCAGTACATTCAGTGTTCCTTAAAGAACATATTTTACAATGTCAAAAGGAGAGCTTCAATTAAGTGCTTAGATATCTTTAATATTTCCCTTTAACACAAAATAATGCCTCGATATGACAAGGCAGTCTAGCCATGACAAGGCAAGGATTATTTCACCCCTGTTTTTGTCAGTCCCAGCATAAGCAGGTATTTGAATGGGTGAGTGAATGAATGAATGAATGAATGCACGAGAGAAGGTATGAGTAAAGTATAGAGTGAGAAACATATAGAGTGGTCCTAACAAGAGGATGTCCTTCCATCCACCTGCAGCTGGGGAGCCCCAGATGGTGGTGAACATCCCATGTCCCTGGGGCTTCTCTCCCCTCCTCTAACCACCAAGAGCCAGCAAACTTGCAAAAGGTCAGCCTGATGCCAAGTCTCCAGTGCTCTCCTGTCCCAGAGCCAAGAAAGGCAAATTGAAATACCTCTCTGCATCTTTGGAAAAGAGCAATGGGTGAAGCATGGCTCCAGCGTTGGGAACAATCTCATAGGAAAAGGCCAGCATGCCAGTCATCCGAGATCTATGACAAACAGGGCCCTGTCCTTTAAAGATATGAACCCAGAAATGGCCCTGCCCTTCTCACCCAAGGCCCCTCTGCTGGCAGTCTGGTGTGCTCATCTCCAGGGGGCAGGGAGCTATCCCACACCATCCTGAGACAACCCCCCTTCCCCAGCAGACGAGGAATATCCCCCACAGGCCAGGACACAAGGGTGAAGTCTCTGGGAAAGCCCCAGGAAAACATATCAATATTAGATTCTTCTGCAGTACCCAAGCCTCCCACTTCTCAGCAAATGGCCCTGGTTTAGCCTAATCAACAAACTCTACATGCTCCAAAGAAGCACCTCAGCCAATATTTGCTGAGCTACGCTGTGCTGCAGACTGTGTACAGGACACCAGAGCGACAAAGGTGACTTCAGCCCCCAGGTAAGGACACCCGCCATGTGGGTTCCCACACATGAGACTTACAGCCCACCAGCCAGGTGCCTCCCACCCACCCCAGACCCACTAAAGGACACCTGGGATGATGCATGTCCAGGGCTCTACTCCAGTCATACTCCTTGGTCGTTACAGCCTGGGACGGTAAAAGACAATACAGGAGTTAAGAGCATGGAAGGGTCTGGAATCAGTCAGAGGAGGGACAATGCAGGTAAAGTACTCAGACCAAGGTCCTGTATAGTGTAAGCTCCAAGAAATGGAAGCTGTTGTGGGTAACTCTTCCGAGTAAATTCCTAGATTTGTTCCCTTTTTTAAAACTGTCCTTCCCACTTTCCCTCTATTTCTCCCTACTCATTTGCATTCCTAAATCCATGAACAAGATGTACAAACAAACATTTATAGTCCTAAAAGGGGTCTCAGTTTAAAGAGGTGCCTGCCTGGCTGATCCTTTGTTCCCGGCCATCGAGGTTGGCACTATGGCTGAGTAAACGTGGCTCTCCCACGAAGTGCTACTCAAGAGCAACGTAATGATATGCCAAACTAAGCAGCAGCTACCCTTCCTCCAGTACTATGCTGAGACAATCCCTGCAGACCCCATTCAATGACCCAGAGGTAGGCTGTGTCATTGTCATTGTCCACCGAGGAAACAAAGTGAGCCTGGAGAGAGAGGTCAGCAATCCTGCTAGCTGACAAAATCAAACCCAAGAACATCTGACTCTGAGCTCATGCTCATGGCCACCACCATAGCTACTATACTCCCCACCCAGCCTGCTGACAGAGGGAAAAAACACCTGTAAAACCCTTGTCTCCAGCACATCACTCTCCATTTAGGGCCTCTGTTTCACAACAATGGAGCTTGGACAGCCAGCAAGGGCAGCTGTCTATCTGGCTGAATGGCTCTGGCGGTCAACATGTCCACCCTGGCTCCCTGTACCTTCAGACCCCTCCTTTAGGGGTCCCAGTTATATTCTAGGGCATGAATTGCCAGGGAGAGAAGGAAAGAGAGAAATATCAGGTTGTTTTTTTTTTAATGACCCACTTTCCAGCCAGATGCATTTGTTATTGGCAGCGGAGAGCCAGCGGAGCTAAGAACACAGGCAGCTGGTGATGTCTTAATCACTGCGGAGAGGAAGGGACCGGGCAGGCTCGGCCCCGGTGCTGGCTACCTGAGGTGCTCTGCCAGTGGCATGTGCCCGCCCTGCCAGATGTCCCTATGCCTTCTCCTGCCTTCCTTCCCCTCTCCCCCTCCACCCTCTCAGGCCCTGCTTTTGTGTTTCACTCCATCTCTGCCAAGGCCCTAAAGTAGGGCACCCAGTCTCCCCACAAACATGCCTTAGCCCTGATAGCAAAGCCAGGTAGAGAAGTCACCGCCCATCATAGCCCCAGCCCTGCCCATCCAGGTTCCTGGCTGGTCTGACTTACAGAGGGTCCAGGGGCCTCTTCCCAACCCTCCTTTGGAGAGTTCGGTAGCAGGTTTCAAATCCAGTATAAACGCTGAGTCCCTAGAGAGCATCCTAAAAGCTTGAAACAACCACCTTTGATATCTTTCCCCATCTCTACCTGAGATCTCAAAGCACTCAGCTCTCGGAGCTCACCAGTCAGTCCTCCCCCTGCCCTGAAGGAAGCTGGGGCAGGGGTGGGAGGCACAGACTGACTCCTGGGCATTCTGCTGAAGAGAAAGCCAAAACAAAGCCTGGGGAAATGAGGACCCAGCTGAGGACATTGGGGATGAGAAGAGAAAGCAGGCACCCACACCCTAATTCTGAACACATGCTTCCCATGTCACTCTGCCCGAGGAACATGGCTTTGCTAGCCCAGCAGGCATCGTCTGTCCATACTAACCTCACTGGGCCCCAAGACACCTATCAGGTGCCATACAGTGGCTGGACCCTCCTCGTGTAGTGTTTCAGCTACTCCTTGCACCAACCTAGAAAGTAGCTATTACTAGCCCATTTTACAGATGAGGAGGTCAAGGCTCAGAGACTTAAGCACTTTGTTGGGTTCGTACAAACGGTAAACAGTGGTGCCAAGAGTCAAGCTCACCTGCCAGTTTCTCAGCCAGGGCTCTTCCTACCATCTAACCTTTCACTTACCAAACCAGCAACTAGAGCAGCCCTGGCAGAAGGAAGTCAAGGGTAATCAGATGCAGGGGGCAGGGGTGAAGGGTAGAGACAGTGGTTAAGGGTCAGCATAGGAGTGCAGGCAGGAGACAACTGAAACTGAAGGAATGCAGTCTCTGTATGTTCTGATTTTCTTTTCCACCTCACAAAGCAAAAAGCCTCTTCCACTTTACTGGGGCAGGTGAAAGGTAGAGAAAGGTGTCTGCATAACAGTGTGAGATCTGGAATGACAGCCACCCCTCACTCCCCTCAAAGGCCAAACCATTCACCCCCACAAAACCCCTCACTGATGCCTCAATGACACAGAGACAGCAGAGAGACCAGGTGCTGGACACAGTAGGGTTGTTCCCGCTCCCCAGCTTCCTTCTCCATCGTCTAGAATGCACAATCTAAGTCCAACTCCAACCACGTCAGTGGGCATCTCCATCGGGGGAGCCACGTCTACGTTCTGAGAAGGGCTTCTGAGGTCTGTCTTCACACCTCAGTCCTCACATTCAAGGTCAGGGGCATCAGGCCAGGAGCAGTACAGAGGGCTCATCTTCCTAGCTGTCTCATAAACACAAAGTGAAGAAAACCCAGAAGGGAGAGAAGCATGAAGAGAAGTTCCAGAACACCAAATAAAGAACTAGAAAGACAGGGAAAAATAACTCCAGTAAATTAAATAGCAAGGCAACAAGCTGCCCTTTGAAGGGTGTCTCTTAGTTCTTAGCACCACTCACTGTTATCCCAGCCCTTCCTCCAACCATGGTTCAGAGACACATTCTAGAAGCCCAGCCTCCCCTAGGACAGTGGGCCCTTGGGGTACTAGCCTGGCCTGAAATTTCACAAGGGCACAGGGAGCCTTTGGCGGACCCAGAATGTCCCTCAGAGCCCACTGAAGCAAGAGGCTGTCTGTGTCTAAAGGCTGGAGGTCGGGGCCTTGGCAAAGAGGTTCACTCTTCCCCAGGACAGACACCTGCAGTTCTATGGAGAAACTGGCCCGGCCTGGACTTTCCTGGGAAGCAGGGAAGGGGCACCAGCTGAACTCTTAGGGATCCACACAGCCTGACAGCCAAGGCACCGCGTGACCACACCTAATACACATGGGTCTGTGCCCATCCAGGCACACTGAGTTCCAGTGGATCTACTGCAGCCAAGCAGGCTGCATTCGTTCTCCATGGGACCTGGACCTTCAGTATAACACCTTCCCTCTCCACAACTCAGTCTCCCCAAAAGCAGAATAAGGCTAATGACTGTCTGGTAAAATTCTCTGAGGAGATGTTCAGATACAAGATAAAATACTGGTCACAGGAATGGCTGAAGCTGGAAAAGCCCTCTGGCTCCCCCCATCCAGCCATGCCTCCACACAGACCCACGTAAGCCAGTCTGATTGCCCAGGGTGGGTTTGGACATCTCTGACAAAGGACAGGGTCTCCCATATCCTCAATGTGTATCCACAGTGATGTGGGCAAATGAGAGAGCTCTGCTCCGTGCCCTGCCCCCAAAACCAACTTCCACATCTCCATGGTTAAAGCAGAAACCAGTAGGCTTTGTCTGTCAGAGGGTGATCAGCCTGGCTCGAGTGTCCCCAAAGGACAGACAAACCCAAGCAAGCAAATTTGCTCAAACTCCTGCCAAAGTGCCAGACTCACAGGCTTAAAGACCAGCCCCGGGCCAGGTGAGAGAGGGTCTGCCCAAGAGAGTTCTCCCAGCACAGGATTTTGGGAGGCAGTCAAGGCCAGAGCTGCATGAGGAAGGGCAGGGTGATAGACAGATAGCCACTGGGAAATGGGGCCAGTTCCCCATGACCCTGGACATCTTTGTAAACCCCCTGACAGAATGAATGAGCCTGCACAAGCCAGAGAAAAGTCCTGGATGAATCTGTAGGACGTCTGTAGTTCATACTGCACCAACCCCATTTCCCCCACTGACCCGCCACAGAGGCACAGCAATGCTGGAAGGGCTGCTAGAGTGAAAGGTGGGCGGGCGTAGGGGGTCACCTCCCACACCACCGCCCTTCTTCTGGACAGCCTGTGTGTGGGGTTCACAGAGTGTTGGCCACTGTGGGGCATCTCAGCAGGCAGCCTACAGGAACCATAATCACATACTCAGTCACACACTGACGGTGGCTCGCTGTGTTGCAGGCACACCTCAAGGAACAAACTCTGTGCAGCTATATGGCCCACTCAGAAACAGGAAGGTGGGATACGGGGGCAGAAACAGACAGACACAGAGAACAACAGGAAGTTAAAGAAGGAAAAATAAGAAAGTAATCCCAATTTATGTGAGCATCACCCTTTATAGACTTCAGAGAACTTTCTTTTATTTTTTTGAGATTTCATTAATTTATTTTTAGAGAGGGGGAAAGGAGGGAGAAAGGGAGGCAGAGAAACACTGATGTGAGAGAAAAATATCAATTGGTTGTGTCTCACACATGCCTTGACCAGGGATCAAACCCAAAACCCTAGGTATAGGCCCTGACTGGGAATCAGACTGATTATCCTTTGCCCTGAGGTATGAGGCCCGACCCACTGAGCCACACCAGTCAGGGCCAGAGAAATTTCTTGAATGTGATTCCCAATGTATCCTCCAGACAATTCTCCCAGGTTGGCAGCCAAGTGTTAATGTTTATTCCCGTTTTACAGATGAGAAACTAAAGTCCAAGATCCTGGCAGGAAGTCCATGGAAGAGCTGTGAGGGGAACCCACACTCCCCCATGGTCCTTCTGACCAAGTCAGAACTGGGACAGAGGCAGGGGCTCTGAGAGGAAAGGGAGGTGCAGCCAGCAACAGCAGAGAGCCATGCATGAAAAACCACTGCCCATGAATATGTATGTACTTCCACATTGATGACACCCACTCCTGGTGTGAATCTCATGACCACACAGTGAGGGCAGGACAGGTTCCTGAATTCACGGTGAGGAGGCCCATCGAAGGGGAAGCACTGCCAGCTCAGAACCATGTGTCTCGTGGGGTTTTGAGGAAGCCGTTTGCTTGTCTGTTTGCTTTCTCAAAGGGTGGCACCTGGGAGTACCAGGGGATGAGGGAGGTCGCTAGGGCTGCCCAGACAGAAGTGGGAGGCAAAGTGGTGCCAGGAAACTGCAAAGACACTGTTTAGGGGGTTGGGGGGAAGCAGGAAGCAAAAGAAAAGCTCTTCCTAAGGATGAATGCTGGAGGGTGGAATTGGAACAATTCATAATTAAGGCTTCTAACAATAGGAAGGGAGCCACGACAGTTGTATGTGTCAAACAAGGTGCTGAGCTCCTCTCCCTAGTGTGTTAATAAAGCAGCCCGCCCCCTCATTACCTGCTTCAAGGGTGACAGCCTTCCCAGGCAGGGGAGGGGGCAGGCAAAACCAACTTACTGAGTGGCTGAACCTCAGCCATGACTTCCATCTCTTCCTGTCCTGGAGTAAGAAATGGAGTAACCAGGGAAGATTCTCTCCCTGCCACTGAGCAGTAAATCTGAGGTCTGTAGAGTCCAAGACCACCGGAAATATCCAGCCTTGAACCCAGGAGCTCCTGTGCCTACACTCAGCCCTACAGCAAAGCAGCTGCTGCCTCCCAAGGCTGGAAGCCTCCACGCAGGGCAGAACCTTGGGGCAGTTTTGTGAAGTTTGGGCAGTGAGTTCCCCAGCACAACAAGGACACACCCAGCCCTACCCAGTGGGTCCTCCCTCACTCTGGGCCTCAGTTTCCCCACTTACGAGACATAAAGGAATCATCCCTGGTCCCTTACTCTACCAAGACTTCCTTATAAGGAAGATAAAGTACCTCAAGAATCATTAGCTTTTTCAAAACACAAAGGGAACAAAAGAACTGTATAAAATCACAGGGTGTCAGAGCCCAAAGGGATGAGCTGGTCTTAGTCTATCAATGTCCAGATGTGAAAACTTAGGTCCAGAGAGGGAGAATGACTTGCTCAGAGATACATAGCAGGATAGCAGCTCAGCTGGGACTAGGACTCAGGTCCTTGTGACCCATCCATCCCCTGCTCTTTCCCACTCCGCCACTCTGCGCCCAGACACAACTGAGAGTTTAACTGGTGTATACCTTACACGAAAAGTGGAACAAATGCACTTCTACAATTGGAGGGGTGTATAGACTACATGGGTGGGCCCACCAAGATTTCACAGGCTATTGGAGGGTCCGTCCAGTGCACACTGCCCCACTCAACCCTAACAGAGTGTGAGGAGCCCCCATTTAAAAGGAAAGAGAGAACAAATCAGCACTGCCGAGAATCCTGTCAATCTTCCTCCCACAGCTCCTGATTCAGACCACAGCCCTACAGAGCAGAGTGGCTTTTTGTGAAACATGCACTTTTCACACAGACTCCCCTGCTCCCAGCATGCAGGCTGAGAAAGGGGCAGAGGAAGGGGGGCTCAAGGGGAGGGGAGGCAAGGGGACCCGGTTCTCTTTGGTTGCCATAAATGGTAACAAATCGAGCACCTTGTGTGCTCAGCCCTTCTGACTGCACCCACTCCCCACACTCCGGCACCAAGGGTCCCACAACCTTGTCTCCTACCAGCCTCCAGGGCCCCAGAGAACGGGTCAGAATGGGTGTCCTAAATGGCTCAGACATCACAGAGTTCTTTGCCGGAGTCCAGGCTCATCAGCCTGACAAGCTGTCAGTTTGATTTGGGTCTGAGGAGTTCTTGTCCTACAGGCAGAGCCAGGAAGAGGGGTGCGTGGGAAGCCTCCTTGAGTGGGTGGGGGGCACGATCAGGCCTCAGAACACAAGGGACCTCCCAGAGACACACTGGGGGCTGCTAATCACTGCAGAGAACATAGAAGGCTCAGATCCTTAGCACCAGCTACATCCGGCCCAGGCCACATCCACCATGTTCCCCAGACCTCAGGGTGTTACCCAGACCTTCTACCTGGAAGTCTCTATCACCTGCCAGGTACAACCCAAATGTCCAAATCATTAAAGCGGTCCTCGCCCACCAGCACGCTGCTCTATTGAAGCAATTCCTTGCCTACCACTATCTGGTTCAAGACCCTTTGTCATTAGCTCCTTTCTCTGGTCTCTAATATCACCTTATTTTGCCTGCCCCATCCTCTTCCACCCTCCCCGCTCCTTCTGCTTGTCCAGAGTCCCTTTGCCTGACTGTTCTCCTCCACAAAACCTACTCTGCTCAGAAGACAGATGCAGGTGCTGGACATGGACACCTCGACACTGTCCTCCATGGCCAGCAAGAGCACTCAGCACCACGCCAACAGGTACTCAGTACTGTTGCACCCTTCCATGCCAGAGAGACATCCACCCCAACATGCACACCTACTCCTCCATGCTCACCTCATTCATGAGGTGTACACACATGGCAGCGGTGAGCATGAGGGAAGCCCTGTCCAGGTTCTCACCCTGCTGGCCTCAGGCTCCCTGCTCACCATGCCTCCCCGCCTTCAGTGGGACCTGGAAGGCTGTCCCTCCTCCTCTCCACATGACTGGATCCCATTCCCCTGTTAAGGATCAGCTTCTGTCCTGCCTCTTGCACAGAAACTTCTCCATCCACTGGCCCTAGGCATGAATCACTGATGCTCCCAGAGTTCACACTTCCTAGAAGTCAAGGCAAACAGGGAAACACGCCAGATTATATAATACTGTGCACTATTTATGAGTGCCTACTGTGTGTGACAGGTAGACCATAAGAACTCTGACATCAGTGTTCTCACCGAAGCCCCACTGCCTTAGGATGGAGGATGAGAAACCTAGGAACTGGGTACTGAGGACATCTGGAAAATGCACTACCCCTCTGGCCAACTGTGTACATGGGCTGCACCACCTTCCTGCACACTTTCCTGGGTTGGCTCTTTCCAGCAAGTCTGGAAGATCCTTGAGAACAGGGACACAGTTCATTCTTGTTTCCCCTACAGTAGGCAGCATGGGGTCAGCAAACTGCAGGCCTCCTCAGGACTCACTGATTGATCACTGGGAACACATATTGGGGGTTCAGACTCAGGACTGAGCAATATCAAGAAACTCTGGGGCAGGGGAAATGCACACCCTAGACCATCGGTTGACCCTGCCAACAGGCCCAACAGCAATCACCAGGATGGGTGAGGAGAAGTGGTGACAGACCAGGACCCATGAGCATGGCTTGCTGGGAGATGCCCAGAAGGGACTCCTGGGTTTGAGGCAATGTACCCCTGGGTACCTCAGACACATCAAGAGGGCACACCAGGCACTGAGCAGATCAGAGGAGCTCCCAGGCTGCTGAATCTCACCCAGAGAGGCAGTCCAGGTGGCTGTGCAAATAGCCAGAGCTACTGGATTGGGGCTGCTCTGCTTCCCTGGGTCTCAGCCTACCCATCTGCTCCTGACCTCTCTCTCCAGGAGGCAGGGAGAATGTGTCTCGGGGGATGAACAAATCCTAGCACTGGCATCTGATATTTGGGGGGCAGAACACTTTAGCAGATATCTACCATTTTTGCCCTTCCCCCTTCTTTTGGCATCAGCACCCCTCTTTTCCTGTGGTGAATTCTCCTCCTCCCTAGTGCATACAGCCATGTCCCATCAATCAAGGTGCTCTGCTCTCCCCTGGCCACAGGTGGGCACGTGACCAGTCAGATTCTCCCCTGGGAAGCCAACTGTGGGCAGTGAGAGCTAAGTGCCAAAACAGCAGGAGCTGGTGCATCTAGACAGAGTTAACGTGACCAAGCTCATCATTAGGTCCCGATGCCTAGACCTCCAGAGCAGCCTGGCTCCTGTGCTTGTGTGTGGCCTGTTGCTCAGCTCTTCTTTGTAGCCTCTGAGCTAACCTTGTATCCTTCATGAATACTGAAAGGTCCACAGACAGAAAAACAGGGGTGGATATAAGAAGAGAAGGGAAAAGAAAGCTGGGCAAACAAAAACAAGACATGTCTGATGAAGTGATTTGCTGCCGCCCCCAACATGTCAACAACACTGCTGAGCTGTGTTCATAGACAGACAAATAGGTAGATACACAGGACCCGGCACAAATAACGCCCCTTTTTTATTACAAAATCATAAGCATGTAATGCTGTAACATAACAATATCACACTCAACACACCATGACATTTTAGGTGAAATGTTCAAATTAAAATTATAAATTATTACACCCATATTATTACCCTACCATTCACACTCAAGCAGGCGTTACTTCTGCTGGACCCTGTATTTCTATGCCCCTACATGAGACACAGTTGGCATACGGTGCTTGTAATCTAAGAGACCTAGTTTACCCGGAATCCGTCTAGGAAATGAGACGCTGAAAATGAGGATGCACTTTATACCCAAGGGTCACACACACTGGGAAGGAATTTAGCTAAAAACACATATTCATATATAAATATGTATCCATATTTAGACTATTAGTGTGTGTTGAATGTTTATATATCCATGCATTTATACATACACATATACACACATATTTACATATAAATACAGCATGTATGTTTATATACATGTGTGCGCACACACACACAAACATACATAAGTGTGTATGTGGGAGGAGGGAGTTCTGAGAACTTACAATTTGGGTACCTAAGGGGAAGATGCAAATGCAGAATGAGGCCAGTGAAATATAAAGATTTTTTTTTAAAAAACCCTCAGGAATTTGCCCCGCCCTCTGTGCTACCCACAGAATCATCACGAAATGACAGACATATACCAACTGCCCCCTAATCCCAGCCCTCCTGACTTTGACTGAAAACATATCTACTTTGTGACCACGGGGTCCTGTGCCCTGAGATTTTTGAAAGGACGTTCTCTGCCCTGGGGGAGGATGTACAGTAGGCAGGAGAATGCCCCCACCAGGGTCCTGCTTAAGCACAGGCCCCACAGACCCCCTAGTTAGGCACAAGGGACCAAAGCTGTCACGTGATCAAGCAGGGCTTTGTTTGGGGGCTTCTGTGCTGATCTGGCTGGCCTCATCAATCACTGTGGAGTGGCTGAGTAACAACCACCTACACCGAGGGCATACCCAGAATGTGAACACAGGGGAACACGGTCAGCCAAGTAGGAGGACGGCAAACTCCATGGGAACTCAGCACTCTGGAAATAAATGCAATGCAGTGATGGCATTTTCCAGAGTGCTGGGGGAGAGTGCTATACATGGATAGAAGGAATCACTAGGGGATGGGGACACCCACAAGGGTCTTCCTAGAATGAGGAGAGATGGCCACAAAGCCACCTTCCAAGGCAATGAGTATGGGTGGCTGCAGGGGTCCTATTTGGCTCGGCAGGATATTCCAGCTGGAGGCCAGTATGGCTCCCCAATAGCACGATGCCTTTCCTTTGGACAAACACCAATCATTATTTAAAGGGAGTCACCTGCAAGGGGCATCCCATTATTGGCCAGTCCAAGGCCCTGCCCCTTATCTAGCATTCCTGCGCAGTTCAAGTCAGCCCATAGTCAACACACATTTACTGAGTACCTATTATGAGCAAATAAGGCAAACATAGCAAAATGAAGGGCCCTGACACTCACCCCGTCCTGCTCATGGCCATGGATGACAACACCTCTAGCCTCAGTGTCATCGTCTGCACATAGACATCACTGCCCACTCACAGTATCTGTGAGGATTTAAAGTGCCTAGAGGACTGACTGTCCACTGATCTAAGAAAGTCCTTGATAATCACTCGGTGGTCACCTCCTCACTCACTTCTCTTTGGGGCTGGGACTAGGGGGAGGGAGGTATAAATCGTCAACTGAGTCATATACAAATATGCATAACTCAGCTCCTATTATCCCAGGCTCCAGTGCAATAACCTGGAAGTACAGATCCAAGAAAAGTACAGCCTAAAGTCAGCAGGAAAAGGAGCTGGTTCAGGATGACTTCCCAGAGATGATCACAGAAAAAATATGGGCTTGGGGGTTTGACTTACCTGGGTTCAAATCCCAGCTCCACCACTTTCCAGCTCAGTAATTTGGGGCAAAATACCTAACCTCTCAGAGCTTCTATCTCCTGGGAGGCAAAATGGAAATAATGCCTTGTGTCCTTCTAAGGTGCTGTGGAGGTGTACAGCACACGAGCTAACAGGATAAACCAGGGAAGTGGCCAGTACTAGGCCTGACCACCCACTTCTATGGTTCTCAGTATCAATGCATCTGATGACAGGGTGGCAGGAAGGGCAGCTGGACTTTCCCCTGTGTCTCCAGCCTGAACTCAGAGGGGAGAGGGGTGATGGCAAAGGATGGAAGAGCAAAAGTCCCTCCATAACAAAAGATGAGTAGGCCTTCAGGGGGACCATTATAAAACTTTACAGAAAGCCACTAAAGAAGGCCTAATACATGGAGTGTACCATATCCGTGAATAGAAACACAGAATTGGAATACAACTTACATTTATGAATGGAAATGAAAAGACAGCAATTCTCCCCAAGTCAATCAATAGATTCAATGCAAGGCCAATCAAAATACCAACAGGGTTTGGGCAAGGAGCAGGGAAGTTAGTTGATTGATTATTGATTTTTAGTGAAACTAGAGAAAGTGATTCCAAAATTTATGCAAAAGAAAAATTATGCAAAAGGACAAAAGGCCAAGAAGAGCCAAAACATTCTTGAAAAAGCATAAGATGAGAGGACTTGCCCTACCAGATGTGAGACTCATTTTAAAGCAGCAGTAGTTAAGACAATGCGGCGCAGGCACAGACACAATGGAAAAGACACAGGTGGCATCACACATCAGTGGGGAAAGGAGGACTAGCCCATCAACAGTAAGACAACTGCTCTGTGCTGGAGGGGAAAAGAAATCAGAGTCCTGCCTCACACCATACACAAATATAAACTCCAGATACAGTAAGGACCTAAATGTAAAAAAAAACCTTTCAGAGATAATTATAGGAATTCTTCTTTAATCATTCAAATTCATTCAGCAATACATGAGTGCCCAGTACATTGTGACAAGCACTGTCCTGTCACCAGGGATATAAAGACGCCCGTGAGACATTATGTATTTGTTAAATAATACATAAAAAGTAAAACCTAACAAAAGACAGAGACTGAGAAATTTGACTATGTAGTCAAAGAATTGTCAAAGTTTAAATAAAGAATTTCTTCTTACCAAAGGATGCTATGAAGAAAGTGAAAAGGCAAACTATAAACTGGAAGCTATAAACTGTTTGTGGTACACATAACAGACAACAGATTTGTATCCAAAACATAAATAAAATCCTAAAAATTAGTAGGAAAAAGCAAACAACTCAACAGAAAAATAAACAAAACCATCAGCCTAGCTGGCCTATTCCTGGCCTGATTCATCGCACCAAGAACAAAGGGAGGCAGGGGAAGGATGTGGGCCATTCCCAACAGGGATGGCCAGAGGTAAGAGTACAGGATGGCAGGTACAGCTGCTGGCTCTGGGCCCCAAGACCATTCCCCTGCCCTACTGCATTCCACCTCCATCTTCCAAAAGATCCGCCTGGACCTCCCACTTCCCCATTCCTCCCATGCATCGCTAAGACCAGAAGACATTCAGAACAACCCCAGCCTAAAGAGACATCTGGGGCTGTTTCCAGGGCTCCAAAGCACTGCTCAACACTGTCACTCCAGCCCCGGGGCATCTAACTCACTACTGCTGGAGAGGCTACCTGTTCACATGCTCCCACTGCAAGAAGTGCAGTGATTGATACCTGCAACTGCCAGTCATTGAGTCTAACCTGTCAGGCCTCCTGTTAAAGCAGTGTGCCTACATAATGCGTGTATTACCTCATCTGGGCCCTATCACAGCCCCGTAAGATGGCTGACACTGATGCACAGGAGGAAACCCAGGCACCGAGAGAGGTTAAGGAAACCTTCGAAACATTGGCCTCTTTCTTGGAGACTCTGACTCAGGTCAGTGGGAGGAGAGGAAGGGGAGCATGGCCTCTGTTCATGCACAAAGCTGCCGGGTTGATCTAAATGCGCACCCTAATGAAGAACTGCTGGAGCAGACAGAAAGCTCTCTGAAGGCAGAAGCCATGTCTCTGTTTTCCTTGGCCAGTCACTGCCCCCATCAGCCACTCACACTGGCCTCCCTGCAAGGCACTCACATAGCTACCCAACAGAAGGGAGACGTTTGAAATTCCGACTCTCACCTGAAGTCCTGTGCCTCGTTAGAGAAAAGGTAGGGGATAAAAGCCATATCTCTACCCTGGGCTGCTCTCCAACTGCAGATCTGCTCCCCCACCCAACCACGTGCCATTTTTAACATCCCTGCCCCAACCCCCACCACTTCTGCCAGCAGATTAGCTTTCAAATGTGAGCAGGGACAAAGCTGGCTCAGAAGACTTAACTCTGCCCAATGGGTTTAGCTCAGCTTCATAGTTCCCTAACTGGAACAAAGTAAGCAAGCAGATCGCAGCTAGAAGGGAGAGGCCAGAGGGGCAGCAAACAGGGGCATCTCTGTAAGCTGGATTACCTACAGCAACTGCCTACAGCCTGAGGGGCACCACAAGACCTGTCATGGTGGTCACAACCAGAAAAACAAAATCTCCCTTTCCGCAGGCACTGGAGACAAACTGAAAAGCATCCCCAGGCACTGGTGCACACTGCAAAGCAGTGCAGGGCCACTTCATCCTCAGTCCCCGCCACGCTTCCCACCCCAGGAAGCCTCTCCCCACTGGCACCATCCAGACCGATTCCACCCTTTGTTCCTCTGTGTTCAGTCCATTTCACACGCACGGGGGCTCTGTCACTCCCATTGGACTGCAAGCCCTCCCCTAGCGAAGGCTCTGGATGTACTTGTCTCTATGTCTCTTCACCCTTCTTCCTTGCCCAAACCCCCATACTCACCTACCCAGCAAGCTCCTATTCATTCTTCAAAATCCAGGTGTCACTTGCTCTACTCCATTATCTCCGTATCTTGTCTCTATTAAGCAATATTAATTACCCTAATAGGTAGCTTTGCTGAGCACCTACTGCTCAGAACCAAAATTATCTGTTTATGTTTCTGACTCCTCCATGGAACTCTGAGCAGCTTCAACTTACAACAGGTACTCAATAAATGTATGCACTATGCACTACCCACACAGTATCCAATCAGCCCTTTCAACAGAAGAAACAGAAAAGACACATTAATTCACTAATTCTTTTCCCCAAATGAGGAAACTAACTCCTAAAAGAAACAGTTTGTTTTTTTTTCCTCCCTTTTCTAAAGGGAGCAAATATTCCAGAGTGGGAGTCAGACAGCCATCCTTCGGAGGTGGAGAAAAGGAAAGGACAAGTCGAGTCAGGCTACCCTGATGCTGAGTCCAGGACTGCTGCTGCCTCTCCCTAGAATGCTGGGAAGGGGGAGGTGGCCCTGCTCTCACCCCTCCATTGGCAGCCCTGTGTTCAAATGCCTGGTGGAGGACGAGCCAGATGACCTCTCAATTCCACGACTTCCTGGCCCGAGAAAGCTGATCTCCTCTGTGCGAGCCCAGTCAGCCTGTCCTCACCAACTGGAGCCTCGTGTGCATGCAGCGGGCATTCAGTAAATAGTTGTGGCATGAGTGCACGGACTCAACAGGGACCCTAACAGCCCAGTAAGTTCCAGAGCTGGCCTCCAAATTCAGCCAAGGGCAGTCAGGCACATGGAGGTATGGCATGGTAGCGGGGGTGGGGGGAGGTGAGCCCTCCCTCCTCCTCATACCCTCCCCCAAGCCCACCATCCTCGGAGGAGGTCGGTGGTGTTTCTGAGCTCTTCAGGGCCCTGTGGGATGGAGGACAGACCTGTGGTGCTTTGCTCAAGGCAGTGACAGCGCTCACCCTGTTTCAGCCACAACTTTCTCTTCTCTACCCTCTTCCTCCCCATCCACTCTTGATTGACACCAATGCTGGCTCTGACATGATTTAAAAATAGATATTAAGACAAAGAAGTTTAATTTTTAATGCTTTGGAAGGGAAGTGAGCACAGAGCCAGCATTCCCTCATAGGCACACTCCAGGGTCTCCGAGCATCAGCTAGGCCCTATACCTGTGCCCTTTCCCCCAAGCAGAGCCAGGCCTGACACACTCCAAACATCTACCTGTGGCAGCCGTCTGGGGGACAGCCTGATGACTCACCCCTGAGCACTTTGGGGAGCCTCTGAATGCCTCTGGCTGCCCAGTTCAGCCTGCATCTCCTGTTTGGAGAGGCCAGATCGAACCGGTCCTGCTCAGACTTCTCAGTCCATTCACCACTTCCATTCCCAGACAGTAGGCACCCCACAGCTTCCTTATGACACCCCAAGCCACCCAGCACTGGCTGTGCACAGATGCCTGTCCTGTGCACCAGAGACCATCAGGGAGCCACGTAGCCCACGGAGACACGATGCAGCCAAGCCAATACAAAGCACATGTCTCGAATGCGGCTGGAGAGCCTTAACCAAGCCGCCCACTACCTGAGGGCAAATGAACAGTCTGGGAGAGGCCAAGCCCCAAAGGCCTGACCCCACTTACAGGAAGTTAATCAGGGCCACCATAGCATTCCTATGCCAACATTTCCTCTGTTCTAGCAGACACACTGAACACTGCCTTCTTCACCAATTGGCCTTTATTGAGGGAGAACTCCACAAGGAATACACTTTCCTTTGGGGCCAGAATGTCACTGCTCTGCCAGCTATGACTTACAGTGATACGACAGCTGCACTAGCAAGCATGAAAAGTGACCATTACCCAGACTGACAATTATGCCAGCAACCCCAGCCCCACCTCCACCCCTTCAAATCAGACAGGAACTTGACTTAGGTTGGGAGAAGCTGGGCTGGGATCACATTTACTGTCCTGAGAAGGAGACATACGCCCCCAGCACTCACAGCCCATGCTATACTCCCACCTCCCCTTCTCAGAATAAAAAGCTCTGAGCCCCCTTTGCCCTCCTGTTAGGGCGCAGATGCACTTCATCTCTACCCGGAGGGTTCCACCAGATGGCCCTGGGAGGACTCAGAGATGAGCTGAGGGAAATGCCCTACTGTGGTTCCCACTGCGGGGAGAAATAACTTGGCATGAGTTTGATTACTGGTACACAGGCCCTCAGGATGGGGAAACTTCTGCCCAATTTGGCCTCCTAGTTCCTTTGCATTAAGAAGCCAGCATTCTCTTGACCATGAGAATCAGAGTGAGGCGTTCAGTGGAAAAGAGGAGGTAATAGTCAGACATGACCACTGACTGCCCCTCCTCAACTCCCACCATCTATGTCAAGCCCTCAGAAATGCTGCCCTGGGTGCCAACATGGCTAGCACCATCTGCTTGAAGTCAGCAGTGCCAGGAGCAACCTAGACCCTCACCCCCACCCTTAAGCAGACAGGCACCCAGCAGCCTGTGAGGCACCTGCCCTTTTCTGGGTAAGGAAGAGGAATGCTGGCAGTAGAGCTCTGCCTCCCACCCGGTGCCGGTGATGTCACCCAGGCCCTCACCAATACCAACACCCTAGAAGCTCCACCCAGTGGCAAGGAACCAGGGACTCTCCCACCTGTGAGGGGTGGCAGTGTAAGACAGCTGCACTGGGAACCCTCCCAGCGGGCTCTGAGGAGGCAAGGGGTATGGTGGCAGCAGTTGGTTTGCAGAACTACCAGGTAGGTTCCAGGGTCTAAGGAAGATCTCTATCTATTGATAGCAGGCCTCGGGTTTAACTCTAAGGCCTCAGAAAGGCCTCCATTTGGGGTCTGAGCCTTGAGACTAGAAAAGGTGATGGCTACATAGTTCCTGACAATTACTCTGGGTCCAGAAGGAGTCGGCTCTCAGTAGCCCTGCATACCTCCTCAGCCCACTCTCGTACCCACCTCTGTCTCTCCTCTCCTGTATGCGCTAGAAAGGGCAGAGGCATCCAGGGGTCCTGCCCCACCTGCTTTTGGCCCAAGCAGTTTCTCTTCTCATTTATGTCTTTCCTCCACTCCTTCTCCCATATCAAGCCAATTACCTGGCCACAGGAAGTTGTCATTCAAGTGGAGTTTAGTGACCCACCAGGCCCAAATCCTGGCTAACACCCTGCTACACACACTTGCTCTTCTAGACCCAATAAACATTCTTACACACATGGGCATCCATTTCTTTTTTGCTAAATTTTCTGTCTTCCCTAAGGTGTATGTCTTATTTCATCATCTCATAAACTACTAACATCAAAGACCTGAGTCTCTAAAACTCAGTTTTTTCCAGCTCATAGCATGTCATGGGAATTCTAAAAATACTAAGTAATCAGAAAAGCCAGATTAGGAGTCACTCCTTGCCTGGTAAGAGAGAAATGGTGGTACTTTCAAATTAAGAAGAGACAGCAAGTCCTCCCACTATAGTCCATAAAAGAAGACCTTACCCTCGACCAGCTCATTAACCTCTGCCAAGCTTTTCAGGGATGATGAAAGAGCCTCTTGTCACCCCATGGCTAAGGTGCTAGGAGAGTCTTCATCACATACAAGTCCCTATCAAGTGGGAGCCTGGAATCCCTGTAACACAATTAACATGTGGATTTACTGTTCTAGCTCTCCATTCACTTACTCACAAATATATATCGAGTGCCTACTAAGTGCGGGGCACATACCATTGTGCTATACCACTTGAAGAGGTCCCTAAACCAAGTTGACACCATCCTAGAGAATAATGAAACCTCAGCAGTTATACTCAATCCAGCCAGCAGGTGGCGAGGTGGGGGTTGGGAAGTAGCAGAGAGGTACCCGCCAAGGCTCTGAATGAGCATCCCCAGGAGGGTCTTTCTAGTAAGTGTTAAGATATGCACAGTGGTGCAAGACAGAAAGAAAAGCTGACTTTGAACAAGAACAGAGATGGAAGCTATGCACAATGAAGGGGCAATGTTCATGTAATCCACAGGCACGGGAGAAATACACACCAGTACTTGGCTGACTCTAATCCTGGCAAGTGAGTCAGAGGACAAGCAGCACTTGCCCAAAGGTGGCCACAAAATCATTCTCGACATTCCAGTGGTTCTGCCCCAGTTTCCACAAAACCCTCGCCACAGAGCAGGTAACACAATGGTTGGAGGGCCCAAGACCATGGAGACACCTGGAAAAATCCAACTCAATTTCAAACTAGGGTCTTCTGAAGAGAAGCAGCAGCGTGAGCATGAGTCAGGGAAGCAGGGCCCCTACCCAGAGAGAAGGCAAGGATGCAGGATGTCTCATACCTAACGAAGTGAGGGTATGAGGAAAACCATCACAACAGCCCCACATTGGGCTAGAAAGGATACCCAGTCATTAAGGAGTAGCAGAATTTAGCCAAGGTCACAAAACAAGCTAACCAAGAACCAAGACTAGAACTCAGACTTCTTCCCACCTAACATGAATTTTCCCCTCTGCGGGAAAAGTTAGCCTCTCCCCGACATACCCAAAAAGTTTTTCAGTTAAAGCCAGTCACTCCCCACAAGTGTTGAACCCCAGAACACAACTGCTACCCAACTTCACTGTGAATGACTTTCTCCTGCCCCCAGTGCTCCTCCTGGACCACAGGCAGCTGACAGGCTCCAGCCGGCAGGAGGACAGGCCCTGGGGCAGAGCCAAACATCTGTGCTGACTGCGTCTGGGCTCTGGTGAAAGGCGGAGGCAGCAGTTGTGATGAAGGAACAATTACATATAAAGTTAATAAGTTTTCAAATTTGCCCAACTAGTATTTCTTCTGCACAAGCATGCAAGCCGTGTCCACACAGCCTCCAGAATCACAGAGGTCAGAGAACAATTCCAAGCTGCCTCACCCACTGACGCCTTCTCTAAAAAAACATAGGACACTCCTGACTGTCCCCTCCTTTTAGTCTCTGGGGTTCTCAAAGCTGGGAGGCCTGGCAATCCATGGCAGGAGCACATGGCCAGTCGGCTGCCCATGCCCAGTCAACTGCAATCCCTCAAAAGCAGCTGCCTGCCACCGGATGGCAGCACCCCTCCCACACCCTCCTTTTCCACATGAGCCCTAACTCCGGGGCATATCTGCAGGCTAGTAAGCGAGTCCCTTGACTTGGGACAAGGGCTCCTTTTCTTGGGGTTCACTGGCAGTAGATGTGACCTCTACCCCTCCCCCATGTCAAGTCCATAAAGTGCTGCACATGGTATTCTTGCATATTAAAAGGAATACAAGAAGAAACTCTGAAGATCATCCATACTTGTGCCTATCTTCAACTCAGGGTCACAGCTGTTAAAGATTCTGACCCCACACGTACTTTTGCAGCTTATCCAGTCAGAGACCTGCCAGAATGGGTTTCTTATAGGTGAAGGACATAGCAAAAAACTTTGCAAGCCTCCTAGGAGTAGAGTAAGTCTCCCCAGGAAGACAGGCGTGTTGGAGCCCCCATTCAGCCATTGAGTAGGGAGAAAGGAAAAGGAAGATACATGGACGAAGGAAAAAAATGATCTTAAAAAAAAAAACCACTTACCGTTGTACAGAAGCAGAGCAATGCAGCACCAAAGAAGAAGAGAGTATATAAGAAGCGAGGACGCAAAGGGAGGAATAAGCACAATGACTTACCCAGAATATCAAATTGAAGAGGAACATCATGTACTTCAAGCAGCAGAGGCAGCCCCTGGCCATGTTGCACTTTTTAAATTCTAGGAGGAAAACAAAGGACAGGTCCAGGTAAAACACCACGTACTTGCTGCCTTTGGGGGCATTGTACTTGTCGGTCTTAACGCCAGCCTCAGCACGGCTCTGGCCCCGGGAGCCTGCGGTGCCATAGAAGGCGCCGGCTGTGAAGCCTCTGCCGAATGAGCGGCCGGAGGTGGACGGTTTGGCAAAGTCCGAGTCCTTGCTGTCCAAAGATGGACTCCGGTGAATCGAAGAATCCTCGCTACTCGACTTCTCCATGCTCGAGGCGTTCCCGGGGGACGTAAGGGGCGGAGGGCATCGCTCCCAGAATGGGACGGAGGGGGCGCCCGAGTCAGGTGCGGGCTGTGGGCGGCCCGATGGAGTCTTGCACGCCCCCCTCTATACCGAGACGCACTTCGGACGGGACCCGGTGGCACGGGGGCTGCTGCCCTACTCCCGGCCGGCTGGCCCTGGATGGATCTGCTGCTTAGCTCTCTGCGCTCTCAAGAACGCTCTCCGGGAACTGGCTGGCCTGCGTAACTTAGCGTCTTTGGGAAGGCTGCAATTTGACTTCTCTTTCCCGAGCGTCAGCTCGCCTCCTGGTGCACTGGCCGCTCCACGCAAAGCACAGGGCTCCGGGATCCAGGATCCCAGGGCACACACCTCGCCCAACCCAGCCTCGGTGCTGAGCCCTGACCACTTTGCGGGCGCTCCGCCTCCTTTCGCTCCGCGACTTTGCGGAGCTGCTCGCCAGCCCCTGGCTGGGCGAGCGCAGGAAGGACAGTGGGATAGTGCCGGGTGATCCGCTGCAGCTACCACTGCTGGGCTTTCCCAGAGAAATCCCAGCCCCGACTCCGAAATCGCTCGGAGCCCCCTCGCCAGGCCCTCGAGCCCGCCCCCTGCTTTGCATTCAACCAATGAGCACGAGATCTGCCAGGGGCAAGGGGGTGGGGCGGCCTCCCCCTCCCCAATGACGCCACGTCTTTAATAGGATTAGCGTTCTCCAGTGTGCCTACACCCGTGCTCTGCGAACCCTCACTAAATGTCAAGGGCTCTAGAGCCGAGGGTGAACCCAAACCTTCATGTTCGGCTTGGTCTCTACCGCAGAAAAGCGGGCAGCAGAGGAGGGGAATGACTCGAGGTACAAACGACCCAAGGAAAGCATAGGAAAGGACTGGGGAGGACTGGAGGGGTAAAGAAGCGCGGCCACTGTCACCCTGGCTGCTGCCCCCTGTGCATTCGGGGTCTGACCCAGGGCACACAGTCTCCCGGTTACACACACACATACACACCACACTTTTGCACACGTGGGTCCGGCTAAGACACACAGGGAGAAGGGACCGCAGGAGCGGCGAGAAGTGTGGGAAAGGCGCTAGAGGCCTCCTCCGGGCGCGCGCCGCCTCCCCGCCCCCTCCACGCGCACGCGCATGCTTGCACACCAGCAGCTCAGTGTGGCTCCCGCAGCTGCTCCAGTCCCCTCCCCCCGCCCTGCGTTCCAGGTTGGAACCCTGCGCCGCCAGTGACCCGCACCGGGAAGAGAAGAGTAGGTAGCCAGGTGAGGTCGGATGATGTAAGAGTGCTTGCTCTCAAACGTAGTCTGGATCCTCTACCGTGAGGAGTGCATGTAAGGGGCTGGTCAGGGAAACAGCAGGAAGAAGGCTCTTGCTAGGGGCTTGGGATCATGCAGCAGGAGCCTACATCCTACCGTAAAACACTGCATGGGGCAGCATCTCCTGGGCTGGTGCAGACCTGGGCTACACAGTTGGCAAACAAAGAAGACTAGAAAACTTGGGAGAGAAGGGGTGAGAAACCCACCTTTTTCCTGTCATCAGCAAGAGAGTGCTGAGAACACCTAAGGGCAGGGCCAAATCCTTTGAGGCTCAGTATCCCTAGCACCTAACACTGGGCTTAGGGTCTGAGGAGATGGGGACTACACCGGGATGGCTGGGTAGAAAATTTATGCCCTCCGTATGGTGTGAATGTGAAATGGCCTCCCCAGATCCCATCAAACACTTCTACACCTGCTTCAATGTGCTGAGCACAGGGCCAGGCCCTTGAGGAAATTGATATAAGGTGTGCTGCTCCCTGCCCTTCATGCACACACAATCTGGTAAGAAAGACAGGAGGATATTCATCACCAAGGTCATGCCAGAACAGAGCTACTGCCACCATTGGCTGTGGCTGAAGAGAAGGGAACATTCACTCTGACCAGAGGGACTTGAAACCCTCATCACAGGCCTGCTGCAGTGGCCCTGCACCTTCCAGTCTGCACCCTCACTGGCTCCCAGGCAGGCCTACATCCTAGGGTGCAATCACTTAGGTTCTTTCCAGGGCCTGCAGTGGTGTTGCTATTCTGAGCCCCACTCCCACTCAAAGAGCAGCCCAGCAAGGAAACCTAGTGAGTGTCACAGCCATGGCACCTTGCTGTCTCCTGGTTGGCACTCAGTCCCTGGGTCTACAGATGAGGGACAGATGTCTGGCTGGCTCCTCATGGAGTCCACAGCCACCTGACTGGAATGGCTAACATCTTTTGTTCTCTTCAGCCTAGACCCCCAACCAGCGGGCTCCTGAGGGCTCACAGCTGCCACTTCATTCTTACAGCATTACTTCTTTGATGCAGAGGACATCATTACCCAGTGGGACTCAGAGTCCGGAGACCTGTTCTTCACTCTTAGCTCAGTTTGTAGCTGTGTGATCAAGGGCAAGGTAGTTTGCCTTTCTGAGGTCCCACTTCCTCCTCTTTAAAAAGGGGATTAATAGAGCTTAACCCCAGAGGTGTCCTCAGCATAAAGTGAGTTGGCACATGTGGGAACAGTCCCAGGCCTGTAACCTCTGAAGAATAAGGAGCTGTTATTGCCAGTCTCATATGGGGACTTGGTTTCAGCAAGAACCCTCCCAGGCAAGCCCCCTCTGCCTTCTTCTTCTTTTTTTAATCTCTCTTTTCTCCCCAATTCAAACCTTGTTCAGTGAGAATAGCCTCCCACTGTCGTTCTCCTTCATTTCTGATCATAAATGGATTGCTGCCAGGAACTATTTCCTCAGCAACTGAGGACCTTGGGGGGAGCGGGAGGAGAGCAGAGAGTAAAAGACAACAGGCAGGTGAAAGAGAAGAGGAGGCTGCCCAGTGTAACAGTTCTACTCCCTCCAGGTCACATTCGTCCAAAGGGCACTGAAGTCCCATTCTTCAGTCCATTAACAAAGTTTCAGTGAGATCCCATCAGGGTACCCAGTTTAGTCATCATCAGAATAATAAGAGCAACTCAGGTTTACTGACAGGGATGTCAAACTCATTTTCACTGGGGGCCACATCATCCTCATGGTTGTCTTCAAAGGGCCAAATGTAATTTTAGGACTGTATAAGTGTAACTACTCCTTAACTAGGGGCAAGAAGCACTGCATTCGGCCCTTTGAAGGCAACCGTGAGACTGATGTGGCCCCTGATGAAAATAAGTTTGACACCCCTGTTATACAATAAGTCCTCATTATACCCCAATTACCAGGTTTCAAATGTAATAACTCATCACAACCCTATGAAATAGCTATGGTCATCTGCCCATTTTACATATAAGGAAACCGTGATTTCAAAACTCATGTTCTCTGCTCTTTTGGGCTCTAAGCGTAGTTCCTGCCCTTGGAAATCTTCCAGTCTAACAGACAGCATCTAAAAGCACACAGGAACCTGACATCGCATGTCCTGACGAGAGGTCACTAGATAAAAGGACCCTGAATAACAGGCTAAAGGGAGAGGTGTGGTTGGGGCAGTGTGGCTGGACTAATGATCAGCTAAGCTGAATCCCAAGGAGATGGACCTGAGTTACCTTACAGGGGGCTAGAAGAAGGAAGAGAGTACAGGGAAACTATAGTCTGCAAGCCAGGAACTAGTCCATGAAAGGAGACAGCTTAGACAGAGATGGGAGAGGAGCCACAGGAAGGTAGATTTAGCCCCCAGTGAACAAGTCACGCCTTCATAGTAGACTGTTCATCACGGACAGGATGCTGAGCAAGGACCCTGGAAGATACAGAGATGTGTGAGATGTGGCCGTGGACCTCAGGGAGCTCACAAGCTAGCTAGAGACCAACCTTTACCCCCATGTGCCATAACAGGAGCAGCAAAAAGCTGTCCCTTCATCCTCCCCTTGCAGAAGGGCTCTCTGGAGTGGGTGTGGATGGGGTGCAAGGAGGAGGATTAACTAGGAAGGAGTGGGTATGGTGCACTCGGGGACAGTGAGAACTCACATCTAACTGAAGCAGGAAAATGTGCCTAGGAGTCAAAGTGAACTGTGCCAGGCCTTACCCGACACTTGAAGGTCTGGTCTTCACATGGCAGCTTCCCCAGCGATGGAAGTCTGGACTTCACACAGGAGCTTCCCAAGCAATAGAGGCACATGACAAAACTGTGCCCTAGGAAGATGGGCCTGGCAGCAGGGTGGGGGAAGGGAAAAAGACCAGTGCTGTGGTTTGCCTCAGTTTCTTGGGTTTGGGGTACAGAAGGAGCCACCAGAGAGAAAAGGTGAGTTGAGACATCATCTCTCCTGCCCCATCCTGATCCTCAACCACTTGCCAGGCTCCAAAAAGCTGGAAGGTACAGACTGCCCTTGAAGATCTCTGAGCATGTGAACAAGGCAAAGCTGCCTTTTCTTTCCTTTTTTTTTTTTAATAACAAAAAAAACCAGCAAACCAAGTACAGAATTCCCAGAGCGGAGAAGGAGAAGTGAATATGTGAAATCAACATGCAACATCTCTACTGACTGACAACTGGGGAGATGTGGGCTTCAGAGTAAATGCCAAGCTCTCTCTGCCTCTTGCTGAGTTTCTCAGGCTTGCAGTGAGAGACAGAGCTCAGCCTTTGGTCTCCCACTCACCCACACACAATCAGAACTGATGGGCCAACACAGACCCCCTTTCCAACCTCTGCTGATTATTTCTGCGTTTGACAATATGCGAAGCTGGTGAAGTATCCCGTCCCCCTAAACTTCAAACAAGGCACCTCAACCAGAATTTACATTAGCCACAAAGTGGCACTCACTATCCTAAGGAATATGTGAGATGGGCCGCCATGGTAAGAGAAGGGAGACTCACTTCACCCTAATGTTTAAACTCCAAAACTGAGTACAATATAAAAATACTGTACTTGCTCAGTAAACAATCTACCTACAGTGCCAAGAGCCATGACTGCAGAGGTCCCTAGCAGGGGGCCCACACCCAGAGATGTCTGTGTGCAGATTCACTCAGCAGGGGGTGGTGAAGAAATTAAACTTGGCCAGGATTCAGGAAGGACAGTAACAATGATGGCAAAAGGGTTGGGGTAGAAAAGAACTAAAGGTAGTTGTTTGTTTAGTTTCTGAGCCCAGCAAGGAAAATAAGCAAACAGGGTTTGGCTGCAGTGGGAGGGTTCACAGTAAGATAGATGGAGGGAGGACTTGCTCAGGACAGTCTCTCAGGGGTGGCTGGGGTACTTCTTTCTCTGTGGAAAGGCCTGATCCTCCCTCCTTCAGGCCTGCAGTCCTTTGTTCAGGCTGCAATTACAGTCTGCCCACCTGCCTCTGCTCTGACCACTGGGCTTCTCAAAGGAGGCAGGGACTGTGTCTTAATCATGTCATCACCCTCCCCCCAGTGCCTGTCACAGTGACCACTGCAGGACAGGTACTCAGAAAAATGCTTTGGGGTAGAGGGAAAAGGAAGACTACCAGGACTAAGCCCTGCATTCTCTCCAAGTTCATTAATGAGAGGATGGAACCCGGGCCAGAAGTCTATGGAACTGTCCCTGGAAAGCAGGATATCTAAGGGCATTAGAACCTGACAAAGGAACTCAGAAAATTTAAATGCCCAGCTACAGATGACTGAGTGTGAAGGCCATGCAGTCGATTGCTTTGATCACATCCATGTCCCTAGCACACAGTATGAATGGAGAAATGGACAGGTAAGTCAACATTTATGAACCAGAGAGCCATTTTGGAGGAAGAGTCAAGAAAGGTAGGAGGTGGAAATAAAGAAGACAGGAGCAAGACAGCACAAGCCGCTCTGGGACTCCCCCCTCCTGATAGGTCACATGTTTTGGAGGAGCTGTCAGGACAATGCAGATCTGCCTTCAGCTGAACCACTGGTGACCTGGTGCAGGCTCCCTGGTGCTGCAGCCATGTCTCAAAGTCCAAGAGCTGGCTGTGGTCAGCCCTCGTCAAAGGTCACTACTAGCTACTGAGAAAATATGGCTGTGAAGAGACCCTCAGCTGTTGTGTCCACACTCCACGAATGACAGGTGAGCACGCTGGTCAGAGCAGGTACTAGTGAGCCTGTGGATAATTAGCTTAGCTCTGAGGAAACTGTCACAGCTATACTCTTCCTGATCCACCCAGGAGTACTACAAATGAGGCTTCTAGAGGTAGGAGCCAGCTGGGAGGTATGGATCGATCGTCACAAAGCCAACACCACTTGGCACACACTATGTGCCCTGGTAACTGTGGGTCAGCCAGGCCTGGCTCTGTGAGAAATGATGGCATCTGCTTAGATGCCTTCAGTGACCTCTGTCCCTACCCACCACCCAACCCACCTATAGGGAACAAACCTCTGGCAAAGGCTTTGGGACAGATGTGTATCCAAATCCCATCTGGAGTTACCCACATGCTGAGTAACCTGCAATGACCACTCACCTGCTCTGTACCTCAGTTTCTCTAACCATAAAATGGAGATAATAATGAACACCTTTTCCAAGCAGTATGTAAGAAAATAGAGAAGAGGGGGATGGGGGATGACAAAGAGGGTAAAGGGGGTCAACTATATGGTGACAGAGAGAGACTAGACTTTGGGTGGTGAGCATACAATCCAATGTACAGATGATGTATTATGAAGTTGTACACCTGAAATTCATTATCATGTTACTCACCAGTTACCCCCAACATTTAATTTTCTTAAAAAAGAAAGAAAATAGAGATGAAAGGTTATGAATGCCACACACATAGCACATGTTTGCAAATGTTCAATGAATTGAGGCACTATTATCATTATCAACAATAATTATTATTATACTAAATATGGTCCCAGTCCCCATCTAATTATAATGTAATCGAATAGAGAAAACACAAGATATCACATAGTCAATACAAAATGTTCTGTGGCTCAAATTCTAAGGGTAAGCACCGGCAGCTCCTCCTCTTCAGCTCCTTTCTCAGTCAGAGTCTCTCAGTTCTGGATCCTCTTCTCCTCTACCCAACATTCCTGCATTTGACCATCCCTTCCAGGGTCGAGCACATGGTGGTGACACCTGAGTGGTTACCTGGGCCTGACCTCTCTTCTGAACCCCAAGCATGTATATCCAAATCCTTGGCATCCCCACTTGGCCGTCTCAAAGGCAGCTCTAATTGCTCATGCCCTAGAGGGACTGACACTGCTCCAGCCCTGTCCCCAGACCATGGCAGTGCCCTCTCCTTAGCAATAAATAGCCTAAGCACCCATCCCATTGCTGGCACCAGAAGTCCAAGATTCATCCTTAACTCTTGGTTGTCACTTGCCCCGCCTCCAACCAAACACAAGTCCTATCCAATAAGTGCCTTCCACTTGTCACTATCCCCACAGGCTGGGCCATGGGGATCACCTCTCACGTGACTCCCGCAGCAGCCTCCGACAGAGCTCTCACTCCCGGCTCCTGCCCTCAGTCCACAGAGCAGCACAGAGCGGCCGACCCGTCTTCTCCCTGCCTTCCTACTTTAATCCCATCAGTGGTCTCTAGTTTTACTGTGATTATGATCGTGTGTACATGCTTGCTACTCTACTTTTCTACTGTAACCTAAATTCCTAAAATAACCTCAAAAGTCCAGCATGATTGTCCCCTGCCTACCTCTCCAGCCCCATTTTCAATAATTCTCTCATTATCTCCAACCAATGAATTCTCCGAGCTCTTTCTCTCCTCAGAGGCTTTATCCAGGCTGCTCCCTCTGCCTGGAAGGCTCTTCCACCACCCACTGTCTGACATGTCTAATCATCCCTGAGCTCTTATACATTCTTCAAAAAGTCTCTTTTGGTTTTCTGACTGTCCCCCTACCATTTAAATGAAAACTTCCCTCTCCATCAAATATACAGTCTTATGGCACCATTTGCCTCTTTCTCCGACAGCACTAACTCTATTGCAAAGTACAGCTGACCCTCGAACAAAACAGGTTGAACTGGGTGGATCCACTTATACATGGATTTGTTAAATAAATACTGTAAATATATTTTCCTTTTGATTTTTTAAAAAAATATATTTTATTGATTATGCTATAACAGTTGTCCCATTCCCCCCCTTCACTCCCCTCCACCCTGCACACACCGTTCCACCCACATTCCCCCCCTTTAGTTCACGTCCATGTGTCATAATTATAAGTTCTTTAGCTTCTACATTCCCCATACTGTTCTTGCCCTCTCCCTGTCCATTTTCTACCTACCATCTATGCTACTTATTCTCTGTACCTTTCCCCCTCTCTCCTCCTCCCACTCCCCTGTTGCTAACCCTCCATGTGATCTCCATTTCTGTGGTTCTATTCCTGTTCTAGTTGTTTGCTTAGTTTGTTTTCCTTTTTATTTTAGGTGTGGTTGTTAATAATTGTGAGTTTGCTGTCATTTTACTGAACATGTTTTTTATCTTCTTTTTCTTAGATAAGTCCCATTAACATTTCGTATAATAAGGGCTTGATGATGATGAACTCCTTTAGCTTCACCTTGTCTGGGAAGCACTTTAATCTGCTCTTCCATTCTAAATGAAAGTTTTGCTGGATAGAGCAATCTTGGATGTAGGTCCTTGCCTTTCATGACTTGGAATACTTCTTTCCAGCCCCTTCTTGCCTGGAAGGTCTCTTTTGAGAAATCAGCTGACAGTCTGATGGGAACTCCTTTGTAGGTTACTGTCCCCTTATCTCTTGCTGCTTCTAGGATTCTCTCCTTCATTTTTACCTTGGCTAATGTAATTATGAGGTGCTTTGCTGTGCTCCTCCTTGGGACCAACTTGTTTGGGACTCTCTGAGCTTCCTGGATTTCCTGGAAGTCTATTTCCTTTGCCAGATTGGGGAAGTTCTCCTTCATTATCTGTTC
>CM052539.1:80688473-80707490 GCA_028533065.1 Trachops cirrhosus
GAACAATGGCACTTGGTCCCCTCTCTGCTGGATTTCAGTCACTTGACCCGCTTCTCCCAAGCAAATTGGGCCCTTCTGGTGCTGATTCCCATGTGTGTGGGTTTGTGTACCTTCTAGGACCCTGTGGGTCTCTCCAATGAACTCTCCTGTGAGGCTGGGAGTTTCTCCTGGCACCTCAACCCCCACAGGTGTTTCCAATTGGTGTTTGGAGGGTTTATATCCCCGCGCTGGAGCCTTGGGTTGTATGGCCTGTCTCACTCCCCAGTTTCGCCTGGTTTATCTGCTCGCAAATGTGGGACCACTGTGTCCAACAGCCACGCCCCTCCATAATCCACCTCCTGGCTGGGTCCGCCAGCTGCCGCCCTGCCCACCTGGGGTCCGTCAGCCACTTCTCTTTTTGCCACAACCCCTCTCGGCCCCACCCCTCCTATCTGTCTGGATGAGTGTGTATTCTTTAACTCCTTGGTTGTCAGACTTCCATACAGTTCAATTTTCTGTCAGTACTCTTTGTTTTTTGCTTCTAAATTGTTGTTGTCCTTATTTTGGTTGTGCAAGGAGGTACAGTGTGTCTACCTATACCTCCATCTTGGCTGGAAGTTCTCCTTATGATTTTCTTAATAACATTTTCTTTTCTCTAGCTTACTTTATTGTAAGAATACAGTATATAATACATATAACAAACAAAATATGTGTTAACAGACTTTATATTATTAGTAAGGCTTCTAGTCAACAGTAGGATACTGGTAGTTAAGGTTTGGGGGAGTCAAAAGTTACATGTGAATTTTCAACCATGTGAAGGGGTCTGCACCTCTAACCCCTGCATTGTTCAAGGGTCAACTGCACATGTTTACTTGAGTGACAATTTGCTGATGCTCCTAATAGACCACAAACCCCAGGGCAGCATGACTGGGTCTGGATCTCTCACTACTGTGGACCCGGTACAAGGCATGACTAGAAGCAGAGGCACAATGAATATTTGGACAAAGGAACAGGAGTCCCAAGGACTCCTGTGTGCAGGGCAGGCCAGCATCATTAGGAAGGGCTTCATGGGCATTCCTGTTGTACAGCCACCTTGGGCCCAAGGAACAAAGCATCAGGACACCAATTACCTGTGTGATCTCTAGCAGCTCACCTACAAAACAAGTAAGTTGGACCAACTGGTTCTCTAAGGCTCCTACCAATCCTAAAATTCCCACCCTGCAAAATGGGACCTAACTTGGCACTTGGAAGAAAGGGAAGGTGGGGCTGGAGCAGAGGTGACCCTAGATGCCAATTAAAAACCAGCATGGATGCTTCCCCAACCCCTACTCCTCCCATCAGCCCCATCACCTGCAACTTTCTTAGCCTATGCTCCAACCAAATGAAACCACACCTAAGTCTTCCTCACCTCCTGGCATTCACACTTGTTGCTCCCTCTGCCTGGACCACTTTTCCCCTCACATTCCGACTGGCTAACTTCCACAGTCCAGGCAGCATCAGTGTTACTCTTGCCTCTTCTGTGATATCCAGGGAGGCAGACTGGGGTCTCTCCTCAGAGCACCAACACATCCTGAGAGCCCATCCCACCAAAATGCTGCCTGTTCACCATCCTCCCTGCCCTCTGCCCCAAGACTGTGAGCTCCTTGAGGGCAAGAGCTGTGTCCATCATCTCTGTATCACAGCCCTTGACATAGTGCCTATCACATAGGAGCTCTTAAATCACCGCTAACACATGGATGAAGTAGTGAGAGCCTTTGTGGGGCCTTGAACAAGAGAGGCTTTATGCAAAAAGCAAGAACTGCCACTCCCTAAGGACAACAGTCTCCTCTGTCAACAGGATGAGAGGGAGCAGCAGAGGCTGAGCCCTGAGAGCACAGGGCTACTCTGTGAGTTGTCCACTCTGTAAGTTGTCCACTCTGGACTCTCAAACCCTTTTTTCCAGGAATGTGCCCAGAAACCAGGCCCATATTTCATTCCAAGGCCAATCAGCATCCCTGCCGGATCCTTAAAAGGGCCTGGTATGTGAGGTGTTGTACTGGACAGACAGGTGTACCTGCACTCACAGGCATGCACACACTGAGCCATCTGTGCCTAGGAGACAAGGAGAGACATATTTGTTAGTAGTTCTTATCAAGGAGGGCAGGTGGCTTCAGGATGAGATAAGGCCAGACCGCCAGGCACCAGAAGTGTGATGAGCCTGAGGTTTATTGCCATGCACCAGTGGAAATCTACTGACCCAGCAAATCCAGTATTCCTAAACCACTCCATGGAGGGTGCTGACTGCCTCAGGGAAAAACAGTCTCTGACCCAGCAACCAGTCTATCTGCAAGGCCAGCTCTGCAACAAGGATCCTTCGCTGGTTCAGGAACTGCTGCCTGCTGCCTCCCCTCTTCCCACTCTCCCTCATGGAGCCTGGACCACTGCCCCTCTTCCCATTCTCCTTCATGGAGCCTGGACCACTGCAGGAAAGAGCAGCATGTGGATAGTACTTGGAGATGCTCTAAAGAAGATGGAGCAGGGACAGTACTCTGGATTCCACCTGCTCTGAAGGCAGCACAGGAAGGGAGCCTGTACATGACCCACCCCAGCTGAAGAAAGTGAGAGGTGCATGAGGGAGTGAAGGAAAGATGTATTGAGGATCCCTACTGAGTAGACTTGGCTGTCTAAGGACTCACAGTCTCATAGTGCATGAAGTCATTTGTGGTCTCTGACCCCTCCACTGGCCACTTGGTCAAGTGAGGCTGCAGCACTGGCCATGGTCCCATTCATCATCTTTTCTCTCCGCCCACCTCGGCCTGACCCATGTCCATGCAGCTAAGTTATTCAAGATGCCTCCAGCTGAGAAGCAAGTAGTCCTTCCAAAACCCAGAGGTATCTTTCTCCTCTCAAAATACTTGCAGTGAAAATGGTCACAAAACACACCCATTATTCTGCTACTCAGGCTACCAAAACTCTTCTTTCCAAAGTCTCTTTGAGGTTGCTCTGGTTGCTTCAAATGCTTTGGTTGCTTCAAATGCTGAAGTTGCTTCAAATGCTTTGAAGTCATTTCTGTTGTAACCCAACCATAACTGACGTGTACCAGCCACATTTCACCGATCCACACTTCAACATGTGCCCAGCAGGCAGCTGCCATCACACACACAGCCCTGAAAGCAGAGGCACAGCACGTCCCGTCAACAGTCTCCCTCCTCACGACTGCCAGCCCGCCACCTCCTGCCATAGTCTACTAACCTGGGTCACTGCCTTCAGTCCTTTTCTTTACTGACCCTGCCATATGCTGCTACTATCACTGTCCCAAGAGACAGCTCTGGATATACCACTCTGTCCCTTTCACCAGCTCAAAAGTTTTACCAGCTCCCTAGGAATTTTATACAAATTCTCAAAGTTGGCATTCAAGACCTTCTACCTTTTGCTTTGTTGGCCTTATTTCCAATAGTCCCTGACCTGTGCCCTATGCTCCCAGCAATCAGAGCTCCTCACTGTTCCCTAGACACAAGCCACACTTTTCTGCTTCCATACTCTGGTGCACTGCCCTCCACCCACAATGGCTCCACCACCCATCTCTGTCTTTAGCAGATGGTTCATCCCTCTCCTCAAATGCCACATCCTCCACGGAAGATCCCCAAACTAACAGGCCCTCTTCTCAATAGGGGCACTGATTTGATTCTGCCTTGTGTCATGGTTGTTTGCATAAACGTCTTCCTACAGACTACCAGAAGCTCCCCCATGAGGACAAAATCACCAATGTTTCTCTTGTAGCAACAAGACTAGCTCAATACAAGGTGAACACTTCAGAATCCAACAGAAAACTGAATCCTTCACACAATGCATGCGGCCCCCAGGCCTCACCTGCACCTTCACCATAGATACTCACCTCACCCGTGTATTGGACACTCCCAATGCTGCCCTCGACCTAACGGGCAGGTGCTCAACTTCTGAGATCAGCACCATTTGTCCTCCCCTCTGGAGGACCTCTCTGGGGTCCCCACCAAATTCTACCATCTCCTGAGCCACTGGGGAGCTCAGATATCCAGCCTGGAGCTCGGAGAATGTGGCTGGGCTCCGCAAGACCCGGTGTGTCTGAGTGGCTGTGTGTCACTCATCCCCCAAGCTCCAGCCCCAAGAGGCACTTTCAGAGCCCAGCCAGGCCCAGTGCCAGGGCATACCTGCTCTGCCCCTCCCCCAACTGCTAGAGGAAATGCCAGCCTGCAGCCTCAGCCACACGCACACAGCAGGGACAGGCACATCAGCCAGACCATGAATGCACACTCTGCTGCCCATCTGCCTCCTAAAAGGACAGCACAAGGCAAACACACTCACACTGCAGGGAGCCAGGCAGAATGGAGAGCTGGAGCCCAGTCTCAGTTCAGAAGCTTACATCTGTGTGCCCTGGACAAGAGGCTTACAGCTCTCTGAACACAGCGCACATTTTTTGAATGAACAAATGAATGAATGAATGAATGAGTACACTTCCATTTCCTCATCTGTAAAACAGGGTTGGGTATAATTCTGAGGGACAGGGACTGGGAAACTGCTGTATCATGTAGACAGTACTACACTTCAGAACCTTCATCCACCATATTACAGCCATCCATCACATTTCATATGAGCAGGATATAAAGACAAACAACACTGACACTGATTACTAATCACCAAGGGTCTCCTGAGCACCCACCCTGTGCCCATCCTGGGCTCGCCCCTGTGGATGGTATCAAGGAGCACCAGCCCTGAGAAGTTAATGGTCCGTCTGGAGGGAGAACAACAAAATGAAAGTACAGCAGGTGACAGAGTGCACAAGCACATGCCTGAGGGACCAGTACAAACTGAGTGCTCAGAGGACCTGCCCAGGGAGGCCCAGCCCATCAGGGAAGGCTTCTCGGAGGAGGAAGAATGCATCAGAAGGAGGGCAGAGGCAAGGGATCCCAGGTGCCTATATCTGTGAACAAAGGCATGTTCACTGTGAGTCTTACAGCTTGTTCAAGGAGTTTTTGTACTTAGGAACACATGTGACCTTCACCACACTCCTCCATGATACTCAGGCAGGAAAGTCATCCCAGTTTATACATGAGGAAACTAAAGACCAAAGAGAGGAGAGGACTTGTCTAAGCTAATTAGCAGCAGAGCTGGGACTGGAACCTTCAGGTCCTGCCCTCCAAAACCACAGCCCAGGTATGGTAGAGATCACAAACCAGTGTTGGGCAGGTAAATGTTTAACCACCAGCTCTCCGGGGGGGGAAAAGCCACAGCTTACAGCACTTGACAGTTTCCATAGTGTAAATACTCCCACCGTGGCCAGTTGCAAGCTATCCATGGCTTAACAACCAGCTGGCAAATTTTCTGATTATTCACTAATAGGTTCTCAAGAGCCAGTGTAAGTAGGCTCCAGCAAACCACTCTAACGGCCCAAATCCCATCCCTGCAGAAGAGACTCCAATGCACAGAGAAGAAACCCAGCACCATCCTGCCCCTCCTCGCCAGGAGGAAAAGTCTGGGAATAGGAATAGAGGCTAGACAAATCAGAGGGAAAGAACAGGGTCCCCACAGGCAGCCTAAGAACAAAAGAAAGATGGCTGAATTTAGCTCCTGTGTTACCATGACCCTATAATGTTAAGTCAGATCAGGTTACTGCTCTGCTCAAAACCCTCTAATGGCTTCACATCTTTCTCAGAGTGAAAAACAAAGTTCTTACAAGTATTTGCACAAGTATTTACACAAGTATTTACACACACACACCCCAAACCCACTCACTCTCCACTTTGGCCATACTGTCCTTGCTGTTTCTTACAGCACAGCCTGTATGCTGGATGTACACTCTGATGAAACATTCTTCCTCTATATCTCTGCATTGCTAACTACCTCATCTCCTTTATACCTTTGCTCCAATGCCACCTTCTCAGTGAGACTCTCCCTGCCCACCCATTCAGAACTATACCTCCCCCAGCATGCTAAATATTTCCTGCCTGTTCTGCTTTTTCCATAGCTCTTATTCCCACATACAATATAATTTACGTTGTTACTAATTGAATTTTTACAATCACTCTCCACCACCAGAACAAAACTTCATAAGGGCAGGGATTTTGGCATGTTTCATTCATTGCTATATTTCCATAGCAAAAACATAGCTTTACATACTACAGGCACTCAATAAATACTGGTTGAGTGAATGAATGCCTGGGGGAGATCTCTGCCAAATCCTCTAGATGTCATCTTGGCTTCCCAAAAGGAGGCAGCTGGGGAATAGAGGAGCCAGTGGCTGGTGCCCACCTGGGTGGGGCTCAGGATGCCTGTGTTCTCACCCTGGCCCTACCACCTGTGACTGTCAGAGTTCCACCCTCCATCCCACCTTCATGCCTCATTTTCTCTCTTCATTTAAGCCAAATGGGATACTACATGGCAAACTCTGGGCAGTACCAAGAGCCAGGGCTAGGGCCAAACGGAATGCTCAGTCTGAAGTCCTCTGAGCTCGTAGTGGGAACATTGAGGTCAGCGTAGAGGCATTCCCTTAAAGTTCTTAGGAAAGACAAGCTCTTTCCCCCGCCTTTACACCAGCCACACCTGAGCCTCCTCCCACACCAACCCCTATCCTCCAGCCTGAATCTAGAAAAAAAACCCAGAGAACACTCTCCAACTCAGTGGTTAGATCCAGCGAAGCCCCAACTCCAAGCAACTGCCCCATCATGCCTCAGGAGGGTTCCCCACATGCTAAGCAGCTAGCTCATACTGCTATTTTAGGCTCTGTGGACCCAGCTGTAGCACGTGGCCACAGCGGGCTGGTGGCCTGGGTTGGAGGTAGAAGAAGCTAACTCACTAAGACTGCTGATCTGGGGAGCTCTGAAAGGAAGAAAGGGAGGGTGGGTCATCCTCCATAACTATAGTCCTTCTCTGGAAGGAACGGAAATGCCCAGTCCACACCCTCAAATCCACCAGCCATAGGAAAGTAAGTCAAGAGCTACACTGGGCATATTCAGGTTCAATTTCTGAATCTGACCCCCTGAATTTCCACATCAAAGTCACTCCTGGTCTATCCCTGCCAATCCCCCGAAGTGCCTATAAAACTACTAGCACGGTTACCACCTCCCAGGACCTGACAATATAAGACAGACAAAAATGCAGGCTGAAGAAAAGAGTTAATCTATTACCTGAGAATAGCTTATCCACTGAGTCCCTCTCCAACTCCTCTCCCTCCGCTCCAAACTCCACTCTGTGACTCTGGACTAGTGCTTAGGCACACTCAACAAATATTTGTTGATTAAATGTGTTCTAAAACCAAATACGATGAACATGGTCTCAGAAAAACCTATCTTGATTACTATGATCAGTATCATCATTACTATACACATTCCTTCTTACTTCAATGGGCAGCAAAACAGAATAAAGACCATAGAACCAAGGAACCAACAGAATTTAGTAACAAAACAGGGATGCCCCACACTGTGGCACATCGAGGGAGGAACTTCTTCCTGCTGTTACCCAGCTCCATGCAGACAGTCACATTGTGTTCCTAGGAAGCATATTCCCTGAAGTTGTGCAACATGGAGACCCTGCTCCAACCTACCTGCCCCCCACCAAAGGACATCCAGCAACCAGAAGCTGGCTTGAGAAACAATGCACAGAAAAGAAACTTTGGGTGCAAGTGATTTCCGCTCCCAACTTCATGCCGCAGGACATCAGCAAATCCACCCAGGGCAGACAGGTCACAGGTGCCTAGGGCTCCCCACAGCACCCTACAGCTCTAGTTGCTCAGTTTAAGCAACATCAGCACCAGGGGAAGAGGAAAGGAGATTCAGAAGGTGCAGTAATTAGGAAGATCTGGGATCGCTCTCCTTGCTACCCACCTGTCTCAAGACTGAACCAGCCACCCACACCTTAAAGAAATAGATTTGCCACCTGGATTGGAGGGGGGCAGAAATTCCTTGAAGTTTTTGTTGGAGGAGGGTCCCCACAGTTATGAGTCTTCAGAGATCATTTGTCTCACTTTTCTTCTCCCCTCCCTGGGAGAGTAAAGCCTACCCTGACTTCAACCAATCCAGAAAGACTCTTTTGTACATTTCTACTATTATTGTAAAAGCAATGACGACAGCCTTCATTTACCAAAAAAGTATGCTGACCAAAGGGATTTCACATAAGTGATTCTTACAGAAGACCTAGGAAGTAACTGCAGCACGTATCACTGCGTTGAAGGTAAAGTGACTTGCACCAAGGCCAACCACCCAGTGGGCCAGAACCAGGTGTTTAGCACTCTTCCCAAAGGCTGAGTTCCCTTCAAAACAGCCTTTCTTTCACTGTGGGAGTTTGGTATTAAATGCAAATTCCTGGACCCACTCTGGCCTTATCAAGTCAGAATTTCTGGAGGCAGGGCTGTGATAACCTCCTCTATTAACAAACTCTAAAATGTGCTATAATTTGAGGGTCCCTACTTAGAAGGTTGCTGATTGGATCTAACTGACCCTTCCCTTCACTACCCAAGCAGCAGCTCAAGTCCCACCACCTCTAGCAAATCTTCTAAATCTAGCGGTTTTGGGGGTGTAAGACCCTCCACACCCCCTTTGGTTTGTGTCCTGAAGATACATCTGCACATAACCACCAAAGTGATGCTGAGGTGTTTCTGTCAGTAATCTGAAGTCACACCAGGCAGGAGACAATCCTGGCCAAAATCTCTCCTCTCCAGCAAGGACACACCTGCCAACATCACCCTGTCAGCCAGAGCCCATACTCACAGGTGTGTCTCATGAAGAGAGCTGCAGTGGGGAGACACGGAGGGGAGACACAGAGGTGAGAGCAGGCCTAGGTCATTCCGGGCCTGCTTTTCTTTCCCTTTCATATGTATCATCAACAATACAGAGTTTTGATTTGACTGTTCATTTTCTGATGTCCCCTCACCCCAACAAAGCCAAGGAAGCAGACACCCAGTATTCCCTGCATCAGCCTCGAGACAGCTTTCAGCCTGTCCCTGATCAGCTGCACTGACCCTGTAGCCACCACTCTATCTTGGGCTCAGCTCCTATCTGGCTGTTCCAGCCCCATGGGTAGCTGTGCAGCCTGGCTCACCTCTCCACCAGTCTGCTCCAATTCTAGGCTTCAATTAGCATCCCTCCCGTGTACAGAGGCTCCTCTGGCTGATGGCCCACTTACAGATTGCCCCTCCTTGTGCTCCTGCCAACCCCTTCCCTCCTGCCCTTCCCCCCTCACTGCCCCCTATCACATGGTCTCACTGACTCAGCCTGGGCAACCCAAGTGGGAAAGTCTCATCTTTGCAAATGTACTGTCAACTGCAAGAGAACAGGAGTCGTCCTCTCAGCATCTACCACATCCTAGTCATGTGTCAGTGACTCAACAGGCATTTGTTGAATGAGTGAACAAAGTCTGAAAATCTAGCCTAGCCAACTCTTCTGGTGGTATCTCGCATGAACAGTAAAGGAGAAAGGAAAGGGAAGAAAATCACAGGGAGAGAGAGAACAGAGAAAGAAAGAGAAGAACACACCTAAGGCCAAGAGCAAGGCAACCAACTCAGGGGTCACAGACCTAAGGGAGCCTGGTGGGTGTGCCAACAGCTTCCCTACCTCCCAACACCTAAGGCTACCACCCTCAGTCAATAATCAGAACTGGCAAATTAGAAATTTTCTCATTATATCAGCAGAATATCTCCCAAGCAGAAAGCCTGTCTGATCTGGGTGAATTGAGTAATTAACTTCCCTAATCTGCTCCCTCCTGGCCCACCTTTCAGAGAGGGATGGCAGTACCCAAGGGAAGGCTGGCATGGTGCTGCCAGAGCAGGAAGAAAGACTGCTTGTGCCTTGGGATCCTGTAGCCTTCTCTGGCAGCCCAAGTTGCCAGAAATTCCAGCCTATCCCACAATACACACAGCCCTCCCCCAACATACTTCAAAGCCCCCTCATGGCCCTCCAAGACACACAGACCTCTGAGACAAGAAGCACACATACGTTCAATCAGCTTCTACGAGGTCTGTCCTGAAAGTATCGAGCCATGTACTATGAACAGTAGAGACATTTATTGAAGAAGATACAAGATACATTGTACATAGGACAATGACGCCTCAGTCCCCTTCAAAGTAGGCATCTTAGGACCTCGCACAGTTCTCCCAGCATCTTTTCCACTGTTCAAAACACGCTGCAAAATCCTTTGTTGGAATCACCATCAGTTGCCTCATTGGATTTTCCTGAATCTCATCAGTGTCTGAAAGGTGATTTTAGTTTTGGGAAAAACCAGAAGTCACAGGGCACCAAATATGGGCTGTAGGGAGGCAGAGTCACCCGGGTGATTGTTTCGCAAAAAAAACTCTGCACAAGATGTGATGCATGAGCAGGGGCATTGTCGTGATTAAGCTGCCAATCACCAGTTGCCCATACTGCGGCCATTTTTGTCATATTGCATCGTTCAACCAACAAAGAACATTAAGGTAGTACTTCTTATTAATTGTTTGGACTGAAGGAACATACTCATGATGGACATCTTCCCAATCAAAAAACATAGTTAACATGTTTTTGATCTTGCTGTGATTTTTACCACACCTTCTTCAGGCATGAAGAACCAGGAGACCTGGTCTCAACCTGGCACATACTACACTTAATAAATAGGAAATAATATTTCTTTTAATTATCATCATCATCATTGTTCCTGTTAATAGGATTAGTTTTTCCATCTGGAGCTATAAGGTAGGGGCCTGATTCCTAATATAATTAGTTTTTCTGTCTGGAGCTGTAAGGTAGGGGCCTGATTCCTCTCCCAGGTGCCCACCTTTCACAGTGAGAAGATAATATCAGGTGCCCTGAGCCTTCTTTTCCCCAATTAAAACATCCTCATTTCTTGACACTGCTGCTCATGCAGCAACCTGCCACCTACCCACTCACTCCTCCTTGCTTTTCCTGGTCCGCCAGTGCACTCCCAAAAATGCAGGCCCTGAAGTCCCACATCTGATCAGTGCAGTACCTCCAGCGCCTACCTAGCACACAGTAGGTGCACAGAAGCATGTGCTGATAGAATACTCCCCAAATGAGCTGAACACTCTACTCCATGAAATATGAACATTGCCAATGGCAACAGACTGTAGTATCTCTTGCTCTGGACGCTCTGTTCCTGTCAGTGCAGCTGGGTATGGAACTCCCTCACACTGTGCATTAGCCCACACTGACGGGAGATCACCCTGAAGGGCAGTGGGGACTGCCTGGGTCTCACATCAAGCATTTGAAGGCAGAGCCCCCTTCAATATTCCTACAGCTTTCTAAATCTAAGTATAGGACCTCAGTATAAGGGGGAACTGTAAACATTCGTCCATTACCCTTCATCTTGTTGGTTTTGCTCCATTGTTACAGTACATTTGTAATTTAAAGTCCTGATTCCATCATCCAGCATATTCATATATTATTTCTCTCAATTTTCAGAACACAGAATTTTTGCACTACACTGGATGTCAGAGATTATGAAATTCAATGCTTTTCATATCCAAATGAGGAATCTGAGGCCCAGAGTAGTGAAGTAACTTGTCCATGTACACTTGTACTTTTGTGTCAGAACTGAGATTTGAGCCCTGGGTCCTTCCTTTCAGCCCAGATTACTAAAGTAATGCTATAGAACTTCTGAGCACTTAACCTTATGCCATGACTTAAGTGTCTATCTTCTCCAATCCTCATGACAACTGTACAAGATAAACGTTCCCATTTGACAGATGCAAAAGCTTAGGTGACACTTCCCGGGCCACACAGACCAACGCTAGGACCAGAACTTGCTCTGTCTTACTCCAGAACCCGTGCCCAAGGCCTCTGAGCATCAGAACATCTCCAACCCAAGGTCCAAAAGAAACGCAAACCAACAGGTCTAAACCTAAATGCGTTCCCTTTCCTTCTCTGTACCTACCTGTTCCTCCTTTGGTATTTGCTACACTGTTAATATAATCACCACCAACTTAGTCACTTAAGCTGGAAACCTAGAGATTCCTCATACCCCTTCTTTTACCTCTTTACCTCTGTGCCCAGCAGATTCAAGCAGGCCCCATGCCCTGAAACCCATCCCCCTTACTCTCCTTCATGTATTCACTTGGCAAGGCTTCTCACCTCATCTCCTCCCTACCAAGCCTAGAAAAACTACTACAAAAACTTTCTGCCTTACTTGTTTCCCCAGCCCCTCTCCTTTCCCTCAACACCTTTACACTCACCCTCACATCATCTTTCTAAAATAAATTGATCTTATGTTGTGCAAACGTAGAACTTTGTTGATTCTATCTCAAGTTTCTTGGAAGAGCATACCAGTTCCTTCGCTACAATCTGACAGGCCCTTCTACTCAAACTCCTGTGCATCCTCACGATCCAAACCAAACTTCATCTCCTCCTTTGGTTCTTGCCCTCTACTTTCCTAAGTCAGCCTTTCAGACTTAGCCTTTGCAAATGCCTCTACTGTAGCACTTGTGTCTTGAGTTAAGATCATATCTATTTTAGAAAGATGGTGTTAAAATACTGACTGACAGAGGTCCTTGTTAAAAGATACATGAAATCCAAGTTTCCTGGTTGATAGGCACTTACTTACTTGTTATAGGCATCCATGAAAATAAAGAAGAGAAAAATCCAACTTCAAGAAATAAAAAATCTGAGCTATAGCAGATATGTGGCTATGACCCAAATGAATTAATTTGCTAATTGTTTCCATTTGCTTTAATCTGTGACAACTCCCAGATTAGTGCTTCTCAAACTGCAGGTCATTACTCATTAGCGGGTTATGAAATCAATTCAGTGGGTTAGAAAGAGTATTTTTATACATTTTTTAAAAGATTTTATTTAACATGGACAAAACTACGGGGCTTGGAAATGGAAGGGAGGTGGGGAGGGATGGGTGGGTGGGCTGGAATGGGAATAAAAGATTGAAACTGTACGAAATAATCTAAAATAAAAAAAAATAAAAAAATAAAAAAATGTGAAAAAAAAATTTTATTTATTTACTTTTAGAGAGAGGGAAAGGGAGGGAGAAAGAGAGGGAGAGAAACATCAATGTGAGAGTTGCCTCTCACACACCCCCTACCAGGGACCTGGCCCACAACCCAGGCATGTGCCCTGACTGGCAATTGAACTGGCGACCCTTTGGTTCGCAGGCCGCTGCTCAATCCACTGAGCCACACCAGCCAGGGCAGAAAGAGTATTTTTAAAAATTAAAACAAAACAGAAAATACCAGAATGTATCTCACACAGTAACTTCATGAAACATTTTTTTGGGTGCATGTACTGAATCACAAGGTTTGAGAAACAGAGCCCTAGATCTCAATGGTGAAATGCATGTACAGCCCACATGAGGCTCAGAACATGGTTGACTGCCCATGAGAACATGCATTTTCTAGGCATGAAAGTCAAAGCTGGTTACTCTCTGCAGTGGGCCATACCTGGCCAGGAAGATTCACCCAGCTGCAGGAAACAGACTTGGTTTCACCCTCCAAGAGGGAAATGTGCTTAAAGGAGGCCAAAATATTACATGTACTGTGAGAAGAGACAGAGCAAGTCTTGTCATTGTGAAAATTTGTCCCTGAGTCTGGATCCAGCAACTTCATCTGCTGGGCAGAACTCTGACTGGGAATGCAGACTTAGGGTGTTCGCCTACAAAATGTGGAGAATAGTGCCCGCCTCATGGTGAAGCAAAATCTTGAATGGACAACATATAATATGGACTTCTTACTCATGAATTCATCTCTTGATTGCTAAACAAATCAAAGTTGGTTTAAAAAATGCATAAAGTTAGATTAGCACAGAACTATACCTTCCTAAACCATTAAACTAGGGAAAACCAATTTTAAATTGAGCCAATATTTTATCCATTACAAATGCTACTCAGCTGTCTGCCTCATGTGTCTATAGAGCAGACACCACCTCCCACCACTTCTCTAACACGGAAGGAAAACATCATGCCCACACGCATTTGAAGGCTCTGCGTAGAGGACGATGGCCGCAAGTCTTGTTTCATTTAAGGCAGAATAAGAGGAATGGACTTAAAATGCAAGGAAACCTCTAGAAGAGAGCTGTTAAGGACAGGGACAGGTGACCAAAACAGGTGCTAGCTTCTACTCTGGGCCGGTTGAGCCTGCCCCACCTGGAGTCCGAGCTAGCCAAATGTCGGGGTGTAGAATGTGATCAGCATGGAAGCAGCGCAGTCCCTTCCTTCCTAGATGACTTTGGGAGGTGCCTTCCTGTCTGCGGCATCTATGGTTCCAGGACGAGGCGGGATGGTGACTGTGGGGTTGCCACAAACAATCGACCATCTCCCGGGGCCCCACAGCCTATTTCCAGCTCCTGATAGTTCCTGTCTAATGTCAAAGCCAACTGAGGAATCCAGGGCATCCTGGGCCCAGCTTTGTTCAAATCACACATTCCTCTTCATAAAAAGCTACTGAATAACTCTCATTCCTCCAGCCTCCCAGGAGAAACCACATCAGAGACTGAGCAACCAGATCCCTGTGTGTGTGATGGAAACAAAGGGGACAGTCGGGAGCCTTAGGGTGTCTCCACCACTTTCCAATCAGATCCCCTGCAGCAGATACTCAAACCTGCCCAGAGAGCTCCTGCCCCTTCCCATAGGCTGACCCCTGCTACAATGACAGCAGCCAAGAGCAGCTGTGAGTGGCCAGAGCCCCACCTGCACCCTTGGCTCAGACACGTGGCTTTTGAAGTGTCAGTTTTCTATACCACCTATCCCCCTGACTCTTTGTGAAAAACTGCAGCTAAACTCTCAGGGAAGGGAGGAAGATTGCCGATGTTTATTGAGAGCCTGAGTGGCAAGCACTGGGGTCAGAAATCTCTTGATCTCTGTGAATGACTAGCCATGCTGAAGATGGAAACACAAATGGAGAAAAAAATAACTATTATGCTAATACTGTAGGGAGGGATAAGAAGAGACAGGAAAAGAAAGGGGAAGAGTCAGGAAAAAAGATAAGAAAAATGGAAGGAAAGAAGTCTGTGGTGGGGAGGGGCTGCCATTGCCCCTCTCCCCCCACAACACTAAGTGAAAAGACCACTGTCCTGTGTCCCTCAGTACTATGCCACCCACTGAAAGAAGTCAAGCAAACTGCAAGAGTTGCTTTCCGCCCACAAGGAGCTTACAATCTGCCTGGAGATCAATCAAGTGCAAGACCTCTTCCTGAGACAGAGCTCACAGGATGCTCACACTCCCAGCCCATCCTTCTCACTGACCACATTTCCAACATATACATACACACACACACGGCTACCCCATGCTGGCGAGACTGTATCTCCCAGACCCAAGACCATGGCCACCTCCCCACATCTCGCTCACTGACTCCTCCCTCGTTCTTTGGTCTCCCAGCCAGTCTCACCTCACTTCCAGGCCTCTCTTAGGAGACGGCAGACACCTTCCTAACACTCAGTCCTGCTCTTCTCACTCCCCTGTGGAAACACTATAATGGTTCCAGTTTCATGGAATGTTTCAAGAAAAGCTCTAGTGGGTCATTTGGGAAAGACTGAGCAGGACTCGGTAAGGCCTAAAAATGCACAATTCTCTGCCAGGTTGGGGGTGGACTGGGACAAAGGGAATGATGTAAAGATGGGAGACCTAATGAAAGTTTTCCTTGGGATTTTCTCTAGCACTGACCTGACACCTTCTCCCCTTTGAGGAAGCCCCACAATGAAGTCCAAGTCTCCAAATGAAAAGGAAGTCTTAGTGGTAGTGAAGTTACTCAACTATTTAGTCTTCTTTTAACCAATTTTGTCACTGTGAATGGACTAAGTGACAAAATATTTTAATTAATCGACACTGATTGAGAATCCTCTAATATATGAGAAGCTACCAGAAGGGAGCAGGCATATTACATGTACATTATAATCCACTGGTATACACATAACTCAGGTAACAGAGATACGATGTCTGTTTATGCCAGCTGCTTACACACAGAAGGAAGGACAAGCTTCCTCTATGCCTTTGCACATTCTGTTCCCTGTGTGGAATGCACAACCCTCTCTTGGCCACTCTCAGTTTTCTCTGTGAAGCTTCTTCCTTCCCCACCCCAGGCAAAATTGGGCATTCTCTTATCCACTACCTGAGCCCCCCGTATGAAGACTCTAGCTCTGCACATTCCTGTCTGAGTCTTGATGTTGAAAATGGGGAAGAAATGGCGGACAGGGGTGATTCTGGTTCACCTTGAGTCCCAGAACCTAGCACATCATAGCCTGCCCCATCGTAGGTGAAAAAGAAAGAAGGAACGAGCCAACGAACACATGCATGTCAGGCAGAGAATGCCCACAGAGGTGAAGGAAGACAAATCGCAAACTGCTGGCTCCCCAGGCCCACTGAGGGCTCAGATGGGCAGTGAGTGTTCCAGGGAGAAGAAGGGAGCAGGGCACAGGGCCGAGAGGAGCCCTGGGAGCCAGCATGGGTCTGGTTAATATGCAGCACGCAGATTCCGAGAAATCAATGCTCATTTTTAAAACACTGCTGCCCAGAGCCACCCTCTCTGCTTGATTCCAGGGTCAGTATTAAGTATCTTTCTATTTATAAAGCAACTCTCACTGCAGTGGTGCAATGCCGGCCCTGCACCCAGCCACAGAGGTGGGGCAGAGTGGGACAGAATAAGAAACTGAGGCCTACAGACAAGATGCCAGAAACACCAATAGGGTTTCTATACCTAAGAGAGACTCTCTCCCCTTTCCTGGGTCCCCTTCCTAGAGGGCCTCCTGACTAGCTAGAAGGCACTGCTCTCCTCTTGGTTCCCATGATCGCCACTAGCCAGGCTGGGCCATTTGCAATGACTCTACTAATTACTAAGGGAAATGAGCTCAGAGAGACAGGAAGCACGAGGAGCCTCGCTTTCCAGGTCCAAGCTTCTGACCTTCCCAGTGTCCACCAATTCCCTATCTCCTGCCTTCTCTAAGGCAGTCACACTACGGCTTGTGGGGTTGCCACAGCTAGGCAAGCCCCTCACCTGGGTGCTGGATCCCAGTTCCTTCTCTGTCACTTTATCTCCTTTACCACCTCCAGGAGTCTTCATGGTCAAGGCCAAAAGAGACTGATGCCTTTCATGCTAAACTCCTGGGCTCTCCCTCCCAATTTTAGTTTCAAGCTGAGGGACTGTCCTACTCCCAGTCTCACACATGGTGAGATGATGCCTAGGTCCCTCAGGACTAAGCACATCACATATGACACCCTTCACTTAGCAGGGCTCAGATCCACAAAGCACATGAAAAGTCAGAGGCTCATCCCCAACACTTCACATCACACAGAGCACAAGACTGGCAATGAAAGCCTCTCAAGTGCTCCTGGCCACCTCTTCAGAACATAAGGTAGGACAGATGAGAGACAGATGAGAGGCAGGGTAGAGGCAGGGTACAGCCTCACCAGAGACTCCTGAGCTATAACCAGACATCCTGAGGAGGGTCCTGTCCCCAGGACAACAGGACACACATACTTGTGAAAATGGACACACAATCATCTCTCCATTTTCCAACGGACAGAATAGCAGAATGTCAGAATCAAAAGGCAACCTAGGAATCAATCAAATATATACCTTCTTTACAACTAAAGGAAATATGAGCCTCTAGAGGGAAGAGGGAACTCATCTGGGTTCATCTAGCAAAGCAGTAACAGAACCAATACAAAAACACACCCTTCTTGACTCTATCATCAGTGTCTTTTCCACTATACATTATTCATTCATCAAACATTTATTAGGCAGAGATCTGCCAGACACTGTACTTGGCATATGGGGTCAATTTAATACATAGTTGGTCTCTGTTTTCAAGAAGAGGAGAGAGAGAGACAGACACAGAGAGAGAGAGAGACTGAGGGAGGGAGAGATATATTAAACAAATAAGAACTTTAAAAGGAAACAAATCACCCTGACTGGTGTGGCTCAGGGGATGGAGTGCTGGCCTGTGAACCAGGGGGTTGCTGGTTTGATTCCCAGTCAGGGCACATGCCTGGATTGTGGGCCAGGTCCCTGGTGGAGGGCACACAAGAGGCAGCCACACATTGATGTTTCTTTCCCTCTCTTTCTCCCTCCCTTCCCCCTCTCTGAAAATAAATAAAAGCTTCAAAAAAATTTTTAAAGGAAACAAATCTTTTAAACAGAACAAGAATGTGACAAATAGTACAATACCAAGTCAGGGCACAGGGAAGGAGGTAACTACTTCTGCTGCAGGTACCTGTCTGGACCCACTAGGTGAGTAGGAGTCTGCCTGCCTAGCAGAGAGAACAGTTATCCCAGAAGTGCTGACAGGCCACTGTTCCTTTGCTGAGCCCTCTGCCATAGAGCCAGCAGATGAGCACCATATCTCAGTCTCCGTCAAATTGGCTCACACTGTTCACCCCACCCTGGTGATTCCCTGAGACCCCACCCCATCCAAGCTCTTTCCAGTGGCTTTTCCATACAAATGGCCTATCTTGGCTTGTGCTTCAGACTTTCCTAAAATCTCTCAAAGGGACTTCTGGCCAAGATGGAGGCATAGGTAGACACACTGTGACTCCTCACACAACCAAAATAAAAACAACAACAATTTAGAAACAAAAAACAAAGAGTACTGACAGAAAATTGAACTGTATGGAAATCCAACAACCAAGAAGTTAAAGCACACATATTCATCCAGACCAGTAGGAGGGGCGGAGTCAGGTGGCTGGGTGGAGAGGGGTCACAGCAAAGCAATGGCTATCGGACCGTGGACCTGCAAGGCAGCAGCTGGCAGACCGAGCGAGGTGGCGGATTGTGGAGGGGCAGCGCACAAGGCAGCGGGTGGACCCTGCAGTCCCACATTCGTGTGCTAATAAACCAGGAGAAACTGGGAAGCGAGACAGACTACACAACCCAGGGTTCCAGTGTGGGGAAATATTGCCTCAAAACACCTATTGGAAACACCTGTGGGGGTTGAGGTGCCAGGAGAAACTCCCAGCCTCACAGGAGAGTTCATTGGAGAGACCCACAGGGTCCTAGAAGGTACACAAACCCACACACATGGGAATCAGCACCAGAAGGGCCCAATTTGCTTGGGAGAAGCGGGTCAAGTGACTGAAATCCAGCAGAGAGGGGACCAAGTGCCATTGTTC
>CM052539.1:80707990-80723588 GCA_028533065.1 Trachops cirrhosus
ACAGAAATGGAGATCACATGGAGGGATAGCAACAGGGGAGTGGGAGGAGGAGAGAGGGGAAAATGGTACAGAGAATAAGTAGCATAGACGGTAGGTAGAAAATAGACAGGGGGAGGGCAAGAATAGTATGGGAAATGTAGAAGCTAAAGACCTTATAAGTATGACACGTGGACATGAACTAAAGGAGGGGAATGTGGGTGGGAGGGTGTGTGCAGGGTGGATGGGAGTGAAGGGGGAAAATGGGAAAATGGGACAACTGTTATAGCATAATCAATAAAATATATTAAAAAATAAAATAAAATAAAATCTCTCAAAGGTTCACAAACCCAAACAACCAGGATCTGGCCATGGCATGCCCCATACCTCTTGCCAAGTGGCCCCAGGCCTGGCACTAGCCACAGCCAGCTTCAGTTTGCAGCTCCCCCAAGCTCAACACAAGTAACAGCCATCTGCAGATCACTCTGTAGCTCATGACAGGTAGCCCCAGGCAGGGTATAGGCAACAGCTGACCTTGGCCTATAGCTTCTAGGGGGCCTGAGAGCCAGTGCACCAGTGAATAGCTTCAGACCATCCTGGAGCACCACCCAACCACCTCCATGAGAGACATACTCAAAGGGGAGACTCAGTGGGTACCAGAGCCCCACTAAAGGGAGTCCTGCTCCATGGGGTCAACCCCTGCACAGCAGCTCCTCCACAGTGGTCATAGTCAGTCCTGGCAGCCAACTGCCCTGGGGGTAAACCCTTCCCATTTATGTGCCAAGAGCAATCAAGGCTCAACTACAACAGAAGTGTGGACACAGTCCACATGGAGGACACACCTGGAGTGTCCAGCTCAGGTGACCAAGGTGGCTACACCACTGGGCCCTAAAAGACACCTACCACATAATGTCACTCTACCAAGAGTCAGAGACATAGCAGCTCTACCTAATACATGGAAACAAACACAGGGATGCAGCCAAAATGAGGAGACAAAGAAACATGGCCCAAATGAAAGAGTAGAACAAAACTCCAGAAAAAGAACTAAGTAAAATGGAGACAAGCAATCTATCAGATGCAGAGTTCAAAACACTAGTTATAAGGATGTTCAATGAACTTAGAAGAAGCATAGATGAACTCAGAGAGAAATTCAACAAAGAGATAGGAAACATAAAAAAGAACCAGTCAAAAATAAAAAAGACACTAACTGAAATGAAGTTTACATTACAGAGAATCAGCAGTAGAGTAGATAAAGCAGAGGATCAAATCAGCAATGTGGAAGATAAAGAAGCAGAATATACCCATTAGATCTGCAAAAAGAAAAAAGAATCCAAAAAAAATGAGAATTGTTTAAGAAGCCTCTGGGACAACTTCAAGTACACCAACATTCACATCATGGGATTCTAGAAGGAGAAGAAAGAGAACAAGAAATTGAAAACCTATATGAAAAAATAATGACAGAAAACTTCCCTAACCTGGTAAAGGAAATAGACATATGGGTCTAGGAAGTGCAGAGAGTCCCAAATAGGATGAACCCAAAGAGGCCCATACCAAAGCACATCATAATTAAAATACCAAAGGTTAAAAATAGAGAATCTTAAAAGCAGCAAGAGAAAAGCAGTTAGCTACTTACAATGGAGCTCCCATAAGACTGTCAGCTGATTTCTCAACAGAAGTTTCAGACAAAGCAGGACCCAGCAATTCCACTTCTAAGCCCAAAACAGTAAAAGACATATGCATCCATATGTTCCCTGCAGCATTACTTACAATAGCCAAGATATGGAACTAACATAAGTGTCCATCAATAGATGAATAGATAAAGAAAAAATAACGTACATATATAGCAGAAAATGACTCAGCCATAAAAAAGAATGAAATCTTGCCATCTGCAACAACATGGATGGACCTAGAAGGTACTGTGCTGAGTGAAATGGGTCAGACAGAGAAAGAGAGGTGCTGCATGATTTCATTTTTATGTAGGATTCAAAAAACAAAACAGATGAACAAACAAAACAGACTCATAGAAACAGAGAATATTTTAACAGCTGCCAGATAGAGGAAGGTTTGAGAGTAAAAAGGGTAAAATGGATTAATAAGTAAAAATCCATAGTTACAGAAGAGTCATGGGGATATAAAGTACAGCATAGAAAATAAAGTCAATAATATTGCAAAAACTACGTATGGTGTCAGATGGGTACTAGAATTTTTGGGGTGGTCACTTCATAATGTCTCATCACTGGCTGTACACTTGAAACTAATATTATATGTCAACTGTAATTGAAAATAAAAAAATATTTTTAAAAGAAATGAAAAAAGAGAGAAGGCATGAGTGTACCAATCCCAGGGAGAGCAAATGGCATGGGTGCCACTGGAAGTATGTGGTAGAAAAGAAAGGGCAAGAAGAGTACAGTGGCTGGAGTGTACAGCCTGTGAGCCTATGGAGGCAGGACCAGAGCCCCATGCAAAGGGCTTGGAAGACCACACAAAGCCTGACAGAGAACCACTAAAGTTAATCCTCCCAGGTGTGGCGAGCACCCTCCACGCACCAGGCACAGATGACCAGGTCCATGGGCATGGCCACTCTGTAGATTGGCAAAGGATGGCTTGGAGACGGCTAGTTAGGAAGCTATTAACATTCAGGTAAGTTAGGAAGCTATTAACGTTCAGGTAAGATACCTGAGTACACGAACTGGGAAAGTAAGATTGACAGATAGAATGGAGGTGGAAACAAGTGAACCTGGATGTGGGGGCCGTGAGAAAAAGCTGAGAATGACTCCTGAATTTCTGGAATGGGCAGGCTGGGATGGCTGATAACATTCTTCACTGAGACCATCCTCTTCATTTAATAGACTCATCTGCCTTGTGCTATGTTTCATGCCTACATGCCTGAGACTCCTTTGTATTCCCCGCAGGCTCAATTAATATCTGTAGGTTGATGTTGATTGCAAAGCAAAAACAATTCCAAAGCTGAAGAAAGCTTTACCAGGTAACAGTGCTGATGGATGGAATATAAGAGTGGGCCACACATACCGACCCATCTCAACACCTAACCCATCGCCCACCTCACACCCTTCATTTATACAAGAGGGCTGTACAATCAGTGGTTCCTACCCAGGATTGGGCACCAGGAGCACTCTCACTGGCAGGAACCAGGGAAAGGTATGTAGAAATATGCAAGTATACACTCCCACCATGCTGATTCTGTGCACTACAGTGGGACTTGGCAAGCTGCTTTTAAATTCCCCAGGTGACTCAAATTCCCACTCCAGGCTAAGAACCACCAATTAGAACCTCTTGTTTTAGAGATAAATAGGCCTGCAAAAATTAGCAGTGATCCATAGCTTTGAATGGAGGATGGCCACAGAGGGGAGACCTGCCCTACTCTGGGCTGGTTTTCAGGGCTCCCTGCAGAGCTAGGCAGGAAGGCAGAACAGTACATGCATCAAGAACCAATCTGCATCTCTCCTCCCACAGCTATGCACTGAGAGCAGAGGCTGGGGGCGGCCGCTGTGATGGATAGAGCCTGTTCTACTGGCTACAACCAGAGGGCCAGGGAGGAAGAGGAGAAATGAAAAGCCAGGGAGATATTTTCCCATGATTTGTGCCACTCGAGATGCCCCATAGCAATATTTATCCTGCGGCTCTATCCCACTTTCGTTTATTATCCAGCTTAGCCTGAGTTATCACAGCCAGGACAGGACCTATAAACTAGCTACCTGACACTGTCGAGATCATGCAGAGTATTTTAAAATCTCAAGGAGCAGCTTCGACCCTCCATGAAAATTTAAAGAAACAGGTGCACTCCTCATCCTCTGGGAACTGTGGCCATCCTGGAGCAGACACAAGGAGAACTTATCACTCCACTGCCACAATCCCAGAGACACAAAGCTTGCACCATCCATACCCTTCCACATCCTTTCTGCCTGAGTAGATCATATCTGGTCACTGACATTTGTTCAGGCCTGTCAGGCACCTTCCAAAGGCCAAGATCATTTCCAGGGTTGAATTTTAATCATTTGTCAATAGCAATTCATTAAAATATGTGTCAGTAGATGAATGAATAATGAATCTATTGAACATCTTCTACTACATATTAGCTCTGTGCTGGGCAAAGAGGGTTAGCAGTGTAAGATCAAGTCCTCAATTATCTACCAGATCTATTCATACAATACACAAGGCTGGATAACTAAAAGTACAGGAAAGACAGGAATTTTCAGGGGCTGGGGTCTCATGGAGAGCAAGGGCAGCCAGAACGGCCAAGGCCAAGGGTTCTCAGGGTAGGGACTGGCCTCAAGGAAACTTGACAAGAGGGTGGTCAATAATTCGCAGACTGACGGCAAACAGTTTCTAAAGATCACAGATTACTGGATTTAATGCATTGCACAAAATCAGAAGAAAATAAAACAACAAAAAATCCCTGCCCTCATACGGATTACATTCTGATTTGAAGACATGGGTGCAATAAAAAAAGACAAGAAAGTAAAAAATATATGTCTGGTGCGCTATGTAGGAAAAGATGGATAAGGGAGGCCAGAATAATCAGGGAAGGTCTCAGTGGCACACCTGAGCAAGGGCAGTGACAGGGGGATGACGTGGGAAGCTACTGCAATAATCCAAGAGAGAGATGACGGTGGTGGCTCAGATTGGGGCTGTAGCCGTGGAAGTAGTGAGAAGATGATGGGTCCTATTATTCTGTAAAGGAAACAGGGTGGAGGAAGGCCAAAAGTGTGCTTTCCAATACAGTAAGATGTCTAGTAGTCATCCAAGTGGAGATGTAAACCCATGATTTTATAAGTCAAAGAACTTTAAAAACAGGAGAGACTTTAGAGAATATACCCAACAAGTGAGGATGTGACGGTGCACCATGAAGCCTTACCTGGTGGCTCTTCCAGCAGGGTCCACTGCCATGTGGGTCGTTCTACTCTACTCAAGGTCCATGTCATCACCCCCAATACCCCTGCCAGGCTCGGTTTGGCAGGCCTGATCTTTGTGTCCATCTCGTTCTATGTATAATGTATTCTGAGGCCAGGAGAAGCCAAGTGACTTGCCCAAGGCCACTCACACCCATCAGCAAAGCTGGGCTCACTGATTTCTCTATGTTTCACAGATCTACAAATCAGATTTTGTTTTTAGGAGGGAAAGACCTCTGGTTCTAGAAGTTTTTTCCATAAAAGCTGCTTTTAAATTCTGGGGTTTTTTCCCCCAAAATATACATTATTTGCAAAATCCATGCTATATGATCTCTGGATGCAAGCTGGGCACATCTATTGCTGACATAAGAATAAAGGTGTGAAATTAGTATGAAATCAGAGTGACTAAAAAGTCTATCTCCACATTAAAAAAGGAAAATACTGAGGCTTGGCATCAACCAATGTGGATGTGTCAAAAGGTTCTGGAATATTCCCTGCAAACACCATAAGTGAGATGGATGGGAAAGAAATTCAGATTTAAGTGACATTTATTGAGCACCTTCTATTTCCAGGCTAGTCTTTCACATCACTCAGTCCTCAGAGCAATCCTATGAGATAGATAGTATGATTCCCAGATGAAGGACGTGGCACTTAGAGAAGTAAAGGAACCTGCTCGAGGTCACAGTAGCTAGAAAATGAAAGAGATGGGACTCGGGACACCTTGTGCCCCTAAGATATTATGACTCCTGAAACAGAGCTCTTCTATTGCCACACTGCCCCCCAAAAACAAGGAAAGAAGGGGCCCCACAATCATGTTCAATGAGATGGTTCATTCCATCTCAGGGAACTGAGCACATCCAAGTCTCCCCCGACCCTTCACCTCTACCCCTCTCCAGCACTGCACCTTCCTATACAATTACCTCTGGCCAATGGGAGGTCACCTGCCCACCATAATGCCTGACGTAGTCACCTTCTTCCCTCCTTCAAATATTGCTCAAATCTGTTTCCAGACTCACTACCGTGACTCAGCCTCCTCTAGCAAGGTAATGGATGTGGAAGTGCCTAACAAATGCCAGGCGGGGCATTGCATGACCCCAGCCCTTGGATCTACAGCCCTTTCCAGCTGTAATTACCGACATCCAGCTGTAATTACCTATCCATAGGTAGTGACACCTATGGCTTTGAGTATTTATAGTATTTATCATTAACAATTATATCATATTACTTATGAACAGTACTTTTTACTTCCCTAGGGTGTCACACTGTTAACTCACACAGTCCTTGTCACTACCCGGTGGTAGGGAGGGCAGGTATGCATATCACCATGTGAGGAAATTATGATATGGGGGGAAAAGGAACTTTTCCAAGGGCATCAAACTAATTAATATCTGAACCAGAACCAGAAATCAGAGCTTCTCATTTATAGGCGAAAGGTCTTTCCACTAGACCGTAGGAACTCCCTTTGTCTCTCAGCTTCCTGGAGCAGGGTCTTCTCCCACATCTCCTCTGGGAGAGTGCGAAGTCCACCGGAGCTTCCTCCAGCCGTGAGGTCAACCTGTCCCTAACCACACAAGGATTAAAACAGAGTGAGTACTGTCTGTTCACTATGGGAGAAGACAGAGCACTTTACAGAAGGGAAGGCAGTCTGAGTGTTGAGGGCCTTCGCTCCTCTCCAATGCTCCAAGTCTAGAACTGGAATGGTCAGTGAAAACTCATGAGCAGGTGAAAATGGAGCCAGTTTTCTCTTCTCTGACTACATCCTGTAGAGAGTCCCATCCAGGCAGACTGCTGCCAGGGGTCTGGAATGAGGAGAGAAATGACAAGATAAGCATACACACACTTCATGTTCCCAGCTCTATTTAATACCACATGAGATCACCACCTTATATTTCTCTACTACCTTCCTCCTGAGTCATGTCCAAACGTGAGCTCATCCATCCACATGCCAGCCTACTGCTGGCCAGGGAAGAAGGCAGCCCAGCAACGACTGAACATCACATCTTACTCACTCATTGCTTAACAAGTGCTTTACTGATAGAGATACACAGAGAAGGAAGGATGGGAGTTGCCTTGGCTTCCCGAAGGACAGGGCCTGGCCAGGGAAGAGAGTTGAGAGTTAACAAATCCTCCCCACCCAAAATCCAGTTCCCCCCAATCCCTATAACTTCTCTTGAAACATCCATCAGTAAAGAGAATGGATGTAGCACTTCGCACGTAAGTAGTAATGATTTCTAGACAGAAAGAGACCAGAGAGCTGCAGGGGAATGGGTAAGGGTAGGGAGAAAAGACAAAGTAGCTATGCTCTCCCCCTGCCTTGGCACCGGTCCTCCTGGCCCCCAGATACTCTTGCACCCTGGCCCGGATTCATTACTTGTGTTCATGTATTCTGCTCTTTGTGCTGGATGCAGAGCAACTTCAGGCAGGACCCAGAGCTGGTCCATCCAGTGCCCTTGCAGTACCCCTGGCACACACATATTGGAGATTCACACATGCTGGCTCCTCTCTTGGTTTTGAATTGAAGAGGCAAAAAGAAAGAGGCCAGGGGGCAAATTTTATGAAGACCTTATCAACTAAATAGGTTTGAAGCATCTGGAAGGAGTTGGTGCAGTGTAGAGGGATGAGATTTTTTTCTGAGGATGAAAGAGTGAGTGGTTCTCTGCTAAGGATGGTTGATACTAGCCCTGCCTTGGAAGGGGCTGGGCTAAATCGTGTTGTGGAGTCTCCTAAACCTGGGCCTCTATAGCACTTTTTGATGCATTATATGTGTGACATGAGAGCTGCCTCCTGGGGCTGCTCTTCTCCAAAACCCTGGAGCTCCCTGGGGCCATACAGAGGGAATCACCCCAGTCTTGCCTTTATCCACAAAGACCTGCAAATCCTGATTACTTCACTCAGTCCAAGGGAACTCATTCTGAAGAATCAGGCCCAGACCTTCCAAAGGAGCCCGTGGATGGGCCCAGGGAGCAAGCGGGGACTCTGTAGGTCCAGTATAAGGCACACTCAGCCCTTACCCAAGAGGACCCTGGAGGAGAATCACTCAGCCTGTTGCAATCACATACATCCCCCAGTAGCTCCCTGACCCGGCCACCCCAAGCTTGCAGAAGAGACCATGGGGGCCATGCTCACAGCACTTAGGCACTAGCTGCTGGACTGGGAGCCATTAGAGGCCTGTGAGCACCCAAAACCCAGCCCACTGTGAATTCCTTGCCCCTACATCTTCCCCAGCCCATCTCTATCATCCTCCTGTTGCTGAACCGTAGGTCTATCCCAGCACTCCTCTTCACTGATCACATACATGCTCAGCACTCTCCTAACTACGAAAGGGGAAGGCAGGTGAAAAAGTACATGAGATATAACCCCGAACTCAAGGGGTTGCAGCTGCTTCTACTCTAAGCTGAACAATATTACACTACAGTTGTATGTTTACTTCCCATGCCTGAAATACAGGGTCCAGCAGAAGTAACGCCTGCGTGAGTGTGGTTGGTAGGGTAATAATATGGGTGTAATAATTTATAGTTTTAATTTGAACATTTCACCTAAAGTGTCATATGGTGTGTCAAATGTCTTGAGTGTGATATTGTTATGTTACAGAATTATATGCTTATGATTTTGTAATAAGCATATCATTATTACATGCTTTTATTCTGTAATAAAAGATTTTGTAATAATATGGGGGTGTTACTTGTGCCGGACCCTGTATATCCTAGCCTGTCTGGGTCCTCATTGGCTGGCATAGAGTAATTTCTTTGATACAAAAGCTAAAAATCTCAGTCTGTGCTCAAAATCCCCTTCCTAGTGTTCAATTTCACTGGTTATCAGTGGCATCAAATAAAAGTCACAGTAAATACTACTACACATCCACCAGAATGGCAAAAATAAAAACAGCAGAAAATTCCAAGTGCCCAGATAAACATGGGCCAACCAGATCTCTCATCACTGCTGCTGAAAATACAGACTGACACAATCACTGTGGGAACTGGTAACAACACCGAAAGTGGGGTTTGCCCACAGTCTATGTCTCAGCAATTCCACTCTTTCCAATAAACCAATAGAGATGGGTTTGGATGAAAAGGTATACCAGAATATTCATAGAAGGGGAAGTACTATTTTAAAATAACCAAAGTCTGGAAACTACTAAAATGTCCATCAATAGTCGAAAGGCTGAATCAGTTGGGGTATAGTCCTACAGTGGAATACTACAACAGTGAAAATTCATAACTATAGCCACTTGCAGCAACATGGATGAATCTCGGGTGGGGAAGTATTGAAGCCGGACACAAAAGAGCACATACTGCATGATTCCACTGATGTGAAATTCAAAAATGCATCTATGCTATTAGATGTCGGGATGGTGGTTACCCTTGACCGGGGGCTTCTGTAGGGCTTTCTGGTGTATTACATGTGACATGATAGCTGCCTCCTGAGGCTGCTCTTCCCTGTACTCTGGGGCTCCCTGGGGCCCTTGACTGGGGGCATAAAGGTAATAACTTCCGGGGTATTGGTAAAATTCAGTTTCTTAATCTGGGTACTGGTCCCATAATGTGGCCACTTTACAAAAGTTCATTGAATGCTGATATTTCATATCTGTCTGTTATACTTCAATAAAAGGTTAGAAAATTTTTCCATTTCTCTCCACTTATTCAATCCTGTAGCCCTTTCATCTTAAGGGACAAAGCTATTCTTGTAAAAGAAATCACTGATCATCTGTGAGTGTGTACCTAATGTTTTTTTATCTCTAAAATGAAGAACATGAGGTAATCTCTAAGGAACCTTCCAGCTCTAGATAGTACGGTGCTTTGATCCTATTCTCAGTAAAACCTCATTAATCAGTAATAAGAAATACTTCCCAAATTAGTGAAAAGTACAAAATAGGGAACATTTGTTTAAAGAAGGCAGTGTGATTGCTTTCAAGAACTAAGCACATTACAAATTAAAATATAAATGTTCACCAAATTGAAGTTAATGAAAAAAATTCCATCTACATTAAGCTTACACTACTTAATACTGCTTGGATATTATTAAAATCCTGCACCTTGCCCACGTTAGATCCTCATTTCAACCATTTTAGTCAGGAAGAGTCATGAATGCCAACTTACACTGCCTGCTATATTACAAGTGACTGAAGTCGAACTCAGGCCATGTGCTTCCTTGCCCAGCCCTATGAGAGGAAGCCTCTGGCAATACCTAGGAAAAGCTGAGCCTGGTCCAAGCCCATTCGAACACGACAGACACACAGATTACTCAGGAAATTTCCAATGCCCCTGGGAGCACAGCAATACCACTGACAACAGTGGATTCTAGCAGGCAGCAGGACGGGAGTTCTGGGCACCATGATAAATAAAACCTCTGCTCAGTGGCTAATGTCACAGCGGCTCACAATACACACACAGGTTGACCGAGGCTCACACACTGCTTTAAGAGCTCTCACCCAGAGGCACCTCCCTCCAATAGTCAGCAGTCAGCTTTGCCAGAGACTATCTCTGGGCCTCATTGTCTCCTTCTGTGCAATGGGGGGAAATGCTTCATGACCCTCACCTGGCTTTGCAGTGGTGACAAAGGAACTGACTCACTAACACTTTAAATATTTCTCAACATCCCCACCAAACAAGAGAGCATGGGGGAATAATGACTCAAAAGAAATCATTTGCTGGAGGGTACAGTGCAAGTCCAAAGAGCAGTATCTGCACAAGGAACTGGCATCTCATAAAAGTTTACTGAGAAGTTAGTAAACCTTGATTGCCATTCAACTCCTCACTGACAGCTCTCCTCACCCCGCACCAAGAGAGAGAGTGACAATGGGTCAGTGGCCAAGTACTCGACTTGGAATGGTTAACTCACAGTGTGCAGCTTCTTTGCTAAGATCTAAATGCAGTGAGCTCTGGGATCTGAAGACCTTCATTCCATCAGAAGCAAGGGCAGCCGAGTTAGGCCTCCCTTCCCCCAGTCCAGGGACTGTGAGTGTACTTCCCCTCCTCCAGGCTCCACCACCTGTCTCTGGACCAAATACGGATCACAGGGAGGCATTTCCTGAGCTCTGTAAGCTTGCTGACCCTGGAGGTTAATCCTACCCCTCTGTGGCCAGGCCACACGATGATGAGTCTCTCCCTCCCCACCAAAAGAACCACAGAATCCTAGAATTTCAGAGCTATAACGGACTTGAGAAACCATTAAGTTCAAGTCTCCAAAATGTCCAGGGATTATTTCAATATCACAAAGCAGAATGGAAAGGCCAGGGTTCAAAACTACGTTTTCCGGCCCTCAGACAAATGCTCTTTCTACTATACCCAAGATAAAGCCTACTTGACATCCCAAATGCCATGTGGCCCTTCAGTGTTAGTAAGCTGGAATGCTATGTAGAAGAAGATTAAGTGAGATGCAAAGAAAGAGTGCTGTTTTCACTTAGCAAATCTGCCTCAAGCCAAGGACGAGGGTTGTACAGTTAAGTATTTGCCAACCTGCTACTTTGACTCATAGGACAAACATTCTGCATCACCTTATCCAGAAATCTCTGGATGTCATTCTTCAGGCTGGGGCATGTGCAAGGGCCAGAGACAGTGGCTAGCCCTAAAGTAAAGAGAAGAGACTGAGTCAAATAGTGAACGACATTGGAGTGAGTTGGGAGTAAAACCCAGAAAACACAAACCAACTTTTATCTCAACTATTTGACTGCCTGCTCTTCATTTACTGGACAAACATGCATCAAATGCCCACTGTGTGCAAGGTATGGCTGGCTTCCCAACCAATGCTGCATCCCACAGAGTTTGACTGCCCTCCTGTCCCTACTACTAACTTCAGGAACAACTCACCTTCCTTTCTGCTCTGCACACCCTATGTCTGAAAAAAGGAGGTAAAAACATTCCCCAAGAATGCTGTGAGACTCAAAAGTGAAAATCTATATGAAAGGCACTTGGGCCCTGGCTGGTGTGGCTCAGTTGGATTGAGTGCTGGCCTGCAAACCAATGTTGATTCCCAATCAGAGCACACGCCTGGGTTGCGGGCCAGGTCCCCAGTTGGGGTGTGCAAGAGGCAACCAATCGATGTTTCTCTCGCCCATGGATGTTTATCTCCCCCTTTCTCCCTCCTTTCCCCTCTCTCTAAAAATAAATAAATAAAATCTGTTTAAAAAATAAGAGAAAGGAAGGAAGGAAGGAAGGAAGGAAGGAAGGAAGGAAGGAAGGCAGGCACTCAGAAACAGAAAGCCTGTATCAGTACAGAGAGTCACCATCACTTCCTCCTTCCCTTTTCCTTCATTAGGGACTGGGCACCTGAGCCTGAGCCTCCCTGCCAGTCTGTCTTCCCCAAAGGCCTTCTGTAGCTCAGCACTATAAGTGGTCCTTCACTGCCTGCAGTCTCTTGCCCTACTTGGCCAGCCTTTAGGGGTGGGAGGACTGCAAAGAGTAGAGAACAGAGAAGAGCTGCCTAATCAACTGCAGAAAGAAATCCAGCCACCACATTAACATAGCAGGTGAGTCTCTAATACCCACAGGCAGCAACTCACACCAGAGATTTGCTGTATCCTCCAGGGCAGAGCAAGGGATTACCACTGATGTGTTATCTACTCCAATTCTTCCTGCCGGGGAGTCAAGTATAATACCTTAGTAATACATTTGTGCTGATATTCCCTGCACAGAGATACGTAAATGATACACAATGGATGGGGAACACCACACACTGACATCGTCTCTCCCAGATAATTCCTTCTCCAGGATGCAAAACCCAGGAAAATCCTCTAGGCAGCATGAAGCTGTAGGCAGAACACTACCCTGGGGGCCAGAGACCCAGCAGGAACCATCAGTAACCTAGGCACAGTCATTAAGCTAAACAGACTTTGCTGAATGGCAGGAATGTCTATAATACACCACTGTAGGTGTGGTAAGTGGAAGGGAGGAGAAAGGCAAGTAAAATACAAAATGAAAAAAGTATGTTCCCTGTCTCATGCCCTGTGTTTCAATTCTGGGATTTAGACATCACACAGTATTTTATCTCAGGGCAGAATGTGGGAAGTGGCAAAACAGAGGTGAAAACACAATGAATACAAGATTAAAAAGAGAAGAAAATCATCATATTCAATTACGGGGGCAAGGAGTAGTAAGGCTTTATGGACAAGATATTTAGGCTGGATCTTAAATGGTTGATAGGCTTTGGAAGGCAGCCAAAGGGCAATGCAGAATGAAGTAAAAGGAACAGGTGATCTGAAGGTGGAAAAGCATTTATTCATCCATTCATTCAACCATGCATTCAACAATGGCTCATAGATGAGCCAGGCAGTTTCCACGTGCTAGAGATGTAGAGGTGAAGGGGACAAACAAGCATGGCCATGGTCTGCAGTGACTGGAGCCAGGGACCATGGAAGAGGATAGGAATGAGCCTGGAGAAGAGTTGGGGCCCTATCTGAGAGATTTACCAGTGACTACCAAGACCCTCCCAATCCCATCCTGTCAACAGTGGGAGGAAGTAGAAGGTCTGTGTCCTCTGAGATCCCCACTGCCTTCCCATTGGCACTCTTACCCAGCAGGCTACCAGGGGGTTCCACGTCTGCCTCAGCTCTCATGGTGGAGAAGATGGTGCTTTGAAGCCTGGGAGAGAAGGGGAACATGTAGCGTAGAACCTGGTATAACTACAACTTGTCTCACAAACATCCCTTAGTCTACCTAATCTACCCAGGGGTCCTCTTAGCTCTATTGAAAAGATGCTGAGGGGAAAGAAAATGGTTCTCCTTTGGCCTGAAAGCAGAATTGGATTAAATGAGCAAAAATGTGGAAAATGCCCTCTTACCTTTTTTTCTGCAAATATCCATCACCTCTGGTCTCAGCTGTCACTATCATCTCCTCCCTAGCCCAATCAAGGGCCTGCAATGCCCCTATCAACTGGACTCTGGGGCATCAAATACCTCTTCAGGTAGGTGAGTTGATAACTTCTCTGCTATTGGCTCCAGCAGGTCTCACAAGCCAGTAACACCCTTGCTATGATGGAAGCCTACATGCTCTTGTCCTGACCTTCACCATAACCAGAATCAATTATTTAGCATCCAGACACACAAACACCATTCTGGAAGTTGTGAAGAGCAAGTTAAACAAGCACAGAATTACATACTCTCAATGCAAAAGACTGTCAAAGGGGCTGGGAGCTGCATGTTGGTGCTATTGCATGAGAAAAGGGAAAGGCAACCAAGAGCATTTTCCCCAGCCCAGACTCCACACTAGTTGTCCATACCTCCTCCTCAGATGATGAGCTGCTGCAAGTGGCCTTTAATATCCCATCCATTTGGACTTCTGGCCAAGATGGAGGCAGAGGTAGACACACTGTGCTCCTCGCACAACCAAGATAGGGACAACAACAATATAGAAACAGAATAACAACCAGAACTGACAGAAAATTGAACTGTATGGAAGTCCGACAACCAAGGAGTTGAAATAGACACATTCATCCAGACCGCTAGGAGGGACAGAGTAGGGCAGCTGGGCAGAAAGGGGCCGCATAAGGCATCCCTGGTGCACAAGACCGCAGTGGGTGGACCCTGGGTGCGCAAGCGGCGGCTGGCAAACCCAGCCGAGGGGTGCCAACCAGCAGACCCAGTGAGGTGGTGATTGTGAAGCAAGGCATGGCGCCCAACCCAGGATCCCAGCACTGGGAAATAGAGCCTTGGGGCACTGATTGAAAACACCTGTGGGGGTTGAGGAGCAGGGAGAGACTCCAAGCCTCACAGGAGAGGCTGTGGGAAAGACCCACAGGGTGCACAAGCCCACCCACGTGGGAATTAGTACCAGAAAGGCCCAGTTTGCTTGGGGGAAGCAGCAGAAGGGACGGAAGTCCGATGGAGAGCAGAGCAAACACCATTGTTCCCTCTCAGACCCTGTCCCCATATACAGCATCACAACCCAGCAACTGGGTTGACCCATCCAGGTGAACACCTAAGGCTCCATCCCTCATATATAACAGGTGCGACCAGACCCCCTCCCCCGCAAATAAATGGCTGAAACAGAAGAACAAATGAAAGCTCCAAAACCAGTATTTTTAAGCGACTGAGCGATAGCCAACCTATCAGATGCACAGTTCAAAACACTGGTAATCAGGATGCTCACAGAATTGGTTGAATTTGGTCACAAACTAGATGAAAAATGAAGACTACAATAAGTGAAATGAAGAAAAATGCACAGGGAACCAATAGTGATGGAATGAAAGATGGGTCTCACATCACTGGAGTGGACCAGAAGGGAGAAAAAAATATACAACCAGAAAAGAATGAAGAAATAAGAATTCAAAAAACAAGGAGAGGCTTAGGAACCTTCAGGACATCTTTTAACACTCCAACATCTGAATTATAGGGATACCAGAAGAAGCAGAGGAAGAGCAACAACTGGAAAACTTATTTGAACAAACAATGAAGGAGAACTTCCCCAATCTGGCAAAGGAAATAGACTTCCAGGAAATCCAGGAAGCTCAGAGAGTCCCAAACAAGTTGGTCCCAAGGAGGAACACAGCAAAGCACATCATAATTACATTACCCAAGATTAAAACGAAGGAGAGAGTCCTAGAAGCAGTAAGAGATAAGGAGGCAGTTACCTACAAAGGAGTTCCCATCAGACTGTCAGCTGATTTCTCAAAAGAGACCCTACAGGCAAGAAGGGGCTGGAAAGAAGTATTCAAAGTCATGAAAGACAAGGACCTACATCCCAGATTGCTCTATCCAGCAAAGCTTTCATTTAGAAGGG
>CM052539.1:80724088-80757185 GCA_028533065.1 Trachops cirrhosus
CACAGTTATTAACAACCATACCTAAAACAAAAACAAAACCAACTAAGCAAACAACTAGAACAGGAACAGAACCACAGAAATGGAGATCACATGGAGGGATAGCAACAGGGGAGTGGGAGGAGGAGAGAGGGGGAAAGGTACGAAGAATAAGTAGCATGGATGGTAGGTAGAAAATAGACAGGGGGAGGGCAAGAATAGTATGGGAAATGTAGAAGCCAAAGAACTTATGACACATGGACATGAACTAAAGGGGGGGAATGTGGGTGGGAGAGGGTGTGCAGGATGGAGGGGAATGAAGGGGGGGTAATGGGACAACTGTAGTAGCATAATCAATAAAATAAATTAAAAAAAGAAAAAATATCTCATCCATTTCAATAAATTGTGCTGCACATGCACATATCCACACACAAAAACTGAAGTTGGATCCAGACCTCACACCATACATAAAAATTAAGTAAAAAGAAATCACTTAATAGCCATGAAAACATACAAGAAAAATTAGATAGCTTGTACTTCATTAAAATTAAAAACTTTCATGCTATAAATAATACCACCAAGAAAATGAAAGGACATTCCATAAAATATGAGAAAATATTTGCGGAGCATGTATGTGGTAAGGAGCTTACGTCCAGAATATATAAAGAACTCTTACAACTCAATAATTAAAAGACAAATAACTCAATTTTTAAAGTAGGCAAAGAATATTAATATTTCTACAAAGAAGATATACAAAGGGCAAATAAGTACACGAACAGATGCTCAACATTATTCCTCATCAGAGAAATACAAATCAAAACCACAATGAGATACCACAAATTCCTTGTGGAAAAGAAATTCCACAAGGATGGCTACAAAAAGACAGATAACAACAAGTGTTGACAAAGGTGTGGATAAACTGGAATCCTTTATATATATTGCTAATGGGAACATAACATGGTACAGCCATTTGGAAAAGTTTGGTGGTTACTCAAAAAGTTAAATATAGAGTTATCATATGACCCAGGAATTCCTCTCCTGGTTATATAACCAAGAGAAATGATAACATGTCTACATAGAAACTTGTACACAAATCTTCATTGCAGCATTATTCATAATGGCGCCCAAAATTGAAATAACCCAAATGCCCATCAAGTGACAAATGGATAAACAAAGGTGTCATGCCCACAAAATGAATTACTGTTCAGCAATAGAAAGGAATGAAGAACTGGCATATGCTACAACACAGATGAACACTGAAAACATTCTGCTAAGCAAAAGTAGTCAGTCACAAAAGACCCCATATTGTGTAATTCCACTTATAAGAAATGTCCAGAATAGACAAGTCCACAGAAACAGAACACAGATTAGTGGTTGCCCAGGGTTGGAGATGAAGTGAGGCTTGAGGGGAAATGAGGAGTGATTGCTAATGGGTGTGGGGTTTCTTTGGGGAGTAACAAAATGTTCAAAAATAGATTATGCTGATGGTTATACAACTCTGTGAACACAGCAATCTACCAAGTTGTATATGAAATGAGTGTATTAGTTGGCTAGGAATGCCATAGTTAAAAATCCCACAGACTGGGTGGCTTAACAACAGAAATTTATCTTCTCATGATTCTGGAGGCTAGAACTCCAAGATCAAGGTGTTGGCAGGTTTAGTTTCATTCTGAGGTTTCTCTCCTGGGCTTGTAAATGGCTCTTTTCTCCCTGTGTCTTCACATGGTCCTTCTTCTGTATATCTGTGTCCTAATCTCCTCTTAAAGGACTAGTCATACTGGATTAGGGCCCCCACAATGACTCCATTTAACCTTAATTGCCTTTTTGAAGACTCTACTTCCAAACAGTCACATTTTGAGGTACAAGGGGTTAGGCCTTCAACATGTCAATTGGGGTAGGGGGCACAGAACACAGCCCATAACAATGGGAGAATTTTATGGTATGTGAATTATATCTCAACACAACTTTTTAAAAATGCCATCCACAAATCCTAGACATTACATAGTACAACCCATTGCTCTACAAAAAGGAAACTGAGGCCCAGAAAAGAAGAACTCCTTACTTGCCCCAACCTGTGGTTGGTCAGAGGCAGCACTGGGAGTAGAATTCACAACTCCTACTCCACATCTAGTGCTCTTTCTACTACACCCTCCTGCCACCTTAGCCTCTAGGACTCATAAGCTGAACAGACAATGATGGCAAAAGTAAGACAACTTTACACTTAAAAAGAAAAACGCCTAAGAAGTTAGATCATATGCAGTTAAGGAGTAAATACACTCCACAGCTTGTGGGAGAAGGGGGACAGACAGCAAAACTCTGAGGAGGCCCTGGAAGAGATGTGCACAGTGACAAGCACAGCGTCCTTGAGCAAATTATACATTAATTCCATATCTGTTGTGTGCCAGGTGAAAGAGGAGCATGTTCTTAAGCAAGATGTAGTTTACAGAAGAGTTGGCACTTCAGCTAATCCCTGAAGAATGGGCCTCATTCCACATGGATGAGGGCTTTTCAAGCAAAAGGAAGCACGTGACCAAAGGCAGGTAATTTCCAGACCAGTTCAGAAAATATTATGTTGGCCTGAGCAGTGGATGTACATGCTTTATACAAAGAGCAGTGGGGGGATAGCAAAGCAAAGGCAGGCTGAGGTCAGATTCTGGAGAGCCTTGCATTCTACACTTAGAAGCATGGACCTGAGAAAAGTAACAGGGAATCGCTGAAGGTTCTGGGGCATGAGTGTGACAGCACCTGAGGAGTGTTAGAGAAAGGTGGCTCCACCCACAGCCAGCAGCTGGACTGGACGGCCACTTGAATAGTTCCTGTATGAGGCATTCACAGGACAGAGGAGGCTGGTAACAGAACTAAAGGGAAAGAGCCAATGAGAGACAGGGAAGCAGAGAGCTCCCTGCTTTTAGGGGGACTCACAGATCTTAATTAGACTTAGGAAAGCAAGAATTTGAGGAAAACAAGAAGGGGAGGGAAGCCTCTGCACACACTGAAAAGCCGCCAACTCCTGGGGCCCATGTTATGATCGTCTGCTGACAGCCCTTCATCTTTTCCATTTCTCCTTCTTTTTTTTTTTTAGAAGATAAAGGGAGGGGTGAGGAAGAGGAGAGAAACACAATGGAGTTGCTTGGTGAACAAAAGCCCTGGCAGGTTTTCACTAACCGTTTTTAACAGGGTGTACTGCTCTGTCAGCACCCTATAATCATACCTAATGCAGGGACATAGCCCATAACTTACAATTCAGGCATAAATGCATCCTGGACGGCTGCAGGGCCTGCCTTCTTGCTGTCTGACAAGCGTCCACCTGATCAGGGAGGGCAAACACCATAAAAAGTCGGGAGGCCTTGGTTCAAGCCCTGGCTGTTTCTTTTACCAGCTTTGTGACTTTGTGCAAGACACAACCTCTCTAGACCCCAGTTTTTTAGTCTGCACTAACAGCAGCAGCTACTATTAGTGCTACAGTGTCTACTATGTGCCAAGGACAATTTTAGGTTTTATCCCTTACAGAACATCCAATGCAGTATTAGTCCCCCACCATATTCCAGATGAAGAAACTGGGGTCCAGAGGTTAAATAGACTAGTCAAGTTCAGAAGGCTATGCTTAAACCCAGATTTGTCAACCTTCAAAATTCCAGTTCTTAAACTAAACCACACCTATGTGAATTAAGTGAAAATAATGAAATCTGCTCTCCATACCCTCACCTGCTTGCCGTGAAGCTCAGTGGGGAGAATTCATACTCAGTACTGTAACGGTATTATATTATTGTCCTTACCAGTAATGTAGTTACACAAGGTCAAAATGGGGTGGCCTTTAAGTCAGCCAGACTTCACTTCAGCTGGGGCCCTCGCTCCAGGCCCTTCTCCTCCAGAAAGCCCTCCCAACTAGCCCAGCCTAGCATCCCACCCCTTCCACCACTGCTGACCCACTGTCACTTCCTCCAGGATGCTGTCAGCCCATGGATTCCACTAGACTCTTAGCAGCAAAACCCAAGTCTCACCTTGATTCTAAAATCTAAGAGTCTACCCCATCAGAAGACAGTGGACATCTCCATCAACACCTTTCCTCCTGAGCAAAGGGGTTCCCCACCTGCACCCCTCAGCCTCCCCAGTCCTGGAGGGCATTACCTGAGAGAATGTAAATAAAGCCCCTGGCAGAGTGCCCAGCACCGAGAAGGCCTCTGTTCTTTACTATTGTTCTCAAGATCTGGGCCCACTGTGGGGGGAAAGACAGTGGATAGGGGTAGAAGAGGGTATTGGGGGGATAAATGGCAATGAAAAAAATATATAATAAAAAATGAACTATTAAAAAAAAGATCTGGGCCCAGACACTGCACAATGTTTTGATTCTTCCATTCCCTTCCTCTTTGTGTAGTCCTCACATGCCAAAGGCGCACCCAGACTAACATCTTGATACTCCTGACACAATCTGGGAAGGACATCGACATGTTATTAACAAAGGAAAATTGAAGCTGACATTGTCAGTGATCTGAAACCTCCCAGCTGAGGAAAGCTTTGTTTTCTAATAAATAATAAATAACACAGGGTGTTTATTTCCCTAGCAAGTCATATTTCTTAAATATCTCTAGGCTCATACGTCACAGCTGTCATCTGGGGAAACAATGGAGCAGTGCTGGCATCTTCAAGCCCCTTCTCCTACCTGAGGAGTTCAGAACACCTTTATCTTCTGTACAGCCCTCAGAGGAGAGATGAAGGGGAGGATGAGCCTTGGCAACTCTGCCTCCAATGTGCCTACAATAAATACTTCTAAGTGCTCATAGGGGACAATTTTCCTCACTGCACAGATGGGAAAACGGAGGAAAGGCCATTTACTCAGCACCCACCTAACCAATTTCCCCAGTTCCAACTCCATGCTTCAAGCCCTTTCTTATCGGAAGCCTAGCTCCTCTCAAAGGATTTTTCAGAGGAACTAGAAAATGAAGACTGGTCTCTTGCTTGAGACAGACAGACACAGATACCCAGTCTCATCACTGACTGGAAGGGCATACCGAGACGAAGCACTTCACAACATCTCGGTTGCTCTAACTGCAGGGTGGCCTTCTCATGATGACTTCCTGAATCCTCAGAACAGAATCGCCTGTCCCCACCCGAGCATTTCCAGAGCAGCTTGCCCTCTGTCTCACTCGTATCACCCATCATATATGATACTTCAGGTTGTAATTCTGTGTGCAAGTCATTTCTCTCTCCATAATTTTTGTTACTTTTACAGGTCTATGTTCCTTCTACATCCCAAAATGCCCACCATATCAATTTATGCATGATACACAAAGCAAGGCCACAAACTGGGCACCCTAAACACAGATATGCTTTGTTTGGTCTCCACCATATTTTAAACTTTTTCAAGTTAGTCACCAACAGTTAAAAACAGAATATTTTACCCCCAAATCAAGCATTCACGCTTCCCTCAAAAAACGGAAGATCTAACAATACCAGGTTCACATTTTGGTGTGGCAACAATCAGCTGGACCTGAATAGCAGGTAGGCCCTCAGACGGGGCACATGGCTTCGATCTGTCACAGGCCCACCACCCTGACCCATTTCACTCACCCGAGTTTGCAGCTTTGCATAAAGTCTGGTTGAATGTAATTGAACGGGTGAGCATGTGGTCATTTCAGACCATAACATCCCTGAGGATAAGAGCCAGATCTATTTTTCTTGTTTTGAATGGGGTCAGATGGGAAAGTGCACCTAGGGAAATCGTGAATGAATTAAACCATACAGTCAAAATCTACATACCCAGGCCAGCAGGTTTCAGAGCCTAAGCCATAGCAAAAATGTAGAGTCAGTTTTTTCTTAAAATTTATTTATTTGAGAGAGACAGGAAGGGAGGGAAGAAGGGTGAGAGAGAGAAACATCAATTTGTTGTTCTACTTATTTATGTATTCATTGGCTGATTCTTGTATGTGCCGTGACTAGGGATCAAACCTGTGACCTTAGTATATCGGGAGGATGCTCTAGCAACTGAGCTACCCAGCCAGCGCCTAGGTTACCAGCCTTTAAAACAGAGACTCTGCCTCCTAACTCACTCCCAGGTAGTTTGTAATGGCAGACTTATACCAAGATCTGCGCTACTCCTGTGGCTGTTCTCAGGCACCCGACTTCTGGCTGGTATTTAACAACCTAGAATGAGATCTCCCATACTCTAGGATGAATGTCTGGCTTCTTATCTCATCCTAAGAAAATAATACAAATGGAGGAGAAAGAAAAACTGAGAGAGAAAAAGAAAGACATATACACACATACATATTACTAATACATACACACATATATTACTAATATAATATATTGGTGTATATTAATGCAGTGCCTGTAAGGTGGGTTTAAAAAGTGTGAACAAGCTAAATGTTCAACAATGGGAAAATGGATAAGTACTAGATTACTGTGTAGACATTTAAAAGTCTAATTGTGATTATTATGTGGCTATGGCAGAATATTGAAAAAAGCAAATAGAATGCAAAATTCTATCTACATTATGACAATAACCATGTGAAAATTATGTTTGCAAGTAAATACAAACTGAAGACATCATAGAAAATGGCAAGTTGATTTGTCATGCTGGCAGGTTTGTGAGGTGTCTTTTTTCCCCTATTTCTTTGAGTTGTACTCTTGCTGTCCAAAATTATTTATACAAAGAGTATTTTTTTTAATGCCCAGCCACTCCTGACCCTATAATAGCAAGTACAATCCCAAACCAGATAATGATGAATGGTAGGCAGGAAATGTCTCCTGCGCTCAGGGCCTTCTTGGAGCCCCATGGGGGGTAGGCACAAGGTAAAGGTTTTATCACAAATCAGTCTGCCGAGTTGGGGGAGGGTTCAAAGAAGGCACACCCTGTACCACCACCACCACCCCCACATGCATACACTACAAAAGGAAGTTGAGCCCTCCTCACTGAGCAGATACTGCCCACAACCCACCCTTCCTGTGTGGCCCTCTGCTGCTCTGTCTCTGGGTGTGATGGTCTCAGAGTCCCTATCTTCTGATGTGTATGAAATAAGGAGGAGGCTCTTGGGGGCCTCCAGGCTGGAGGCTGCCACACCAGCAGCCCTGTTTCAACTCACATCTCATTGTGTCCATTGTGGAGACTTAGGAGCCAGGTCCAGGGAAGAGACTGCTCACCAAGGGAGGCAGGCGTGTCAAAGGACAGGATGACCACCAAAGGACGTTCTAAAAGGAGGGGGCCACCATGGCCACCAGGCCAAATGCTGCAGCAGAGGCCAGGCAGGCAAGGGAGGAGCTGAGTAGGCCACGTGGGCAACCAGAAGACCTGACCTCATGGTGGCCCCCTGATGGCCAGGTGCTGAGGGACATTAGGTAGCAGCTGCCTTTTTGTAAACTGTGAGAGAGAGCTGGTGTCTTGGAAAACAGAAAGAGAAACTTCCTTACATACACTTTCCAATCAGATCTGACTCCCCAGAGAGAGCTTCCCTGCTATGACTCACACACAAACCCAGCAAGGCATCCCATCTGCAGGGAAATCCACTTGCACTTGATTGTTGGTCTTCTACTTTTCAATTCCAAACACTGGTTTTATTTAAATAAAAAATAAAAAAAGGAAAGGAAGAAAGGAAGAAGTGAGGGAAATTTCATGTATTGCTGCCCTATTCTGTTCAGTATTTGCGGTTATTGAGGAAGTCCCAAGGAATGGGGCCATAATCCAAACAAGCAAGGGTGGGAAGCAGGTGGCCCAGCTGGTCAGGTCCTTAAACCCACTGCAGGGCATTTGCAACCCCTGTGCCTACCCAGCTGGTAGCATCTGCCTCATGGGTAAATGGTAGGGAAAGGCTGGAGAGGGCCAAGATGGACCAAATGTGAAGGCCAGTGGCTGAAGCTGGCCCCTCCTCCTGTAAGCAATCCCCACAGAGGGTTGTTTCCAGGCACTTTTTCCTGTGAGAAAAGAATGGAAGGAATGCAGCCTAGCCATTACCCAAATCCACCCCACAAGGGCTCCATGCCCAATTACGTGCAGTGGGGAGGGGGGGGCTGGGGGGAGGGACCCCTCCAGAGCCTGTAATCAGAAAATCCATTTAAGAAATTCAAACTGGCAGCCAGAAACTAGTGACACAGGTAATGCAATACAAAGTCTGGCCTCCCTGAAAGCTGCAGGCACGCATGCGTGCTCCCCAGCTCTGCGGGTGTGAGTGTGTGCTGGCCGCACAGCCTCCACTAACCACAGGAATAGGTGGCCAGAAACACTCCTGGACTGTTATAGCTCTCCAGGGACCTGATCTCCAGGAAATGCTCACAATTGCAATCCAATTGTGTCCCTGGCTAGAGAAGCCAGCTGGAGACTGGGGACTGTGCCGGGGGAGGAAGAACTTCATTGGGAAAAAATGTTGACAGGAGTTTAATGTAGAGCGAGCGGAAGGACAGAGGCTTGGATGAAGAAACCTGACTGAGAAATAAGGCAGAGTTCTCCAGCGATTTGAATGTGGCTGTGCAGGGAGTATTGAGTTAAAAGGCTCATGAGGAGGCTGGACTCTCCAAGGCCAGGCCAGGCCAGGCCCAGCGTAAGGAAGGGGTAGCGAATGTTCTCCTGCAGTGCCTGAAACTTGGCACCCTGAAATCAGCCCTTAAGTGGGAACTAAGGCAACCCCCAGCTGGAAGGAAAGCTCAGAAAACTGGGACCAAAGAAAATGCTGTCCTCACTTAAGAGATCAAAGTAAGTGATGAAGAAAAACTAGCATTAATTGAGTAGTTAGCATGGACCAAGCATATAATATCTCCAATCCTAACAAGCTGCAGCAAAGTGGGTATATTATCCTAATACTGCAGACAAGAAATCTGCAAATCTGAGTCACCATCAGTCACATGACTGATGCTATGTCTGTGTGCACCTCCAGAGCCCAGATATACCATGCTCCATGTGGGATTTCTTAATACAGTTTTTCCAGAAGTAAATCCTCCTTATCCCAGCCCCCTCCATCAGCATCAACAAAAGATAGCTCACCGGGTGGCCTTAGTCTCTCTAGGCACCAGCTGTTCCCTGTATAAGACAGAATAAGGGGTGACTGAGATACTTGCTAAGGTCCCTTCCTGTTCAAATACACATAAAAAGTGTAAATAAGCCCATAACATTGGCAAAGGAATTGATACCAAAGGTAGTAGCCCTCCGTGAGTATCTCCAACACCCCACCTTTCAAATGTTATTATAATTATTGGTGTTCTTGTCTCCCCCACAGGCTATGCACTCCCTGAGGGTAGAATACTCCACCAAATTCTGCCTGCAGTCTTCTGCCTAGAGCTGCATCTGACACACCAGACACTCAATGTCAGCTGCCTAAATGCATATATCAATGAACGAATGCACAAACAGATGCTCCTCAAAGTCAGGCATGCCTCAGAAGAAAACACAAGTATTTGCTCACGAGATTTCTCTTCAAAAGTAGACGAGTTGGACCTCCCCACACCTAACTTTGCACTGAAATCATCTGGAAAGCTTTTCCCAATACAGCTTCCTGCCCCAATCCCAGAATTTCAGACTCAGAAGATCTGGGCTGGGGGCCTAGGAGTCTGAATTATTAAAAAGCTCCCCAGATATTTCTTACTCAAAGCCAGTCTGGGATCACTAATGTATATTACTTGGCTAACACCCATTCAGTCGTGTGCTGGGACCAGATGATGCTAAGAAATAAAAACAAAACAAGTGACTCTCTCTACAGCCTCTTTTTCAAAAACCTAAGATCAATTTTTATGCTGTGATGCTGTTACCTATTGGACTGAAACAGGGCAGCAATGCTTCTCCCCATTCTGGAGGTTGGCAAATTGAGGTCTATCCAAGAAAGAGTACTAATTACCCTTTTTACCTCTCCCTTTAGTTCCTGGAGAAGGTAGGGTAGCAGAGTCTTCGGTGCCTCAGGTAGATTTCTGAAGACAGAGACAGACAGACAGACAGACAGACAGGCAACAGAGCCAGGCACACATTTGGCTGCAGGCAATGCTGATGCCAGGACTAACATCTCTATGCCTCCTGCCCAGACTTGCAGGACAGACACAGTTGTCATTTGACAGCTCACACGAGGTACACCCCGAGTATGAACCCCAACCACAAAGTCTCAAGAATGTCAAATGATTAGGCCAGAAGGAACAAGGACCCCATCCCCTTCCTGTCAGACCTGTGCCCATCTCCCTGTCCTCGAGATTGGGAAGGGCCATTTATTCATTCATTCATGAAAATTACAGCAAAGCTAAGAAATGCCAAGCAAAGGAAGAGAGTTAGGACAGTTTGAATCCCAAGAGATGAAGGAAGGATTTAACTATTCCTATTCCTTCCCATAAAAGAGTGGCCCTCCTGGAGGAACTAATGCTGAGAGTCTGAAGGTTGAGACACCCACACCCCACCACCCAGGAGCTGGGACAGACACCATCCTAAGCCCTCTCCCTCAGCAATGGAAGACATCTCTTAGAGGCAGAAACCAAAGTCACCTGGCCAACACGCCTGAGAGGCCCCCTTATCCCTCATCCCCCTCTTTCCACCCAGCCTCGGATGAAAGTGATGGAGCTGAACAGCTGCAACCCTGAGGGGAGGGAGGTGGACAACAGCTGGATAGAGGGAGGGCCCCTCCTCTGCCTGGGCAGAGTCCCAGCCAGAGCTGGAGAGGAAGGAGAGGGACAGATCTCCTCTGCGCACTTCGCTTTCAGAACTAGAACGTGAGCCTTCAGCTCCTCTCTGACCTTGCTCCGTGCCCCTCCTGGTCATCAGTGGGCAGGTGTCTGGATTGCACAAATAGCAGGGTCACTCAGCGGTGTGGTTGCAGGCCTGTGGTTCCAGGCCCTGCAGAAGGCAGCCCCACACTGCCACAGTCATGCCCCATGCAAACATTCCACACCCCTCCAATGGGGACCTGAGCCCTCACCAACAGTGGCCTCTCGCAGGCCACGGGTGCTAGAGGAAGAAGCCCGACATGGGGGAAGGTGAGGCCGCAATCTGTAGTGAGGAGTCTTGGCCTGATGGTCAGCGGACATAGGTTCTGTCACAGATGAAGTCTGTGACTCTTGACAGACTTGGGATCAACCTTGGTCCCACTAAAAAGCTTCATGACTGATTTCTGGTTGCCTTGTCCACTGAATGAGGATGGAAATATCTACTTTACAGGGTAGCTCTTAGAAGTGGAAGAACCAGATCCTGGTCCGTGATAGGTAATGATGGCTGTGGGCCCCAGTTTCTTCATCTGTAAAATGAGCACACTAGGCCAGAGGGTCTCTTACATCTCCAGCTCCTATAAAACCGACTCATGAAATGTATACCCTTCATCCCTTTCTGCTGAGGAGAATGGCTGCTCAAAATACCTTCCCTGGTTCTAGTGTCTCTAGATAAATGAGGCCCTCAAGGCTTCTCCCCTCATATTCTCCTATCCAGACCCTACACTCAATCTCCAAATATGCCCAGACCAGACTCCCAAGGGCCAGCCCTTTATCTGACAAACCATGCCCCCAATACATGTAAACCATTTACACAGTTCAGTGATTTCTTACCAAAAGCAAATTACTCATAACATACCTCATACCAAAGGTGACTCAGCAGTATGTGACAACACTGCAAGTAAAAACCTTTGGTACAGTCCTGGCCAGTGTGGCTCAGTGAATTGGGTGCCAGCCTGTGAACCAAAAGGTCACTGGTTTGATTCCCAGTCAGAGCACATGCCTGGGTTGCAGGCCAGGTCCCCAGTTGGGGGTGTGCAAGAGGCAGCCAATTGACGTGTTTCTCCCTCCCTTCTCCTGTCTCTAAAAATAAATAAATTAAATCTTTTTAAAAAATTAAAAGAAAAAACTGTTGGTGTAGACCAGTACTGTCCAATATGGCAGCCACTACCAACATGTGGCCATTTAAGTTTACATTGTAATTAGTTAAAAAGAAATAAAATCAAAATTTAGTTCCTCAGGTGCACTAGCCACATTTAAAATGCTCAATAGCCACATGTAACTAGTGACTACTGCATTGGACAGTGCAAAATGAAACTCTTCAGCATCATAGCACTGGTCTAGAAGAAGTACTCTACAGGGGTGGAATAGGCCGCAGGTGGCTCCTACTGATTCTGGAAAAGGACAAGGAGTGCCAGGAGGGGGAGCAAGCCTGGAGGAGGAGGGGCCATTTCCCATTGCTTCAGGGAGGCACCACCAGGATGGTGGCTGCAGCAGGCCCACTGGCTCAGGCCACACCCCTCAGTGAGAGTCTCCCTGGCCCCAACACCGGGCAGGATGCAGCAGGCAGCTGTCACACTATGCTTCATTTTTGGGATTCATGGGATGCTTGTCATTCCCTCCAGGCCTTGGTGGACTCCTGGCCTTCCCTAGCTGCACCTTGTCCCAGAGCAGGGAGCACTGCTACCCTCCTGCTGCCTGCTTCAGCTGAAGTGTGACATATCGAGGGCCAGGGCTCCTCTGCCTCCAACCTGGACTCAAAAATATCTGGCTACAAACCCAGAGGGAGGTGAGAAAGTTAGGTTTAATCAAGCACCTGCTATATTCAAGGCATCACCAAAGTACTTGGACTTACTTTTTCCCATTTGACCAAAAAAAACCCCAAAACTGCAATGTAAGTGTAGTTAAACCCATTTTCCAGATGAGGAAACTAAGACTCAGAGAAAGTAAGTGAATGGGACAAGCTGGTAAGGATCACAGTCTAAACACAAACCCAGAGAATTCTGATTCCAAAGCTTATAGTCTATTAGCCTCTCAGAAGCCATGGGGCAGGAAAGACAGGCCACTCCCCTCCCCCAGAGAATTCTCCATACCCATAAGACAAAGGTCAAGACCCAGGGTTTTCTGAGTTTCTGGCCTGAGAGAGCCCAGAATCTCAGGAAGGCCTTGGCACTGGAGAGGAAGAAGGCCTCAGAGACAAAGCAGTAGAGGAGGAGAAGGAAGGAGGAGGAAGACACTGGAGAGAACAGAAAAGCAAAATCAAAAAGGAAGCTCATGGAAGCATTTGAAATTATTCCAAGTGTAGTTAATTATTTCTGCAATTGTTTGTCTAACACCTGTCTTCCTCAATTAGACCTTAGGCTCCATAGAGGCAGTGACCTTGTCTTTTTCACAGCTGTGTTCCTAGCACTAGCAAAGTACCTGGCACACAGCAGGTGCTCAATAAATACCTGTAGGAAAGATGGATAGGTGGATGGAATGGCAAACGGACTGTCAAAGGACTATGGAGAAAGAAAAGTCCTCTTTTCTGCCTTTTCAGAGACCATTATCTCCAAGACATCTCCCTGCCATCAGTGCCAGCTCAGCTCCCCGGGGGCTCTGAGACATCTGGGAAAGCCGTCCTCCTCCAATGGTAGGGCACCCTGGGCCCTCTGTCTGCCCCTCTGCCATCAGCACTCTCCAGGTGACCACAGGTTATAAACCTAGGCTACATCAGGGCCTAGAGACCTCAAAGTTGTCTGGTCCAGTCTGCTCATTTCACAGATGAGGAGACTGAAACCTAGGAGGGGAACTGACTTGCCTGGGTACAACTTCAAAGTGGAGAAAGTCTCTCATAACAATGCCAGCAGGAGTGTCATAATGGAAGCTCAGCACCAAGCCCTGAGTGCCCTGTAGCTCACTTGCAGGGCCAGGCCCAGTGCCTGCAGCCCATCTGTCTCTCCCACCTGCCAAGAACCCTTCCTTCCCCTGTGCCCATGTTGATGAAACCCACTGCAGGTGATTTCAGAACATTGTACCAGGGGAGGTTTTCCTGGCCATGGCGCCAGGCCTTTAATTTCCGATTTCCCAGCCTGACACCCCTAATGGTCCTCGCCCTCTCTGCTCTAAGCCCCATGTGGTCATACATCACCATGGCTGATGCCAGCCATGCCTCCCCCAGCCATCTGGACAGAAAAATGAGGAAAGAGAGGACAGGATAATCTTGGCAGAGAGGACCGATGGGAAGCTAAGGACACCTGGTCCCTACCCTTCCTGACCTTGCTGTGTGTGTACTATTGGGATGCAGTGGTATTGGGCACGCTTCTTTTTTTCTGGGACTCAGTTTCCCCAGGAGTAGTTTAGAATCTTCAGCCCAAACCCAGCAAGATGTATTGAGTGGGAGTATCTCTTCCCTGGTATATAAAGAAGAAGAAAATCCATAACAAAACCCTATTGGGTACTTTATAGGTACAGTAGGGCCCCTGCCCTAGAAAAATTCTCTGTCAAGTTGATGAGTCAAAACAAGTTCACATACAAAGATAATTTCACAAATGAGAGCACTTCCAGATGAAGAATATAGGGCAAAGGCACTGCTGACTGACACAGGTAAGAAAAACACAACAGGGGAGACCCCTGAGCCAGTGATGAAAGATGGATGTGATCTCAATTGTCTAAACGGGAATGAGAGATTGTGGGTGTTAAGCATGGGGTAGGCGTGGTCTCAACCTGACTGTCCAAGCAGTGAACACACGCCATCCACCGAGGATGCCCATGGCTGCTGGATGTGCACGATGCCCACATAGGGGCAGGGGGCAAAGAAGGCTTCAGGATGAAGTTGATGTATATTTTCTAGGAGGCAACCTTGAGCTACACAAGGAAGCAAAAGAAGACAAACTTGAAGTCAAACTAAATGCTAAGAAATGTAATTAGACAATCATATCATCCTTGTAACCTAAAGGTTTCAGGGAAAAGGGAAAAGAGACAAGTATCATCATTGGATATTGTTCAAATCCAATGGTCTTAATTTGGCCAAAACACAAACTTCACTTAAGCAGAGTCCTGAATATGGCTTACATGCTCTTGAAACCTCCACTTTTACCCCCATGGGCACAGCCCCAGCCTAGTGCTAACAGTGAGAGAGAAGGACCAACTAAGGAGGACTCCGGCAGGAGCTGTTCACATCTGTGCAGAGAATGGAAAGCAACACCCATTAGAAACTCCCCTGCATGACTTTCCTGGGGCTGTCATAACAAAATACCACAAAGAGCATGGCTTAACACAACAGAAGTTCATTGTCTCATATTCTAGAGGCTAAAAGTCTGAAATCAAGACATTAACAGGGCCCTGATCCCTCCGAAGGCTCTAGGGGAGAAAGCTGCCTTGCCTCTTCCTCACTTCTGGTGGGTGCTAGCAATCCTGATGTTCCTTGGTTTGTAGGAGCATCACTCCAATCTCTGCCTCTTATGTTTCTTATGCATTACTTATGTGTTTCTGTGTCCAAATTTCCCTCTTATAAGGATATCAGTCATCAGATTAGGGCACATGCTAATCCAATATGATCTCACTTTAATTTGATTACATCTGCAAAGACCCTATTTCCAAGTAAGGTCACATTCAGAAGTTCCGAATAGATACAAATTTAGGGGAAGGAGAAGACACTATTCAATCCAGTATATCCAAAAGATGCCCTTGGAGTCAGAGATGCCTGTCACAGTGGACAGACATAACCCTAAGCTCCCAGAGTCTTAAGTTACAGCCCCAAATCCACCTCCAACTGGCCAGGTCACCTCAGCCAGAATGTCGAACCTCTCAGTGACTCTATCATCTATAAAGGGAGAATTTGATTTCCCAGGTTCCCTCCAGCCCCTAAACTGCCATATTAAAAGCAAATGAAAATCAGTACAAACTCATGATCTTTAAAATATAAATATAAAAGACAGAAATAAACATAGGTATGTGTGTGTGCATAGGTTGGCATACATGGATTTCCTAGCTGTGTTCTCTGTAAGGATCTGGAAGTAAGGAAACTCCAGTAGCAATGAACACACCCAGTGCCTAGATCTTGATTTCTAAACACCATTCTCCAGCAATGGAACCAGTACTCCTTAGAGAAGTGATTGATTTCAGGGCTGTAACAGAAAAACCATGACATAGGTCTGGAGTATCTTGTGGTGCCAGAAGGTAAGGAAGTGTTCAATAAAAGATGAAGTCATGTTAAAAGGGCACAGGAGCCAATCTGAACGAGCTTCCAATGGTCAAGGTGGAACAATCTGAATAAAACAACTGTGGTACTGAATTATAACTATGGTCCATAAAATAGAATAACTATCCATGATATATATTATATAAACTATATCCATTCATTTTATTGTATATTACACTTTTTTTTGAAAGAGAAGGAGAGAAACATGTGCAAGATCAATTGGTTGCCTCTCATACACACCCAACCAGGGACCCGGCCTGCAATATAGGCATGTGCCCTGACCAGGAATCGAACCTGCAACCTTCCAGTTCACAGACCAGTGCTCAATCCACTGAGCCACATCCACCAAGGCCACATATTTTATAATATATAAATATTCCTGAGTCTATAATGATAAAAATAAGTGAATAAATAAATGCAGGAAAGGACCAGCTCTTCCTTCCAGAAGAATTCCAATTAATAAAAGTAGAAGTTATGAGGGAAACAGGAAATGACCATTAGGCAAACACAACAATAACTGTTGAAGACAAGAACCACTGATGGATGCTAAAACTGATGCATAAAAATTTAAGAAGAAACAGGATATTTATAGAGTCTCAAAGTATCTTCCCACAAAACATTTAATAATTATCAAGAGAAAAATAATTTTATAGAGAAGATACTTGGCCAACATCACCTTCTCCAAGTGACTAAGTTTAACATCACTGGTAATAAGACAGGTAGCTCCCATCCTTGGAGCTGTCTACGGAGGTGGCAGCCATCTCCTACTCAGCTCCATGGCCACCCTCAGACCCCTCATGAAGCCCAAGGTCATCAAAAAGAGGACCAAGAAGTTCGTCTGGTACCAGGCAGACCAATACGTCAAAATTAAGCACAACCGGCAGAAACCCAGAGGCACTGACAATAGGATGAGCAGAAGATTCAAGGGCCAGATCTTGATGCCCAGCACTGGTTATGGGCCCAACAAGAAAACAAAGCACATGCTGCCTGCCCAATGGCTTTTCGAAGTTCCCAGTCTACAAAGTCAAGGAGCCTGAAGTGTTGCTGATATGGAACAGATTTCACTGTGCTGAGACTGCTCACAACGTCTACTCAAAGAACTGCAAAGCCACTGTGGACAGAGCAGCCCAGCTGGCCGTCAGAGTCACCAATCCCAATGCCAGGCTGCACAGCAAAGAAAATGAATAGCTAACTTGTGCACACATTGTATTATGTTAATAAAACAATAAAATTCTCCCAAAAAAGACATATTGACACTATGTACCCCTCGAGAAGGCGTAGTGAGAAGGAGGTGGCATCCCATCTGTGGTATTCTTGCCAAAAATGCATAACCTCAGTCTCACTATGAGAAAGCACTAGCCAAACCTAAAGTGAGGGGTATTCTACAAAGTGACTGATTAGTATTCGTTAATACTGCCAAGATTATGAACGACAAGGAAAAACTAAGGATCTACCGCACATTGGAGGAACCTAAAGAGTTTTGATAACTAAATGCAATGTAAAATATTGGAGTAGAAAAGGGACATTAGTGAAAAAAATCCATATGAAGTCTATAGTTTGGTTAATAACATTACATCAGTGTTAACTTCTTGGCTTTGACAGCTGTACTATGGTTATATAAGATGTTAACAACAAGCCAAAAAAGCAAAAGAAAGAGGGTGTGTGTCATATGTACGCCACACAGTGTACGCCACACAGTATACATGCTACAGGGCACACAAGTGCAGGGATGGCAGGATGCTGGGAAGTGTGTGAGCATGGTGGGGTGAGGAGCAGGGTGGGGGCCAGGGGGTGGCCTCTTGCTGTTTCAGGCAGCGTGATGAGCCTCGGATCCAATTTTCACGAAAGGATTACTAGATTACATTCTTCACCACAGGCAGCTGTCCCTGTCAAATAAATAATCATCGCCTTACATTTACATATCGCCTTTCATCCCATAGCCCTTCTCCTACAGCTAGGACCAGCCTGGGAACAGTCTCAGGCCTTCTCAGGGAAGGGAAGAAGGCAGAAGCAGGCAGGGGGCCAGTCCACGCTGAGGAAACCAACCTGAACCAAATCCAGTTTCCAAGAAAGGGAACCCCAGTTAGAGAGGAAGGGGAAACTCAGCTGTTGGGAGGGGGAGGTCAGTGTATATGGATGGGAGGGGTGCTTCACAGGTGCTCCAAAATAAAGGCCAGGGCAGGGGAGTGGCAGGCAGCAGGCTCCCCATCAGGGCATCTGAGCCACACAGCATTCACACAGAAGCAGCAGGGCAAAGCAGTTGCCCTCTCAAAGACTCTAAAATGTGTGTGATGTTAGGCGAGTTCCTCATCAGTGAAATGCGCCTATCGCATAGGATTCCTATGAGCACAGATCCATGGTAAGTACTTACCATAATACCTGATACCTAATCTTGCAATTCACCTGCTGGCTACACTGGAAGGGCCAGAGCAGATGGAGAAAGTGGATGTGGGCATGGTAGAAAATGTCGGGACACCTTCTGGTTCCAAGGAGAGATGCTGAGTTTTCTCAAGGGGCTGAATTGTCGGAAGTCCACTGCTGAGCAACGTGGGGAGGGATCCTTAAATCCAAGCTGTAGAAAGCTGCTCACTCAGGGGCGGTGACTTGTTCTGATGTGGGGCTGTCCCTGCACAGGGGAAAGGGAAGAGCTGCCCTGAAAAGGACATGGAGCAGAGCTGGGCCCAGCTGGGAAAGGGGGGCTGCTAAGGATGGGAGCCCCAACTCAGAGCAAAGCCTTTCTAACAAGACCTTTATGTTTCCTAAGCAACTAAGACACAATGCCAGAACTACCAGGCTGTGCATCTCAGTCAGGTTGGACACACAAGTGCACGCTGAGTTCGGATCAGAACATGACAGTTGTCTCCACCCATAGTGCAAACCAAGAGCAAATGGGGGAACCAGTGGAAGTGCCACAGGCACCAGAGGACAGAGAGGCCACCCTGGGTGTGAGGGGCTCCAAGCAGCAGAGACGGATAGGGGAAAGGGAAAAGCTGGCAGACACCAGAACCACCACAGCGTGCTCTAGAGGCAGGCAGGACATCCATCACCGCCATGATTGGGGTCCTGAGGGAGTGGGCTGGAAAAGCCAAGTGGAGCCCAAGTGGGAAGGGCCGGGGTTTTCGGGCTCTAAGTTAAGACACCCTGTCTGCTCCCACAGCATGGTCACGGAGCTCTTGTGTTGACAAAGCTGGGGACACTGGGGGAAAGAAGGTTTGGCATCAAGGAACAAGTTTTCAGGGGAAAGGTTGAGAGATTTTTTTAAACTTTCTCATTACACAAGATATTTGAGAGCTGATAGAAGCTTAGGTTACCTTGTGTAATACAAAACCCGAACTTCCCCTTTGGCGAAGACCCAAAACCCCTTGGTCCTTATCGTGAATCTCATGGCTCCCCTCCAGCCTCCTGCACAGAATTCCAAGCTCTTTTGGCCTCTACTGAAAACCCCAACACTTCCATGGCCCTCTCCCACTAACACCCAATATTTCCCTTGGCCTTCTCCAATAAACCCTAAACTCTCTTGGTCCTTACCCAAGACATGTCCAAGTTTCCTTCTGATATCCCAAATAAAGCCCCAATTTCGTTTTGGCCTCCCATTGGCCATATAAACCTCCCAACCTCCACTGGCCCACACCACCACACCCTTTTCTTTTTTTTAATTTTATTTTAATTGTTGTTGAAGTACAATTTTCTATCTTTTCTCCAATCCCACCCACCCAGCCCTCCTCTCCTCCCTCCCATTTACCCTTTTCCCTTCACTCTTTCCCAGGAACCCGACGTTCCCTTGTGCCATCGCCCATGGAGCCTCAAAGATGATTTGTCCCGACATCCCCCCGGTGCAAACTCCAACACCCTTTCCCTTCCCATGTCAAACTACAAATGTTCCTCACTCAAGTTTCCCCAAGAAATCCTGCACTTTCCTTGAGCCTTTATCATCAAACTCCAAAATTCTCCTCAACTTCCCATTCTGAATCTAACCCTTCAGCTTTTCCCAAGGTGCCCTCCCAGGTTCCTTTCAGAAATTCTCTAGTAGGCTTGGGTGCCCAGGGCCATACTCCTCCACCAATCAGTGGCAAATGCCACGGTTTTTACTTCTAGTCCCTCCAGGACCATCGGACATTTCACAATACGTGCGAATCCAAACTGGTTATACACTTTTTGATAAGACAAGTCCTTCAGCTTCAGCTAAAAATCCCTAAGAGTTTCCTTGGTTCCAACCACCAGATTTCAATACTTCCTTCAGTTTCAAGGTTCCCCCAGAAAACATCAAAGCACCCTAAAACATTATGGCCATGTTCACCCACTAGAACCATTTCTAAATGCTTACTCCCCACATCTGTACTTACCTCGTTGCCATCAGCCCTGGTCCACAGGCCTCACCTTAAACAGTCCTCACCTGGATGATTTTCCCTCTCAGGCTTTCTCAGTGGGCTGCCCTGAGATATCCTTCCACAGCCCAAACAAAAGGCTTTCCCAGGTGTGTGGATAACAGAGCGCTAAAGAGACACAGAGCACATTCCCCTGGGACCAGCTGGAGTCTACTGCTCCCATACTTCTGCAGAGGGTTGGGGGGTGATGTAGGTGCAGTGGTCTGCCAGACTAGAGGGAAGTTCTACAGAAGGTTTTGTGCCATGGATTCCAGAGGCTGCAAATTCTGTCAAGGGGTGTGTCAAGGAAGGAGTGAGGCAGAGCAGGTTGAAGAGAATCCCATTGTCTCCAAGTTATCCCACTACAAATGTGGGGGTGGGGGAAGGGAAGAAAGCCTCACCCACTGCATAATAAGGCAGACTCTTGGGGCAGGCTGGCCTCTGATGAGCAAAGAGAAGAGGGAAGATGTGAACAGAAAAGGGGGAAATCTAATTAAAACTGGTTCCTGCTCAACCACCTGCTAAAAACCACAGCTCAACCAAGACTTGGACGAAAGGATCTCTGAAAACATTGCCAAGGCTTTCTCCCTGCAGCCTCAGACGAAGGAAGGGCTGGGCCGCCATCCTTCCCCGAACCCCCCAAGAGAAAAAGGCTCATGAAGCTGAAACCTGAGAAGATGCCAAGGGGCAAGTGGGAGGCAATTTACAGCCAAGAAAACTGAGCACTCTGGCCAGATGCGGACCCTGGGGAGGGGGCTGCGGCCTACAGCATTTGTGCAGGGAGGGGGTGGGGCAGAGGCCCAAAAGTTCCATCCCCAGGACACACCCAGCCTGTGGTCCTGGGGTCCCACCTTCCCAGAAGCAGGGGAGAGATGAGTAGAGAAGGGGCTGGGGGCCTGAGGAGCTGGTGAATCCTGGGTTCAGCAGCCAGAGGAGGGCATGGTGAGATGTATGGAGGGAAGTGAAGCATAGGAAAGGAGGTAGATGGAGGAAAGCCAAAGAAGACACTGGGAAAGGATGAGCCAGAGAAGTCCACAGGAGGACACGGGCTGTATGCCAGGCCTCTGCCCTTGACCCATTCGCCCCTGGACTAGCTCCTCCCTCTAATATTCATGACTCCAGGAGGCAGTAAAAACCAGCTGAGAGACAAAGCTCATTTTCCTTCTTGGCTCAGCCCTGCACTTCAAAACCCCTACCCCAGGCAGGTATCTGGTCTTCCTCTCACTGATGAGCTGCTTTGTCCCTAACAGGTGTGCCAGGTTCTGAGGCTCCAGCCACACCTGCCAGCCCACAGATGGGGCAGGATGAGAAAATGACGCTAATAAGACTGTGTCAGAACCCCCTCACCATTGCAAATAACAAATGGAGTCCTCCATGAGTGAGGGGAAGCCAAGGCCCAGAGAGGGAAAGGGTGAACCTGAGGTCACACAGCAGCAAGTAGAAGCTGGGCCCCAGACACCTGACTCTTCTCTGGGCCCTCCCACTCCCCACACTGCCCTCCTCCAGCCACAGGGCCAGCAGGGACCCCAGTTTAAGGAAACAAAGCTGCCTCTTCTGTTGAGCATCAAGGGGGCTGGGATAGGATGCATGGAAGAAGCCAAGCCCTAAAGAGCTGAATGCAGAAATCTATTGACAAGAGGTGGAATTATTTCCCCCGGAAAGAAGTTAATAAAGCTCTCCCTTACCAGACCCCAGGGGTATTTGGCTGGAAGCTGACGTAATACAGAGAGGAGAGGCCAAGGGGAAAGGAGCTCCCCACCCCCAGCAAGTCTACGGCCAGGAGCCCAACAGGGAGGCTGCAGCTGGAGTTTTGGTGTGGGGGGAAGAGAACAAGCCAAGCAGGATGTTGGAGCCTGAGACACAGTCTTGTGGGCATCTGGCTGGAAAGCAGAAGGCTTAGAACTGGCAACCCCAGGGGGTAACACTCCCTTGCAGCCCAAATCCAGGCTGGCGTGGATGTCAGGTGCCTAGAGCAGGGCATGCTGGAGGCCTCCAGGGGCTGTGTGTACAGGAAGAACCCACAGGATGTGAAGCCAGAGGCCATGGGAAGCGGAGATACAGAGTTCTGGCCTCACAGGAATCAGAACAGAGACTCAGGTTCCAGAGTCAGACACACAGGTCCTCCAGTGAGGGGGGTATAGGCAGCCTGGGGACCAGAAGCAGGTGGCCCAGGAAAAGGGAGACAGGGCTAGCACCCATATTCCCATCCACTCCCATCACTCACCAGCTGCAGTTCTGATGAAGGTGATATGGCCATAATGGACCCACATCTGTGCCCAGAGAGGGTGGGGGTAGGGGTGTGGGAGCAGGACCTCAAGAAGACCCATCTTGGAGAGGAAAAAAGACAAGGAGAAGCCTGGGAGCCATCCCTACCGCTACACCATGAGTTGAAAAGGTGCTGCACCAGGGAGGGTCCAACTGGAAAGGGGGTCCCAGCAAAAGCAACTTGCTGCAGATGAGCCCAGAGCAGCACTTGTCACTCAAAAGGTCAACAGAAAGTTGGTTCCAAGTACAAGAACACCACAAACACTCTTGGCTCATGCCTTCCTGGCATGGCAGCTGGTGGAAGGTTCTGGCAGCTGAGACCAACTGGCGGCTCCATAGTGAAGAGTATGAGCTGGGGCTTGTCCTAGGCCAATCTGCCCTCCACCCTGCCTCCCACCCAGGATACACGATGGTGGGATGGGGGGCCAAGGGGTGCCCAGGCTGCCACCCCCTAATCTAGTCTGCTCTCTCCCTCATCTAGTCCCTCTTTTCTCACAGGCTAGCGCCTTGGCTTCCCACAAGGCACCTGCAAACACTGTCCTCTAACAGAGGTATTAGCTGTGACTATAAAATAACCCTGAAGCAGAGTGAGTGCTTTTCCCACTTCCACCAGCCCCCTCAACATACAAACCTGCTACGCCCCAAAAGGAGAGGCCACACAGTGTGGGCAAAAACAAAAATGACAGGTCAGCATCCTGTCTTTGAAGTGTTGGACACGTCCTTACCTTCTCTGAGCCTTAACTTCCTCATCTGTAAGAAAGAGCACATCCCAGTTCCCACCACAAGGCCACTGGGAAGACCACGTGAACCTGTGGAAGATGGAGGAACCATGTCGCCTAGAACACAAACTGTCGAGTGATATGCTAAGGGCTTAAGAATGATGACAGTTAGTGGTACAGGACTCATGACCGACACCAGCCTCTGGACAGCCTGCCGGGACTCAAGTCCCCACACACTAGCAGCTCTGCATGAGGAGTCAAAAGAGTTAATGTAGGGAGGGGAGAAGAGCATTCCCTGGCTTGAGTGTTGGTACATGTCTGCTATGAGTGTGGTGCGGGCAGGTCCATGGCCCCATGCCGCTGTCCCTCCACCACCACCACTGCACCGTCAGTACGCACACGGGCGGCCAAGCTAGGGATTCTGCAGGAAGCAACTGGACTGTCCTCAGTGACACTGCGCCTTAGTTTTTGGTCCCTTTAAGGTACTAAACACCAGCCTGGGACAAATGATAAGGCTTCCTCAATAGTGGGAACTCTGCTAAGAGAATCTGGGCCACACTGAGGGCACTTGAGAAGCTACTCCCTGGGAACTGCTTGAGCTGATACAGCCACTTGCCATGAACGTTGTGGGACAGTGGGATGTTGGGCTGCCTTGGTTTCATCCCAGCCTCTCCACATACCCATCCCGGAGTCAGTGGGATGTGGAATCTGACAGCCTTTGTGCCACCCAAAAAACAAGGCTGATCCACCTGGAGCAAAGGGCTTGACCTGAATAAAATCAATATTGAAGAGAAATTGATAAGTTTCCTACTGCCATCTAGTGGTCATGACAAATAAGAGCAGGTAACAAGCTAAAAGGCTACCAGCAGGTCTCAATGACCATCAGTCAGCCCTGTGAGGCAGAGCATAGCAGAAAGCACAGGATGTAAGGAAAATCAGGAGACCTGAGCCCCAGCTTCAACTGGCCTCTAACTAGCTGCATGACACTCCAGGCAAGTCTCTTCCTTCCCAGATCCTTATATTTTCTCCATTTATGGAATGAAGGATCATTTCTTGGATCCCTTTCATGTCAAAATATTAATAATACTAATTCATACTAATGTGTCAATGACCACTAACAGCTCATTGTGTAACTGTTCCCACAACACTCTCACCTTGAGAGGGGGGAGCCTCAACCCATCACCCATTCATACAGTAAGAACGCATTGCACACCCTTGTGCTGGTGGTGGAAAGGTTGCTATTTTTAGCAGTGCGACTGGCTTAGCTCAACTCTAGCCACACAGAGACAGGCTACAGAGGAAGGCCAAGAGTCGATGCAGAGCTGACACATGCAAAGGGAGGAAGGAAAGCACTAGCTCTGCACCTGACACAGTGAGGACAGAGTCCTGCCCCTTCCAACCATACTTTCTTCAGACATTGTTCCACATAACCCCTCACGACAACCCTGAGAGTTGACTCTTCATAATCGAAGAAACAAAGACCCAGGGAGGTTCAATAACCTGCACTCGCCCAAAGTGACACAGGCAGTAAGTGCTGAGCTAGGAATGAAACCCACGCAGTTGTCTAGCTCTTACACTTGTGTGACAGCGGGTGATCTTAACGGCAGTTCCCTCTCCCGCCCTTTGTCATCCATATTCATGGAACCTGATTCCTGAGATCCTCCACCCTCCTCATCAAGGTCCCCCTTCCCAGTAACCCTTCATTCAAGTCCACACAACAGTGAGCTGGAGCCAGCTGAGGAGAAAAAGCCAACTGCCGCCCAGGTTTCAGGAAGCGTCATTCTAGGGCAGGCGTCCCTGGGCCACACTGGAGGAGAAGAGTTGTCTTGAGCTACACATTAAATACACAAACACTAGGGAAAACAAAAATAAATCTCATAATGTTTTAAGTAACTTTACAATTTTGTGTTGGGCTGCATTCACAGCCATCCTGGGCCACATGTGGCCCATGGGTCGTGGGTTGGACTCCCCTGTAGAGCACATCTGAACTCATTCTGTTTGAGTTCAGTCTGATGGTGTTATTTATTTTGGAGCTGTTCTTAGATGAGAATGAAAAAAAAATGAATGCACTGGAATAAAAGGCGTAGAAGGGCCAGAATCCACACGAAGTTCTACCTGTGATTTCCGCTGGGAAGGGCACAGGGGCTGGGGGACAGGTATGCAAATGGGTCTCTCACATTTATTCTATTACTTTTTTTATGTTATTTTATTTTTTGCAGCAACCACATTTTCATGTAATAATTGAGTCATTATTTTGAAGTAAACACTTTTATGTGGCTAGGTCAGTGGCAGACGACCAAACCCTGTCCTTCTAAGGAAAGTGCCTGGGGAAGGTGGGCAGGTCTCAAAAGACAGGAAATGAGCCCATGTCTTTTCCAGGATGGGTGGGGTCTCTTGCACAGAGGCAGATGGTGGACTGGTTTCTGGAGCACAGAGACAAAATCTCTGCCCCCCAAAATACCGCATCCATCTGCTCATTCATGCCTGAAATTCCTGCGCTGAGGGGAAGTCTTTGATTCCTGGTCAGAAATAGGCCTGAAACCGTAAACCCACCCAAGAGATGCAGTCACACATAGAGGGAACAAGGTGACTGGTCTCCGGGTAGCAAGGCTCTCAGAGTAATTCGGTGGACAAGGTGGAGACATTCAGGCTGGAGGCAGTAATAACCTGGCAGATTAGTAACTGCCCAAAGGGGAGGAAGAGGAGTTCTGTGCCAGGCTTCGGGAGGCATCTGTCCACACACTGACTTAGGTGGAAGAGAGAGCTGGGTGACCAGGAGTGAACAGGACAAGGCTGAAACAATTGTGACCACTTGGGATGAAAGAAGCAGAATGTCCATGAGCTAGAGGAAGGAACGACACTACCAAGACGAGGTTATCAGATAAGAGAAAGTAGCATATCTAGAAAGGATAAAGTGGTAGTCACCCACGCCAGGCTGTTCCCAGCCTAGCTGGAGAGCTGTGCTGGGACCTGAGCTTTTTAAACAGGATCTACACAAATGGGAACACATTTTAAAAAGAATGAATAGAGTCCTGGCTGGTGTGGCTCAGTGGATAGAGCACTGGCCTGTGAACCAATGGGTCACCGGTTTGATTCCCAGCCAGGGCACATGCCTGGGTTGGGGGCCAGGTCTGCAGTAGGGGGTGCACAAGAGGTAACCACACATTAATGTTTCTCTCCCTCCCTTCCCCTCTGTCTAAAAATAAATAAATAAATAAAATCTTTTTAAGAAAAAGAATGAATAGAATGGTGGAAGACCTGAGAACTAGGTCAACAGAAAGTCATAATGGTAAAGCTGAAAGAGAATGTTCAATATCATTAGGCATCAGGAAAATGCAAATCAAACCACAATGACATACTGCTTCATACCCACTAGGATAGTCATAATTGTTTTTAATTCTTTTTAGATGAAACTAACAAGCATTGGCAAGGACAGAGAGAAATTGGAACCTTCACACATTGTTGGTGCAAATGAAAAATGGTGTAGCCACTGTGGACCACAGTTTGGCAGATACTCAAAATGTTATACATAAAATTACCATATGATTCAGCAATTCCACTCCTGGGTATATACCCAAAAGAACTGGAAACAGGTGTCCAAACAAAAACTTGTGCATGAATGTTCATAACAGGTCTTTTCACAATAATTGAAAGGTGGAAAAAAACCAATTGTCCATCAACAAATGAATGAACAAAATATGGTATATACAAACTATATTATTTAAGCCATAAAAAGGAATGAAGTATTGATACATGCTACAATATGGATGAACTCTGAAACTATTATGCTAAGTATTGAAATATGCCAGGTACAAAAGGCCACATTTTGTATGATTTTATTTATACAAAATGCCCAGAAGAGACAAATTCACAAAATCAGATTAGTGGTTGCCAGGGACTGAGGTACAGGAGTCTGGGGAACGCGAGATCTAAGAGGTGCAGGGTTCTGTTCAGGGCAATAAATAAATTATAGAACTAGGTAGCAGTGATGGTTTTACAACACAGTGACTGTACTTAAAGCCAATGAACTGTACACTTTAAAATGGTTAAAATGGCTCTGGCTGGTGTGGCTCAGTGGGTTGACTGCCGGCCTGCAAACCAAAGGGTCATGGGTTCAATCCCCAGTTAGGGCACATGCCTGGGATACGGGCCAGGTTCCTAGTAAGGGGTGCATGAGGGGCAACCACACATTGATGTTTCTCTCCCTGTCTTTCTCCCTCCCTTCCCATCTGTCTAAAAAACAAATAAATAAAATATTAAAATGGTTAAAATGGTCAATTTTAAGTTATGTGTATTTACTATAATAAAAAAATTGTAAAAAAGGGGGACTTTGGGTGAGACACGACACATGATGTCAAATGCGTAAGGGCCTTCCAGAAGTGGTCAGAGGATAGAAGGGGCCTGCAGCTGCCAAACCCTGATGGTGCGGCACTCACGAAGGCTAGCATTCCCTGCACATCACCACGTGCCAGGCGCTGTGCCCATGGCTTTATCGGCATGAGCTGTTACTATTATCCCCATTTCCAGGTGAACAAACGGAGGCTTAGAGAAGGTAGGAAACTGGCCCACAGTCACACAGTAAGTGGAGGAGCTGAGTGCCTATGTTACTGGCCACTACCCTACATACCATCATCTGTACAGAGAACGTGGCTGTAGCTTCATAAGGTCCATGATTAATCAAATCCCATGATCGCCTTCTTCCATGGTACCTTCAGCTATTTGCTCAGCCTTGCTGTGCCTCCTCTGTACAAATTGGAATAACACCATCAACAGACTCCAAGGCCTGGCGAGGCAATGAAATGAGGTAACAAATGTGCCTAGCAGTTCCTGGCACATAAAGGGGTCCATACACATTCTGTTCCTTTTTTCCCCTAGAAGTGGAGAAAATTACAAAGATAGAGTAAACTATATAAGCACATAAAGAGCTCCCTGTCAAAGGAAGTGAGGAGGTGAAGAAAAGCAAAGGCCTCACTCAGCAAGGGCAAGCAGGCATCAGCTGGGGACTGGCCCAGATGACCTGGAAGCTTCTACCCTTAAAATCTGATGTGGCTACAATACGAGGTCTGTTCCCAAGAGTGGGCTTCACTACAGGAGAGAAGGGAGCAGTCCAAGGACACTGGGATCCTAGAGGACTCCGAGTTGCCAAAAAAGAGAAAAGGTGCAGAGAAGTGAATGGCTGGAAACAGCATAACCAAAGCTTGCCAATAAAAATAGAAGCAACCTATGTTTTTAGAGCATCCCCATGCGTGCCAGACACTATGCTAAGCATTTTCCAGAGATTATCTCACTGAGTCCCCTCATATCTTTGTGGGGCAGACACTATTATTACCACATTTCATTGATGCAAACACTGAAGCTGAAAGAGGCAGAGTAGCTTGCTCAAGGTCAGGTACGTAGTGAGTGCCCACTTGGCCACCATGCCACCAGCCAGTCCTGAGTGCCAGTCTCAAGGAGCTCTCTCACCTGACTTAAGGCGTGACTGCCTCTGCACTTCATCTGCCCATCTGCAACTTCTGCTTCAAGCAGAAATTTCCCCATAGCAGAAAATTAGCCCCACGTAGAAGAACCTTCTCCCCCTCTCCCTCATACCACCTAGTTTCAGCAGAAAGCTGAAACTAGAAGCCGATGCTAAGAAGAAACTGTGAGAGGATCCAGCAAATATTTGGAAAAAAATGAAGAAACTTCTGTTTTCACCAGCTCAATCAGCTTTGGAAAGAAAACCTCAGGCCCCTTCAAGTGGCTGCCAAAAGCTTGGTCAGATCCTGCTGGTGTGCTGGCTCTGCTGAGTGAGAGGGGTTCAAGTTTCTAGAGCTGGTAGGGCAGGACCAGCCACAGGCATAGGCTGATAGCTCTGCTGGGGCCTGGGGAAGCCAAGCAACTGGGAAGTGACCCACTGGTCACCCCAACAGCACCATCCTGGAGGAGCCAGGCCGTGTGGTGCCCCAGGACTCCCCTAGCTGCCACTGATCAGCAGCCCATGCAGTCAAGGGGCCACATGGAAGAAGACCCAGAGCCTAGGGTGCTCAGAGTTCACTTACCACCTGAATGGGGGCAGAGGGCACTGAAGGGAAGTAGGGATGAGCAATAACCGGCCCTTAACTCTACCTGGCTCTGTGTGGTTTCCCCTACGACCCAGGGAGACTCCGATCCACAGTGGGAGCTATTCATCTTCCTCTTCAGCCACCTAACAAAAAAACTATGAGGACAAAAGAGGCAAACTCTGAATGAGATGTCGAGACCTTAACTTTTCCTTAGGCTAACATTTAAGGTTCATTGTGTATCAGACACTCTGATAAACCCTACTTACAGATAGCTTTTTTCATTTCCCTAGCAGCCCTATGCAGTTTGTTGTCAAGATCATCACCATTTCAAATGCAGACAAACTGAGTGTGGAAGAGTTAGGTGACTTGTGTAATGATGACTCCGTATGTGCTAGAATTGAATTGGGATACGGACACCAGTGCTCTGACACTCTTAACCAAGATCCTTTACCACTTCCTAAAACTGACTCTCAGGAGCTAGTAAAAGTAATTATTAAACATAGTTCCTAGCCTCAGAGCATTTACAGCCTGATGAGGGGAATGGATAAATGGATCCAATGCACAGGAAAATTATCTATGAATATGTATGTATCATTACTAAAGATGTGCATTCATCACTTTAATTATATAAAGTCATGTGTGCATGCCTATGTATATGCACAAGAGCTGGAGAATCACTGGAATGACTCAAAAAGAAGGCGGTGGGAATTTAATTTTAAAATATGATAATGCACAATAGCCAAAAGGTAGAAACAACACACATGTCCATAAACAGATAAATAAATAAAATATGACCTATACATACAGTGGAATTTATTATTCAGTGTTAAAAAGAATGAAATTCTGATAAGTGCTACAACATGGATGGACCTTGAAAACACTGCACTATATGAAATAAGCCCATCACAAAGAACAAATGATTCCACTTATAGAAGGTAACTAGAATAGTCAAATCCATAGAGAGAGAAAGTAGCATGGTAGTTACCAGGGGCAGGGAGGATGGAGAGTTCATGTTTAGTTCATGTTTAGTGGGTTCAGAGGCTCAATTTGGAATGATAAAAGTTCTGGAGATGGATGATGGATGATCAGACCATAATGTGAATGTACTTCATGCCACTGTGAGGGTAAATTGTATGTGTTAACTGGACTAGCCATAGGGTGCCCAGCTTAAATATTATTTCTGGATGTGTCTGTGAGGGTGTTTCTGGAAGAGATCAGCATTTGAACTGGTAAACCCAATGTGGGTGGGCATCACCCAATCAGTTGAGGGCCGGAATAGAACAAAAGGTGGAGGAAGTAGATATTTGCCTCTTTTTTCTTGCCTCACTGCTTGAGCTGAGACATCCCACCTCATTTTCTCCTTCCCTCACACTAGGATTTCAACCACTGGCTCCCCTGGTTCTCAGGCCTTTGGACTCGGACCAGATTATACCACCTGGGTCTCCAGCTTGCAGATAGATGGCAGATAGTAAGACTTCTCAGCCTCCATAATCATGTGAGCCAGTTCCTCATAACAAGTCCATACACTATATATAAAATATATATGTGTATATATATCTCCTATCAGCTCTCTTTCTCTGGAGAACACTGACTAATATATACACTACTGAAGTTGTTGCTTAAAAATGGTTAAAATGATAAATGTTATGTTATGTATTTTTGCCACAATAAAAGAAATAATAAAGCTCTGACTGGTGTGGCTCAGTAGATTGAGTGCTGGCCTGCGAACCAAAGGGTCACTGGTTTGATTCCCAGTCAGGGCACATGCCTGGGTTGCAGGCCAGGTCCCCATTTGGGGATGCATGAGAGGCAACCACGCACTGATGTTTCTCTCTCTTTCTCCCTCCCTTCCCCTCTCTCTAGAAGTAAATAAATAAAAATCTTTTTAAAAAAATTTTTTTAAATAAGAAAAAAATACTGGTGGTGATGGTGATAACCATCAAACTTAAAGTTTTTGTCCTTGTTCTAACCAGCAAGGAACAGAGAACGGCAATCGAGCAGCCCTATTGGGGTGTACAAGAAGGAAGGCAATTCCAGGGGGTGAGGGGATGGAAATTCAGCCTTTTGGGTTTAAAGACCCCTTGAAGGTGACCTGAAAACAGGCCTTCTATGTTTTGAAAGTGTATTCCCCACTAAGTAAGGTGTTTGCCTATCCAAAAGGAGGCATGCTGGCGTCCTAAAGGTAGAACTGGGAGAAGAAAGGCACCGGTACTCCAGGTCTCTAAGATAATGGACCACTGAACCCACACTCCTGGCTCAGTACGTCACCCCTGACAAGTTGAGAATCGAACAGGATGGGGACAACCTCTCCAAAAATAACAATGTTACCATTTTAATATTAGTCGTGTTTATTGATCCCTTATTAAACACTTTATAAGCATCATCCCCATGAGGTTTTAATCCCCATGAGGTTTTAGCATTATACCCATTTCACAGAGGGAGGAAAGTGAGGCTCCAAGAGGGTATGAAAAGGGTCCACAGTCACTGTGCTAGTGAGCTGGGATCTGGATCACGCTGACCCCAAGCCGAACCACTCTAGGGCACCATTTTCTTTGTACTCTTGAATATAACAAACTCTAAGGAAGGGTCATTGCTGGGAGTGAATACTGCCACAAAGGCCAGTATTTATCCACACCACATGTGCATTTAAACACCCAATGTCAGCTGTGGTTCTCTGAGCAGTATGATTACAGGACAGTTTTATTTTGCTCTCTTTGCTTTATTGAACATGTTTTCTAATTTTTTTCCATTACAGTTGACATTCTATATTATAATAGATATACCGCATAGAAGTGAGACTTTATATAACTTACAAAGTGATCCCCCTGATCAGTCTAGTACCCACCTGACACCATACATAGTTACTGCAGTATTATTGACTGTATTCCCTGGGCTGTACTTTACATCCCCATGACTGTTTTGTAACTGTCTGTTAGTACTTTCCAATCCCTTCACCTCAAAAAAGCTGATCTTGAGTTAGGATCAGAAGTACTCTCTGGGCTTACTTCGGAGTCGGTTTCAAACTTATCATCAGTCACAAAACTTTGTTAAATCAGCAAGCTTCCCTCTTTACACTTCCTCTTATGGAACCAGGCAGCACTGCTATTCCCAATAAACCAACGAGGTATCTTGTTTAATTGGGCTTTCAGAGACCATTTAAGGCAGGAGCAGAAAATTCTTCTAACAAAGACCATCTGAACTACAAAGAGAAAAAATCAATTGGGATCACATGAGTGGAAAGGAACTTAAATTAGGAGGACTTTTTAGAGTAAGAAATATAAAATGTCTCTCATCAGTTATTTGGGAAACACAAGTAGTAAAGACATACATATTTTTTAAAATAATTCTTCAGTTATAAATTTACAGCCAATTAAAGGAGAAAACTGGGCGGGGTAGAGTGTGGCAGAGAAGGAAAGGAAGAGGGAACTCAGGCAGAGGAACGGCTCTGGTGCACGTGCTCCGGAAAAGACAAGCAACCTCACCTTACGCCCCAGGGCAGTGGCATTACACCCCTGCGTAAACACCCCACGGCCCTGCTAAGGAAATTTCAGATGCTGGAGAAGAACATAAAAAAGAACGAAAGGCATTAATAATCACTACCATCTTTAGCATTTTGGGTGTATTTCCTCTAATCTTTTTTACTTGTGTTTTTAAAAATTAGGATTTATAGTATATACAGTTTTATATCTTATAATATTTGCTTGACAATTTTCTTTTTTTAAATATATTTTATTGATTATGCTATTATTATTAGTTGTCTTATTATCCCCCCTTCATTCCCCTCCACCCTGAACACCCTCTCCCACCCACATTCCCCCCCTTTACTTCAGTCCACGTGTCATAAGTTCTTTGCTTCTACATTTCCCATACTATTCTTGCCCTCCCCCT
>CM052539.1:80757685-80776107 GCA_028533065.1 Trachops cirrhosus
GGTCCGAGAAGGACCGATGGCGCCCGCTCCGCCCTCTGCAGGACCCCAGACCCTTCCACCACTTTCCGCAAGCTAACTGGGCCCCTCTGACACCAACTTCGGTGTGCGTGGGCCTGTGCACCCCGTGGGACCTTCCTTTTCAGTCAGTGACCCAAGGCTCTATTTCCCAGTGCTGGGACCCTGAGTTGTGTGCAGTGCCTTGCTTCACAATAGCCACCTTGCTGGGTCTGCTGGTCGCCACCCCCTGGCCGGGGCCCACCAGCCACTGCTGCTTGTGCGCCCAGGGTCTGCCTGCTGCGGACTTGCGCGCCGCCCCGGGTGCTCAGCTCTCTGCTCTGCGTCCCTCACCTGGCCAGACTCCGCCCCTCCTACTGGTCTGGATGAAAGTTTCTATTTTTAAATCCTTGTCTGACTTCCATACACTTCAGTTTTCTGTCAGTTCTGGTTGTTATTTTGTTTCTATATTGTTGTTGTCCCTATCTTGGTTGTGCGAGGAGGCACAGTGCGTCTACCTATGCCTCCATCTTGGCCGGAAGTCGAGAATAGGTTCTTAAGAACTTGCCCAAGGTCATGTGTCAGGGGAGGGGCAGGCCAGGATCTGAACCAGGACACGCAGACTTAACCATTTCCTATGCTGCCTCTCAGCACACAAGCCCCTCCACTACCAGGCCCACATATTTCACCTCCCAAGCCACAAGGCAACAGGCTGGTAGGCAAAGTCTCAGGCCCTGAGGTTTCAGTACCTGTAGCAACTGCCTCCCAAGGTGTTCCCGCTAACTGCAGGACCCGAGGACTCAGATCTTCATCATGGGCTCCACAAATTCCCCATCCTCAGCTTCCTGCCTCCTCCTCCAGACTAAGACAAGAGACAGGAGGAGGCAGGAACCAGAATTTTGCCATGATATTCTATTCCCACTGACTCAGAACCCCAGAACAGATGGACAGGGAAATTTCTGAATGAGTAACTAACCACAGAAGAATAAAGTTATGCAAATCAGCCTGCAACACAGAAAAATCAGGCATGGCTTTCAAAGAATCAGGCAGAGGGAGCCGGAAATGCCCGAAATATGGGCTCTGGCACTGTTCCCACCTGGGGGGCAGAGTTGAGCCTGTTGTGGATTTCTAGACTGCTCCCCTCTACAAAACTACAAGGCTTTTACCCCAGCAGCAGCAGCAGAGGAATTGCTAAACACATTTGGATTTCTCCCACCAACAGAAAGGAGGCCTTAGGATACAAAAACCAGACAGATAAATGAAGCTGATTCTTGTCCCTTCCCTGTGTTCTGTTTTTGCTAAAGTACTTTTATCAATAGGTCGATTGTCACCATCTCCCTCCTGTACCTTATAAAACTGAGCCCAAGAAATGTATCAGCTGCTTGGCCTCATCAGGACAGGAGGTGACAGTGGGGGAGACTCCAATTGCAAACCCTTCAGCAGGGTGAGCTGCCCCAGCCACACCCAATCAGGGAGCCAGGTGCTAAAGACATTGGTGCCACCTTCCCAGAATCGGCTGGGAAAGCGTGAGAAGAAGCCTGGACAGGCTTTTGCTGAAATTTCACATTTTTCATAATATGAAATGAAGTCATCTTTCCTGCTTGAGCACCTCCTTCAATAAAACCACTCTGCTGGTAAAGGTGAAGATTTGTCACCCTCAAAGGCTTACGACTCATGCTGGCACTCTGCGTACGTCTCCAACCAGGAAGGCTCAGGCTGAGTCCAGGAAACAAGCAAGCTGGAGTGTGTCTGAAGGTGGCAACAGGGTGGTGGGGTCTAGAAATGAAGTGACCTTCGAGACAGCTGGTGGAAGTGGAGACGGAAGAGTAGCTGTTGTCAAATACTCTGTTATCATGTGGTTGGGGGAGCAGGCCCCCTCACTGGGGCTCTGCCCTTTTCCTCATGAGAAAACTGAGGCTTAAAGAGGATCAGCCTCTGCAAAGCCAAGCAGCTGGGCGGCAACAGCACTGGTGTGTGAAGCCAGACTGCGCCTCAGGCTTGTATCCCGATTACTGCACTGCTCTCGGTGGCAACTGCCTTGATCGAGGAAGAAGCCAGTCACAAAAGACCGCATTTGTATGATTCCATTTACATAAAATGTCCAGAATAGGCAAGTCTATAGAGATGCAAAGTAGATTAGTGGTTGTCCAGGGCTGGGGATGGGGGAAAAACTGGGGTGATGACAGTGACCAGGGCTAATTAATGGGCACGGGCTCTCCTATGAGGGTGATGAATGCTCTAAAATTGAGAGTGATGATGGTCACACAACTGAGAATATGGTAAGAACCAATAACTTGCATATTTTAAATGCGTCAATCTTATGGTATATGAACCATATCAACAGAGCTCTTTAAAAAAAGAACCAGTTGGCTAGCTTCCTTAGTTTTAACACATTACATGTAAACTGATAAGGGTAAAAATTATGAATCAAGTGAGATAAGGCAGCAGCTCACAAACTCAGTACCTCTTGCCCATGTCCAAGATGTCACTCACTCATTCAACAAGTATTTATCAAGAACCTATTATAGGCCATAATTTAGAATGCACAACATCAGAGGTCAGCAAACTAGCACCCACAGGCCAAATCCAGCCTGTCAGGCAAAGACTGCCAACTCCTGTGCTAGATGCTAGAGCCGTAGAAGGAAAGGAATGAGTGAGCACAGTCAGGGCCTCCTTGTGGAGTTTACATCCCAGTGAGAAAGACAACCACATAGGTGAGGTCCAATTATAAATGGAGAGAAATGTTATGAAGGAAAGAACCTACAGCCCGTGAGAGCTCAGAACAAGCGACTGACCAAGGCCAGGGCTCAGGAAAGGTTTCTTGGCAGGTGGACTTGGCTGTGGGACCTGAAATGCAGGAGGAAGCCACGTTCACAAAGGCCTTAGGGCACGTGGCCTGGTGAAGGCGGCAGTGCAGAGTGGAGAGCAGGTCCTGCAGGGTACCCTGCTTCCCCCCACCTGTGCTCCCCTGCCCGTCCCCAGGTCTCACAGCCCCAGGTCCAAAATCCAATATCACATAGGACACAAAATAAGATAAATCTCTCACTTCAAAGAGGAAACCGGAAGTTGAAGAAACAAGCCTAATACCTCAGCTCTGCCACTCAAATGTAATGGCGCTTGCTGTTTCCAAGGCCTGGAATGTGCTTCCCCTGGGTCTCCCAGAGGACTGTTCCCTTGATTCCTTGTCGTTTCTAGCAAATATAACATTTCCCTACCCACCCCACACAACTAGTTGCCTTCTCCCCCTTCCCCTACCCTTCCAGTGCCTAGGCATTCCCATGCCCTGACCTTGCTTAGTTTTCTCCAGCACACTTAACTCTGCCCGTTATACATGTATCTGTTTGTTCACTGACCAGCTTACACTAGAATGGAAGCCTCACAAGGGCAGGAACTTCATTTTCTTCACAGTTGTATTTCCAGCACTGAGACCTGACATAGAGTCAGCTCTCAAATAAGTATTTGTGGAATAAATGCAAACACAAAAATCCTAAAGAAAAGTTAAGGCCTAAATTCCTTGATTTGCAACATTAAGCAAATTATTTCTTTATGGCTCAGTCTCCTTATTTGTAAAATAAAAATAATAAAAGTATCTACTTTGTAGGTGAGGTAATACACACAAATGTTTACTATTATTTGTTATTACCATCATCTTCTGTTGGGGGCCTATTTTGTGTCTTGTGTTAAAGGAGGAGTTTGAAACATATCCTATTTAATATTCATATAAATGCCATATGAAAACTTTTATTACAAATTCCCTCTACACAGATGAGACTACGTAAGCTGTCCAAGGTCACACAGTGAGTAAGCAGCAAAATTAAAATTCAAACTAGCACCATTGGGCTTCAAGGTCCATGTTCCTTACTCTCTGCCCACCTGCAAACTGAAAATGCCAAAGGAGGCTGGAGAGAGGGAGACTGGCTTTTCCTGGGACAGTTGGGGCATGCTCCTGAAGGAGCAGGGATTCGGATTCTGTACTGAAGGACTAAAAGGACTCAGAAGGGACAAAAGTCATTCTAGGTCAAAAAAAAAAAAAGAAAAGAACAAAGGAGGTGGGGCAGTTCTTTTCCACAAGAGACTTACACTATGGTAATACAAACAAGAGAGGACAATAGTGGAATCACAGGACTGGCACTCGAATGAAACCTTAGATGCATCCGGTCCAACCACTTGTTTTACAGAGCAAGAAACTAAGCTGGGTGAGTGACCTGTGAACAGTTCTGAAAGCAGTAGATTGTGCTTATGTTGATCTTTCTGTTCTAAACTAGGTGCATTCTTACTCTCATTCATTTAATTCCTCTTCAAAAATCTAGAAATAACATGTTCATTTCAGCCAGAGAAATTAGGCCAAATGAGAGAAACATTAACAGTGTCCCATCACTAGCCATAAACTGTGTCAAACAGTTTTACATTTAACGGGTTCAGAGTTACACTCAGTGGTCTGCATATCCGAACAGAGTTGGAACCAAAGTGAATTGCTTCTGCTTCCATTTTTGTTTCCAAGTTTGTTTGCAGTTCATTTGTTCATTCATTCATTCAGCCAGCAATTATGAGGATCTCATGGGTAACTGTTACAGTTCTAAATTACTGGGATTCTGCCAACAAACGTACTTAATAAAATGATCCTTCATTCCTTTTCCACAAAGGTTGAAGAAACACACCCACTGTCTGTTAAAAACAAAAATGGGGTGGTCTGGAGGGGTAGCTTTGCTGGTTAGAGCATTGTCCTGATATGCCAAGGTTGCAGATTCAATCTCTACTCAGGGCACATATAAGAAGCAATCAATGAATGCGTAAATAAGTAGAACAACAAACCAATGTTTTTTTTTTCTCTCTCTCTCAAATCAATTTTTAAAAAAACAGAGCAACTAAAGATACTAACTACATTCTCTGACCAAAGCTCTCAGTGAGAACACTTGCATTCACCCCTGCTGCCCCTAATGCCTCACTAAACCGGAGGGTTGAAGGACAAGTGTTAATTAACTAAGAACCCTAAGAAAGCATTAGTGTCCCAGAACCCCCAGAAGGCTTAGTGACGGCAGCAGCAGGAGAGGCTGCCAGTCAACCCGATTAGATTAAGATGAACGTTTGCTTTTAGAAAGTCTCCATAGCTCCCTCCATCAGGCAGGTGACTATACCAACTCTACCCCAGGAGTTTATTCTTTGGAGATGGTAAAGCATGACTATGGGCTAGGGAAACAGTACAGGGATGTGCAGGGCACCGCACTGAAAACAGGGGTCAAGTTGAAGTACAGGAGGCCCAAATCCCTGCCCTTCCCCCATTACGTTCCTGGGCACAGAGGTCAGCCTCAGACCATTCAGGTAGATTGGAAGATTTTTCTCTAGAGAATCTGAATAGCTCGAGAGAAAACACCTAAGATACTAACTTATTAGGTTCCTAAAAGAAACAGGCCACCCAGGTCACCTACATGAGGCCTAGAGCCCACAAGTGCTAGACACACATGCACATACCCAGCTTAATAACCTACACAAATGCAAGCAGATCACCAAGGACCACTAGACTTCTGGAGAAAGGCTGTCACAGAAAAGACAGAGGGAAAACACACTTTATAGAAAATGATAAGGAAGAACCCTCCCTCCCAAAAATAAAGCTATTATTAATGGCCCCAGAGAAATAAAAGGTGATATTGCATCCATGAAACCAAAACAGAATGCTATTTTTAAAGATATATTTAGAAAACATAAGAATGCTTAGAAATTTAAAATATGCTAACTAAAATGAAAACCTCAATAGAAGGGCAGGGGGGGAAAAGATAATAAAATTATAGGACCATCCAAAAGATTCAATATTCAAATTCTAGGAGCTCCAGAGGAAAGAAGACAGAAAACAACAGAAGCAAATCATCAATGAAGTAATTCAAGAAAAGTTTCCAACACTAAAAAATGTGTGCTTCAAGACTGAAAGGTTCCAGAGCACATCGGATGAAAGCTCGGCCACACTAAGGCATGTTATCTGTGAAATTTCAGAACACCAAACAGAGGAGACTTTGACATAGGACATTAGAAACTCCAGAGAGAAAAATCATGTTAACCATAAGAAATTAAAATCAAAATGGCATTAGGCTTCTGAACTCTGGAATTTAAAACAAAATTAAGCAATGCTTTGCACACACAAAAAATATCCCTAGCTTAGAATCCTACAGCAAGCCAAAATATCAATAGTGTGAATGAAGAATGAATACTTCTTCAGATATGCAAGGCCAACATTTAGACAGAGCCTCCTCTGTGACATGACACTCCACCTCTGGTACCTGTGCCCCACAGTGCGGTGAGTACAGGTTACTCACTGTCTACCCCTCTAGATTCCAGGGTAGAAACTGTCTAACTCCTCTCTATAGCTTCAGCACAGGTGCTACGGGGTTACAAAAGAAAGGCACAGAGCCCAGCAAGGGAGAGTGAGGCACACTTAGTGGAGGGAAGTGACATCTAAACTGAATCCACAAGGATAATGAAAGTATACAGCACAGTGAAGTTCCAGGAAGCAGGAAATGTGCAAAGGCTTGGGGACCCATCACAATCCATCAATCTGCTGACCCAGACAAGAATCCTAGCCGACAGGTGAAATGCAAGCCAGGAACAAAATAATCCATGCCCAAGTGACACCAGTGATATTTCTAGGTATTTTGGGTTGGATTTAAACCTCTTTTTCAGGACAAGGTGATACACAAATCAATAAAATACCACCAATATGGCATAAAGAATGACAAGGAGGCAGAATGCTGGCTCTGGATGCGATCTACGGGCCCCTGCAGCAATCTGGCAGCCCCACAGGGCACAGGCACCACAAAGCCAAGTGCCCTAAACAGAAAGGGGGGGACCAGACCTAACAACAAGCATGTAGAGGTCCTGGATAAAAGGCATCTGGGACCTGGATGCTGGGCTGGGGCAGGGGAGTTCTCTGCACTTTGGACTTCTCTCCTCTCCCACCTGTGAAAGCCAGAGTTTTAAGCTCAGAAAGATCCCAAGCCACAACCAGGAATGAAGGCTCCATTAGCCAAATGGCTGGGAATACAATCCAGATCTCCAGGCCACCTCCCACCCCTTGCAGTCCTGCCTGGCTATCTACCTCAGATATCCATGCAGATTTTCACTTGCTGGATTTCAAGGTAAGAAGAAACAGCCAAGGATGAATAACAGTCTGGCCCCTCCACCACTCTAACTCAAATTTATGGAGGCAGCTTTCTAGATAGCACCTCCCACCCCTTGGTGCCTCCTGTCCCCACCCCTGGAAGGAGGCAGCTGGCAGCTCAAGTCTAATTGGAGTCCCACAGTCCCGTGACAATCTCCCCACTCTACAGTGGTGGCTTCTGCAGCAGCAGTGAGGTTTCTGAAATAGAAACAAAGTCAGGGCCTGTTCACTTGGCTTATGCAGCTGGTAACCCACTGGGATCTGAGCAGCCAAAAAAGAGACTTTCCTTCCCAAAATGGTTCATTTACATGCTGCTGAACAATGCACCTCCTCCCCAGGGTCATGCTAAGGGTCTGGCTCACTGATGGTATATGTTCAAGGTCAGGGGAGTGCATTACTCAGCTCCAGCTTCCAGAACCAGGGCCCAAGCTGATGCAATACAGCCAGGGAGCCCAGCCAGAGGTGCTGACTTCTCTCTTTTTAAGAATTTCCCCCCCTTCCCACCTCCAGGTTCGTTCTTTGATGCTTTACAGACATTTCACATTTCATGGATATAACACCTCCCAGTCTGAGGCTCTCAGAACTTGAATCTGTATGTTGTCAGTCTCTCCAAAGTCTCTCCCTTCTTTATATGATGCAAGAGGGTAAACTGAAGTACAGGGTGGGGAAGCCTAAAGGCTGGTGCTGTGGGGGCTGCACTGCTGTGGCAAACTCTCATGCCAAGTCAGCTCCCGGCTGGGAGTGCCTACCTCTGCCATGTGCACCCTAGATACCACACTGCAGGTGTGGGAGGGTTATGTGCATGAGTGAACTGGGTGAACACAAGCAAGCATGCAGTGTGTGAGTACATGGGTGTGAAGAGCATGTGAGTAAGCCTGAGTGCAAGAGTGAGTATGGATGCTATGGGTGAATGTGCATGTGTGAGGGGGAGGGTAGAGGCGAGTGAGTGTGTATATGAGCAAGCATGTGTGGCAACAGGAGTATGAACAAGCATGTAAGTATGTATGCAAGAGTGAGTGTGCATTGTATGTGCATGCGTAGGGATAAAGATGCAGGTGAGTATCTGCACAAGCATGTGTGAGAACATGAGAGAGTACCTGAACAAGAAATATATATGCATGTATGGAAGTGTACACAGAGCAGGCCCTGAGCCACCCGGGCCACATTAGCAACTTGAGACAACCCCATAGTAAGGGCAGAGTACCACAAACGCCTCCTCTCCCACATCCAGACATCACAGTACGTGATAAACAAATCTAGAAGCCCCAGTGTCCCACCTCAGTCACCTCTTCCCTCCCTGCCCACTGAGGGGGAGCTGCACCCAGGCCTGAGCCTCTAGGTTCCCTCCCTCACTCTAGCCCAGCCTCACTTTCTGACCCTAATTTTCCACCCCGCAGCAGAGTTTTTAAAAACAAGGGAAAATCCTCCTTACTTTCTTGGGGAACGATAAATATGGGTATTATAATCCTCCTTACTTTCTTAGGGAGAGATAAATATGAGGATTATGGAAGTGACATTCTGAAAGTGATCTGAGCTACTTGGAAGAAAAGGGGTAGATAAAATACAGAGCATTTTGGCCCAAACTTCACTCAGAAGAAAAGGGAAGTTCTGTCTCTAGGGAGGAGAGGACCATCTGCAGTGGTCTCCGGCTGCCTGCCTTGGAGCGCTGGGCCACAGTCAAAAGAACAAAGTCCAGGTCTCTAAGTAACAGGGCTTGTCTAATATGCCAAACACAAAGACATGGGATTCTCACAGGCCCAGAGAGACGAGAGACTGCTGTCTGGAGACAGGGCACAAACTTCACTCCCCAAGCAGCCTTTCCCCATCTGGAAGCAATTTGCTCCACCCTCCACCATACCAGAGAATTAAAGGAGAAAGCCTGCCCCCCAGCCCTCTGCTAGATGGCCAGCTGAACACCTAAGAGCAGCCAAAGAACAGGAACAGGGTCAGCCTGATTGTCACACCCAGATGTTCAATGTCACCTATACAGCATTCCCTTTGCCCCTGAAAACTGGGCAAAAACCAAGAGCACAAACTTTGGAATCAGAGTGACCTAAGCTGAGGGTCAGCTCTACCAGCCTAGTCTCTGCTTCCTCCTAAGAAAAATAGAGATAAAGCTGTCTGGAGGACTGACCAGGACAAGACCAGGTTTCCACTATGCCTGGCCCACAATAGCACCTGATAGAAAATAGTTACTGTTGCTGTTGCTGCTACCTACTCTCAGTCGATTCTCCACACCAGAGCCAAGGTGATCCTTTTGAAACGTAAGGCAGGTCTGCCTCTACTTGGTCAAATTCCTCCATTGGCTCCCACCTCTCCCACCATAAAAGCCAAACCTGCCCTGGCTGCTATGGCTCAGTGGGTTGAGTGCTGGCCTAGGAACCAAATGGTCACTGGTTCGATTCCCAGTTAGGACACACACCTTGGTTGCAGTAAGGGGTGCTCAAGAGGCAACCACACATTGATATTTCTCTCCCTCTCTTTCTTCCTCCCTTCCCCTTTCTAAAAATAAATAAGTAAAATCTTAAAAAAAATAAATAAAACAAAAGCCAAAGCCCTCAAAATGGCCTTCAAAGCCGTATATCATCCAAACCCCATGACCCTCCCCTTGCTCACTTCACTCCTGCTACACTGGGCTTGAGCAAGTCTGCACACTCCTACCTCAGAGCCTTTGCACATCGTGTTCCCTCTGGCCTGGGTGCACCTCCTGCACATATCCACAGGACTCACTCCACCTCTTCTTCCATCTCTATTGAAATGACACCTCCTCAGTAAGGCTTCCCCAAGTACCCTGTTTAAACTGTAATCCTTGACCCCTAGCCCATCCTCCCACCCCCTGCCCTGTTTCACTTTTCTCTACTGCACCTGTCACCATCCGATATACTACAGATTTTAATTGTTTATTGTCAGTCTCCCCTACCAAAATATAAGCTCTGGAAGGCACGAATTTTTCTTCACTCCTGCATCCCCAGACCCTGAACAGCACCAGGTCCAGAGGAGCCCCTGAAATACTTGTGGAATGAATGGGTCTCAGGACACTTAGGGTGAACCAAGTTGAGGCTAGGATTGCAAATGCAAGTGCTAAGACCCACTCACTAACTGTCAGTCCTCTGTGACTCAGTGGCTGCCTCTGAAAAAACAGTCCTCATTCCAACTACTTCTTAAGGTCACTGCAATGTCAGGAGAAAAGGACAGTAAGCTAATGTCAGGGAATATGCTTTGGTGTTTTCATAATGGGGAGCCCTACAGAAATGAAAGACCCCAAATCTATTTCTCCAGCATCACCCCCAGGCCAGCTTTCAGTCCCAGAGTGGAGGCCCTGAGTGCACAGTGAAGGATCTACACAGACACAGTTCCTACCTGGAGGAGCTAGCTCAGTCAGGTCTGAGGTATTCCAATGGGCAGGCACAGCCGGTGCTATTCTCCACTGAATCCCTACTGCCAAGGACCTAAATGCACACACTAGGTAATCAATGTCTCGCAAAAGCATAAATGAGCAAATCCCAGACAGACAAACACACAGAAAACAGAAAAGATCACCAATGTAAAAATCCTGAATAAAACATTAATTGACCTAAAACAGCTTGCAGACAACAGCTACCACAGAGAAGACTGACAAAATATATATTTTCATTATCTTCACATCAAGGGCAAATGTATTCTAAGGCAGATGCTAAGGCATTGGTGAAGAAAGCCCCAGGGATGAGAGAACAACTTCAGGAAACCTCTTTTCAGTGAATGCATTTCAAGAATTAGGCCAAAATACTGCAGATCATGAGAGAATGCACTCTGTCAACATTAGCTGTAATTATATCATTGCTTTTATTATTGTGTTAGCCTCCCTCTAATGGAATCAGCAGGAAAGTAGGAGACAAAGCACTTAGTTTTCCTATCTAACAGTAAGTGGCCTGGGCACATTGCTTCCCTGATGAAACTCATCTTTCTCACCTGTAAAAAGGGGGCAGGTTGAGTGGTGCATAGTCTTGGCCACATGGATGCTGGCACTCCCTCCTCCAGTGCTTCCACTCAGCCCTCAAATGTCTATTGCGTGCCTCCCTTGTGCCAGATGCCATCTCGACACTGAGCAGAGTGCATACGGAGAGTGACACCCCGTCTCTCCAGGAGCGCCCTTTCTAGAGGGGAGCTGACTTTGTGAGCCAAATGCAGTCAGGCTTCAGCCCTCCAGGTACATGAGTTTCCAAATAACATTCCCTTTCCTCCTATGGGAGAAAGGACTAGCATTTGCCGAGGGTTCTGAGCTTTTGCTGAGGATAAAGCTAAATCTTCAGTGTTTAGGAGAGTGAACACTGCTCTGGGAAGTCAGGAGCCTTGGACACTAAAGGACATTCTGTAAATGAACCCTTCCTCCAGCTCCTCAGTGAAGCTTTATTCTTCCCATTTTGCAGAGGGAGAAACTGAGGCTTCGCCCACATCAAACTTGTGAACAAGGCTAAGAGGACCAGAGAACCACAGGTCCCTAAGAGCTCTTCCACATTCGAGACTGTGCCTGGCTTAGCGGGCTGAAGGAGAGATGCAGCAGAGTAAGACAGAGGTCCTCACCAGGAGAGAGGCTCTGGGGAGCATGGCAGCTCAGGAGCTTGAGGCCCCTGGAGTAAACGAAGCCAGGACACTCAATTGCTGGAAGCTCTGTCATCTCAGACCTGCTTTCTGCAAAGACCTCACACCAGGACCCAACCAGCTGCTGCAAAATAATGAGGTGGCCAAGGAGGTACCTCAGATTTCCGTAGCAGACAGTTACCTGACAAAGGCTCCTTCTACCACAAGACTGGGCAATAACTCAGGGAAGTAGAAGACAGGCTGATGACTCATAGCCCCTTCTGAGTCAGTCCCCTCCACTTTCCCCTAGCCACAGAGCTGCATGTACACCCCCTGCTTCCAGAAGTAGAATCTTATTTGAAGCTCTCTGGAGGCCCATTTAAAAATGGGGAAAGGAGGTGCTTGAAGATTCTCTCAAGGAATCTGCTAGGACCACTACTGAATGTGTCTCCACAATGTACGATGTACTATCCTAGACCCAGTGGGGTGATAGCTCCTTAGGAGATTCCAGTACAGGGAAAGGAGAGGCCCAACAGAGGAAGAGACATGAGACTCTGAGAAAAAAGCCAATGAACAGGTCAAGAGTGGCAGTGTCTGTTCAGAGCTATATTCATGAGCACTGAGAATGGCTGCAACAAGGCTGCCTGACTTTGCTGTGGGGGTCGGCAGGAGGCAATCAATAGGCTAACCAGAGTCATCCACTATCTCAAAGGCATCGTGCATCCTGACACAGGAGACAATGGGACAAGGTGCTGACATAAGAGTCCGGCCCAAATCAATGGGGTGCCAGTCAGGCTGAAGTCAACATGATAGAGACAAACACAGACATGGGGCAGCTAGCCTGCAAGGCCTGAGAAGAAATCCACTTTAAGCAAGGATGAAGAGGTGTAAGAAATTGCACAAAACAATAGTCAGGAGCACACTCCAGGTGTGTTTTCTGAATGTGTTTGTGCATGTGTAGGTTGGCGATGCGGAATTGCATCTGGGGATGGATGAATCATGGACTCAAGGGAGGAGCAAGATTTAGAATCGTTGAGAAGGGTGAAAGGTATCTTAGAGATTATTTTTTCTATTTATTTTATTGATTATGCTATTACAGTTGTCCCATTTTTCCCCTCCCTTTATTCCCTTCTACCCTGCACACACCCTCCCACCCACATGCCCCCCTCCCTTAGTTCATGTCCTTGTGTCATACATATATAAGTTCTTTGGCTTCCCCATTTCCTATACTATTCTTAACCTCCCACTGTCTATTTTGTACCTACTGTTTTACTTCTTATTCTCTGTACCTTTTCCCCCATTCTGCCCCACTCTACCTCCACAATGATAACCCTCCATGTGATCTCCATTTCTATGATTCTGTTCCTGTTCTAGTTGTTTGCTTAGTTTGTTTGTGTTTTTTAGGTTAAGTTGTTGATAGTTGTAAGTTTGTTGTCATTTTACTATTCATAGTTTTGATCTTCTTCTTCTTCTTCTTAGATAAGTTCCTTTAACGTTTCACATAATAAGGGCTTGGTGATGATGAACTCCTTTAACTTGACCTTATCTGGGAAGCACTTGATCTGCCCTTCCATTCTAAATGAAAGCTTTGCTGCACAGAGCAATCTTGGATGTAGGTCCTTGCCTTTCATGACTTGGAGTGCTTCTTTCCAGCCCCTTCTTGCCTGTAAGGTTTCTTTTGAGAAATCAGCTGACAATCTTAGGGGAACTCCTTTGTAAGTAACTGTCTCCTTTTCTCTTGCTGCTTTTAAGATTCTCTCCTTCTCTTTCATCTTGGGTAATGTAAGCCTATTTCCTTTGCCAGATAAGAGAAGTTCTCCATTATTTTTTCAAATAAGTTTTGCATTTCTTGATCTTCCTCTTCTTCTAGCACCCCTATGATTCAGATGTTGGGACATTTAAAGTTGTCTGGGAGGTTTCTAAGCCTCTCCTCGTTTTGTTGTTGTTGTTGTTTGTTGGGGTGTTTTTTTTAAATTCTTATTTCTTCATTCTATTCTAGTTGAATGTTTATTTCTTCCTTCTGGTCCAAACTGTTGATCTGAGTTCTGGTTTCCTTCCCCTCACTGTTGATTCCCTGTACATTTTCCCTTATTTCACTTTGCATAGCCTTCACCTTTTCCTCTATTTTGTGACCATACTCAACCATTTCTGTGAACATCCAGTGTTTTGAACTGTGCATCTGACAGGTTGGCTATCTCTTCGTCACTGAGTTCTTTTTCTGAAACTTAGATCTGTTCTTTCATTTGGGCCATATTTCTTTCTTTTGGCACAGCTGCTACATTGTAAGGGGTGCAGCCTTAGGTATTCACCAGGGCAGGGCAACCCATATCGCTGCATTGTGGCACTGTATGTGTGGGAGAGGTCAGAGAGGGAACAAGGCCCCTTGCTCAGCTCTAGGCTGACTTTCAGTCACTTTGCCTGCTACCCACACGCAAATTGGGCCCTTCTGGTGTGGATTCCTGGGTAGGTGCATTTGTGTACATTCTAAGACCCCATGGGTCTCTCCAACAAACACTCCTGTGAGGCTGGGAATTTCTCCTGCCACCCCAGCCCTCACAGGTTTTTACAGCCAGAGGTTTTGAGGCTTTATTTTCCTGCACTGCAAACCTTGATTGCATGGTCTGTCTCTAGTTGCTTCTCCTAATGTATCTACATGCAAATTGGGACTACCAGCCACCGCCTTGCCAAGTGCCCTCTCTGCCCACCAGCTGTCCATCTCCACCCCTCCTACCAGTCTGGATGAATGTTTCTTCTTTAACTCCTTGGTTGTCAGACTTCCATAAAGTTCAATTTTCTGGCAGCTCTAGTTGTTTTTTGTTTTTAAATTTGTTGTTGTCCTTTTGGTTGTGCAAGGAGGCAAAGAGTATCTACCTATGCCTCCATCTTGGCTGGAAGTCCCATGTTAGAGATTATTTCATGCATCATATCTAACTTTACAATCCCAAACACAAAATCCCTGGTGAATAAATATCAGTTTTTGCTTAAACCCCAGTGGTGCTGAGGGTTCACTACCTCCCAAGGTAGCCCATTTCTCTGCTGGATGGCTCTAGCTGTAAGAAAGTTCTTCCTGGAACTGGACCCAAATCTCATTTTCTGGAACCCCCTACCCATGGGTCCTAGGTTTGGCCTTTGAAGTCAGAGGATATGTTTAATCCCTCCTCTTCCACATCAATCCTGCATAGGTTAGAAAACCATTATTAATGCCCCACTTCCCATAATACTCCATAAAAATAATCTGCAGACAAAATGAATATTCCAAAATCCTTCATCCAGTTCCCATGTGGTGTACTTTACACCATCTTAGTCACCCTCATCTGGATAAATTCAGATTTGAAAGTGTCCCAACCAGAATCAACAAAACCCAATGCTGCAGATGTGGGGTGAGCTCCATAGAGCACAAAGAGTCTGGTCTGCACTCTTAAGAACTGAGCTCTATATCCAGAATTGTACTGTTCTTCTTAGCAACCACAGGACATGGTTAGCTTATATTTTCTTATACTGATTCATTCAATCAATAAACATGAGCTGCCTACTATATGCCAGCCACTGGACTAGGTACAAGGGCTACTAAGAAAAATGGCATATCATCTTTGTGCTCAGGAAGACAGCCTATTCAGAGAGATTTTAAACAAACAAATAAACAGCTTAGGCTCGTGTGGCTCAGTGGACTGAGTGCTGGCCTGCAAACTGAAATGTGGCCATTTCAATTCCCAGTCAGGGCACATGCCTGGGTTGTGGACCAGGTCCCCAGCTCAGGGTGTGCAGCCAATCAATGTATCTCTCACACATTGATGTTTCTCTCCCTCTCTTTGTGCCTCCCTTCCCCACTCTCTAAAATTAAATAAATGATTTTTTAAAAGATAGAACCATGGAGAAAGGAACATAGTGCTTTTGGGGTCTTGTAGGAGGCTGACTAGGGATACCGCCAGTGAGTCTTCCAAGAATGCAGGACTTCTGCCTACAGCCACAGGGACTGGATTTACTCATCCCCTTCAACAGCTAAAGCACTGGATGGAACACATGAAACAACTACTTCAGACAATGGACAAGAGTCAGCACTCAGTTCTACTTCCCGAGAGAAAGGAAGGAAAGAGTCTCATGACTACCTGCTTACTGCCTAGTGGCAGCCCCCTCACAGCAGCACAGCAGGAAGAATCCAAATGGTCCCACCAAGTTGAAGATACAGAAATTCAAGTTCACAGAGCTGGAAGTTTTAGGGCACAATACTGAAGAGGAGGGGACTGCACAGAGAGAGTGCTCTGAGAACTGCAGAAGAATCCCCTTGAATCTCTGGCTGATCTGCACATGTATGGGGTGAAGCTCCACAAGACTGAGAAAAGAACCAATGGAATGCAATAGGCCAAACAATTTGTGGAGCTCACACAGAGCCAGAAAAAAGTCACATTCCTACCTGCGAGAGTGGAGAGATCTGATAATACACAAGGCACTGAAGAGTCCTCAGAAAAATGATGCCTCAGTAATGAAGCTAAATTAGCCCAGACTAAAGGCTGGATCTAGCCCTGGTTGGTGTGACTCAGTGGATTGAGCACTGGCCTGCAGACAGAGAAAGAGAGGGAAAGAAACATGGATGTACAAGAGATACATTGATCAGTTGCCTCTCACATGCCCCTAACTGGGGACCTGGTCCACACACACAGGCATGTGGCCTGACTGGGAATTGGACCTGCCACCTTTCGGTCAGGGCACATGCCTGGGTTGCAGGCTGGATCCCTGGTTAGGGGCCTGCAAGAGGCAAACGATTGATGTTTCTCTCTCATATCGATGCTTCTCTCCCTCTCTTTTTTCCTACTTTCTCCTCTCTCTAAAACTAAATAAATAAAATCTTTTAAAATAAATAAATAAAGGCTGGCTCTACCCTAACAAAACTTAAAAACAAGACTTGGATGCATTAAACTGATCCTAAGCAATTTAAATGAATGCCAGAATAAAGACCAACACTATCTAAAGAATAAAACAAAATCTAGCAACATTAAATTCACAATGTCTACCATCTAATAAAAAATTAGCAGGCATTTAGCCCTGATGGTGTGGTTCAGTGGATTGATTGTCAGCCTGCAAACCAAGGGGTTGCAGGTTCGATTCCCAGTCAGATCACATGCCTAGATTGCAGGCCAGGTCCCCAGTAGGGGGTGTATGAGAGGCAACCATACACTGATGTTTCTCTCCCTCTCTTTCTCTCTCTTTTACCCTCTAAAAATAAATAAAATCTTTTTTTAAAAAATTAGCAGGCATTTAAAGAAGCAGAAAAATATGACCCATAACCAGGAGGAAAATCAGTCAATAAAACAAATGCAAAAATGACAGAGATGATGAAACTAGTAGACAAAAATGAAAAACTATTTCTGTTAGTTTTTTTGGCTATTATAAGTATGTTCCATATATATAAGAATGTAGGGGAATATTCTCTCATCATAAACATGAAGAGAGAAATAAAAGATATGAAAAATTCAAATGGAACTTCTAGAGATGAAAATATCTGGAATAGAAAAAACACCGGATGGGATTAATTAATATCAGATTAGACACTGAAAAAGAAAAGATGATTGTACTTGCAGACAGAATAAGAAACTATTCAAAATGAAGCAGAGAAACAAAGAAGACTGGCCCTGGCTGGTGTGGCTCAGTGATTGAGTGCCGGCCTGCAAACTGAAAGGCTGCTGGCTCAATTCCCAGTCAGGGCACATACATGCCTGGGATGTGGGACAGGTCCTGAGCTGGGGGTGTGCAGAGGTGACCGATTGATGTATCTCTCACATACTGAAAGAGGGGAGAGGTTTCCCTCCCTCTTTCTCCCTACCTTCCCCTCTCTCTAAAGAAAATAAATAAAATATTTTTTAAAAAAGAAAAAGACTGAAAAAATTAATGAAACATCAGCAACCTATAGGAAAATATCAAATACTCGAATACACTTATAACTGAGTTCTAGAAAAAGAGGAGAGAGAAAGGGGAACAGAAAAATACTTGAAGAAGTAATGGCTGAACAAATTTTCAAATTTGCTAAAACAATGTCGATAACAGATAAAACAAGGCAGAATGGGGCACTTCGAGCAAGCAGGCCACACGAAGACCAATGAGCAACGACAACCTTCATGGTGGACAGAGGGAGGAGGGCCCTGGGTGCCCTGGCACTACAGAAACAAAAGACACAAAATGGCTCTACGTGGGAAGCAGTGAGGCTGGATGGGGCAAGTGCCAGACCACAGCACACTTGTCACGCCTCAGTCAGGCATGGGGGCCTCGTCTTGTAGGCCGGGGGGCCACCTCGTCCTGGACAAGGGCAACAGATTTTTTTTCAACTGCAAAGTCAGACTTTGCTGTTCTAAGCAGGAGAGTCCAGGGAACAGAAGAAAGGTTCTAGGCCTAGCTGTGACATCTAAGCCTTCAGCCTGCCCCTATTTAGAACAAACACCAGGGGCAACAAAAACACGCTACCCATCTGAAAAGGTTCTTCCTCCCTATGATTCCTGGAATCAGATAACTCTTAGGCCAGAAAGTACCTCAGGGATCACAGACTCCTGGCTTTACAGATGAAGAAAGTTAAAAGCCAGAGAAGTAAGAGCTGTGTTCAGAAAACTATGTAACACTGAAGAAAGAAATCAAGGAAGACACAAACAAATGGAAACATATACTGTGTTCATGGATCAGAAGAATTAACATCATCAAAATGTCCATACTACCCAAAGCAATCTACACGTTCAATGCA
>CM052539.1:80776607-80801964 GCA_028533065.1 Trachops cirrhosus
AGAAAGAAGGAGCTCCTACCCTTTGCAACAGCATGGATGGAGCTGGAAAGCATTATGCTAAGCAAAATAAGCCAGGCAGTGAAAGACAAATACCACATTATCTCACCTTTAACAGGAACCTAAACAACAAAACAAAGAAACAAGCAAAATATAGCCAAAGACACTGAAATAGAGGATAGGCTGACAGTGACCGGAGGGGAGAGGGGAGGAAATTTCAGGGGAGAATGGGAAGGGTTTACAGGAACAAATATAAAGGACATATGGACAAAAACTAGGGGGGTTGGAAATGGGAGGGAGGAGGGGAGGGATGGGTGGGTTGGCAGGAATGGGAGTAAAGGACAGAAACTGTACTTGAATAATGATTAAAATTAAAAAAAAAAAAAGAAAAGATAAAAGAAAAAAAAGCCAGAGAAGTGATGACTGGTCCAAGACTGGTCAGGTGTCCTGACTCCCAGTTACGATCTCCACTGTCCCTCCAACACTTGGACTGCTCTGGAAGATGTTAGTGAGTCTGTGAATGTCCATACATGCTTGTCTCTATATGTCCACTCTAGCTCCTTCAGGGCAACGGCAGATTCCTGGCATCACTTAGCTCCTGAACATCCATTTGGTAGGTGCTGGGTATGTATCTCCCTTACCTGCGCTGAGCAAGTGACTCTGGACCTGACCCTGAGGAAGGGAGAAGAAATAAAGCTCCCTGAAGATCTGAGGCCAGAGCTGTCCTGAGTCTGCCTAACTCTGAGAGGGACAGAGAAACAAAGAGACAGGGAGCCTGGCCCACCAACCCACCCAGTGGGAGTTACCAGCCAACCCCCAAGACGCAGAGGTGAACTGAAGGGGGAGGGACTTTCCTCTGGCCTCTAAGTCCCCCTCCCTTAAGAGATTGGCCCTGTGCCAGCACTGTGCTTGCTACCCCATCCTCCCCAGGGCAAAAAGAAGAAATTGTTTTGAATGCTCCTTCTCCCACTCCCCAAGGCCTGCACCCTCCCTCAGCCCCAAATTCACTGTGGGCTCTGGGTTGGGTGGCACCTCTTTACAGGGGTTAAGAATAAGAAATTCTTTGGCTATTCCTGGAGCCTTGATTTTTATCATCCTTCCATTCTGGTCAATTCTGAGAGGCCAGTGGCCCCAAATGCCAGAGAGTTCTAAGCCCAGTTCACAAAACCCAAAATAACCCTATACGTGCCTCTGTCAAGTCCTCATGGATTTGGCCATTCTGTGTGCATGTTTTCCTACAAAATGGCCTGTTTTGCCCCCACACACAGGATGCCAGAACTCTGAGGCACCCCTGAGTAAGCTGAGAAAGATGGGAGCAGGCATGGGTCGGGGGTGGGGGTGGGGGACAGAAACCAGGGTTGGGGTCAGAAAATCTGGCTCCAGGCTCCTCTGCTCAACTGCCTGGAGACCCTGGGATAACCAGCCTGTTTCCTCAGTTGTGAAACTTCCAAGTTTCCAAGGAGGCAGTGGCCTCCTCTTCTCTACAACTTCCTCTCCACCTCCTTGGAAAAGGCAGCAAAAGTCCCTCTCCCAGAGCTGCAGACTCTTTATTGAGGAGCTCCTGCCTTAAGAGGAGTCCTGCCTCCTCCCCAGAGACATTTCAAGCCCCTGAGATTACGGAGAGAGATGGCTTTAAATCATGCAAGTGCTCAAAGTGTCCTAGGGAAATGGCTAGATTAGGGACATGTTTCTTTTTATATCACAAATGCACTATTCATTCATTCAAAAAATATTTGAGTGCCCACCAGGTGCTAGGCAATGAGAAAATACGCAAAGCATCAGTGGAGGGGAAAACCAAGGCCTGCACTTCAGAAGGAGTAAAGAAACAGACTGAGGTAAGCCACCAGAAATTTCTCTGCCTATCAGAGCTGCCCATGGGGACTGCACACATCCTGAGTGTGTTAAGTCAGATATCTGGCAGCGTTCACGCTGCTTGGAATCCTGGGATGAGGGGAGGGTGAGATGACTGCTGAGTCTCAGAACACCAGGATCCACAAACCAGTTCCCTACACTGCGGAAGTTAGGATGTGGCCACACTTATGCTTCCCTTCATGACATGAAACTAGAATATGTTTTAAAGTACTTGATTTAAAGGCACCACCACCACAAAACAGATAGTGCCATCTCAGGTACTTATTTAAAGCTGCACCATCCTTCCTATGAATGCCTGTAAGGATTTTCTGGCAATAACTGGAAAGTGCTTTGGAAGAAGAGGGTGGGGATGGGGGTCCAAAGGAGAGAGTCAGCAGTATAAAGAATCACCTTCTACCTCACCTTCACCCCAGAGTCAGGGTGGGGCTCACCCTCACCAGCCTACCAACCTCCCTCTCCTCAGCCCACAAAGAGAGGGCCAAGTCCCTCCACCTCTCCTGATGGGCACAGTACCACCAGAGCCAGCTACAATGAAAACCTAAACTTGTAAAACAACCTAGAGTCATGTGGATAAGCAGTGAGGAAGGTAAAAATGAAACTGATGTAACATCATTTTTACACCAAATTAGATGTGAAATACGGCAGTAAGGCTTCAGCCGGGTCAAGGCAGTCATCTCCTTGGTCCAACAGAGAGGGCTCTGGCAGCATCTATAATACCAGCAATCTCATCCCTTCCTACTTGGCCCTCTGAGCCCACTCGTAGGGCTACAGATGCTACAGGACAGAGCCCTGGGGGAAACAGGAGAACCAGGCAAAAGAGAGAAGACCGCTGATAGCCACGAACAGAAAAGTTTGGGGACTCATCTATCCCACATCAGCTGAGGTTCTCATGACACAGAGCACCTGGCCCAAAAGATGCCTCAGACCATTAAGGAATCAAACTGCTCAGTAATTACTTGTTGATGAACTGATATCGTGACTCTTCAGTATGCTAAAGTGTGGATCCACCCTCACAGCTGGGAAGACTCAGAAATGGTGGGTGGAGGCTGGAAGAGAAGTCTAGAACCACACAAGAGCTCGTGGGTCTCACCTGCAGGGAATTTACCTATTATATGCCTCAAACTGGTAACCTTGAAGCAGACTGAGAGTCTCCATCCAGTTCTTCCAATTCCTTGGCCAAAAGTGTTGCTGAGGTCTCTTGTCTTGCTTGGGATGCCAGATTTCTTAAAGGTTTGCAGAGTCGACAATACGTGTTTTCATCAATACTAAGCACTGGTTAAGCCCCATAAGCTGATCAGATATCATTAACCCTGCAACAGTAGCACAATGCCGGCCCCGAGGCCACCCAGATGTATCAGGGCAGCTCCCAAGTGTGGTCAAGCCACTTGTTCCTTCCCACCCACAGTCCTCACCAAGTGGTCTCACTGAGCTATGGGCCAATTCTCCTACAGCACAGTCAAAAAGGAGGAGAACGGCCAAGAGGCTGAGCCATGCAGTTGCTCTGCACTGTTTCACCAACAGTGAAACTTTTGGCCACAAAACATTTCTTTCCCAAGAGATGCTGAGAGAGAGCAAGAATAAAATAAAACACCATGGAATTTTCAAATGTGAAAGCCTACTCAGGCTTTGTTCTTATTTGATGAATGCACAAGCCACCAGGCAGATGACAGATGAGAGAATGCTATTGTACTAGGGAAGTGTATTTCACCATGTCTGGCCTGAGATCTGCAGGGAGAGGTAAGTCTGATGAATGATGAGCGCTGGAACGACTTCTCCACCAGCAGCTCCACTGTAGCATCCTCTCTACCAGGACTGGGGAATCGGTAATGAGCAGGAGCTGGCTCTTCCCAGTCTCCTTCTGCCTCACTGCCACTGGCAATCTCACAGGAGAGAAGAGCCACCAAGGCAGGCGATAAGGAAACTACAAAATGAATACATTGTGCAAAGTCAAAATATTCAGTCCACTATGAGTTTCCTGAGAAGGAAAGGTGAAGCCTGTGAATTGTCTTATTTCACATCAGAAGTTACAAGAGGATGGGGAGAAAGCTTAGAGCAAAGTAGGTGAGTGAATTCCCAGCAGAGGCCTGGACCTGGAGTGACCAACCAGCTGGCTTTCTTCAAGACCTGTCATTCACTGACTCATATGCTTCAGAGATGCCATAAAAATTCGCAGGGGAACCAAGCAGCCAGGCCCCTGGTACCACCCGGAGGGCTGGATGGCTCCAGCTCCACTTCTACAGCTCCAGCAGCCCTAGCAGGGGAAGCTGTCTACTACAATGCCCAAATCCTAGATCGCCCCCAAGCCCTGCCAGCACACCACACACAGAATCCACCTCAAACCCATTCCAACCCAATAGGAAGATTAAGTGTCCTGCCCTTGCCAGTTTCCCTGGTTGACTCATTTGAGGCAAAGAGTAGGCTGGGAAGGGTAGGGCCCTGTGCTGTCTTCCAAAGATCTATGGGGTCTATTCCCAGATATTCTAATTCTCCTCCTTCTGGGCACGTGGAGGACTGCACATCCATGCCCTCCCACCCCTGAACACACATGCCTTTGGTGTGACTCTGCCAGTCCTCCCATCAAAAATGAAGTCTTTCCCCCACCCTGGAGTTCCAGCTGGTGCTGTGACTTGCTCTAAACAAGCAGCAGATGGATATTACATTGTGAGAAATCAGAGCCTAGATCTCAAGAGGCCTTGAAGACTACATTTTCACCTAAAAGGCTAGTTTCCTGGAGAATGAGAAATCAAATGGGGGGAAGAGAGGCCCAGCTGAGAGCAACATCAATCACCAGACATGAGAGGGGCTCCTTGCACCATGCAGGCCCTGCAGAGCCACCATCTGACTGCTGCCACATTCACACACTAAGGTAAGGAGACCAGCTGAGCCCAGTCCAAAGCGCTAACCCCATTACTGTGAACAAATAAAATGGTTATTGTGTTAATCTACTAAATTTGGGGGTGGTTTATTACGCAGCAATAGAAAATTAATATAAAACCCATCCAGCAAGTCCATGCAGCTATTCAGAAGAATGAGGTCACTCTACATGCACTGTTGTGGAAAAATGGCTAAAGAAGTTGCCAAGCAGTAAGTACAATACAACGCTATTTATGGAAATTGATAAGATAATAGGGGGACAGCTGGATGTTAGTCTATCATAAAACGACTTGAAAAATATATATAAACCAAAGTATTAAAAATGATTATCTCTGAAGGACACGATTATAGGAGATTTTCCTTTTCTATAATTTATGTAATGTTTGACTATTATGAGTTTACATTATTATTTTTTGCAATAACAAAAGTGCTTTTTAAAAATGTCATCTTCAATTCTGCTACAAGCTAATTTTTCCTAACATCCCTTTTCACCCTGTCATTCCCTTGTTCAGGGACCAACACTAACTCCCCACTGCTAGCCTCCTAAAAAAAATTAATCTCCCCTGGGTGGCATTAAAGGTGCAGGGCTCCCCACCACCACCCCATCATCTCCAGTCCAACTACCAGGCCACACCCATCTCTACCCATACCTCCAAGACAGCCACCCCCACTGCAACCACTTAGCAAGCAAGCCCCTACCTTTGCCTCTCTAAATCCACCTGTCCCTCAAGGCCTAGCCCCAGGTCCCATGGGTTCCTCCTCAGGTCCTCAGAGAAAGTTTCACCCAGCCCTGCCCTTGATTGGATGATGTCCTGAATTATTCTCCCCGCACTGCAGGTACTGACTATCTCTCAAAGGAGACCTTCACAGACACCAGCCAAATGGCCACCACTATCTCCAGCTTCTCTGTCTAATAGAAGGAGAGGGGCAGAGCCCAGACAGGTAGTTCCAACCCTCTGTGCTGCCCACAGCCTGGATGGTGGGTGATAACCCTGGACTGGCACTTCCTCCCTGACCCTGCCCATCTCCAGCAGCAAGCAAGTGGGAGCCAGTATGCAGGCTGCTAATTTAGAGTGACTCATGCCTTCAGGGACATTCTCAGAGCTCCCCCTCCCCACACTCCAGGTCTCACGTGCTGCATACAGATCCAAACTCTGGCTTCAAACCTAATTGCCTTCCTGGGGGACACAACAGGTCTCTGCGATCTCCTTGTCCAGTTTTTAAACAAAGCTGTTTAGAATCTCCCAGGAATAACATAAGTGGAAAATTGCAAGCCCAGACCTCTACCTCATTTTCTCTAAAACAAAACACATCATTCTACACGTTCACACACCCCAAAACACACACCCCCATTCAAACCCAGCCCATTTCGCTGCCCCTCTGAGCCCTTCTATAGGATATGGCCCAAGTAGGGGCTGGTTCCCTCTGTCCCTGGCGCCACCACCCCCTAGGGCTTGTTGGAGAGTGTCAGGCCCCTAAGCCTCAGTCTCCACACTGTGGCAGGTGACCAGGTGAGAAGGCTTAGATAGGGCTTCCAGGTGCTGTGTTTGAGCTTTACACTCCCTCTAAGGAGGGTTGTTCATGTCACAGATATGTATTAACCCAGGGGTGTCCAACCTGTGGTTCAGGATGGCTATGAATGTGGCCCAACACAAAATTGTAAATTTACTTAAAATATTATGAGATTTTTTTTTTGTAATTACGTATCACAATGTATTTAATGTGTAGCCCAAGACAACCCTTCTTCTTTGGGTGTGACCCAGAGACACCAAAAGGTTGGACACCCCTGTATTAACCTGTTAGAAGTGCTCAGGTGGGCCCCTCAGTTGAGTCTCAGAACAACGCAAGAGAACTCCCTCCCACACAAACCCATGCAGGCACACCCAGCCACGTACACGCCAGGGCAAGTACACACATACTCTGTCCTCACCTCTCCTCTCCCCCACCCTTTCTCTCTCTCTCTCTCTCTCACACACACACACACACACACACACACAGAATCACATGCATGGCCACATTCTTTTCCAACCTTACTCTGAGCATCCCCTGAGATCACTTCCCTCACCTGTCCACTGTTCTCAGAGGATGTCCCCACCCCCAGGACTTCTTCTAGACTCTGAACCTGACATAGAGGATGGGACAGGATGAGAAGTAGGTTTATGGTTGTGAGTACCCAAAACACAGTTTATTCTTGTATTATCATTTATTAATTATTGTACCATTTTCCATACAAACAACTGTAAACCTACTTTTGCCCCTCCCTACCCTTCCCTTATTGGGAGTGGGAGACAGGTGTGAGCACAGGTAAACACACAGCCAGGACCTCTGCCAACCAGGTCTCTAGAAGGCTGTTCTATGCAGAGTTAGACATTGCTCAGGTTTTACAATAATATATTCTGTTTAACTTTCCATTTTAACCTGAGAAAGGGAAATTTTTCCAATTTGCTCAAAGGTGCTATGAGGATTAGCAGTAGCCCTAAGCTCCTAAAGAAAGCCGGGAATACACCACCATCCTGAATGAAAGGCCATGGGACCCCTCGGCCTTCCTGCTATGACAACCACACCTCCCCAGTTAATGGGGGGCGGGGTGTGTTTCAGGGGATCCACCGAGCTGCCTGACTCTTCAGACCCCTGGATTGTCTCCATCCCCATCGTTTCCTGTTCCCATCACAAGGTCAAATATTTTACAAATGTAGAAATGGTCACGCGACACTCAGAAAGTGAGTATTCAAAGTACAGTTAATTTCCAACCACTGCAAGAGGAGTGGGAAGGAAAACAGAGGGAGGAAAAGGTGTAGTAAACTCAAAAGCACAGATAATAAACAACGGATAATCAAAAAGGAATCTCTGTTTGGCTCCCAGAGGAACAGAATGGTACAGTGAGGCACACACACTAAGACACTGAAAGCCAGCGGAAGTGCTCCTTCTGGCTCCGCCCACTTCTCCAGAGCACCATCCAGTTCAGGCTAAGTTTTCGGTTGTTTTGGGTTGGAGAGGAGGGAAAGAGTTCGGAAGCTGGACTTCACCCAGGCAGACACTCTTGTTTCATTATGCTATGGCTACAATTGAAGTTGAAATTATTAACTTGTTGGGCTGTTGGGCTGGAGTCCAGCAACGGAGCCTTCTAACTCCTAAATGCATCGGACTAGGGCAGAAGGCAGTTAAAACGAAAGAAGCAGCAGAGCCATGAGCACAGGACAGAGGTCAGGCAGCAAGACCCTGCCACTAACCAGACAGGTGAACATCTCTGTAAACAACCTTCACCCTATCCAGCTTCTACCAGAAATCTGGGCCTCAGGTTTACTCATTAACTTTATTCTTTCCTCCTCTGTCCACCTCCAGGCCAGCGCCAGAGAACACACTGTCAGAGGAGGAGGTATGTGGGAAGCCCCAGGATTAAAAACCAAAACTGAGACATGCGCCTTTGCCCCACCTCAGAAAACACCTTTACCAGAGCTGGAAGGAACCTTAGCAATTAATCACCCAGCCTCCCCTTCTGCAGGTGAGAAAGCCAACCTGAAGAAAGCAAGTAATTTGCCAAAGGTCAACTAGCCTGTTAGAGGCAGGAGCAGGAGCCAGTATTAGAACCTCCCACAGAGAGCTGGTCATCATTCCAGAGGTTCAACAGCATGACAAGAAATGGACGAACCAAAGCCCTCTGAGGCCAAAGCCATAGGAGAGGTTACATTTCCTGTTTAGAAAGTGCTCCACTCAGGTCTCCCTCACTGTGGCTTCAACACATATGCACATAAGAAGGACGGTCATCTGGCTAAGCTGACTGGCGATGTCAGACTATGCAGGTCTCCTGGGCAGCTCCCCAGCAGGTTCTGCCCAGTAAGACCCCCTAGCCTGGGCCCCGCAGAATCTCTGTCACAGAGCAGGATATGTCATGAGGAGCCAGGATGTGCTGAGCAGCAAGGACTATCATCACTTGGCCTCAGTCCTTACCTCCCCACCACCTGATTTTCACCAGCCTTATCTCCCTTAGCACAGACCCCGTGCCTAGCTGCCCTGCACAGTCCACTCACAGGTGGTGTGCCAAGTCCCAGAGCCATGAGAATGGAAGTCGTCACTGACCCAGGCCCCCGGGAGGTGGGAGACTTAAAATGGGAGCTCCCACATTCCTGCTATAGCAGCTCAAGGCGGGCCCTGCAGAGGATGCCCAGGACCTGATGAGACTAGCTGGCAAGGCTGCCACAGGGAGAACAGGACAGCCTGGCAGCCAGACTGCCTGGGCTTGAACCCTCGAGTCTCTCACCTGCTCTCTGCCTGAGCTGTAGCCTCTATAAAATGGGAGGACATGATAGCTACCTCCCTGGACTCTTGTGAAAATTAAATGAGATTTAAATCAAGATTTAATACACTTTTAATAAATTAGTTGTGAACATATGTAAAGAGTCTGAAACTGTGGCTGAGGATGGTGACAAATATGAATACTGGTGATCTGAGTACAACGTGCAAAACACGGCAGGACAATAAGTGGTTGTGGCACCTGGGACACCAAATAATTTCTGCCGGAACTCACAAAGAAGGGAATCTTTGGGCAGAATAAGCTACCAGCCAGCACCATCCTTCCCAGGCCCACCACACTGCTGGGTTTTTAGAAGGTAAAAGATCTACAAATCACCCAGCAGGAGGAAGCCACAAAATAAAACGCACATAAATTAAAACATAAAGACCTGGATCTGTAAGCAACAACCCCAGAGAACCTGAATCAGCACCATCCACACAGGCAGCCTGAATAGCTTCTGCCCAGCTCTAGCTCCACAGGGGCTGGATGAACAAGTGCCAGGAACAAAGCAAGACCCCAGAAGCCTGTAGGAGCAGAGAGGACCTTGATGAGGGTCCTGGCAGAAGGTGCCACCCACAGGGCCAGGGGCATTCCTGAGGCAGCCATACAGAGAAGTAAGAGATAGGTAGCACTGGCTGGATCCCCACAGATGCTTTTCTGAATGGCTGGTGGGAGGTCCTCCACCCTAGCTCCCAAGCCTGCTGGGAAGAGACAGGAAGCAGGAAGTTAGAGACATCTCCTGCTTCCCTAAACTTCCTCCTTAACAATCCAGTGGCTGTCCAGGAAAGAAATTAAGAATGCTGCCACCTGCCAATCAGAAACAGTGGGGAGGAGATTCTCTCTCCTGGCCCCCAAAGCCCAGTTGAAGGAGCTTATCAATTCCAAGTCTGGTGCTAGGGCAGAGAGACATCTAGAAAATATCAGTACCCTATGTTACCCTTCCCCCCTCAACCCACAGGTAAAGGGCAAGAAAGACTTTGGCTTCAGACAGTTTATAACACAGACTTTCTAAGCACTGCCACAATGGACCCAGACCAACACTGACCTATTTTCTTTGAATTTCCTACAAACACCTCCGCTGCTGACACATAAAAGAAGTTCCCAGAATATTCCTGCAGGAAAACAAAAAATTACATCGCCACTTCTCTATGAAGCCACTGTAGGGTGAAGGCTGCCCAGCAGCAGCCACTCTTAGGGGCAGCAGTCTCCTAACAAGAACCCACTCATTCAACAGGTAGAGACGGCCAGAAATGGCAAAGTGGTTCCAGCTGCTGTACCCATTCCATTCAGCTGGTGGAGTGTGCTCAGCTGGACCCAAGCCCTGGCTCAGAAGGAAAGACAACTGTGATCGATTAGTGATGCCTGCTATGGGCAGTTATAGAAGTAACAGTATCTGTGTCACATATTTGCCATCTCTAAGGTAGACCCCTGGCTTCCAAGGATTTAACATTTATAATTTTGACCACTCACAAATGACCTGAAAGTTTCAAGATATGTAAAAGTGTGTAAATTTACTGAGATACGAGTTTGATTCACATACCCTAGGTGGCTGGTGTAAAGAACAGGCCACTTTGTTATCTTCATCTCTACCACATCCAAAGTTACTCTTGTGGAACAATAAAACTTGGTGGAAAATGTCCATCAAGTGAGAGGTAAAACTGTAGCAGAAGTTGAAGGGGTAGTTAACTTGGGGTATAAAAATACACACAGGAAACACTTGGCTCTGCAGAAACGTGACTGTGGAGAAAGCCAGATCCACGTACAAATATTGCTGTGGATTCAAATTGGGATCCTAGAAGGTGCAAGATTCTTTTCTTTTTTGGATGACAAAATGGGTCCCTATTTTTTAGTGAGATATAATCGACATACAAAGTATACTAGTTTCAGGTGTACAAATAATTACTCGATATTTGTATATGTTCCAAAATGACTACTACATAAGTCTAGTTGAAAATCCATCAATATACATAGTTACAAAACTGTTTTCTTGTGATAAGAACTTTTAATATCTACTCACTTAGCAACTTTCAAATATACAGTACAGCACTATTGCCTACAGTCACCATATCATATATTGCATCCCCATGACAAGACTCATTTCTTGAGAATGTCAGGAGTCCACACTGTACCTACTCTGTGCCCCTCAGGAGTGAATAATGGGCCAAGGAGAACACAGAGGCGACGAGAATCTATGCCCCAAAGGGGCTTACAATCTAGTTAGAGAAACTGTGATACTCACTAGAACAGCAAATGGCCCTGCATCTTCACAGTGATGCTCAGAATCTACTTCAATCCCCCTTCATCCTTTCCTCACCAACAGAGGCCAAGCAATTCACAAATGGTCTCACTTCTACTTCCAAAATGTCTCAGGTTCAGTCCCTCCTCTCCATTCCTCACAATTGCCCAGCCACTCTCCCCACCATGCTTTCCCCTCTTCACAGACCCCAGACTCACTATTCTCCTGAAGCCTAGCCCTGTTTCTGCAACCCCTATTCAAAAACCTGCAAAGTTCCCAGGGCCTCCCAAGGTAGACTGCTATCTCCCCAGTACCAGCTCAGGACTTGCACATGGTGAGCACTCACCTTCTCTTAAATAAATGAATGGACAGATGAAAGTCCTTGGCTGGACATTTGAAGCCACCCACTGTATGGCCATGTTTCCCCATCTAGCCTTTCTCTCCCTGCTTCCCTCAACACAACCCACTCGCTGTCCCACCTAAGCTATTCATACACCCAAGCACTTTCTGGGTGCCTCCTTCAGACTGGTCCCTCCTTCCTTCTGTTGAAATGCAAGCAACCCTCCAAAGTTCATGTCCAAAACCACCTGCATGAAGTGTTCCTCCAAAATCAGGGTTATGTATCCCGCTGTTTGAATCCACATAATACTCTACTCTCACAGGCCACTCGCCTTACAATATGAATTGTCATTTTTTAACCCCTTTCTTAACCCTTTACTGCATTATAAGCACCATGAAGACAAGGACCTTTACCTTTCTCATTTTTGCATCATCAGAACTTAGCACAGACTCTTGTACTATGACACACACTCACACGAAGTATTCATCAAATTCACTACACAAGCACCCCAAGCAGTATAGAAAAGCCAGGAGAGATGAAGTCAGAAAATATCACAGGAGTTCTAAAGAAAAAGAGGTTCTTTTAGAATGAGTGGCCAGGGAAGTTTCCATGAAAGAGCTCAGACATGAGTAGGGTCTTGAAAGAGGGGAAGGGGGGACTGGGGAAGAGCATTCCAGGAAGGAAGAACAGTATGAACTAAAGGACAAAGAAGGAATGAGCAAACCTTGGGAGATCCATCTGGCTAGAACTTAGGGGTTCCTGGGGGGAGACCAGTGGGAGATAAGGCTAGGTAGACTGGGAATGAATAGAAAGGATGTCGCGTGCTGGGCTATAGTACTTGGACTAGAGCCATAACCTCAGTCACTGGGGATGACAAACAGAGTAGGCCTGGGCCCTAATGGTAGAAAAAAAGAAGCCTTGTCCTCTCTTGTTCCAAGCATATTAGTCTAGTCTCCTTAGCTATAGTTTAAGTAATAGCCACCATCTACTGCACACCTGCTGTGTTGGAGGCCCTAAGCTTCGCGCTTCACATATATGATCTCATCGCTCTCCAAAAGCCTGAGAGCCTAGTTTTCTTATCCTTACTTTGCAAGCAGGAAGCTAAAACCACAAGAGGTGAAGGTACTTGCCCAAGGCCTCACCAACTCATACACTTAACAGTACCAGCCAGTGCTGGAGTTAGAGACTCAAGAATCAGCACCAGCACAACAGCCAGCTACCCCTGCCTGGGAGTTTCCCACTTAAGCTGAGCTGTTTTCCTTATTAATTCCTCAAGGGCAACATTTATTAAGCACATAGAAGCACACTAAGTAAAATGGAGGTTGCCAAGGACTGGGGAGAGGGAGAAATGAGGAATTACTGTTTAAGGGGTATGCCGTTTCGCTTGTGCACGTGAGAAAGTTCTGGAGATGTTGCACAACAATGATATATTGTACTTAATGCAACTGAACTGGACATTTAAAAATGATTAAGGTGGTAAATTTTGTTATGCATTTTTACCACAATTAAAAATTTTTTTAAATAAAACACACATTAATTTTCTGACTGGCTGCCAATATGATCTTATACTGCTAATTATCTGATGCTGGAAGAGACTCTAGAAACATTTTAACTCAATAACCGTCCAAAACAGAAAGTTGGAAGGGGAGGTAACTTGCCCAGGGCTGCACATATAGGTGCCAGGGGGACTAAGACCCTCAGGTTCAGTTGAGAAAAATGGCAGGCAGTAGCACAGCACAACGGGAAAGCACAGGGCATGAGGGGTCACAGGCCACAGACAGACTCAAGTTCTGCTTCTGCCACTCAATGAGTTCTGTGACCTCAGAGAAGTAACTTCTCTCTGAGCCTCATTTTCACAACCTAAGAAGGCAATTAAAAATAACATATACTTTACAAGATTATACGTGAATCAAATAACTTTACATACAGCTAATGTGCAGAGAAAGCACTCGGTCAACTATACAACGTTTTATAAATACTCATTGTTATTAATGTTAAAATATGTAAAGAAGGTTAATGTATCATTAATTCAGATTTAAAAATAATCCTACTTCATTGTGGCCCACTCTCAGGTATTCAGAGCCTGGCACATAGCACATCTTCAGTGCGTGAGTGCAGAACTGAATTACCCAAGTTTTATCCACCCCTGTCTTCTTCCCTCCCTCAACCCCAATCTACAGCCCAGCTGCAACAACCATGCCAGAACCAGGCAGAGGGCAGGAAGATGGTGTAAAAGTCTGCCTCCCTGGCTGCATTCCTTAGCTAAATATAAATGATGTGTCCAGTCTATTGTTTGAAATTATCCACAATACCTCTCCTCCACCCCATTACTTATGATGACAAGCTGACTGCACATCTTTATAGCAGAACTACATACAAAACATTCCCTATGGCTATTTTTAGTAGAGAAAGGAAAGCTTGCTGATGTACAGGGATCACAAAATGAGCCCTCCGTTTTCTCCACTAGTCCAGGAAAGCTTCCTGGAGGAGGAAATACCTGAATCAGAGAAGGGGACAGTTACAGGTCAGAAGGGCATCCTCACATGAGTTTAGTTCTCTGAACCAAAGGGAGCTGAAAAGCTGCCTTCTCAGTCCCATTTTGGGGATGGGGTAAGAAAGGTAGACATGGCCCAGGGGACCCCATACTACCCCAGTGCTTCATACTCTCCCAGACACTATAGGCATCTAGGGAAGAGGTAGAGGAGAGACCAGTATCTTTTTCAAGTAGAAGCGATCCAAGGCTCCGGTTTCGAGATACACAAGTACAAATAAATACTGTTCTCAACAAGCCAGTTTCTTCTTTGGACTTTTTTTAACCACAAGAAAGTTTTTTAAAGTCCCAAACTTGGAGGCACAGATGGACTACATCTCAGACCTCGAGGTGTGCCAAAGCCCTGTCACTCTGAGCGCCGATCAGCCAGCGGTGGCCCAAGGACTGGTCAGGGGTGCGGGGCGGGGAGGCGGGGCTGAGGGGGTGGAAGGGCCTGCGGGCGGTATCCCAGCCCTGCCCGAGCACCCAGGCCCTGCCTGCGGGCACTATACAGATTACCTCCAAGCCACTGGGGTCTACTGGGCCACACAGTCAGAAACTATGACAGCTCCGAGGCTCTCCCTTTCTGCTGCACTCTACAGACCGCCCATCCCCTCGCCTTGGATTCCGCGGTTCACCCTCCAAGTCTCTCCGAGCAGATCCCTTCTCGTCTAGATCACGGGCCCCGCCCACACCTTCCCTTTCCCGAGCAGTTTCCCAGCCCTCGGCCCTCACAGGGCGCCTACCCAACCCCTCCCTCATACCGCCCCACAGCCGCCCTCCCGACACCCCCTCCTGGAGGTGCCCCTGAGGCGCTCCCCCTTCTGGAAACCTAGTAGAGGGCTCGCCTGGCTTGCGCACAGCTGACCCGACCCCCGCAAGCTCGCTCGCTCCCGAACCCGCCCGCCCGGGGACGCACTCACCGAACTCCCAGGAATGCAGGATCCCGGTTCCCTCGCGATCCCTCGCCTCTGCCACCACAGCCTCCGCCAGCGGAAACGGGGGGCGGGGCCGGGACTGGCGGTGGGGGCGGGGCCTGCCCGAGAACGTCCAGGCAGCGGGGCGGGGCCGGCAGCGGGGGCGGGGCGAGGCCGCGAGGCTGGGAACCCAAGTGCGAGGGGCGGGGTGACCCGGCTGCCGGAGGAAACTGGAGCGGGCTCGGGGTGGGGGGGAGTGGGCTGCGAGGGTGGAGGAGGGGCAGGAGGTCTCCAACACCCCCTGCTGGATCCCCTGAGTTAGAGCTGGAGGGAGCTCAAGGTGCAAGGTCAGGGTTGTGCTGGGCACTGGCGTCCTGGGCCAGGCGTGGCCGGCCTCTGGGGCTCCGGAACCCTTCCTCTCCTCTCCACCGCCTGGATTCTCGACTGGCCGCTCCTCAGAGGCGTTAGTACGACGCCTTCCTGTTGCCCCCACAGGCCTGAGCCGCAGCCCCGACCGGAGCTGGGGAGGAAGAGGTCAGAGCCTTGGAGTTCGTGCTCCTGGGCTGGGGCCCCATTCACCACCTCAAGACCCGCGCTGGCCAGGATCTCAGCTTTCCCCCTCAGGCCAGGCTGTCTGACTTCACCACCCGCACCCCAACACCTAAGAAATCCTTCCGTGGTATTTGGGACGGACTATTTGAGATGTTGACGTCGCGGGTGTGTATTAGATACTGCCCGGAGGAACCGCTATTTGTCTCCCCAAGAGCTAAAGGCCTCCAAGTGTTGGTAAAGAACACAGTTTGCCAGGAGAACTGAATTAAGTCAGGAAAAACTCAAGTTAGACATCTATGGTGGAGTGCTTCCTATAGGCGTTTCCAGGCTTTGATGCTTGGAGCAGAAGGCCAGGACTCTTTTCCGAAGAGTCCATACCATTATTGTCATCGAACCATATTCTGTGCTTCCCACGTGCATGATCATGTGCTACGAATGATTTGAAACAAAGTTTTAAACCTGGTTATAATCACCGGGGTCCCCTTCACCTCTCCTAATTAGACTGGCAGTTTCCACTCATCTCCTCAGCCCCCACCCTTCATACACACAGTCTTGTTTTTCTCTGTCAGATTTAAACCAATAATCCATTTCCTGACTCTCCACTCCCTTCCTTCAAAACCTTGTTCAATGCACCCCCCTCCAAGTCTCCCAAGCCCCAATCTCTCCAGCCTTTTAGCACATACTGAAAACTCCACCCGACTTCCAGAAGAAGAAATTGAGACCCAGAGAGAGAAAGGGACCTGCTCGTGATTTCTGCTGGTGACTAGTTTTGCTGCAAAGGCAGGAGGAAGTAGCCTGGTGTGGTAGAAACCACAGATGGACCCAGAGCTGGAATTGAATCCTGGCTCTGCCTCTGATGGGCTGTAACCTTTCTAGGCCTCAATTTCCTCACCTTAATAATACCAATGCCACAGGGTTGATGGGATGACCCTGTGGCCTAGGTATTACTAGATGGGGGTGAAAGCACAGTTGATACAAGGTGATGCTCAACAAATGTTAGCTTCCTCCTGCCCTTCAAAAAAGAAAAGCAAATTTCAAGTAATAGGATTATTAGCCTAAGGGATGGAAGAAACCTTACAAGAATCCTTTCAGCAATAACCCAGAAAGTGGCCATGCTGCTCACTCTCCTTCAACATATGCAGAGAAGAAGGACTCAGTTCCTCCAAAGGGGGTTACAGCTGCAGGATAAAGCCATGGAGGAAAGCCGCAGAGCTTTTGGAATTATTCAACATAAAGGAGGCTAAGGTAACTTGCAGTCTTTGAGGCAGACACATATTACTATGTCCACTGAGGACAAAACTCAAATAAATGACCTGACAAGGAGGCAAGACACCCTCAGGGCAGAAACTCCCAAAAGCGGGTATCAGCTTACTGTATAGACCTCTGAGGAATGTCAGTGAGTTTGTGTCCTGGAGATTCTGGAAATGCTGAGGGAAAACCACCCTATAGAGAGGGTGACTATATCCAGGTTGTCAGGCATGTCCCATTTACTACTTGTGTCCTGGAATAATTATTAACAGTTCCCCTTTCAGTCTCAAAATATCTTTGTTTGGACAATAAATTATAGGTCATATTACCTATGAACAAAGGCAGTACTCCAAACAGCTCCTTTCAGCTCTGGATGTCAGCAATTCTGCTGGAATTTCTGGATCCCCACAGACCTCAAAAGATAGCATGTCAGTTTATCCCCTTGAAATCCCCAAACCAAATCAAAAATGATAATAAGCAAAAATTAAGTTTCCAGCCAGCCACCTCAAGTCAAGCTTAGGCACAGACAATGCCTGCTGAATTGTGACACCTAGCGGGGAGAATTCATACTGCTGGAGGCTGAGTTCCCATCCCTTCACATCTAGCCAGAGGTTTCTTTTCCCCTTGTAAAGCATGGAACAGCAGCTAACATTTTCCAAATGCTTATGTCCCAGGCACAGTTCTAAGTACTTTAAATGTGCTAATTCAGTTGACCTTCACAACAACTGCATGAGATAGCTACTACCATCAGCCCATCAGCCCTCCACCTTACAGATGAGGAAACTGAGGATCAAACAATTTAGGCTGCGCTGGCCGGGTAGCTCTGTAGGTTAGAGTGTCATCCCAGTGGGCTGGATCCCCGATGAGGGCACACACAAGAGTCACCTGATGGGGGCATGAATAAGAGGGATAACAAATGGATTTCTTTCTCTCTCTCTTTCACTCTCTCCTCTTCTCTCTCTCCCTTCCTCTAAAAAAAATTCAATAAAAAATTAATATTTATGAGTTAGGTAATTCCCCCAGGTCATTTACCCAGTACATGAATACTCCAGGTTGTCTGGTTGCGGGGCCTGGCACTTAACTGCTACTCTTTCCAGCTTCTGTCTGCTACATGTGCAGAGTTACTTCAGAGGTGTCTGGTGTCTAAAGTGACTTTGACTAACTCTCCAGCATGAGATGATGAGATGACATGAAGGGAGAGTGAGAAGCAGAGTGTACTAGGAGGTCAGCTTCCATGTCTACCAGTAAAAAGTGGTAGTTTCCACATGTATCCAGGAGTGAAACCAGGGCATTAAACCAGACAACGAGAGGACTTATAAACAAACCATCAGTTGAGTGCACAGTGGAGCCGCTAGTTTAAAGAAGCACTTTCCAGTGTGAAGAATGAAACAGGTCCTTCCCTGTCTCTCCCCCTTCAACAACACTCCTCCATGCAATTTGAAGAGTGATTGCTGCTCACTGAGGCCTACCAGCTGCACCAAGAGGACCCAAAGCCAGACCTCCCACATCGTCATGGTGAGGCAGGCAGAAGTGTCCGAAGACTGTTCTGCTTCTTTTCCAGCTCCCTCTTCTAAAGAATACAGATCATCCCAAGGGTCCTTCCTTCCTTCAACTTCTTTCTCTTCCAAAGCTCAAAGTGCAGAGGATGTAGAAGGCTTGAGGGGCTGATAGGCATCTTGCACAAGTCTTTATTAAAAGTTTGTCCTGCAGTATTTGGAACATATGTACTTACTCTGAAAAAGTATTCGTTGTCTAAAATTCATTGTTTATCTAAGTGTCCTGTGTTTTTAATAGCTAAATCTGGCAACTCTACTTTGTTATCAATTGTTGCTAAAACAGTTGGAAAACAAAGACTAAATCAGAGGTCTGTAAACTTCTTCTTTAAAAGGCCAGATGCTAAATATTTTAGGCTTTGCAGACCATATGTTCTCTTTCACAACTAGTCAAATCTGCCATTGCAGCACAAAAGCAGCCATAGACAATAAATAAATGAACGAGCAAGACTGTGTTCCAATAAAACTTTATTTACAAAAACAGATATCAGGTCATAGTTTGCCAACTCCTGGGCCAAATTAGAGCCTTCAAACTCCTGTCTATGTTCAGATGTACTGCAGGGTTGAGAGTGAGCTTGATCCAAGTTCTCAGGCATAAAAAACGGAGACAAACTGATCAAAATCATTGAGCATAATGAACACCAGTAACTCTGGGTGGCTGTGCACATCTGCATGTGTGACCCGAGGTGGGTCAGTGCCTGCAGAAAGCATGCACTTCCAAGTAGGGGCTGTTTGGAGCCACCTAGGTTTTGCAAGCCTTGGTCAGACCCTTTCTAAAGAAGTACAGATGCTATGTCTGGAATTCCTGGTGGTCAGTATGTACTCCATAAAGACAGAAAGGCTCAGGCAACATTGTGAAATAAGACAGAAGAGTCTATAGGCCAAAAAAAGCAAAACACCCTTACAGAAGACCTTCAGGTAAGCTAAAGCCTTTGGCATTTGTCTACCTATTGTAGAGTCTCAGAAACACATGGTAACAACTACCTGTGAGTGTCTTTGCCTGACTGTGTGTGTGCCACATGTATACCATCTAGCTGAACATGTGAGCAGCAACAGAGGAATTTGCATGGTTTGTTGTAATCAATAAATGTAACAATAAATATCCATATCAGTTACATTTGTATCAACTTTCTTAATGCTCTTAGAATATTCTTATCAAGGGCAATTCCATGGTTTAAAATCACACTTTAAATTCTGCCCTGCAGACCAAAACCACATGTAAAAAGACTGACCAATCAAAAGTGTTAAACCCAAACATGAATTTGCCACAGTACAGGTGAAACATTAATGCATGGAGCAAGGGAGTTGGGGCCAGGGGCATGATGCAAGATAAGAGCAAAGAATCACTTAGGCAGCAGACTATGCCAGGTCATGTTAAGGATTTTGACATGTGTATATGTCTTAAGATAAATAAGTCATCTTTGATTTGAAGTGTTTTAAATAAGCGAGTTGCACTTTGAGACTATCACTCTGGCTGTAATATAGAGAACAAACTGGAAAGGTGCAGGGACAAACATGGAGGCTTTAGCAGTGGTTTAGGCACAAGATGAAGTTAGCTTGGTCTAGGCTGGTGGTAGGGGCAAAGAAAGGATATCGATAGACCTGAGAGAGATTTGGAAAGTGAAATGTACAAATTGGCAATGGATGTGACAGATTAAAGGGAGAAAGGTGTCAAGAATGGCTCATCAGCTCTGGCTGGTATGGCTCAGTGGATTGAGTACCAGCCTGCAAACCAAAGGGTCACTGGTACGATTCCCAGTCAGGGCACATGCCTGGGTTGCAGGCCAGGTCCCCGGTGGGGGGCATATGAGAGACAGCCACAAGTTGATGTTTCTCTCCCTCTCTTTCTCTCTCCCTTCCCATCTCTCTAAAAATAAATAAATAAAATATTTAAAAGAATAAAAGATAACAGAGTCACAGGGACCTGTGTAACAATATCAAAATCTCTAATAAATGGTTAATTGGCATCCCAGAAGGAGAAGAAACAGAAAATGGTACAGAATAATATATATTTAAAAACTTATGGGGAGTCAAGAAGAAGTAGTTGAATATATGGGAAAGATAAGAGACCATAAATAATAGAAGTTTCTATTTAAGGTAGAAAGGGATGGAATCCAACTTGTAAGTGTAGAGATTTGGCTAAGGCAGAAAAGACCATAGCACTTGCATTGCAACAGGAGGGAAAAGAGGACAGAATGGGAGCAAACAGGTAGAATTATGTCCTAGATGGGACTTTCATTTGATGGCTTCCATTCTCCCTGTTAAGGAGAGTGAATGAGAGACAGAGACAGAGGGTTATATGCTGTATAAAGTGTAAGAAAGAGCCAGAGATTTGAAATAATCACCGCAGAAGAGTGAGTTCATCAGGGACACTTAACAGGGCTCCCTGGGTATACTGAGGGCTTGTTTGAACACAGTAACCATGAATTTATGTGGTACCAATATGTCCTGCTGTGTGACTTTCCCAGAGGCTGTTTGAGAGCAATCATGGGGATTTTGGATATTGGGTGTATCTACTACTGGGATTTTGCCAGATGGGTATGACAAAGTGATGAAGGATGCAAGTTAGGGCATAGACACGGACTCTATGTTGTTAAGGAGGGCAGAAAAAGAAGCAAGAGGACTGCTGGTATGGAGATAACTAGAGAGATCAATAGATCAGCGGTGCTGATGAGGGGAAAACTGTTGAGTGGGAACAGTGGAACAGGTCAGCTGAAAGGAAAGGAGGTAGAAGGGATAGAAGACTGACTCCGAATTTGGAGTGGAACAGTTTCCAGTGATGCCAAAGGCCCAGATGTGACTGTGGAAGTGGGTGGCTTAGAGAGAAGGAAGTCAATAAACTGATTGTCCACCTCAAACTGTCCCTGAATTTACCTAGGATGAAAAGAGGATATGAAACCTATCCTGATGCTGAGAATTTGAAGAATGAGGGCCAGGGGTCAGTCAATGGCAGAGGCTGTCATAGCGGAAGAGGATGGCATAGCCATGCAGCTGAGACTCAGAAAAATGGTCTAATGGAAGAGGCAAGTAAGGAAGACACTTCCCCTCTGTCCCAGGTTTTGTGTCACAGTATGGAAGAACAGAATGAGCTGCCATGAGGGAAGGCCACAGAGGAGACAGTGTCTGTAGGTGTATTAGTTATCTGTGGCCACACAACAATCACCACAGACTCAGAAACTTAAATTACACCGATTTATCATCCCATGGTTTCGGTGAGTTAACTCCAGCCAGGCTTACCTGGGCCCTCTGCTCAGGGTCTCACAGAGCTGCCAGCAGGTTGTTGGCCAGATTACCATCTGGATGCTTGACCGGGGAAGAATCTGCGTCCACACTCACTCACGTTGTTGTCAGAATCCACTTCCCTGTGGCTGGACAGCTGAGGCCCCTGGCTTCCTACTGTCTGTCTGCTGGAAGCTGTCCTCAGCTCTTAGAGGTGACCCTCGGGGCTTAGCCAGGTGGCCCTTCCCAGCACAACCACGTATTTCACCAAGCCAGCAAGAGAGTCTCTAGGAGTCTGTCCATGAGATGGTCTTCTATAATATAACTTAATCACAGGTGTGACACTCCGTCACCTTTGCCATATCCTGTTCATTAGAAGTAAGTCACAGGTGCATACACACTCAAAGGAAGGACATCCCACAAAGGTGTGAACACCAAGAGTCGAGGGTATGTCCTCCACAGATGGGGTGGAGGTATGGGATGCTTGCTGGTCCCTATGGGGCAGCATGGTGGGGGGAGGTAGGAAGTGGGAGCTGGGAGCTGGGTCAGGGTAAGCACTTAAGGGTGAGTACTTAAGGGTGAGGCTTCGGCAAAGGATGAATGGGGGGATATGGAAGGGCTTGGATTTGAGGCACGAGCTGATGGCAACTGGGCTTCTTGCTTTTTGTCATGATATGTACTATGGAAAAAACATCTACTAACTTACAAAAATATGTGTCAAATGGGTTAACTTTGCCAAATATATTTTGGTCTGAAAGTCTGGCTTCTTTAAAGAGCAAATGGTTGAGGCATGTACACTGAGACAGCCTGAGAGAAGTCTTGAAGATACTACGGAGAAAGAAAATGAAGACCCATCTCCAGTGTAAAGGCAAAGGAGAGCCAGAAGGCAAAGATCGCTCCAGGAGAGAGGAGAGAGAGAGCCGAGCTGATGCTTTGAAATTGGAATCGAGCCCAGTGAATTCAATAGAGTTGGATGAAATGAAATTGTGTAACTATCAATAAAATGACCAGCAGATGATGGTCAATAAGACACACAAGGACCATAAAAGTGATGAGCGACACATTAGCAGCCCTGGCCAGAGCATCTGGAATCTAAGTCAGTATATGTTCATTATGACACAGAAAGTTTCATTAATATTATAATTAAAACATATATACAGCATGACATTAAAGTTTTTTTTTTAAAGCAGCAGCAGCTGGTAGCTAAAAGCTGGCATTTAAAAGGGGGAGAATAAAATACAAAGCTTTTACAATAGAACATGTATTTTTAAACAACTTATGCCCTGGCTGGTACAGCTCAGTGGATTGAGAGTGAACCAAAGGGTTGCCGGTTTGATTCCCAATCAGAGCACACACCTGTGTTGCAGGTCAGGTCCCCAGTACAGGGTATGAGAGGCAACCACACACTGATGTTTCTTTCCCTCTCTTTCTCCTTCCCTTCCCTTCTCTCTAAAAACAAATAAATAAAATCTTTAAAAAAAAAGAATTTGGGCTTGGAGTTACATTGGACACATCACCTCAAACTCATTTCTGGGCTCTCTCAGTGGAGTGGGTGAGACGTGGAGACGACTCCTCCCCTTCCGTCTTCATATGAGTAATTTGATTCACACCAGGAGCACCCAGATATTGATCCCTAGCAACATTCACCTCTTAAAGAAACCAGGGTTCCTTGGACTCTAGCTGATTCCTTTCTCAGGACAGTAAAAGTCAAAGTAGACTTATGTCTGCCAGACAATGCCAGAAGCATGTCAGCTTTAAAAATGTTTGAAGTAGACAACTTGGCTGGGTTCTCAGCTGGTCATCGCATACGTCAAAAAAATTTTTTTTAAGTTGTGGGTTTGATTTCCCACCAGGGCATGAACTAGGTTTTGAATTTAAGCCCCTGTCCAGATGTGTTTGGAAGGCAACCAATGTTTCTCTCTCACACATTGATGCTTCTTTCCTTCTCTCTCCCTTCCTCTCTCTCTACAATCAATAAACATATCCTCAGGTGAGGATTTTAAAAAGTTTGAAGCAGTGTTAAGAGGAAAAAGGACACTGGAAAAAAAGACAAAATGGAAACAATCTATCAGAAAGAAAACAAAAGTCTTATGAAAAGTCTGTAATGATATTAAGTATGAGTTAGACTAATAAAGGTACATGTGAGTTCTCCCAAATGTCAACTAGTCAGACAATGCCATGGGTTAGTTAACAATTAAGCTGTGAATTCTTGCATTTATATCCAGGTAGTGCAACACCCTGGGACAAAAGATGCACCGAATTGTATTTTTTTAGTGAGGTTTTACATATTTTGTTATTTGGGCACACAAAATTTGACCACAGGAAGGCATTCCCACAGACGATTGCCAGGCTGGGTGGAATTATTCTAGAAGACACATCCAGGCTTTACTCCCAGACTCGCCCACTTCCCAGGCATCCCTCTAGCCTGTGAGAGCATGGCAGCTCCAGACGCGGAGCCAAACCCCTACTCTCAAGTGTACACAAATCCTGCATCTTCACTGTAGTCCCCTCAGCCCACCAGTGATTTTTCCTGCTTTGTTTAGATAGAAGCTTGAAAGTTTGGATTAAAGCTTGAAAATAAAAAGACAATGAATGACATGAGCACACATATTAACACTTTGTGACAGGTCTAAATGTGTATGTGGTAGTAACTGCTGTATTCATTTGGGGTAATTCATACCTTATCTGTTTTTTTGGTAACTTAAACTTTTAATTGCTTTAAAAAATTCATATAACACTAGACTTCCAGACAAGATGGAGGCGTAGGTAGACACACTGTGCCTCCTCAAACAACCAAAAGAAAGACAACAATTTAGAAACAAAATAACAGCCAGAACTGACAGAAAATTGAACTGTACGGAAGTTGGACAACCAAGGAGTAAAAATATACACATTCATCCAGACTAGCAGGAAGGGCAGAGTTGGGCAGCTGGGCAGAGTGAGGTCGCAGCACAAAAAGCGGTGGCAGCTGGCGTGTAAGGCACCCCAGGCGCACAAGACTGCAGCGGGTGGACCCTGGGCACGCAGGTGCCGGCTGGCAGACCCCGGGTGTGGGGTAGCAGCGATGTGAAGCGAGGCACTGCGCGCAAGGCAGCTGGCTGACCGGGCAGTCCCACATTCCCACGCAGATAAACCAGGCGAAACTGGGGATCAAGACAAACCACGCCTCAAAATAAAGCCTCAAAACACTGACTGAAAACACCTTTGGGGGTTGAGACGCTGGGAGAGACTTCTAGCCTCACAGGAGAGTTCGTTGGAGAGACCCACAGGGTCCTAGAACGTACACAAGCCCATCCACCCGGGAATCAGCACCAGAAGGGCCCAGTTTACTTGGGGGAAGCAAAGGAAGGGACTAAAATCTGACAGAGAGCACGGAGCAAGCACCATTGTTCCCTCTCGGACTCTGCCCTCATATATAGCATCACGACCCAGCGACTGGATTGCCCCGCCCTGGTGAACACCTAAGGCTTCACCCCTCATATGTAATAGGCATATCAAGACAAAAAAATATGGCCCAAACAGAAGAACAGATCAAAGCTTCACAACAAAAACAACTAAGTGATGAAAGGACAAACTATCAGATGCACAGTTCAAAGCACTGGTGATCAGGATGCTCACAGAATTGGTTGAATTTGGTTGCAAATTAGATGAAAAAAATGAAGGCTACAATAAGTGAAATGAAGGAAAATGAACAGGGAACCAATAGTGATGGGAAGAAAACTGGGACT
>CM052539.1:80802464-80843627 GCA_028533065.1 Trachops cirrhosus
TTCATCATCACCAAGCCATTATTGTATGAAAGGTTAAAGGGACTTACCTAAGAAAAAGAAGATAAAAAACAGGTGTAGTAAAATGACAGCAAACTCACAATTATTAACAACCACACCTGAAACAAAAACAAAATAAGCAAACAACTAGAACAGGAACAGAACCACAGAAATGGAGATCACATGGAGGGTTAGCAACAGGGGAGTGGGAGGAGGAGAGAGGGGGTAAACATATGGAGAATAAGTAGCATAGGTAGTAGGTAGAAAATAGACAGGGGGAGGGCAAGAGTAGTAGGGGAAATGTAGAAGCTAAAGAACTTATGACACATGGACATGAACTGAAAGGTGGGCATTGTGGGTGGGAGGGGATGTGCAGGGTGGAGGGGAATGAAGGGAGAAAATGGGACAACTGTAATAGCATAATCAATAAAATGTATCTTTTAAAAATTCATATAGCACTAAATTAATTATTTTTTGAAGATTTCTTTTTTAGAGAGAAGGGAGGAAGGGAGGGAGAAAGAGAGGAAGAGAAACATCAATGTGTGGTTGCCTCTTGAGTGCCCTCTACTGAGAACCTGGCCCACAACCCAGGCCTGTGCCCTGACTGGGAATCAAACCCCAGACATTTCAGTTTGCAGGACAGCACTCAATCCACTGAGCTACATCAGCCAGGGCAAATTAACTATTTTTAAGTGTACAATTTTTATCTGATTATTAAGGTGCTGAAAAAGTGTAAAAGTATATTAGGCTTGTGATGTTAATTTAATGCTTAGGTGGATTAAGTTTAAAGGGTAAATGCTTAAATAAATATGATTAGATCTACTACTTGAGACTTACTATGTTTCATGAATAATGTTTAAATTCTAGTGTACAAGATTTTGTTAGATTTTTCAGTCTGCTTTGTTAGATGCTTAGTTATAGTTTAAACCATCGAAGTTAATTTAATTAATGACGTTTGTAAGTGATAGTAAATATTTAGAGAATTTATAAGCTAACTGACATTAAGGAGCAAGTAAAAGATTTAGCAAAAATATTAGCTTTATGAACAAAACAGCAAAATTGTAAGTTGAACTTAAACTCAGGCTTTAAAATTTACAATTAAAAAAATTAAAATACATAAACAACTTTAAGTATTCTTTTCCATGCATAAAAGATACCCTCGGACATTAAAAATTCAATTGATAGTAACTTGTTTTTAAATACAAAGTATAGAATGACATTTATTTGTTAAAGTTTTGACAGTTGAAAAGATTGTGAGTCAAATATTACAAGTCAAATGAAAAGAAGCACGCTTTTTTAAACTTGATTTTCTTCTACTTTTATTGATATTTTATTTATAGTAACTGATTTTTACGAACAATTATGAATGTTACTCAAACATATGTTTGAGTAACCTTTCCTGGGGAAGGAAGCCCTCTCTGTTCCACCCCATGCTGCATCTCCCAGAGGAAGGAATTATTATGGGTCACAGTCTGGGGGTGGAGCTTTTGTTTGCAGCTGGTCCAAGTCTAGACTGTTGCTTCTCACACCTGAATGTGCAAGGGGATCACCTGCAGACTTTGATTCTGAACCACTGAGATGGGTGGGATGAGAATTTGCATTTCTACTGCTTGTGAGGTGCTGCCTGACCCGTCCCAGAAACCACATCCTGAAGCCCGTGAAGTGCGTGTGCTACACATGCAAGTGGAATGAGTGTGCCGCACATGTGAGCACGCACGCATGTGGCTCTTCCCAACAGTTCCAGTTACCACTGACCGAGGGCTGGGGCTGCTGCCTCTGCCAGATAAGCCAGCTCTCATACACCCTAATGCTGGCACTCTCTTGCCTTTTCTCTGTAGGTGAAGCTACCAGTATTTTGCTGTCAGGGCTCTGGGTGGGGGTAAGGGTGGGGGTAGGGGAGACTGCGGGATGGGATGCCGCTGTCCTCCTCCAAGGAGGCCTTGAGGCAACTGACCCAACCGACGCCCCACTCTTAAATCTTCTATTCCCTATGCTGATCCCTAATGTGAGTGTGGCCTTGCCCCTATCACAGAGATTAGATCCAAGACTGCAGGGCTTTTGGGTATGGCCCTGGGGAAATAAATAGGACAGAAGGTCTGATGTAATTTTATTATTTGTGTGTGTGTGTGTGTGTGTGTGTGTGTGTGTATGTGTGTGTGAGAGAGAGAGACAGAGAGACAGAGAGAGAGAGAGACAGAGAGAGATTTCCCCCGACTAGATGTAAGTTCTCTGAGGGCTAGCACTTTGCTTTTATTCATGCTGCATCCCAGGGTCTCGGGGAGCTAGGACAGTGCGGATGTAAGTACTCATGGGATGAATGAGGCCTATTTTGGCTCTAGGCGTTCAAGCCAACCTTTCAGGGTCCAAGTCTCACCTGATAAAGAAAGTGGTAAGTGCCTTCTTAGCTTCTTTTGTGCATATCTCCCTTGAGGGAGGAAAACTGTGGCCAAGGGCAAGATTTGGGTCTTCTATGCCCCTTGCCATCTCAATGCCACTTCCACCTCTGGCCCAGCTGTGGAGTTTTGCAGGGCCCAGGCCAGGGGGGAGAGCTCTCCTCACCCACGGTTGTGGAAGGACACAAAATCAGAGGCAGGAACAGAGCAGAGGGCTCACAAAAAAAAGCTTCCAGGGGAATGTGATGAGTTGCCAAACTTGAGTGAGCAGAAGCAAATATCAAAGCCAGGGACTACAGCCAGGAATCTGTGATCCAGGGAGATGAAGAGAGAGAGCCAGTGGGCTTGTGGTAGCTGGGGAGGGGCCCAGGCCTTTCCCTGAAGCAAGCACGAAATGCTTGCTTTAATGTGTCACCAGCAGCAGTTCCAGGGTGGGTCAGACAAGATTAAAGGGGCCATGGGTAGGATGAACAGAAAGGCATTTCCCAAGGGTCGGCGTGGCTCTTGATTTTCTAAAGTGAAAGCTGGGGAGACACAAGGCTGCCTTCAAATGTTAGCTTCCACTTTCTCACTGTGCAACTTTGAGTCACTTAAAGGTGGTCTCACTTTGGCTTGCTGCTAGGAAGGTGCAAAGCCTTAACCACCTTAAAATCTGTATATCCCCAACAATCTTAAAATGACATTTGGCATGCATTCACCACAAAGTGTCTCCACCAGGATCAATGGGGATTTAGGGGAAAAAACTGGAAAGAAATCAGCAAAGCAGTTACTGAAGAGGAAAAGCAGGAGAGACTCGTGCCAAACTTCGAAAGTTCTCAGCTTGGCCTCTGAGGAGCAGAGACTGCAAAGAGAAGCAGATCCTATGATACGGAGGAAACATTTATATGGTCACTGGGCACTCCTGGTCAGCAGCTCCTGGTCTGAACTTCTGATTGCTACCCAGTTACCTCCAAGATGAGACTGCTAGCAAGCCAGCTGGCAAACACATTTTGCCTCCAATGTTGATGGTTGTCTAATTTTAATTCCCTTTATTTTCCATGACCTCTTGTACCTCACATTACCCCTGTAGAAATTGAGGCATTTTCCTGAAAAGTGAGGAAACTTTGCTGCATACACACACAAAAAAAGCTTCCTTCTTAATGCCAGCCCTCTCTGGGAGCTTTGGGAGCAAACTTCCAACTACCATGCCCAATATCAAGCAAACTCTGAGGTAGAACCTCGTGCATACTCATGACCTGTATTCTCCGCCTATATTCTTGAGCACTGGGTGAGGAGCCAGAAGATCTAGGTTCAAATGTAAGTCCTGCAACTTAGTAATCAGGAGACATGAGTTGGTGATTTCTCTGAACCTCAGTTTCTTCATCTACGAAGACGATGTCTACAGTATCACAATGGAGCTGCAAACATCAGTCAAGACAGTGTATTTGAAAGTGTTTTGCAAACTGAAAAGTGCTATACAGAGTCACAGAGGTGGTGTCGTTGTCGTGTTTGCAGTTGTTCGTGCTTTAACCACTATGCCTCTAATGTTTGTTCCCAGATCCAATGATACTATAAAAAACACAAAATCACAGTGACTTAAACAATGGCTCTGGCCACATAGCTTGGTTGCTTTGAGCATCACCATGATACGCCATGGTTGAGGGTTCACTCCCTAATCAGGGCACAAACGAGAATCAATCAATGAGTGCATGAGTGGGTGGGACAACAAATTGATGTTTCTCTCTCTCTCTTCCCCCCATCTTCCTCTCTAAAATCAGTTTTAGAAAATGTGACTTAAACAAGATAGTTTGTTCATCTCTCATATAAAATCTGTCCAGAGCTGTCACTGTGCTCATGGCATCAAAGAGTGAAGATCCTGTTTTACCTGCTGCTTTAGCATGGGTCATTTCTACTTCTAAGGTCATCCGAGGCACAAAAAGGCTGCAGAGCCCTGGCTGGTGCGGCTCAGTGGACTGAATGCCAACCTGCAAACCAAAAGGTCACCAGATCGATTCCCAGGCTGGGCACATGCCTAAGTTATGGGCCAGGTCCCCAGTAGGGGGCATATGAAAGGCAACCAATTGATGAATCTCTCCCACATTGATGTTTCTCTCCCTTTCTTTCTCCCTCCCTTCCCTTCTCTCTAAAAATAAATAAAATCTTTTTTTTAAAAAAAGGTTGCAGGAAATTCAGCCATTACATCACAAAGCAGTCAACTGGAAAGGGGTGAAGAACATGCTTCCTCTCTTTTAGGACATTCTGGAAATTGCAGTTCTGTTTATCTCCATTGCCACATCTAGCCAGAAAGGAGACTGAGAAATATGGTATTTATCCCGAGTGACCACGTGCCCAGCTAAAATGAAGGGGTACTGTTACTCATGAAGAAGGGGAGATGTCTCTATTTCAAATGATCATTTCTCCATCCTCTTCTCGTCTACCTGCCAGTAATGTTTCCCCTCTCCCTGTGGAAACACTTTATCTTCACTACTGAGAAGAAACCCACACTTCCCTGGTCTTCATCCTCCTCTCTTCTATCCTTAAGTGCTGGAGTGGCTCCAGGAAGTCCTGGGGGCACCTCTTTCTTCACCATCCATACTGTCCTCTTAAGTAACCTCATCTAGTCCAGAGGGTTTAAATGCCGATCCAGATGCCAGTGAAGTCTAAATCCAGCCCTGCCCTCTCTCCTCGATTCCAGAATCATATATGCAGCTGTTCCTTCACATCTCCACTTGGATGTCTAAATAGGCACTCAACCTTGAATCTTGATCTCCACCCAGGGATGACAAAATTACCCTCCCAAAGACTTTCCCATCATAGTAAATGGCACCAGGAAATTTGGAGTTAATCTTAATTCCTCACCTTCCCACACCCTCTATGACCAAGCCATCAGGAAGTCATAGTGACTGCCTTCAAAATGTAACTGGAGGTCACCCACTTCTTCTCATCTCCACCACTACCCTCTCATCCAGAGCACCATCGTCTCTCACATAGACCTTTGCGTAGCCCTCTAACTGGGTCTCTCTGCTTCCATTCCTCTCTCTCCGTGTCTTCACACAATGACCAGAGTGGTACTTCAAATAAGTCAATTGGGACAAAGGTGGTCTACTCCACAGAACTACTTTTCTCAATCATGAAACTATCTAAGATGACCATAAAGGGATTTTTTTAAAAGTGTCTCTAGCCCTGGCTGGTGTGGCTTGGTTGGTCATTATCCCACAGAGCAGAAGGTCACCAGTTCAATTTCCAGTCAGGCACATGCCAGGTCCCAGGATGGTGGGGGGAGGGGTGTAAGAGGCAACTGATCGATGTACCTCTCACACATCGATGTTTCTCTCCTCTTTTTCCCTCCTTTCCCCTCTCTCTAAAAATAAATAAGTAAAATCTTACAATAAATAAAAAGAATTGATGGTACCAGGTGTCTCCAGAAATGGAGGTAAAGACAAGGGACTGCTCAAAGTCAGCTCCAAGAGAGACAGCTCCCCAAATCCTCTCCTCAACTCTGTGTAGCAGGGGCTGCCCCTCGCCAGCTCAGCCGAAGCCAGGAGTTCCTTCCCAGGGAGAGGGCAACATGGGTGTCCCTTCCAGAGGACACCAGATCCAGCTGAACACAAGAGTACCGTGCAGAAAACAGGAGAGCTGGTGAACGTCTGCATACTGAATATTGAGACATCCCTGGCATTTTTCTCCCACTCAGTTCCCAGAATGCTGGTGACCAGACAGTGCTCTCCAGCAAGAAACTGGGGGAACACTTCCCATGAAATCTGACCGGGCCAGGAAAAAATATGCATATGAAATCCATCTCCTAAAATTAGGGCCCTGCCTGATGGCCACAGCTGGCCTCCAATACCTGCCCACCTGGCCAGAGGCTCCCTGGGCTTTCTGTGCTCCCCTTAGGTAGAAGCAGACAATGAAACAATAGCAGGGCTTCTGAGGGAAGGCTCTAACACAAATAACTAAGACTAAAAGGAACCAAGAGAAAGGCAACTGGGAGGGAACAGAGCATGCTGGGATGAACCACAAACCTGACACCACTGCTATCCTCAGGTAAGGGAGGGGAGGTACGGCCACCGTGGAGTAAGGACAGTCTACTCCTCCAGCTGCACCCGTCCTTCCTGCCACTTGAACACAGGAGTTCTTCCCCACCTCAGCATCCTCGAAATGGGTGTTCCTTTCCCTAGATCTTCACGTGGCGGACTCCAATTGTCACCTCAGAAAGGCTTCGGCGACCACCCACTTTTTAAATAAAGTGGGTACAGTTAGTACTTCAGGCGTTGAGAGCCGCGTGAAGCCTGCCACCAGCACTCAGCCCCGTGCTGCAGCATGGCAGCCATCGGCAGCACGTAGGCATGTGACTGTGGCCACGCTCCAGCCAAACGGCTCACAGACACTGCAACTCTGGTTTCCCATCACTTCCACAGGCCACAGGTGTTACTCTCCTTTTGATTTTTTCCCATTTAAAAGCATAAAAACCATTCTTAGCTCCCAGGGATAAAAAAACAGGAGATGGGCCGGATACGGCCAGACCCTCTTCTGATACATCATCCTCTTTTCTCTTCATCGAAGCACTAATCACTTCCTGATATTCTCTTGTTTATTTACCTTTTCTTGTTGCTTGCTTATTATCGGTCTGCCCTACTAGAATGGGCACTCCATGAGAGCAGGGACTTTTGCTTTCTCCTCTGGCATTCCCAGCACCTAGAATAGAGTGTGGCGTGCAGTTCATGCTCAGGAGGTGCTCGCTGTGTGCAGGGCAGGCTGCTGTGCCTCACCAGCCTGCCCGCACCGCAAATCCCTGCTGGCGGGGCCTGAAAGGACACGTCTTCCAGGACACGAGTGGCACTCTCTCCCTGTTCTTTCCTGACCCTTCTCATGTTTTCCTGCTCCTTCCCCTTTTCTTCCTTTCCTCAGCCCCAAGCAGGAAGCCCCTCTGTGATGCCCAGGGCTCCCCTCAAACCTGAAAGCCAAGAAATGCTCACAGTCTAAGGCCGCCTGTCCTCAGTGCCCTGAGACCTAAGGTTAGGGAGTAGTGCCAGGCAACTGGTCCAGACCACAGATGGGCCTGGGACTGCCAGCGAGGGAAGGTCTCTCCTGCTCACCGCTCCCGGAGGAAGAGGGGGAGGGTTGGTCCAGGTAAATGGGGCTTCGGAACTACCCTTCCTCTGAACCCAGAATTAGTAAGAGTGAGGGTAGCACGGCAGCTAATATGTGTTAGGTGCCCAACAGCACCTGAGGAATGCTGATCAACAATACTCACAAGAATTGGAGCTTTCAACATGATGTAATGGGTCTTGTGATCCCAAAAAGGGAGCCATCTCCAACCAATGTCCAGAAAAAAGGACTCCTTGATCCTTAGAAGGAAGAATTCAGGTCCCTAAGGTGGAGACAGGGGCACCAGACTCTCAATATTTCTGGCGCAGTTCTTTAAGCTCACCCAGCTCCCTGCTTGGACATGTGCACAAGGCACCAGACACAAGTGATCCCGTTCCCCCGGGAAGAAGGACTCCCTAGGGAGGAAGGCGTGTGCTCTCAAGCAGACACCGGGGTTCCCATGACCTGGGAGTGGTACTGCCCAATGTACCTCAGTGAGGTGGCCCGTGGGCCTATCAACCACACCGTTCTTTCTGGCTTTGGTGAGCAAGCTAGTCCTGCAGGCCTGCTCACTCCTGGGTCAAGGGTGAACATCAAGTTCCTAAGATGCCTAGCCAGGGACCACATCCTACCAGCCCTGCCTGAACCTCTCATGATGACCACTTAAACCCTCTGTTGTTTAAGTACCTAATGCTATGCTTCTAAAAATGCAGTGCTCACAGAACTGGCATCAGAGCTTTCTCGTTTCGGAGGTGGTTAAGGTATGCGTGTAACCCAGACGGCAGCCAAGGTGCTGGTTCTCTGACAGCACAAAGACACTGGCTTGCACTGTACCCTATACTTGCAGACACTCCGAGTACCTTCCATTCTCTTGTGAGGAACTGGGCTGCTGGGGTGCTGCTGGCCTGGTTCAGTTATGATGCCTCTGTGGCTGCTGCTGCTTTTGTTGCTCTATTGACAGATGAGACTTTCATTTCCGTAAAGAGAAATCAGTCACACAAAAGCCTTTGTGTAAATGGCAGACTTTACTGAAAATGTGGAGAGAAAGAGGGAGTTTTCATAGCAAAAGTACAAAAACTTAGTTGAATATTAAATACCCGTGAGCTTAGGAAGACCCTTAGCCATTTCCAACTGGACTCCAGCTGTCTGTAAAGGTACTTGACCACCTCTCCCCATCCTTTCTCGGGAAGTAAACAGAAATCGAATTCCGGACAGTTTCCTGTTCAGGGTGACTTAGCCGCCATTTGTTGTCCTCCCTTTCAGGACCCTCCCTGGGGCCGTGGGGCCTGCTCGCTCAGCCTTGAGGGCCCCTCCAGCCTGCTTTCAGTAGAGCTGGTTTTGCTGTCTAAAAGTGGGGGGGCGGGGGGGGAAGAAGCAGCCAGGGGGAGTTTTTATGCCCCTAACCTGAGCCATTTTTCCCTTAGATTGTCAAATAAACAAAATGACAGCAGCCAACACAACAACCGCTACCTGGTGTGAATGGATCAAAATCACATCTATTTTTTTCTTGTGAGATTAGCAAAAATATATTTTTGGTGTGCTGCAGAATTTTAGTAATTAGTTTATGTGTGCCATGAAATGAAAAGGGTTGAAAATTGCTGCCCTGAGTTACCAACACTCCCTACGTACTCACTGGGAATTAGGGGTGGGCTGCTCTCTTCCTCCCAACAGCAGCCTAAAGCCAAAGCCATTTGATCCCCATTCCACAAATCGGGTTATGAAGGCTCCAAGAAGGTTGGTCCTTCACCCAAGACCACACAACTTGTAAGAAGCCAATTCAGCCCAGATTAGCCTGGCCCCAGGGCTGAAGGTCTTAAAAACAACTTGTACAGATTTAACTCTTTGGGGAAAAACTTCTTGTTTTCATTCTTGGAGCTGACATAACAGACAATGTAAGAAGGGCCAAACCCAACGACCACTGGGTGAAACCAGACGCATTACTGCTTGACCTCACACTCCTCTCTCTAGCGTGGCCCAGGTGAGTGCTGGCGGCCCTCGGAGCCCACAGAAGACTCAGCCCTGCTGTCCATCAGAGCTACCTGCTGTCAACAGCCCTGCTTACAAGGAATGCTGGCCTTCCAACTTCTTGTCCTGTCACCGCCCTGCCCACTGTCCTCTGACCCTACAGTCAGGGAAGGGGAGCCAGAGACACGCTGAGCACACCCAGTGTGCGGGAGGCCCGGGCCAGGCCAGTCCCGTGTTCCTCACTCCCCTGGCTGCAGTCCTGAGGGGGCAGAGCCTGCGTCTACACACGTGCACACCGCAAACTCCTTCTGCGTGTGTCTCTCGCCAGATCGCGCTACTCTATGGAACTTCATTGGTGGCCAGAGGGACACGGACTGCTCGGTCATCACCAGACCCCAAGAGACAGGCAGTGTTTCCACGTTCCCGTCTTGATGATGTCGCCTGCTGGCTCTAGCTCGTGTCAGGATGGCGAAGGGTCTGCCCCAGAGGGCTCAGGAAGCCCGACTCACCATCCAGGCCCACACGGCGCCAGCGCCGGCCCCACTGCCTGCACACGTGCAGTCATTTACCACCCATCCACCAAGCACCCCCTAGGCCCCACACATGGTCCTTGACTTATAGGAAGTAGCAGACCAGGAAAGCCAAATCCCACAGATTCACAGAAGCCGAGTCTAGAAGGAAAGATGGACTCCAAAGCAGACTATTACATGTGCTTCTCTGTAGCCTACAGCAGCTCCAGTGCTGCTTTCTGAAAAATCACATCAAAAAGACTTACACCCTCACTTAACACACTTCCAGGACCTCCCTCCACATGGAGTAAAATCCAAAGCCCTTACTGAGTAAAGGGGAGTGGGCTTGTGGAAAAGGGAGCCCGGTCCCCAGCCCCTCCCCATCAGGACAGCTAGCCTGCGCAGGATGTAGCCCCAGCCTGCCACCTTGCTTGGCCCAGGTGTCTGACCCTCTGTTCCTGACACACCCTCCTCTCTGTACCTGGAACACACCTGTCCCTTTCCTGCCCTCACCTCCCCAGGCCGGCAAGAGGCTCCCCAGTGACTCCCCACATCAGCGCACTCTCATTCTTTGACAGCACGTATCACGGTTTACACATCATTTCTTGCTCGCTTTGACTTTCTTTCTCAGCAAAACCAAAACTCCCCAAAGGACCTCATCTGTCTTGGTCACTGACACATTTCAAGTGCCTGGCACAAAGCAGGAGTTAAATAAATATGTGCTAAATGATGAAGAAATGTATGACTACTCCAAGAAAGTTCCCCTCTGTGCCCCACTGTCCTCATCTTTAAAATGGGGGTAGTAGCACAGTACCTACTGGGTGAGAATTAGCAGAGATGAGAGGTAGCTGTTTTCTGACACCACAGAACAGGTGCTTCAGTGGGTCACGAATGGAATGCTTTTGCTACAAAGAGCAGGAGCAATGAACCCTTCTGCATTAGGAGAGGCGCCTCCACACTGGCTCTTGAAGAATGAGTAACAGTTCTCCAGTGGGGGCGGAGGGCCAGGGGACATGTGGTGCCACGGCCAAAAGGCAAGGAGGACAGGCGGGGAAGGATGGTTCACAGGGCGCTGGGAGTGCCAGATGAGGGTGCAGCAGAGGTGGGGCCAGGTCAGGTCTCTCGTTTGCCCCAAGGGTTGCAGTCTGTGCTACCCCAGTGGGCCAGGAGTCTATCTCATCTGAGATCCCCATGACAGACTGACTTGGAATTTACAGTTATAAGTAGGTGATTCTCCACTGGCTACTGAGGTCAGTTCCTAAAGAAAAGGGAAAACTCACAGCCAACACTTGGCCCCAGCATCTGCAGACTCCTTCCCACCCACGACACAAAAAGATCATCTCCAGTCAAGCTAGCAGGCCAGGCATCATAAGCTCCCTTATCCAAACAGCCCCAGAAAAAGGGAAGGTGGGGAGGAGAGGGCAAGGACTGTGCGGGCGACTGGGGGAGGGCAGGACAGCCGTGGACAAACACGAACCTCACAGGCACATGAGCACATGCCATCCGAGCTGGGGACTCAGGGACCCCCACACGCCACCTTGGCACCCACGAACAGTAGAGTTAAGCAACTTTGCGTGAGGCCTAGCAGTAGTCCACGTGTTTGTTAAAGCTGACTTTTAATAGAGAGGGGGTGCTAGCCTGTGGAGGACAGAGGGAGACTGGATAACTGGCTTCTTTTCCCACCTGGACCACGGGTCAGCCTTCTTCCTGTTTGCTTATCTAAACATTGCTCGTCCTTTAAGGGGAAGCCCCTCTCATTTGGGCCCCTTCCCTGAATCCTCCACACCCTGCTCTGTCCCATCTCTGAAGTCCAGTCACTCTGAGGGCCAGGTCAGCCAGTTGTCCAATCTAACTTGTTAGACGGGAAGTTCCTACTTATTAATAATAAAGCATATTTATTGAACACATTTACATGCTCGGCACGATGCTCTACATATACGAGGTAGGTACTGTCATACCCATTGTACAGATGAGGGAACTGAGGCACAGTAAAATTTGGTAACTTGCTCCAAGGTCACACAGCTGAGCAGTAGCTGAGCACTGGGATTTCAATCCTAGTGGTCTGACACTTGCTCCTAACCCCACTCTGTACTCCCTCCTAGATGCTGCCTTCCTCGTTCGTATATTCCCATAACTATGTCCCTGAGGGCTGGGCACAGTAAACACCTGTAAATTGAATCCCAGGCTCCTGGGACTGTAGTTCCCACTGAGGATGATTACAAAGAGCCACTAGATGGCAGCAAAGAGCCAGGCCCAGGCCTCCCTGAGGACTGTAGGTGGTTAACTACTGAAAAGGTTTGTTCAGTGCATCTTGCACCAGGCAGTTTGTGGACACTCTCTCTTCCTCACTATGGCCTTCTAAGGTGGGTGCTATTACTGCCCCCTATGCAGGCTCAGAAAGGTGGAGACATCCGCCAAAATCAGGCAGCTAGGAATACTAGGATGAAGCCAGGACTGCTGAAACCCAAAGTCCCTGCCAGTTCCCAAGAGAAATAAACAGGGAACCCCTTCGGTTGGTTGCCTCTGGGCCCAGAGTGGGCTCTATGCCACCCCCTGCCCCCATCCACAGGGAGCACAGACACTACTGTTTGGGGAGAGAGTGGATGGCCTGGACTGGCTCTGAGGTGGTCACCACCCGACAGGCATCTTGGCTGGGAGGGAGTTAAGACTCAGAACATCAGAACCGGACGGTCTCAGAGACCACTGGTCCACCACAGACCTCTGACCAACTTTCTTGGTTCTCATCACCAAAAAAGATGCCACATGATGCCAGCCTCAACACCTCAACTCCTCAGGACAGCTTCGGCACTGCCCCCCTCCCCTCCCTGTCCTGGGCCCCCCGGTCTAGAATCAGCCCCCCAACAAGCCAGCAGGGCCATGGAATCCACCAACGCTGGAGATGGATAAAAACTAAACAGCTCTGCATCCCCTTCCAACCCTTCCAACAACGCAGTCACCTAACACCCCCGCTGCGTTGGACCGGTCTCTCTGTTAGTGCCCTGTAGCAGTGGCAGCAGAGGCAGCCAGGGAGTGCAGACATACCACACCCACGTAGCCACAGTGCACACCTGAGTGCACACAGGTTAGAGAGCCCACGTGCCTATCCAGGGGCTTCCTGGGGTGGCCAGCAGCAGGGTGCAGGGCTCAAGGCAGCAGACGGACCATCCCATCTTGAGGTTCAGCGTCTGGTGACACTCCTAAGTCCATGGGGGCAATGGCTTCAGAGCTGCCCAAACACATCTCTGGGGCTGCTGCCGGCCCACTTCCCAGACCACTCCCCTTCTCCCAGCCCTCCCAGAGTTCCTACAGCCAGATGGGGTCCTCTGAAAATACACATCTTGGGTTTATTTGGGGTTGGGCACTGCAGGTTCAGGCACAGTTTGTTGCTGGGTAGGAAAAGTCAGTTTTCTTGGCACTTCAGGGGGCTGCCCCTGTAGGTCCCCTCCCCACGTCCCTACACACACTATGTCTCTTCCCCCGCCCTGCTCCCCAAGTCTCTTATTCTTTCACCAGCCGATAGATGTGGTGTTGAGCCCCGTGCTCACTAGCTGACACCTCAAAGACATATGCAACGCACAGCAAAGTCTCCTGCGTGTCTCTGTTGGTGACCACCTGCAGGTGAGAGAAAAGATCGGGGTTAAGGCCCCAGAAGAGGGCATGCCATTCGCTGCACCCTCTGATCCACCCCTGCAGCATGCCCAGCTCCCACCCACACCTGCAGGATGGTGAAGTTCTCCAGTACGCTGTTCATCATGTACTTCTCGGGCAGGTGCTTCAGCTTGTGGATGAAGTTGATCATGTACTCACAGAGCGGGGACCGGTGGATGCGGTAGGAGTAGTGGCCATTCTCAAAGCGGGCATACTCAGTCTGTAGGACCCAAGGGACAGCAGGGCTTAGACTCTCTTCTGACCACATCCACCTGCACCCAACTGCAAGCATCTCCAGCCCACCCCCAACTGCAAGGGGAAGATCCATGGCCCAGTGATTCTTAAGTGGGAAGAAAAGGCAGAAGGGCTGGAGATGCTTGAAAACAGAGCCTCCCTCCGCCCTCAGTGACAGGGGCCCAAGTGGCAGCAGAAGGACCATTCACCTTGACCTTCGATAGTCAGAAGGTGAGTGTGGGAAGAGGAGTGCTTCAAGACATAAGAGCAATGGCAATAGGCAAGACAGGATAGAGGACAACTCAACCCTGGCCCCACACGAAAATAACACAGGGGGAAGGACATCCAGGAACCCTTGTGGTCATGCATTTGCATCTACACACACAAATGAGTCCGCCCAAACTGGTGAAATCAGAATCAGGTTGGTGAGAGGTGCTGATGCCCACTCCCTGGTAGCCAACAGCTATGCCAGATGTTGCCCTTGGGGGAGCTGGGTGACAGGTACGTGGGATTGCAATTGTATATGGATCCACAATTATTTCAAAATAAAAACTTAATTTAAAATAAATAGCTTGAAGAGCTTTTTACAAACAGCTATTGCCCAGATCCTACCCCAGAAATTCTGGGTTAAGTACTGTGAAGTGGGGTTCGGGCACTGGTGTGTTTCAAGAACTCTAGTGATCGAAGGTGTGGCCAGGTGCAAGAACAGTGGGGAGGGAATGTCTCCTCCCTGGTATCAGCGGGGCACCTGGGCGTGTCCAAAATGAGGTGAGTTAGCCGTGACTAAGAGTGAGGGTAAGCCTTCACTAGTTCAGATGAATTGGGGACAGAGGAGGACACAAATGAAGGTGTCTGAAATAGGGAAACAGTCCGGTTTAACAAACGCTCAGGCTGCTCCTACCTCCACTTTCTCTACCACCTGCTTGCCGAATGAGCAGACCTTGGTGGAGCAAGTGATTATCATGTTCTCGGGACTCTCATATTGGCTGGAGACCCCGTAGAAGGAGCTGCCTTCGTCTTCCATATTAGTGTTGAGGTCTGCCTGGAGAGAGACAAGGGAAAGCGAAGAAGCAACAGGTAAGTCAGCAGGTACACTGCCGGGGCCACAGGCAGGCTCCAGGGCCAGGAGGCAATCAGGAAGACTTGGAAAGAACCTGGACACGAGGAGCTTGGAAAGCTTCCAGCTTTCCCCACTTGCAGGCCTGGTATAAAATTGGGTTGTGCTGCCTAAACAGTGGAAAAGAGAACACTGGGACCTGCATTAGTTACAGGGCAGAAACGTAAACCATGCCTGAGAAAGAGCTGGCAGGAAGCTCAGCTGTCTGGGAAGGGTAGCACCTGAACACGGGACACGGGAGTGAGCGGGGGACATCCAAGGGGCCAAAGACACAGCACAGAATGATGTCTCTCAGACTCCAGCCACTGCTGGCCGTCCGGTGATTAACACTGCACTCACGTACCACCCACCACAGGTCCTACTGTGCCCCTCATCAACTCACTCGTATTCCTTAACTCCATTCTAGCCAATATATCCATGAAATCAGGGATTCTATTTTTCTGTTATATCTAAAAATGATTGCATAACTATTTTTAAAAATATTTATTCACACACCACCTAAAAGAATGCTATGCACCAGGACTGGCCCAACCCTCCTAGGCTCTTCCTACTGAACGAACGTAGCAGCTGCCCAGCACCCTCCAAATGATCTGGACATGCCACTCGCTGCCTTGTGCTGGCCACAGTGGTTCAGTGGACCTTGTCCCTTCCAGGTGGTAAGCACCCTGGAGGCAAGAACTAAGATCTGCCAGGCCCTGGGGACGGGCCTTCCATAAAGGTCACATGTAGCTGTTCCACCTCTCACCTCCAAGTGGCGCCAGGAGAGAGGAGAGAGGTCCCTTGGTGCCAAGGAGGGACCTACAATCTCCTGCTTATGAGGGAGTCCTCTGAGCCCCAGCTGTGTCCCCATTTCAAATACACTTCTGTCACCACCTCCCACTCACCTGACCCTTTCAACTAGTCAGTCACCCATTTATTCTGCCCCAGCCCAGCACAGCTAGGGAGGCCCAGAGATGCTGAAACATTGTCTCTCCTCTCAAGCAGTTTATAACTTACAGGAGAGCAAGTAGAATAAGCAAGCTGGTTGTTTGGGGGAGAGAGACGTCCCAGAAGTGAAATCCAGTCTGCCCAGAACCAACCCGTGGTGACGCTGTGGTGACGCTGCACAGACCCAGGAGATGCCACCAGCAATGCAGATGATACACCCCAGGGTGCCCCATCCCTCTCATTACAACCCCACCCTTCTCCTTTCCACCCACGAATCCCCCTACTCTAAGCACCTCCCCCAAACAAGCTTGCTTCTCTACTTTCTCAGTCTAAGAGGAAAGCTGCCCCCTACTACCCTAACAGGTGCCCCCCCACCACTCGCCCTCCTGCCCTCAGAATGCCCCCTTGTCCCCCATCCTCCACCCTATTCATAGCTGTGGTGCGGGTGGGCAGCTCACAGGCTGTGCCCGGAACAGGTGTGGGAGATCCGGTGACTGACAGATGAGCTGGGACAGCCGTAGCCGGGTGTGGGGGCTGGAGGGGCTCAGATTCATTGTCATGTGCTGGTATGTGCCTGGGAGAAATGTCAGGGCCCAAAAGGGGACAGCAGGCTGGGATGGGCAGACAGTCTGGGGTACTCGCCTCCCTTCATAGACTCAGGTCAGCTCTGCCCAGTATTTTGAATTTGCAGGCTGGTGTTAATGGCCATCAGTATCTAAGAGTCCTCTCTACCCTCACCCCAAGGGTAGAGGTGGCCTCTGCTGGTCTCATATGCTCTGGGGGAGCCGAGAACAGGGAGCAGGGAAGGGGTCTCAGCTTCTCAGCCCTGCTGCAGACCCCACCATACGAATCCAACAGGGCACAGCCTCACGATTCAACCCCTCCTGCACCCAGATGCCACTTTTAGCCAGGAACAAGGTGTCCTGGTGGTCCACGAGTCTAGGAGGTAGTGCTGTTTAGTGCTGTCATCCCTTCAATAAGAGCAGGAATTTCAGTGGGAGGTTGGGTGAGAGAGAGCAAAGTCCTCCTACTCCAGGGGGGCTCTGGTCAACTTCCCAGGAGGCCCGTGCAAGGCCTGGTGCTGGAAGCAGAAAATGGCCAGGCAAAAGAAAGGAAGTCTTCAGGAGAAGTGGCGCTGTTCTGCTGCCTTCATCATTGCGTGCGGCCAATCTCACACCAGGTGATGGCTGGGGAGGGGTGGTCAGGCCAGGGCCCAGGAGATGAGGGTCCAGATGTATGGGACTCCACGCTGCCTGCGAGGACCCCACAGTTGACCCCAAGTCTCTTGGTTTGCAAACAGGAGCATTTCCCCCCGCCCCCTCTTCACAGACTTGCGCTTCCCTGGTGCCTCTACCCTCCCCAGACAGGAGGAGAGGAGAGATGAGATGACCACCCAAGTGCCCTGGCCACCGACATGCCCCCATCTCTGATTTCACCTGTCCTCATGCTGCCCGCACTTCAGGCCTTCGGAGAGGGCCCGGCTCGGGCACAGGGCTCAGGAGGCAGGCGCCCGGCCTCCCTTCACTGCCAGCCGGCCCCACACACATCAGGACTTCAGAGACACAGCTTGTGGCGAGCCATCAAAAACAAACTGCTCACCTTCAGATGGAGAAACAGAGGCCCAGAAAAGCTGAGATTTGCTCAGGACATAGTTCTCGAATCAACGCCAGAGCCTCTACATGCCAGCTGGGCCCCAGTGTGGCCCACCCTGTGCTCCGTTGACACGGGAGGCCTCGTTTGACTGCCAAGCTCCCCTGCACAGCAGTGACTGCCCCAGGGGTGTGAGCTCCTGGGAGACAAAGGCCACGACAGGCCCACAGAGCACAGATGGTGTGCACAGCCCCCGACCGGAGCACCAAGGCCATGTCTGGGAGCTGCCTACTTCTGTTTCTGTGGCCCCCACTCTCCCCTACCTTCTCTTCTCCTCCCAGCAATCCCACCTCTGACCTCCCCACAGAGCCAGAAATGGGCCACCAGCAAGGCTGCAGGACAGACAGGACAACCCTCCCCACTCTCTGGAAGGGAAGTCTGGGTTCTAGGAAACCCAGGAAACGCAACAGCAGAGTCGCGTCTGTGCTCTCCACGCCACCACGCCCCCCCATTCTGAGGGGGTCTGGGCAATCCAGAGCCCCTCTAATAGGAGCAGGGGGAGCACCAGGCCCTGCATGGAGGGCGACCCAGGTGCTCTGCAAGGCAGGCGGTTTAGTGTGATGATGGTTCTGGAGCCCAACTGCCTGGGTCTGAATCCGGCTCTGCCACTAGGAACTTGGTGACCCTGGCAAGCCTATGACCTCTCTGTGCTCGTGTCCCCTAGACAGAATGTGGCTGTCACCTCTACCTACCTTTGAGGGTGTGGCAAGGATACAACATGCTGATATACGTAACACACTAACTGTTACCCGAGGTACCCTTTCACCAACCACCCTGGCCCACTTCGCTGCGTACATAACAAGAACAACCACACAAAGACTGTCACTCTGGCTGGGTATCTCACAGCTAGGTCCCTACTTTCTTCATGCCTCCGTCTCCCCCCATTTGTGAGGCCTAGGATGGTGGCTAGAAGAATGCACAATACTGTCTCCCAATTAAAGAATGCAGGAGCCAGTGAAAAGAGACCCCAATATGCCATCTCCCCACTCCAGAGTCATGTTCCCATAAATGCCTCTGCTCCACCAGGCTACCCTTCCGACCTGAAATTGTACCCTCAGCACAGCTGAGCCAGTGCCGGGTAACAGCCACAAGTCACTTCACCCAAGCTCCTTCTTCTGAGTCAAGGCTAAGCCTGGACAGGTTTGGGGGAGAGGAAGCAGGACTCAAGAGGGTGTAGGCTTCCCTAAAGGAAAGGCCAGGCACACGGCCTTCGTGGACACACGGCTGGAAAGGGGCCAGCACCGCTGGCCGCAGAGAGACAGTGCTCATTGGCTGCCCAGGACAAGGTCTCTTGGTTCCAGTTTTCATGGTCAGGGCTGGAAGGGAGAACAGGGAGAGAGAAAAGGGAAGTAAGATTGTTTAAGTCCTTTCTGGCTGAGGTCGTAAACAGGCTGCTGCCCGTTCCTTGGCCCATGTTATAGCAGACTCTTACTTGCTTCCAGTCTGGAGAGCTCATTTATCCAACTAAGCACAACTCTAGCTGTGTCATGCCCTGTTCAAAAACTTCAACAATTGCTCACTGCCTAAAGAGTAGGGGCAGCAAACACATAGCAAATGTGCCACTACCTTCCCCTGCCACACCTATGACAGACATTCCCAGTCAGTCCAGCACTTTCTCTAGATCCTTCTGGACCCAGCATTCCAAACGACGATGACTGATTCACTGCAAGTGGCCCTCAGGTAAGACCCATTTTCCTGGATATCTGGTTAAAATGGAAGGCGAACCATACAAGTTCACTTGTTCCCCTTCTAGACAGCCAACCGGAATGATAGCAAAGGACTTTTTAAAATGTGCTGCACCACAAAGACAGCAGAGCAGAGACCACAGTGACAAGAGAGCCCGACAACTGAGAAGGCTGACCAGAACTCGAATGGATTCTGTGGGGCAAAGGAAGCAAAAGGAATTACAGCCTAAAAGTGCCTCCAGCGGGGGGACAGACAAGAAGTGAGCTGATGTGCTTCAGAAAAGCCCGGAGCAGCTTGGGACTAGGGGAGGCACAGGGAGTGCCACAAGGAGCTGACTGAAGACTGTACGTGGGGAGGGCGGGCCTCCAGGTGACCTCTCCCACCCATCAGCAGAGGGCAAAAGGGTGCTAATCTTTAAAAATTAAACAGAGCTTAGAAGACAGGGAAGAGAGAAGGATGAAAACAGAAAAATTAAGTGAAAATCGCATAAGAAAGGTGAATCCCCTAGCCCTCATCCCTCCTCTACTCCTATAATTCTAGGGATCGAGCACATACATCCCTTTTGGGGGTGGCCGGCGAGAATAAAAGGAGGCTTCTCTGGAGAAACTGAACCACCTCAGAAAAAAAAGTACAGTAAATACGCTGACATTTACCGGATTCCCCAGTACAACAGCTGGCTCCCAGCCCCTATTACCTGAAACGAAGCCCTCCAGGTAATGATTCCTGCCTGGTACAGAGCTTCCAGGTATTAAATAGCGACAAACGGGACAGGCAACAAAGAAAGGAATTAACTGTACTTAAACAAAATGAAAACCTTTTGAGCTTCAAAGGACACTATCGAGAATGTGAAAAGACAGCTGACAGAATGGGAGGTAACACCTGCAGATCGTGTACCTGGTAAGGGACTTCTACCTGTAATACATAAAGAACTCGTAAGTCAATAAAAAGACAAACCAATTAAAAACTGGGCAAAGGAGCCAAACAGACAATTCTCCCAAGAAGATATACAAATGCAATAATCACAGAGAATGTCAAGTGTTAGGGAGGATGTGGACAAAGCAGGACCCTCACAGCTGCTGGTGGGAAAGTGAGATGGTGCAGCCACTTTGGAAGACAGTCTGGCAGGTCCTCAGAAAAGGTAAACATAGGGTTACCATATGACCCAGCAATTCCACCATGAAGTACATGCCCCAAAGCAATAAAAGCATTACGTCTAGAAAAAAACCTGTACAGAAACGTTCACGGCAACATTATGCATAATAACCAAAAGGTGGAAACAACCAGAATGCCCATCAACTGATGAACATATAAACAAAACAAAATGTGGTATACCCTTACAGTGGAATATTATTCAGCCCTAAAAAGGAATGAAGTACTAATACCTACCACAATATGGCTGAACCTTCACTTGCGCTAACTGAAAGAAGCCAGACTCAAACACTCATATTAAATGATTCCACTAGTGTGAAGGGTCCCGCAAAGGCTCAGCTACACAGAGAAGAGGCAGATCAGTGGCTGCCTAGGGTGGGGGTAGTAGGGAGGGGGCTGATAGCTCAAGGGTACAGGTTTGTCTCTGGGGTGATGGAAATGTTCTAAAATTAATGGGTTGCACAGCTCTGTGACTATACTAAAAACATTGAATTGTACACTGCAGTAGGTGAATTGTCTGGTAAAGGAATTATGTGACAATAAAGCTGTTTTTGAAAAATATGGACCAAAAAATATGGCCAAACATTACTGATATTTGAGAAAGTGCTCCAACTTGGAAAACGGAGACCAAACAGACAAAACAAAAGAATGAAAGGGAAAGAAAGACGAAGGGAGTAAAAGAAAACTTACAAAGTAATTTTCACTTCATATTCCCAGAAATATAAGAGAAAAATTATCCATCCAACAAGGTCAGGATGTAATCAAAGAACAAAAAGGAGCTCTTAAAAATTAAAAAGTTCATGGTCAAAATTTGATTTGGACAGAAGGCGTGGCAGAGAACACCACCACATTCTGTTCATCTAATTCACCACTACACGCACACTGCCCCTTGACCACTAAGAAAGAAAAGTGCCATCAATGAACCCTGATTTTATTTGGTAATTTACTCAACAAAGAGTACGTTTCCCGGCTCCTCTGCAGCTAGGAGCAACACACAACAACTACGTGTTGTGTGGGACTTCCAGGAAGGCTCCTTAAAGGGAACTAAGCTGGCTTCCTCCTCCCTGACGCCTGGAATATTGGTCTGCTGGCTAGAGCTCCGGCAGCCAGGACCTGGAGGACAGAAACCATGCACCGAGGACGGCAGGCAGTCAGAGAGGAGTCAGGTTCCTGGCGATTTCAGGAGGTGCTGGACCACCCCTGGACAGTCTACCTCCAAACCTATTTTACATGGAAAAAAAACCCAAACTATGTATTTATGCCACTGTTACTTTGGGTTTTATGTAATATGGACTCAGATATACTCTTAATTAATTTAGAAGAATTAGGAAAAAAAAGTTAAGGAAATCTTCAAGAAAATGAGTTTGAAAATAAAGAAATGATAAAAATCACAGACGGTAAGTCCAGGAGATCCAACATCAGACTAATAGGGGTTCCTGGAAAAGAACAGAAAAAAAGAGGGTAAAGAAATTATCAAAGAAATAATACAAACAAATTTCCCAAGACTAAGAGATGCTACCTCACAACGAAAAGTACCTACCAAGTGCCTGGCTCAAAAAACAGAAAATAAAATAACACACGTAACAGAGCTCATCAATGTGAAATTTAAGAACAGAAGGAATAGAGAAGAAATGCAAAACTTCTAGAGATCAAAAAAATCAACAAAACCGCCCAGAACAAGTTACATAACAAAGGAGAGAGAATTAGAATGCTATCAGACTACGCTTGTTAGAAGACAATACAGCAATACATTAAAAAATGATTCTTGCTCTGGTTGGGTGGCTCAGTTGGTTAGAGCATCATCCTGTACACCAAAGGGTTGAAGGTTCGAGTCCTAGTCAGGGCCCGTGCCTAGGTTGTGGGCTTGACCCCCAGTTGGAGCAACTGATCAATGTTTCTCCCCCTCTCTTTCTCCCTCCTTTCCACTCTCTCTAAAAGTAAATAAATAAAACCTTTAATAAAAAGTCTCAGGATGACAACAGGCCTGGAGAATACCAGTTAAACTGGAGCAGAAGAGGGACATTTAGGAGAAAGATGTCTAGGAAAAAGGGGCAACTAATAAATTATCTGAAAGGTTTGAACATTTGGGGGATTTTTTTAAATTTTTATATGGTAGTTACAATGGAGCAATCTGTAAAATTTTAATAATAAGTTTATTTAAAAATATGCAATTGATAAACCATTTATTTATAGGACAAAACAAAAGGCTGTACTACAAATAAAATGAATCCTGGCTCTTCTGGTGGCCAACATACAGTGTCAAAAGTGTATACATTTTATTGCTTTGACAAAATTATATAACTTAGTAGTATGATAATACTGGTGTGATGAGGAGAAAATGGCATGTAACACAGCAAAATTTTTTCTACCATAATAAATGTCTTAATTGTGATAGCAAGGCATGGCAGTATAAGCTTACTATTTAGAACTAAGGAGATAAAAGCCAGAATAAACAGGGAAATTTTACAGCAATAGTCGCTGGGGTTGGGGATGGGCTCGGGAGGAGTGGGACAAGAATCTGACCTGTTTCATTATAAGCCTCTTGGTACTAATTAATAATACAACTATAAGCATGCGCTGATTTAAAAAGAAGATAAAAGTAAAAGAAACAATGGCCTGTTCTTCATCCCAGGATAGATTAAAGCCCAAACTTCCATAGGATCGGGCCTCCCAGGGTCTAACTCACCTCTGCAGTGTTATTTTCCACTACTCCCGGCTGTCCATCTGGACCCAGGACCTTCTGCCTGGAGCCCACTTCCTTAGGCCTCCCACGCTGCAACGGCCTTTCCACATCTTTGCCTAACAGAGCTTGTCCGCCCCTAATGGCCCAGGTCCAGTGCATCCTGCTCACAGGAGAAGCTGTCTTGCAGAGTGCAAAAACCAAGCATCTTACAGACCAGGAGCCTTGGGTCTCAGTTCCAGCACTTGCCTCTTCTGGAGAGAGCCAGCCATCGGGTTTGGTTGTGGATGAGAGCTAGGCTAGGAGTCCCAGCCCAGGACTGTAAGCCACTGAGAAATGTATATAAAACTTTGTGTGCATCTGGCTATCTCTAGGAAAAATAAAGCTTTCAGATAATCAAAGCGGTCAGGGACCACATAAAACCTAAGCTAAGACTCCCTGAGCCTTCTCAGGGGTGTTAACAAGGGTGCTAGGGAGAGGAATGTGGGAGGAGCCACCCAGGCCCTGTGTCAATGCCTGAAACCATTCAGAGCCTCCCATCACTACCAGAAGGACTCCCTGCACTTCCTTGTGGCTGGCCTAGTCTGCACTTCTCCGACTCTTCCCTGCCTCTCTTTTCTGTGTGTACTGGGCCCCCTGGAAAGTAAGCTCCCGAGCAGGTATTAATTATGCCTCCTAGTCTTAGAGAAGATGCTTTGAAAGAAGCAAACTCTACCCATATAACACTTCTCCAGGGGGAGGTGAGGAAGGCAGCAGAGACCACATCTATAGGCTGAGCTGTTTGTAAAGTTGGGTGGGTATTTTTCTTGGGGTGACCTTTCCTAACCCTACAGCTCATTTCTTCAAGCCCTGTCCTTGGAGACGAGCTTTTTTAAAAAAAAATTGATAGGGGGGAGGGGAGAAAAACATCAATTTGTTGTTCCACTTATTTATGCATTCATTGTTTGTTTCTTGTTATGTGCCCTGAGCAGGGATTGAACCTGCAACCTTGGCATATTGGGACGATGCTCTAACCAACTGATTTACCAGGCCAGAGGAGATGAATTTTTTTGTTTGTTTCAGATTTTATTTATTGTCAAAAAGAGAGGGAGGGAGGAAGACAGGGAGAGAAACATCAATGTGTGAGACAAACATCTATTGGTTGCCTCTCACACGACTCCAACTGGGGATGTGGCCCACAGTCCAGGTATGTGCCCTGACCTGAAGTCGAACCAGCCACTTTTCAGTTTGCTGAAAGGATGACGCCCAACCCGCTGAGCCATGCTGGTCAACTGCCCTGGCTCCAGGCCCTGAAACCAACTCAGGACTTGCCATTCGAAGACTCAGGTGACTAGGGGGAACTCACTGGCTCTTCACCTACCCCTTAGTATTTCCTGTAAGTGTTCTTCCAGTACTACAGTCTTCTTATGGCTACACCTGTGCCCAGGTGTGGCTGCCATTACCACGGGTCAAAGAAATGGCCTCCTACTGGCCCAGCTCTCCGGCCCCACCGGCCGACCCCGGTCTCAGCCACTGTGGCCGCCCTCCCCTTCTCTCCAGCCCTGTGCTCCGCAGGTTTCCACAACAGCAAGGGCACCGCATGCCCACTCCTCTTTTCTCCTCACTCTCGTCGACGTGCTGTGGGTAGGAAGGCAGAGTCTATCGAAGGCTTACCCAGAATTTCACGAGAAAAAAGGCATTGGAAGGTCCCCGTTCAAAGAGCTCCTTGAGTCCACCCTTTTTCTCTGGGAACTTGTCATAGATCTGGCGGATGTCCACAGCTTCGAGGTAGGGGTCACTGTAGCTAGGGCTTGACTGGCCAATGTGCACGAACAGGTGCTTGTTGTACTGTGGAGAGAACAGCTGGTCTGAGGGCGAGGCAGGGGCAGCAGGGCGGGCAGAACAGACAAGAGCTCAGATCCCAGCCATGTGACCTGGAGCAAGTGACCTCACTTCTCTGGACCTCAGTGTCCCCCCTGGTAAAATGGAGACAATCCAAAGATTGAATGTGAAGCAAAGTTAACCGTATAAAGTGTCTGGTGCAGAGCCTGGCACCCAGTAGGTGCTCAACAAGTTGTAGTTGTTGTTTACATTATTCTTAGTCCGGCCTCTGTCACTAAATATCTTTAGACAAGTCTTTTTCTACCTTTGGGCCTCTGTTATTTCATCTCCAAGGAAAGAGCACTGACCTAGATAAGGCATTTTCAGACTGCTCCACCCTTGGAGATAGGGCTGGGTGCCTCTGTAGCCACAACCAAAATCTACTTTTCTTGTACACACTGGGCTTTTGAGTAAGAGCTGGTTTGATTAATGGGTTCCTGCGCTAAAAAACAAGTTTGAAAATGCAAAAGTGAGACGGCCCAGCCTCCTTCAAGTGCTACTTTGACCTTTGCAGGTGACACAAGAAACTGGAGGGGACAGGGTGAGGGCAGGGCTCGCCTCCCAGCTGGCCTCCCAGAGATGCGGGTCAGACACAGGAGACTCCTCAGAGCCACAGGGAAAAGATGGAAGAGCCTGGGACTGGGGCTGGGAAGAGCCACTCTGGACTAAGAGACAGACGGGTTGGGAGGAAAGAGGACAGGAAGGGAAGCACAGAGGTCTGGGATTGAGCAGGAAGCCGGGAGGGCCTGAGAGAACGGGGATGGGCCAAGCAACCATGGGAGGGCTTTGGGATGGAAGCAACAGCTACACAGGGAGAGGTAAGGTGAAGCAAGGGAAGAAGAAGGAGGTGGCTTGAGGAAGGAAAGGAGAAGGAAAGAGAAGGTCAAGGGAAGGAAAGTCTATAAAGGAATGAGGAACCTAAATTAAAGCCCAAAGTGGAGTGGGGCAGCAGGACTGGTGTGAGAAAGCCAGAAGCATGTGGAGCAAGAGCTGGAGAAGGCGAGGGAGCTCCAGGGTAAAAGAACGGCCAGACAGAGGCCAGGACCTACCGTATCAGGGTCTTGCTGCTGCTCCAGGAAGGCAGAGAACTCCAGCATCCAGAGCTTGGAGCTGGCCACACTGCGTCCCTGCCATGGGGGTGCTGGGGGCGCTGAGGGCGATGGGGCGGGTCCTGAAGCAGACTCAAACCCTGCAAGCAGTGGGAGAGGCACACAGGATCCTGTTCACACACACCATCCCCTGCCAACACCCTCTGTGAGGACCCCAGGCCCACCAGTGAGACCCTGTGCTGGCAAGAGGATCCCCTGTCTCCCCTAAAGGGGCTCTGACAGGGGTGTTGGAGGAGCATACAAAGCACTGGCTGGGGGGTCCTGGAACAGCCCTGGTGGGGAGGTACAACTCAGCCCCCTTGGTCCACAAAACTACACTCAAGTGAGACTGCATGCTGGACGGGGCGGATGTCCGCTGGGCTGAGAGGGCTTCCACAGCAGGCTCTGCCAGGTTCTCACCCTCAGGGAGCTTCTGGTTCAGCAGGGAGCCGACCAGATAAATCTATAATTATATGCAATGACATAAGCACCACAAGAAGAGAGTTCCTGTTTGGTTCCTTGCTGTCTCTGTAGCATCAAGAACAGTGCCCGGCTCAGAACGGCGCTCTGATACAGGTTTGCTGATCAAGGAAGTTATGAATGGGATACACTGATTAGGTATACACCCAGCACCACAGAGGAACTCCTAGTCCTATTCAGGGTGGTCAGAAAAGTTTTTCCCGAAGGTGATGTCTGAAAAGAGTCAGGCAGTAGACAGCAGCAAGTGAAGCCAGGGAAAGGGCATTCCAAGCAGAGGACACAGCAGAGGCAGAGGTCTGGGGGCTGTGAGATGCTCTGAGAGTTTGGAAACTCAAGTCTGTGGTAGAACTGGAGAGAAGGGCAAGTTTACAGCAGTGGCAGGAAATAAGGCTGAAGAGATGGGGTATCTGGCCAGACATGCATGAATTCGGCCTGAGAGCTCAGGAGAGATGAGGATTTTAAGCAGAGCAGTGAATGCTCAGATCTGCATTTCTGAAAGATCCTATTCCAGTTTGGAGGAAGGTCGGGCAGGGTGAGGCAGACCAGAAGCACAGTCCCTGCAGGACCTGTGTAAAGCAGGGCAGTGAAGAGAAGAGAAGGGATACAGTAGGGACATGAAGTGAGCACAAGCCCAGGCCGTGGGGACTGAGGGGGTGAGAGCAGTGGGGTTGACCTCCAGAAGACACCAGTGTTCCAGGCTGGGAGTCTGGTGATGAATGGAGCCCACGTGGTGAGGTCGGAGGAAGGAGACAGAGAAGAAACAGTAGTCAGAGGGGTGGGCGGGGGACTGCACTAGACAGACACATTAGCCTGTGCTTAATGCATCAGCCAGCTGAGCGCCAGACAGAACAGGACACACGGAGCACACGAACAAACCAGTCATGGGCACTGTGATGACAACAGCCATAGATGACAACAGTCAGGGTCTGGGTGGGGTGCCCCTGACCTGGGCTGGGCAGGGCAGAGAAACGTGAGCCATAGCCCAGAGGCAGGGAGGGGTGGTAGTTGGGGAGGAAAGGAGGGAAGGGAGAGAGGAGAAAGGTGAGGCCAATGCACCACTGCAAGTACCATCAGAGTTTAGATTGTACCCTGAAGGCCCCAGAGAGTCATGAAAGGGTTTTACACCCAGAAGCAATATGGTGAGCCAGGTGCTTTAAAAAGACAACTAGGTGAAACTAGGTGAATTACAGGGTGAAGAGACGAGACTGGAGACAGGGAGCCAGAGCTGGTTAGAGGGGGCTGCAGTAATCTAGGCAAGATCTAGGAAGGCAGGAGCAGACAGCGAGCCCATGAGGACCACAGGGGGTGGACTGCGCAGGGCTGACAGCAAGCAGCACTGAGGAACCTAGGCAGGTGGCAGGGCCGCTCTCCGAGTAGGGAGAGCCAGGCCCGAATGTGGGCAGGGGTCACTCCCCATGCCCGAAAAGGGTGAGGATCCTGTCTTGCCCTGTGTAGTGGAAAACAGTGAGGGACCCTCAAGAGAAAGAGGCAAGGACAAAGGTGGTCACCTGAGCTGTGTAAGGGGATGAGCTCCTGTGCCAGCCCAGCTGGCTGGACCTTCGCCTGCCCCACCCATGCTCCCCACCTCTTCCCAGGAGGGTGCCTTTGCTAATAAAGGTTCCTTTTCACGCCAGGAAGTTTGAAGGAGAGGATTACAGAGTCACCAAGAGGGAGGCCATCTCAGGTGCCACGGTGTATGAGGCCCATCTGCAGCCCACCCACAGCACACAGGAGTAGCAGGGGAACAGTACCCAGGGTGCAGGCACTGCCCTGTACACTGTGTGCACCCCTGCAAGCCTGAGCCCAGGCTGGAGGAGACAACAGGCAACCTGGGTGGCAGGAAGGGACCTGCACATGGAAGATGAGTGGTGCTTGGGCAGGGAAGGGGTGGATCGAGGAGACTGGGGTGCATCTCAGCACAGGCCAGGGTGGCATCTGAAAGGCAGGAGCTGCAGGGGCACAACGGGCGAGGGAGCTGTGCACTGCCGACCCACCTGGTAGAGGCAGTGAAGGCTGGACAGTGTAGGTTTGTTGAGAGAAAGGTTTCACACTGTGGGAGACAGGAGAGAAGGGGTGTAAGCCTTGAGTAGGGTGCAGCCCCAGAGCCTCGAGCAGAACGCATCACCCTGTGCAGCAGGCCCTGGTGGTCTGGTCATCAGTGGTCTTTGGCCTCCCACGTCCTCTCCCGCCAACTCCCTCAGATTTCATGGTTGATTCACAGAAGCGGCTCATCTATTGAAAAACCCACACCTCCCTGAACCCTCCCTCCCAGGTCAACCAGAGCCCTGGTTCCTAGCATACTCCCCTTGGGGTCCCAGTGCTGGCCCTACTATACCATGGACAGACCTCGATTTCAGCAAATGCACCTGAGGTGTCCACAATGTAGACCGAACTGCCACCTGAGACCAGGAAAGCCTGATCCCCAAGCTCAAGGCTATAAAAGGTAGACCCCAACCATACTCCTGTCCCTCCCTGGGGCCCAGGCTCAACTTTCTGAGTTTATGGACTCAAGGTCAGCTCAGTGAGCAACTGGTGGCAGGCCATACTCACTCATGGGATGTTCCGGCTTGGCCCGGCAAAGCTCCTTGCCAAAACTGAGGAGGCAAAAAGTGTAGAGTCAGCGAAGCCCATTTGCACAAGGGCCCTGGTGTGGGGAGACAGCACAGAGGTCTCAGCTGGAAGGTGAGGCTAGAGCCTGGACCAATGGGTGGCAGGGTGAGAGTTAACACTACTGTCTAGTACTTGGCGACAGCAACATCCCAAGGTGTGTCTTAAGGAACTCTAGTCTCTGGACATGCTCTGGTTATATGGCGCTCCTCAGGAGAAACACCTGCTTCGGTAAACAGAATCTCATACGCCTCTGTTAGAGGCCCAGTGCACAGCAGCATGTGAGGCTCGGAACAGTCCCGAAGTCAGGAACCCTACTTGGCTCTAGATGCCCCAGACTTACTTATGCACAGAATCACTTTGTGCCACTCTGTGGGCTAGCGCTGCCTGGAACTCGCTCTGAAAAAAATGCTAGGCAAGAGCTTCACGAGCATAGGAGAGGGCCTGTCACTGGCCCCAGGGCAGCTCTTTAAGACCCACTTAGTCCCTAAGCCAAGAAAACCCTGTGAGGACACAGCCCAGGAAAGGAGGAGCCTTTCTGGACCATTCTCAAAGTGTGACCAACCTGGCCACGGCTGAGAGGCCAGGTTTTAGGAGGAAACATTTACAATTCGAACAGGAGTTTGTTCATGGACATCAGCCCTCCAGCTGGACGGAGAGTGGTGCTGAGTACCTGAAGGGGTGTGGGGACAAGGCCAGCAATAGGGCCCCTTGGGGTCACGCTGGTGCCGCGCCAGAGCCTTGACCAGCCCCCGTCCTAGGACTTTAGCCTCCCCTTCTGTAAATGGGGCCGACTCTGTAGAGCTTCTTGGGTGGTCAGCTAATGGGGGCAGCTTTGCCTCCTGTGGAAGGTCTGCTGTGCCCCTGCCACAGCCCCCAGGAAGGCGGTTGCAATACCAGCTGAGCCGGGACCCAGCATGGCCCTCCATCCTTGGTCCCTCCTTCCCCCTAGCTCTTCTGGCCTGGGAGGACTCATGTGAGAGAAATGTGGTCTGGCCAGTGCTGTGGCTCTGCAGGAGGGGGAGGAGCGAGAAGGAGAGGACTGGTTTGGCCTCTGGCTCCAGGCAGCCCCACTTACCCCGGAGACTGCTGGGCAGCCAGGGCCCCGGGCGAGGGCCATTTTACTGTGGAAGGCTGTGGCGGAGATGATCTGGGCGGATGACATGGCAGCCATGCTCTGCAGGGCCTTGTCCTTAGCTGCCTGGTCCTGGGGAAGACAGCGGAAGGCACGACCTCAGCAGGGTCACTCTGGCAGGCTGCAGTCAGGCAGGGAGGGCCTGTGGCCAGGGACGCTGTCCCACTGCCAGTGGCCAGAGCCCTGGACTAGGCCTGAAGGGACCAGGTTTACGTCCTTGCAAGGCTATTACTTTGTTTCATGACTAAGTCATGTGGTTTCTCGGATCAGCTTCCTGATCTGTCAAAGAGGCATAATACTTGCCCTTCCTATCTGATCAGCACTTAATGAGATTTTGGAGACCAGAAGTTCGCCATATCTTTCAATTTACTAACCACAGGGACACTTTGAGAGCATAGACGACTGATTGATTGACTGACTGATTGATTTATCTATCTCTCTATCAGACTAAAAAACAACTTTTTATTAAAGTATAGTCGGCATACAATAGTATGTTAATTTCAGGTGTACACAATAGTGATTTGACATGTATGTGCCTTACGATATCTCCACACAAAGTCTAGTAACCATCTGCCACAACGCAAAGTTATCACAATATATTACTGGCTATATTCCTGCACCATACCCTGTGGTTTATTTATTTTATAACTGGAAGTTTGTATGTCTCATTGCCCTTCACCCCTTTCACCCTCTCCCCATGCCCTCCCTCTGGCGACTACCAGCTGAGAACAGGAACCTTTCAGTCCTGGCTCACCTCCACACCTCTGGTGGCTGGGTCGCACCTGGCTCATGCCAGATGATACTTAATTATCTGTCAGATCCCCCTGGGATGGTCCCACAGACTGTTTGGAGGCAGGAACAGCTTCCTTGCCTCCTGTGTCTCAACCTTGCCCTGAGGGTCTCCCTTGCCCTGCAGGTGCCCGAAGCACGCCCTGCCTGTTACAGGTCAGAATGTGAACACCGGCCGTCTGCCCTCCGTGGGTCCAACCTGAAGAATGGATTTGCCCTGCACAGGCTCTAAATAAATAAGCACTCATGACACTGCTAACAATAATAATATTATACAAATAATTTTTATACCTCTATAAGCCTGGCTCCTATCCTGAGCTCCCCAATTCCTAAGGTCTTTAAAATCGACAACATTCTTTTCTATATTTCAAAAAGCCTAATAAAAACTGTGTCTTTGTCCAAAATAAGATCACATATACAGGCCGGAACAGCTAGTACTGTTTGGTGTGTGTGGCTTTACCAGGACTAAAAGGCTGGATCATGTCAACTCAAAAGCTCTGATTAGACATTCTACGTCTTGCCCTGGCAGAACAGCTCAGGTGGAGTATCAACCTGACATGCCACAGCTGTAGATTCAATCTCAGTCGACTCACTTACAAAAACCAACTAGTGCCCTGACGGGTGTGGCTCAGTTGGTTGGGCATGGTTCTGCAAAGTGAAGATCGCTAGCTCGATTCCTGGTCAGGACATGTGCCTGGGTGGAGGGTTAGGTCCCCAGACGGGGAGCGTATGAGGTGTAACCAATAGATGTTTCTCTCTCTCTTTTTCCCTCCCTTCCCTCCTCTCTAAAAATAAATAAAATCTTTTTTAAAAATCAACCAATGAATACATGAATAGGTGAAACAGCAAATCGATGTCTCTATCTCTCTTTGCCTCCCTCTCTCTGAAAGTCAATTTTAAAAAATGTAAAAAATAATAACATTATAAAAGGAAAAAAGAAAGTTTATGTTTTAAGGAAAAATGATACCGAGTGAAGAGTGGCCGTGGCCGGGTGGCTCAGCTGGCTGAGTGTCGACCCGACCCGCCAAAGCCGTACACTCGACCCCTGCTCAGCGCTCACACAAGGAGCAACCAGTGAGTGCATCAGGAAGCGTGATAACAAATCCATGTTTCTTTCTGTCTCTTCAAATCAATAAATTAAGAAGTAAAACAAAACAAAACAAGAACCGATGGAGGTCCTTGCGACTCACAGGTACTTTTGCACTCAGTCCCCAGAGCCTCCTGAGGAAGGCATTGCCGGGGTGTTAAGCTCAGAAGGTCCAGGTGACCCACCCAGCATGCCCGCGCCACGCGGTTGTGGGGCCCTTCCACTTGGCCTCTCAGGGACTTTTGTTGCTCACTTGGCAGAGCTGGCCCACAGAAGGTCAAGAACACTATCTCACTTGATTTTGAACATCACAGCACTCCTGTGAGGCTAGCAGGACCAGAAGGATCCCCATTATAAGATGAAGAAACTGAAGCTCAGAGAGTTAGGTGACTAGGGTGCTGACAACGGTGACAGTCTGCCCTGGGAGCTTGGTCCAGGTCGGTCTATCAGTGCACCTCTGGAACTCTGCAGGTGTGGTGGGGCTGCACAAAGCGGGGATGAGGAGGTATGTCAGGTTTTGACAGCATGGGTGTACACCACAGAGGGCACAGGACCCAACTCACAGTGGTGGGGTCATCCCCAACCCACTGTCCTTTTGAGGCCAAACGTAGGCCTTGCTCTCAGGCTGTCTGATCATCACAGGGAGCTAGCTAATAACCAGCATGAGGTGTGCCTCTTCCCCAGGACACTTGGCCTGCTCAGAGGCAAAAGTCAAACCCTCTTGGGTCACTGACCCAGGCCCTCTGGACATGAAGAATGAGCAGGTCATAGCCCAGAAACCCTGCAGACCCTGCAGTTACAACTGCATCATGAGGCCGCAGAACTCCGGCCACTCAGCGCTGGCCACTCGCATCCCTTCCCAAGAACCGACCTAAGCAAGGCACTGGGGCTCCGGAACCACATTCAGGTGGAGCGGGGATCAGAGGAGAGTGAGAAGGACATAATGGGGAGTGACATTAGTGACTAGGCTAGAGTCAGGGAGTCACTGAATTTTGGAGGGGATCTCAGATACTACTTTCTTTAACGCTGTCATTTACAGATGGAGAGCTGACTGGAGCCCAAGAAGGGGCAGTGACTAGCCTAAGCTCACTCAGCACAAGGGCAGAGCCAGGCCAGACTGAGCCTAAAACCCAGAGGATTTCTGCCTGACCTTGCTCTGAGACCCCTTTGAGAATATGACGAAATCCCCAGATCAATCTCCATGGGAAAATACATGAGCATGAAAAATCTGCATATTATTTAGGGGGGCTCAAAGCTCTCCTTTATGTCTGTCTAGCGGTCCACTGAAGGCTGTCCCTGGGCCCCAAGTTAGAGCCTGTGGACAAGGATAGGTGCAACGCCTCCAAGAAACATAAGCCATACAGCTAGGCTGCAGTGGAATTAAACTTTCCCCTTGATGACTCAGAACACTGGAAAGGTTGTTCTCCATTCTGGTCCCCACCTGGAGTCCCAGTGAGTCAGAGGCAGACCGCTGAGGGGAAATGCAGGGCAAGCTGGGTTCCTGGACCCTCGGGGTGGTCTGGAGGTACATGTGCCAGCCTGATAGGGAGGGATGGACAGCTGAGGCCCAGCCAGTTGTCCAGGAACAAAGGGGACAGGGGACAGCTGGGCTGATGGCTGGGGAACGGAGCTGAGTCGGCATTGGGGTGTGGCTCCCAAGGAGTTCCCACCCACTCACTCAGAGCCTCTGGAGTTGGGATCACAGGATCATGGACTACTGGGGCCACACAGGACCTCCAAGGCCATCTATTCCAGGGCTTTTAGATGGGGTTCCAATGTACTTTTGAGGTTGAGAGCCATGGGCATTATAGGTGAATTGGAAGAGGGGTCACTGGCTTCTGGCCTGCTCCTCACCAACCTAGCTTTGACCAGAGTAGCTCCTTTGATAACATATTGGAGTGATATTTTGTTTGGGAGGGAAAACCCAAAGAGGCTTCTACTGCCTAAAACAAATGCTTGTAAACTGCTGGTATTAGTCTAATGCCCCCAAATATTAGCTCTTGATACCAAGTGGCTGAGCAGCCTCTGCTGTGAGCACCTCCGTGACACAGCCCTTCCTCCTAGCATTCACCACAAGGGGCCCCAGGCACCCAGTCAGCCGGTCGAGAGGCCTGAGCCCTGTGGGGACGAGGGCCGCCCTGAGGGGCATGCTACCAGCAGCTGGCCCTCCACAGAGCAGTCACCTGTCACTTGGTCCTCAAGGAGGGGCTGGTCCAGGGAGGGGAAGGAACTGCCAGTCCCAGAGAGCATGGCACGGGGAGGAATTCCACCTGCTCCCACAGCAGCATCCAGCCCAGGCCACAGCAGGGCCTCCCATGCCTGACCACTAGCAGGCTCTGATGGACGGCACCAGCCAGGCACTCGGGGAGCTCTCAAGGAGTGGGGTCTGGATGGTTATCTGCTGTGATCTGGAAAGGGCACTGCCCCTGGGGAAAGGAGGGCACAGCAGAGGACCGGCCTGTGGCCCCCGGCAGTCATGCACGGCTCTAAGGTCAAGTGTCCCTCCCTGCATGGACAGGAGGTTACAGGCTGAACTCTGCCCTCATGAACACCAAGAAGCATGCTGGCCCCACATACAACAAGTCAGGCCATGAACATAAAGGGAAGACTTTTCCTGCTGGAAAAGAGCCCCAGCTTTCTGGAAGCAGCCCCATCTGTGCCCCAGTCCTTCCTCCCACTGCTGCCATCAGCCTTACCTTTAGCTTGGCCTGGATCTCACGGGCTTTGCGACGAGCCAGCACCTGGATGTGGCTGGAGACCTATGGCAAGAAGAGAGGGCTCCTGACCCTACTTCCCAGATGGCCTGTGCACCCAACCCTAGCATCCTGACCCTCAGCCCTCCATGGGCCTTAATCCACATGGGTGGACTGAATGAATAAATGGATGCATGAATGAGTGAAAGGAAGTGTGGTCCTCAGTCCTGGCTAATCCCGAGTTTAGCAATAAATAAAAGCACAGTGCCAGTGCTTCACTCTCTGTTCTCTGGTGTCCTGGTGAAGGACAGGGAGGGGGCTGCTAACTTCCCAGGAAGACAAGGGACTTCCTCCCAGGTGACGGCAGCAGGGATGGCAGGGAAAATGAACTGTCCATGGCACACCAAAAAGAGACAACCCCTCCAAGCTGGCCCCAGTGAGAGCCCACACTTGGTCCTGTGGAGGACCTCGACCACCCTGGGAGCAGGTGAGTACTGGATACCTACACTGGGGACCCATACCCGTCTCCTGGGCCCACCTGCTTCCTGGTGCGGGTCTTCCCTGTCCGGAGTTTGATGTAGCGGGCAATCAGCTCATTCCGACCTGTGGAGACACCAAAGAGTCATCAGCGGGAGGAGAAGGACAAGAAGCAGGCAGACAAGAGGGTCTGAGAGGTACCATCCTACATCCTCTGCCCACCTTCAGTGGGTACTTAGAATGAAGACTCTACAAGTTCCCTCTTGCCATCCTTGGATCCTAGGGATCTCCCAGCAGCAAGAGGAAGCTGAGGCCTCGCTAGGGAGCTGGTAGCCTGAAACAAGGAGGTGCCAGGGCTGTGGGCCTCCAGCTGGATGCACAACTTGAGGAGCCCTCTCAGAGCTCCCTCCTTATCCACACTGGCCACCTCCTCACCTCTGCCCCACAGCAGCCTGACAGCTGCCCCTCTGCTCCCACCTCCTCCTGGGGCCTTCTGCACATTTTGGGAGGCTGCAAGGAAATGCCTGGGCCTTGGCCCTTCCCCTGTGCAACTCCCGCAATTCCCACCACCTTCACACATGAGCAGGCCCTTCCAACATGCCTTGTCCCGTCTGTGGGCCACAGGGAACATGGGGGACATAAGTGCTGAGACACTGAGTACGGCCAGAGAGGAGGCCCGAGGCCCTTAACTCAGATAAAGAAAACCCAGGCCAACCACATTCCCAGCTCCATGGCTCTGAGGAGACCAGTCAACAGTAACACAGTGCTCCCCTGGCCCAGCCTCCTAGAGGCTGACACCATATCTGAGGGATCCTGGAAAACTGTAGGGAGCCACCCATGTACCCTGCTACCACAAATGAGATTATGAAAAGGGGTTTCCTGTGCCAAAGAGCTCACCACCCAGCTGAGGAGGGACATGTGCCCACACAATGGCTCCAGCTCGTGCCACGACAGGCAACATGTAGTGTATTCTGAGGACGAGGGGCCAGTTCAGACTGGGTGGTCAGGTGAGCCTGCAGCTGGACCTTGGACCACTGGGAGGATCAGACCATAAAGAAGGGCATTGGGTCAGGGAAAGGGAAGCCTGAGAGCAGCAGCTCTCACTTCTTTGCTTCAACTCTGGGGCCAGAGGCCACAGCCAACAGCCTGCTCTGGCCTGCGGGCCCTGCTGAGCCTGGAGGGCTGACTGTGAATAAGGAAGCTGCCGATGCAGGGGGAGGCAGGGCGAGTGGGCCAACTGCCATTTGGGTTGTAAAAACAGCATACAGCCAAGGCCATGCTGGCCCCTCAGCAGACCTTTCCCCACTGCCAAGGCTGAATTAAGGGGCCACCCTCAGGAGGTCTACTCTGCCAGAACACTTGCTGCCCTGGAAGCACTGGCCTGTGTCAGGAGGAGTGGGGGGAGGGCCAGACCCTGGGGACACCGCCCTGTGGGCTGGTCTGCACCTAAAACCCAGGTCCCGAAAGATGTCTCTTCTCAAAGCTTTCCAGGGAGAGGTATTCCATAGGTACCTTTGCAGTCCAGTGAATGTCCTACCCTACATCTAACTAGGGGCACTCATGCTGCAGTTACGAGATGCTGTTTTCACTGGTAAAAGAGCTAAGTCACCATCACCAGGACTGGAACGGGTCCCAGAACTGGGAGCTGGGAGCCAGGTTCTCGCTCAAGGGCTCCACACACGGGCTGCGGGACCACTGCAAGTCAGTTTCCTCTACGGACCTTCAATCAGCCTTCTCTCTTTAAGCTTAGGCCCTTTAAAGGTTTTCCCCCAGGTTTTCCCAACCAAATTTTTACAGACTTAGGAAGCAGAGTTGCACTTTGGCTCCATGACAGCTTTCTACAGCTCAGCCTCCTTTTTTGTAAAATGAATGTAACGTACCCCAGGCCCGCGTAGGCAGTCTGGCTCCGAGACCAGGCGGGGCGGAGAGAAGGCTCCTGAGAGTCAGTGTGCCGGCTGCAGTGCTGATGGACGTAGTATTGAGAAGGACAAGCTGGAGAGTCGTGGGGTTAGTGGGAAAGCTGGAGGGATGGGGAAGGCAGGGGACACTCTAGTTTGGAGGGAGACCATCTGGGAAGCGGTTCTAGCGCTGCTTCTCCAGCCCACACCTCTACTTACTTACTACTTACTTACACTCTGTGCCTAGACGCTGCCTGCATGTGGCAGGCTCCCAGTAAATACTTGTTAAATGATGCATAAAATAAAGTGCCAAGAACAAAGTAAAAAATCAACAGTAACCCTCAAAGCCAGAAATAACCATGATTAACATTTTGGTGGCGGTCTTTCCAGGGTTTATTTTCCATGGTGATGTGTGTTGTAAAATGTTATGATTTTGTATATAATACTTTATAGTCTGTTTCTCAAAACATTTTATTGAGTAGGTCCACAGCACTCTTAATTATACTATTCTGATTTATTAAGGAATTATAATATGTTTAAGCAGTCTTTTACTTTCAGACATTTAGTATATAGTTACATTGCTATTAAAAATAATGTGCCTAAATCTTTATTTTAAAAAAAGATAAGAGGTTGGTCCGATGTCCCATTAGGTGCTTTAGCTTCCAAGGGCAGGCTGCGAGTCCGATAAAGGAAATAACATTTTACTTCTGATTAGCCTGGCAGAGTTTTCAAAGAGCTTTCTTAGACCTGTCTCATTTGAGTCTCTATACAGGAGCACATCCAGACTTTTGTGGGGTTAAAGCATCTACAAACTGGAAGGCTCTCTTTGAGGAAAATAATTTAAAATAAAAATACAAAATTATGTTAAGATCATTTTAAGTTTAAATGGAGATGTTCACTTCCTTTTTAAGTATATTTCATTGATTATGCTATTACACTTGTCCCATTTTTCCCTCCCCTTTATCACTCTCCGCCCAGTACCCCAATTCCCTCCAGCATCAGTTCATGTCCGTGGGTCGTACATGTAAGTTCTTTGGCTTCTACATTTCCTACACTAATTCTAACCTCCCCCTGTCTATTTTGTACCTACCAATAATGCTTCTTATTCCCTGTACCTTTTCCCCTCTGTCTCCCTTCCTCCTCCCCACTGATAACCTTCCATGTGATCTCCATTTCTGTGAGTCTGTTCCTGTTCTAGTTGCTTAGTTTGTTTTTGTTTTTTAGGTTCAGTTGTCAATAGTTGTGAGTTTGTTGTCATTTTACTGCTCATATTTTTTATCTTCTTCTTTTTCTTAGATAAGTCCCTTTAACATTCATATAATAAGGGCTTGGTGATGATGAACTTCTTTAACTTGACCTTATGTGAGAAGCACTTTATCTGCCCTCCCATTCTGAATGAAAGCTTTGCTGGACAGAATAATCTTGGATGTAGGTCCTTGCCTTTCATGACTTGGAATACTTCTTTCCAGCCCCTTCTTGCCTGTAAGGTCTCTTTTGAGAAATCAGCCAATAGCCTTATGGGAATTCCTTTGTAGGTAATTCTCTTCTCTTGCTGCTTTTAAGATTCTATCTTTATCCTTAATCTTTGGCAATTTAATTATGATGTGCCTTGGTGTGTTCCTCTTTGGGACCAACTTGTTTGAGACTCTCAGATCTTCCTGGACTTGTATGTCTATTTCCTTCACCAGATTGGGGGAGTTGTCCTTCATTACTTTTTCAAGTTAGTTTTCAATCTTGCTCTTCCTCTTCTCCTTCTTGCACCTCTATAATTTGGATGTTGGAAAGTTTAAAGATGTCCCGGAGGTTCCTAAACCTCTCCTCATTTTGTTTGGATTATTGATTCTTCGTTCTGTTCCTGTTGAATGTTTATTTCTCCCTTTTGTTCCAGATCATTGACTTGAGTCCCAGTTTCCTTGCCTTCACTGTTGGTTCTCTGTATACTTTTCTTTATTTCACTTTGCATAGCCTTCACTTCTTTATGTTGCAAACATACTTAATCATTTCTGTGAGCAACCTAAATACCAGGTTTTGAACTCTGCATCTGATAGGTTGGCTATCTACTCACTGCTTAGCTTTTTCTGCAGTTTTGATCTGTCCTTTCACTTGGCCCATATTTCTTTGTCTTGGTGCACCTGTTATGTTGCAAGGGGCAGAGTCTTAGGTATTCCCCAGGGTGGGTCAACCTGTTCTGCCATACAGTGCTGTATGTAGGGGAAGGGTCAGAGAGGGAACAATGCCACTTGCTCAGCTCTCACCCTGCTTTCAGTCACTTCCTCTGCTTCCTGCAAGTGAATGGCACCCTTCCAGGTGCTGCCTGGTGCTAATTCCCGGGTGGGTGGGCTTGTGTATGTTGTAGGACCCTCTGGGCCCCTCCAATGGACTCTCCTAAGAGACTGGCAGCTTCTCCCACCACCACAACCCCCACAGGTTTTTAGAGCCAGAGGCTCTGAGGTTTTATTTTCCAGGCACTGGAACCCTGGGTTGCGTGGTCTGTCTCACTCCCCAGTTGTTCCTCCTGGTTTATCTACACGCGAATGTGGGACTGCCAGCTGCCGCCTCACCAACCCAGTCCTCCAGCCACAGCCTTGCTGTGCATCCTCTCTGCCCCAGTTGCCAGTCTCCGCCCCTCCTATCAGTCTGGATGAATGTTTCTTCCTTAAGTCATTGGTTGTCAGACTTCTACACAGTTTGATTTTCTGGTAGTTCTGGTTGTTTTTTGTTTTTAAATTGGTTGTTGTCATTCTTTTGGTTGTGTGAAGAGGTGAATTTCCTATGCCTCCATCTCGGCCAGAAGTCGAGATGTTCACTCTCTTGATGGTGGTAAGAGCTTCACAGGTATAGACATTTGTCAAAACTTATTGAACTGTCTACTTTAAATATGTGCAGTTTACTATATGGTGACTGTACTTCAATAAAAGTACTTTACAAATTTAAATTAAAAATAAAAAGTTTATGACTTGGAAGGGGCTTGTGCAAGTGAGGGGTCCTAAAGCGTGAGCCTCATTTAACTTCATAGAAAACCCACCTCCCCCCTTACAAAAAGGCAGGCAATTATACCTGTTTGCCAGATGAGGAAACTGAGATCAGAAAATCTCACCCGGATCATCCACCAGCAGATCCAGGACTAACTGCCTAGGTTTGAGACCTGGCTCGGCCACTGCAAGTGGCACATCACCGTGCACAGAGAAGATGTTCAGTGAATGGGGACTCCTGGCCCCCAACACAGGGGTGTTTCCTCTTTGGCAGCTGAGGAGACACATGCCTGCCACCAGCTGAGACCCTTCCTCCAGACATCCCAGATGACCCACCTCCTGTGCAAGGAGCCCCACCCAGCCCCACAAGCACCTCTACCCTCTGCTGCAGTGTTCAGGAGCTCTGCTGCCAGACAGGCCATCCCAAACTTGGGCAAGAAGCCAGCAGTGGGGCCAAGGAGCCAAACCCAAGGGGGTCTAAGTGTAGCTAAGCTGGCTGTGTAGTTTTCATATTATGCTTCTTCCCTCCCTTTCTGTGGAGCTGTACCCTCCTCTCTGTTGCTGGCTCATCTCAGATAGCTTTCATCTAGTCTCGTTCTGCTTATTGGAGGTGATGCTAGCAGTTGAGAATTCCCTCCTGGGTGGAAGTGAAGTGCTGGGTTTCTGTGGGCGTACTGGGCCAAGAGGGACCAAATAGCTTCCTTCCTGCAACCGGAGGCCCTCCAGAGGTCAACCCAGCCATTCTACTGCCTCCAGGCCAGCTGGCATCTAATCCAGGCTTACATATACAAAGGGAATGGCTGTAGTTTCTTTCACTCTTGTAATAATATTGTAATAACAATAATGAATAACGAATAATGAATAATGAATAATGAATTGTAATAACAATAAGAGCTCATTTACTGAACCCTTACATGTGTCAGGTATGTGTGCAAAGAGAGAACGCATACTCCATCAGCTTTATTTGCATTTACCCTTTCAATCCTCATAACAGCTCTGTGCAGCCGGTACTGTCACCTCCCCTCTACAGGGAGGGAAGCCGAGGTACAGAAGTT